>CM071575.1:22168650-22304638 GCA_036426205.1 Ascaphus truei | reverse complement strand
CTCTCTCTCTCTCTCTCTCTCTCTCTCTCTCTCTCTCTCCCCATCTCTCTCCCCATCTCTCTCCCCATCTCTCTCTCCATCTCTCTCTCTCCCTCTCTCTCCATCTCTCTCTCTCTCTCCCCATCTCTCTCCATCTCTCTCTCTCTCCCCATCTCTCTCTCTCTCCCCATCTCTCTCCCCATCTCTCTCCATCTCTCTCTCTCTCTCAAAATAATAAAGGAGGGAGAAGTACTGTAGATGGTGTGATTGCATTTTGTTGGACCAACAGGTAGTTATTAAGTTACAAGCATTGGGTATGGCAGCAGTACCTGATAAAGGACCCTGAGAGGTTTGAAACATCAGTGAGTCTGATCACACTACCTGCTCCTTCTCCATCATTTATTATACTACATTGAAGAAAGGACCAACACGGCCACCCACCCTTCTTTCTCTTCTACCTCTTTGCCTCTCGCTCTCCCCCATTCCTCTGCCTTTCTTTCCTTGCCTCTGCCTGTCTCCTAATCTCTTCTTATTTCTCTCTCTCATTATCATCTCCTCCCTCTGTCTTTCCTACTCTACCTCCTCTGAATTCTGACACATCCTTTCTGACTGTCGCTCTCCCCAATGATCTGACACTTCAGTTTGTGACTTTGGAATAAATGGCTCTAAGCTGCAGTGACAGAGTGACAGCAAACGAGGGACATATATGACATTGCTAAGCTAACAGGACAGCTTCCCGATCACGGCAAGAACACACCACACTGTATAATGTTGCCGAGTTTCTCTCTTTACACTGATAATACACATGCTACACTATATAATGGTGCTGATAATGAACATGCCGCTCTATATAGTGATGATGAGTAGCTATGCACTGATAATAAACACAGTGCACTGTATACTGATGATGAGTATCTATACACTGATAATAAACATGCTTTGCTGCATACTGATGCTGAGTACCTACAGTATTCATCTCCCCCTGTTAATTTCCTAATCTAACTTGGTCCCACAGATCATTGCCAGGTCTGCCCTCTTGGTAATTTTATCGGCTACCCCATTTAAGGAAGGCAGGTGTCACTTACCTCTCTCCACTGCTTACTCTCTACACCCTGAGTGTACAGAACACACACTGCAAAACAACAAAGAACTCCTGTTATAAGCACATCAACTTTATAACATCTCATTGCCCTGACATGCCCCTTCCTATAGGGGGATCCCCTATACCAACATCCCCCCCCCAACATACCCCTTACTGTAACAAGAACACCCCAATAAGAAAGACATCCCCTCATAGCCCCAATGTGCCCCTTTTTATGGGAGGAGTCCCTGTAATAAGAACACCCCTCATTATAATAACGTCATCACAACCCTGATGTGCCCATAACCCCTGATATAATAACATTCAAAATATCTCCTCACAGGTCCAGCATGTCCCTTCCTATGGCAAGAACTCCTGTTATAAGAACAACCCTCATTATAAGAACATGTCTTCATAGCCTCAGCAGGTCCCTTCCTATGGAAGGAGCCCCTGTTGTGTTGGAGTGAGGTTAGGTTTGCTGAGCTCCCTCAGGGCCTCTTGCCCTGTAAGAGATGGGGTAGTAAGGTCAGGAAAGTCCCACGATGTTGGAGGGATGGACGGCCTCAGTTTGGACTATTTGCAGCAAATCAGAAAGTTGAAAGACGACAAGTTTAAGAGACACCCGAGTGAGGAATCAGGCCAACTCAAAGCCAGGTGTGGTAAAGGAAAATCAGCAAAGAGAGATATAGGATCAGCAAAGAGCAGGATATAGAGACAGAGGATGGAGCGGCAAGTCCACTCCAAGAGCTGGAGAGATATACTAAGCCTAGCGAGATGTGTGTGTGAAGAACAGAGATGAAGAAGCAGATGTGGGAGAGAAACTAGAGCCGGAGAGAGAAATCCCACAGACTCTGAGCTGTGGAGGAGTTAATACAAGCAGAAGAGGCTCTCGGACATTGTACACAGAATACTAGCCAACCGACAGAGAGGTACATCACAAAGAGCACTGCTACATCAGTCACAGAAAGGCACAGGGACTGGTAGAAAATCCTGTCTACTGCAACAAACAGAATGCAGAGAAGAGTAGTGCACAGCCCAAAAAAGCCAAAGTCTTTGTACTAGGTCTATTATTCAAAAACATTGGGGAATACTTTGTATGAATCCGGTCCTGCATAAATATGTAGAACTGGGTCCTACATTTATTTACAGGAGGGCAAAAACAATTGACACATATATTTCATCTAGTGACATTTCTGCCCCAATGATTGAAAACGTACCTTTTTCAACTAAAGGTTCATTTCAATGTGGGGCATGTACTGTATTGCATGTAAAGACGTGAAACTTTCCACGACTTTTTCTTCCCGCACACCTCAAAATAAAAAAATGTAAGATAAATAATTTTATTAATTGCAAAACTCAGTTTGTAATTTATTTATTAATTTGTGGGTAGATCCCTAAAAAAAAATCAAATCCTTAACATCTAAGGTTAATTAGAATTAAAGATCTGAACCACCCGGTTTCAAAACACTTTACTGAATGTAAATATGGTGGGGACAAGAATTTTTCTTTCTTAGGGATAGAACAGGTCCAAAAGAAAGCAAGAGGTGGGGATCATGTTAAGCTATTGGGCCACAGGAAAGCGTCCTGGATTTTCACCTTAGGGACTCGCTTCCCTGTCGGGGTGAATGTGGAGTGGAATTTTGGTCATTTTTTGGAATACCAACCTCCTATTTTTGTAAATTTATCTTTACAGTTATTAATTTATTAAAATGAATCATTTTATATATTTTTTGGACCCTTCACATGTGTTTTCAATACTGCTTCAATTCAGTTTGCTTTGACTTTTGTCATAATTTATTTAATATGGATATAAATATTGTGTGTGTATATATATATATATGTATATAAGCACATATATATGTGTGTATGTATTTTGTATATACATAGAAACATTATTTATTAATATTTATTTTTCATTATGATATTTGAGTTAGTTGTTTTTTGATCTCTTTTTTTATTTGACATTATTTCTTATTTTTGTTTTCATTTATTTATTATTTTTCATAAGTGTATTTCTTATTTTTTTTTAATATATTTATTAGTATATTTTGTTGATATGGGTATATATTTATTTTGTGAGTTAAATTTCAGTCATATTTTGTAATCCTTAATTAGGGTTTTTTTTGTTTTCTTCAGTTATATAATATCGATTTATTTATATATTCCTTCAAATTATATTTATAATAAGTGAGTCATTGGAGATTAGCTTGAGGTGTATTTGTTTTTATATGTTATTTTCTCATTCCAATTTGTTTTTATCTGTTGTACTAATTATGTATTGTTGTCTTATGTTTGTAGTCTCTTATGTTTCTGATAATGTGTATATCAGGGGTGTTTTCGCTTGGCTATTTAACCTGACTGAAATCGCCTAATAAACAGGAGAGATTTTTGACACACACTGGTGTCAGACTCAATTATTTCTCCTCCGAGCTGCTCGTACTTTTCCAGGGCTGTAACAGTGGGAAAGGCCTCCGGAGGTGTTCGATCCGATGTACTGGAGACGATCCCTACATATGCTGAAGTAGAGGATTTATTATTAAGAGTTTCTATTCTAAGTATTGTATGCTTTGATATGTATTATTATTATTTGGCAGTCTCATCGGAGTGTTTTCTATAGGGAGTGACAGTTGGCGATGCCTCCTGGGATCGCTCTTGTAGGGGGGAGTGCGCTTCGTCTTCAGTGCTGAACTTGGGCACTCCGGGAGGGATTTTGAGAATTGCCTTGTTGTGTTTGGATCTTTTAGGGCTCCGTTCTTTTTCTTGTATCCACCGACGGCAGCGCTGACTTCAATGGGCGGTCCGGGACATTGCGTATGCGCAGGATGTTGTACGTTATGACGTCATTGCGCTTTTTGGCGTGAAATGGGAATATTGAGCAGGGGTTTAAAAGACTGCAGGACACAAATATGTTTGACTGCTTGATAAAGTACACACGTACGAAACGCGTAGGAGATTTGCTCCTCTATGCTTTTGACCTTCCAATAAAGTATTTTTTCATTGTATGGATCCCTCTCCTCCCTCCGTTCTTTGGCTGTGCACTGCTCTTCTCTGCCTTCTGGACTTGAATTTCAATAGATAGGGATGAAGAAGCGCTCAAATGCTAGGTATAATAACCAATGATAGCCAAAGCCAATGTCCAAGTGTAATCCAGAACACAATAATAGTGAGTAAAGTAGCTAGCAATATTAGGTAATAAGCCTCCTGAAGACAGGTAATGGGCAGGAATAACCCCCCACGATCAGTCTAATTGGAGGCAACCCTGTAGCAGTAATAAAGCACTCACGAATCCTTGGTTTGGGACTGGCAGGATGTGCAGCTTCCAGGGTAGTAGATGCAGGAAGTGGAAAGGAGCGCACGATCCAACAGAAACGCGTTGGATTTTAGGTTCATGACCCAATAAAGTTCATATTTTTTTGGTATTGGGTCCTCTCTTTGCTCCCTTGGATTGTGCGCTCCTTTCCACTTCCTGGACTTGAATTTCGGCAGTTGCACGACGTTTCCAGCTCTGGAAGTGGGTGACGGTGAGTACTAATGTGTCTACTGAATTTGACAATCCCAATGAAATAGATGGTGTGTCATTTTTTGCATACCACCTGTTTTCAGGGACTACTTGTCATGAAGCTATTGATGGATATACTCATTTCTATTTATATATATGGTTATGGATTCGCCCTTCCTTTTATCAGTCTGGATGTAAGTCATAATATTTTGCCCTGTGCTTGAGCACTCTTTCCACGCCATACATCTACTGCAACAAGCAGTCAGAAAGAGAGAGAAGAGCACAGTGAGCTGCCAAGACTCACAGCAGCATTACAGAATGTCATTTTAGTTGATTCTATATTTGTGTGATTAATATGTATTGTAATTCTGTTTAATGTCTTCAAAAAATAGGAGGAGTGGATCCCTGATATAACCCGCCCCCTACACAAGTACATGCCCTATACTGAATGCTACTCACTGGGGTCTGACTTTGAGAATGTGTCTTTATCCAGCAGGTGCCTGAAAATAAACAGATACAAGATATTACACACAATGCTGTCACTACACCTCAATCCTGCACCCTGTGCTATACCAGCAGTGACCCCACACACACATGGCTCTGTCATTGTGCCGCATCCTGCCCTTCAATTTTATTGCTAAAAGACAGGCAACATGTATACAATACAAAAACACACGTTGTACAAAAGCCAAATATTACATATTATACAAGGGAGAAAAGTACACAAATCCAATGCAATTTTTCAAATACAGTATTCACATTTTCCCACAGTTTTTACCACTCTTTCTGTTCTCTTCTGCTTTCCTCTCTCTGTTTGTGCCCTCTGATCTGAGTAACCATCGTCTGTAGTGTTTCCTCGTCACCAATGTCTTTCTTTTTTACTGACTAAAACCTCTGATCTCCAAAGCTTGTGTAATATGGGGGCATTTATCACCCTCAGGGTGCTGGCATTAACTCTCAGATACTTAGATGCAAAACCAAATACTACACTGGCGACACACTTTATTCGAGCTCGGCTAGTCCCATGAATTCGGGTATACTCGGGTGTATTGAGGTTTGTGACTGTTTTCTGCCCGAGTGCATTGAGGTATTTTTCAGGCAGGGATTGAAGCATTTTATTCCCGCTGGCTGCAATACTGCACAGTATATATATATATACACTGCATTACAATTCATGAATTTATGCCATCTGGTAGACACGCGAAGCATTGCAGCCTATTAAATCCTAATCATTATCATTTAACAGATCAGCCGCCCGTCAGCCAGGCATGAACCATGGCTGGGAAGGCAAACGCAACGGGGTTTGTCAGAGGTGAGGAGCGGCGCATTCCAGGTATCTGCCAGGTACATACTGGGTATTTGCTCGAATAAAGTGTGTCGGTGCAGTATCTGCGTATGTCTGTGCATGTAAATGTTTTATTCCAAGTTTCTGTACGACTTTCTCCCAAACTGCCTGTGAGTAGCTACAATCCTGTATAAGGTGTTCTACTGCCTCCAGTTGTCCAGCACACCTCTCCCTCGGCCAGTCCCTAGGCCTGTGATTCTGGTGTTTTAAGTTTGTCCTGACATACTGTAGGTCTTCCCATGACTGGTCAACCACAAAACATCTCATTTTACAAGGGATTTGCTTCACTCTAAAAATCCCCAGTGCCTCCTGAGCTCTGACTGATGGACAATGGAAAAACCGCAACTGCAGCTAAGAAAAGTACTTACTTAAAAGTACTTACTGTACGATCATTTTATATTACACTTTCCTGGGAGTGTTTATTAGCTCTTTCGCAGTTAAATTCCAATCTCTTATTTGTTTAATAACTTTCCTCATATAAACTGTAGGATTATACCTTTTGGTTATTATTGTTCTTACCGGGCCCCCTGTGAACCAGTCTCTTAGAGCCCAAAACCTCTTTTTTTAGCATTGATGGCCACAAGAGAGCGTCTTTGTTGTCGACTACAGTAACTATATTCTGGCATAGAAATTGTAGACCAAAAAACAAAGTCTGCATTCACCAGGCTTTTACCCCCTTGTTAAACTCCTAAGTAAACAATGTTTTTTTTAATTGGATTAAGGCAATTACCCCCAAATAACTGAAAGAACATATTGATTACCTGTAACATAATTCTCTCCGTTGGTGGAAAAACTACACTGACATAAACAAAAAGTGGTAATAAAAAGGATTTTAAGATTCGTACTCTATTTTCAAAGATAATTTTCGACCTTTCCAGGTACAAACGTCCAGCTTCAGCTGCCAGTTTTGCTCACTCAAGTTCTCTTTCCAAAAAAAACTAAATATTAATGTTGTTTTGTGATTCAGAAAATCCATCAGCTAACTGGAAATCAGGGTCAGGAGACCCTGCCCAATAGCAGACACGTGTTCATGGTTTCTCCAGATTCATTCATTAAAGTTCTCACTTCTTTCAGTTCCTCAGGATTGGTGACAAATATTGTAACATCGTCTGCATAAGCAAGACATTGTAATTTTTCTTGAGAAAGTACTGCTATCCAAAAAGCTTTTATGTTTGTATTCCCCTCCAAAAGTCTTAGAAAAGGATCTATCGCAAAAACATATAACAGGGACTTAAAGGACATCCGACGCCAGATTTTACATTAAACCGCTCTCTGTGCCACTATTGGGATTTCTGATGCTCCATTATACAAAGTCTTAACCCACATTATAAACTTATTGGGAATCCCATAGCTTTTTAGAACAGAAAATAGAAAAGTATGATTTGCTCTATCAAATGCTTTGCTTTGATCTTTAATTCATACAGAGCCCTTCATAAAGACCATTCTACTGTATTCAAAGATTTCTCTTACCGATAACAGGTAATTAAATATCTGTCTCCCTTTCACTGCACAGCCCTGTCGCTCACTAATCAGTGTATCTGACACACAACTTAACCTTATAAACAAAATCTTAGCTAAAATATTGCAGTCAATGTCTAATAACGATATGGGTCTCCAATTCTTTAAATCATGTTCACTACCCTTTTATATAATAATACTAATAAGGATTCCTGCTGGGAGACTCCTAGTTCTTGGTAAACTAAAGTGGAATTGTAAATCTGATCTAGGAGCGGCGCTAACATATTCTTGGAGCATTTGTAAAACTCTTCAGCTAGTCCATCTGATCCAGGAGTTTTCTTTAATTGTAAAGATGCTATAGCATCATCCACCTCGGAGTTACTGATGGGTCTTATAAGGGCTTCTGTCTCTTCATTATCAAGGGTTAGTAATCTTAAACGATTTAAAAACGTCCCTTTCTCCCTCAGTGCGGGGTCTTCTGATGTATATAAATCACTGTCGAATCTTGAGACTAGTGGTCTCTAGTAAGAGGTGGTCAGTAAATGCCATTGGCTTTAAACCAATGGTACTAATTTCAATAGCACTTGTCACATAAGTTCTATCTATACAACTACTGTATTCCCCCCTACTATAGCTAAACCCAGGCTTGTCTGGAAAGATAGGGGCTCATTCTAGTAGCTTCTATAAAATCACTGCCAAAATGAACGGTTTGGCACGACCCTACCTCACGGCCTGACATTTGCGTACCTTTATATCGCAGGCTCACCACATTAATCTGCTTGGCTGGGGGCTTGGAAACTTGGGTAACTGGTAAACTTTGGTCCAGTCCCGGCACCTCTCCATACGGACCCCTTGTTGTGCCTGCATTTCTGCTCTCCTCAGCTTCTCTCCAGCTTCTCCTGGAACGCTTCTTTGTTCTGCACCATCTGTGGCTGGTAGTGACCTCCCCAATCCTCCACTGCTGCCGCCGGCTGCTCCATCCATGTAGGAATCTGCTCTGTAATGTTCTCACTGCCCCTCACATCATTTATGCATGGGGCCTTTGCTGTATTACTGCCCCCAGTGGTTACTCCGTCTGTGCCTGGAGCTGGTCTCTGTGCAGTATTGCTGCCCCCAGTGGTCGCACTATCTGTGCCTGGAGCTGGTCTCTGTGCAGTATTGCTGCCCCCAGTGGTCGCACTATCTGTGCCTGGAGCTGGTTTCTGTGCCGTGTTATGCCCCAGTAGATGATTCCTCTGTATTTGGGTTTTGTCTCTTTATACATTTCTCAGGAGGCTCAAACTCTGTAACTAGGGTTTCCGTCTTTGTTTTTTTTCTTCCCCCCTGGGGATGGTCTATGTGCAGTGTTACTGCCCTCAGTGGTTTCCCCTTTGTATAGCAGGGACTTGTTCTCTCACTCCCTCGCCACTCCCAGCAGTCACACAGACTATACAGATTTGTCTGTTTTGCAGTTTCAGTGCTACAGACATTCTCACCTCTTCTTCTGGTTATACTGTCTGGGTAGGTTACTGCTTTATGAGAGCTCCCCTCAGCATTTTCTCCATGTCCTGGAGAGATTTCCCTCCTTCAATTAGTTTCTCCCCTCTGTACAGTCTGTGCTGGACTCCCTAAGGCGGCACACTTAACAGCTCCCTTTACTCCGTCCTCTGCTCTGTGCACAGATTGTGCTCTCCTAGTGCTGTTTGTTGGCTCCTGTGCAGGGTTCACAGTGTTTGCAGCACACAGGCAGTTTATAACATTGCTGACTACAAGACAGGATATGAACCTGCAGGGCAGAGGTGGGGAATAGTACACCGACCTTGGCTTGGGATCTGAGGCCTGAGATGCAGGAGTAGTCAAGTCCAATTCTGAGGTTGAGGCAGGCAGCAGGCAGGGGTGTCCAGGTCCAGGCAGAAGTCAAGCACAAGCAGGTAAACACAGAGGCAAAGACAGGTCTCAAGCAGAACGAGGTACAGAGTACTTTGCACGAGCAGTGACAGGGAGCAACTGCCTGCCATTTAAAGACATAGGAGGTAGTTATCACTGCTCAACCTTAATATTCAACAATATTATAGAAAGCATGGCGGTGCATGGGGAATGAGAAACATAGTTTTTACAGGTGACCCAGAATGATCACAGAAAAGATTCCCACCAATTTGCACCTAAATTACCAAAAACAGTATGAAGGGAACAAGTTGGTCCCAACATCCATATTATGCAAGAAACCAGGAGGTTAAAAAAACAAAAATATTTTTTTTTAATTAATCTATGCTAACTCTTCTAGATGAAACAAAAGTGTATTTTTATATTTTGTGTATTTATAATAAAATTATTTAAAAAAGAAAGCACTAGAGTATGCCTATTTGTTGCACTCTTCTATAACTGCAAGTATATGCATAAAGTGATTGTGTGTTTATTCACAACACATGTGAGCAAGGCTAATTCTCAAGTCAGTGTGGAGTCTATAATTAGTGACTCCTCTCAGAAATCAGGTAAGTATTAGATGTAAAATACACACATAATATACTCTATGAAAGTTGGAATGTATACAAAGTATAACCATAGATACCAGATTTATGTAACATTGTAGACCTGAAATGTGACCATTAGCAGCAAAACAGATACAATTGTAACTGTCATTCCCCAAATATATATTTACAATTACATAGGCTGTGTCTGCATCTAATGAGTAGTTTCAACTGCCATACAAGGGGTTAATATCCCCATTGCTTGTAAATTACTTTATTACGAGCTTAATCAGAGTATGCTGGATGTATGCATACTGTTGGAGAATGACCAGATAGTAATATGGGTAATACAACCGTTTAACAGTATCTGTTTGCAAGTGACTCTTGCCCGGCATACTCCCTCACTGCTCCAAACACGACTGACGTCATCAGTGAGTGCGTCGTCCATTTAAAATCCAGAAGCAGCTGCTGGCAATGAGGGCCAGAGAGAGTCTGACCTCCTATCAGGAAGTGAGGAGCAGGAATTGCCAGGAAGCAAGATGGCCATGGTAGCTTCAGTGACGGTGAGAGGTCTCTTACTGTCAGCAGCCATCTTAGGTATCCGGACAGATCGCTTATAGTATCCCCCCTGCAGGGTCGAACTCCAGGGCAACCAGATCCTGGTTATCTGGACGTCCACAGTGGGGGAGGTCGGGATGTATCTGGACGAGTTCTTGGGAAAGGTTGAGGTGTACTCTGGGTAACTGGGGCTGGCTTGGCTGTGTCTATGGCAGGTCAGGGAGTAACTGGGACTTGTCGGGCTGTAATTCGGACTGGTGGGGTTGTAGCTGGGACTGGTGGGGTGGGTTGGGGAGTTACTGGGAATAGTCGGGCTGTAACTAGGACTGGTGAGGCTGTGACTGGGGGAGATCGGGGAGTTACTGGGACTGGTCGGACTGTAACTGGGACTGGTGGGGTTGTAACTGGGACGGGTGGGGTGGGTCGAGGAGTAACTGAGACTGGTCGGGCTGTAACTAGGACTAGTGGGGCTGTGGCTGGGAGAGGTCGGGGAGTAACTGGGACTGGTCGGCTGTAACTGGGACTGGTGAGGCTGTGGTTGGGAGACATCAGGGAATAAATGGCACTGGTTGGGCTATAAAAGAGTGAAAAAACAGGCGCTACTTCGTGGATGAAATTATTGTAGAATGTAATAGAAAAGTGGTACAGATAGGATTAATAATCCAACCCCTTGCTCAAACCTCACTGGTGGGACCTGTGTCACGGGTTCCAAGGGTTAAGTATTGCTCAAAACATCCAGGGGGAGCATGTGGGGAGATAAGAGAACAATATATACAATTTAAGTGCAGACGTCAGGTGTTATATGGTTATAAAAGCTATGTCTTGGCTCTTATGGTTGATCTACTCACAGGAGCAAGGTGATATAATGAGCAGTTGGCAAATTGGGTTGCCCACCCTTGAAGATATCTGTGGATGGTACCCCTAACGATTCTCCGTCAGCAGAGTATATATAGAGAGAGGGAAAAGACAACTAGTGCGATCAAAATGAATTTTATTTGAAAAACACAATAAAAATGCGCACTTACAATTTGAACAAAGTTAAAAGCATATATCACAATATGTGAATGGAGGATCTCCCGAAACAGCTCACCGCCTCCTTCAGGTCAGTCTGCTGGCTCTAATGCTCTGCGTCCTGGGACCGGAGCTTCCTTCGCGGCCCGTCACACACTTGATCGCGACGAGGAACAGATGCGCCGCCGGCTCCCTTCACCTCTGGGTCTGCCTGCTTCCCGTCTCGTGACCTGCTTGATGAAGTCTCTTCCCTCGATTGGCAACACTCACGATGTCATCGTGAGTGTTGCCAATCGGAGGGAAGAGACTTCATCAAGCAGGTCACGAGACGGAAGCAGCAGACCCAAGAGGGTGAAGGGAGCGGCGGCGATCTGTTCCTCGGCGCGATCAAGTGTGGACGGGCCGCAGAAGGAAGCTCCGGTCCAGGAGCAGAGCAGTGAGAAGCCAGCAGACTGACCTGAAGGAGGCGGTGAGCTGTTTCGGGAGATCCTCCATTCACATATTGTGATATATGCTTTAATTTGTTCAAATTGTAAGTGGCGCATTTTATGTTTGTTTTTCAAATATAAAATATCATTTTGATCGCACTATGTAGTCTTTTCCTCTCTCTATATATACTCTGCTGACGGAGAATCGTTAGGGGGGTACCATCCACAGATATCTTCAAGGGTGGCAACCCAATTTGCCAACTGCTCATTATATCACCTTGCTCCTGTGACTGGTTGGGCTATAACTGGGACTGGTGGGGCTGTAGCTGGGGGACGTTGGAGAGGAGGAGGTGGGAGAGGTGGACAACTTGGCCTGGGGGATTTCTGGATGTGTTGGAGCATGGTAATGGCGGACACGATGTTAGCAGGAGTAAAGATGGGAACCTTATCCGTAGAGTCTATGTCGTCCATGGACAACTGGCAGAATAGGGCATCTGCCTTCACCTTGGATCCTGGGCGATTTGAGCCCCCAACAGGATGACAGGGTGGAAGGCATTTCCCATCGCAGGCAGACCCCCAAGTTAGTATCAGTCTTGAGGTCCAGTCAATCCGGGGGTTATGAATGCGTAGCCAAGGATGCCCCAGGATGACATCGATGGTTGGGGAATGGATAACATCCAGCTGAAGAACCTTGTGGTGCAAATCACCGACCGTGACTTTGAGCTGAGTCATCTCTTGCAAAACGACCACAGATCCCAACGGTCTACAAACAATAGGGGAAATACCCAAGGGCAAGTCCTTCCTCTGGAGAAGAATATTGACTCGCTGAATGAAGGCTTTATCCACGAACATACCAGTGGCTCCAGAATCCACAAAGGTCTTGGTAGTAACCGAATGGTTCTGCCAAAATAAACAGATGGGGATCATCAGGCGACTGGAAGATGGGGATATGGCACAAATGCCCAGAGGCAACTCTCCTGTTTGTGCTGGGCACTGGCCGTCTCCCAATTTCTTAGGACAGACCCGTACCATATTGCCTTTTTCGCCAAAGTAGAGGCACAATCCCAAGGAGTGACGGTGTTGCTTCTCCCATTCCGTGAGACACATACTGCCCAACTACATGGGCTCTGCCAATTCTTCTGAGGCATCATTAGGAGGAACCTCAAGTGGTGGGACCAACGGAAGACCATACCCTGTGATAACTGCCCTGCTCCTGAAGTCTCTCCCTCATCTGAAGATCGAGGGAAATGCAAAGGGTGAACAGACCATCTAGATCAGTGGGAATGTCCCTGTTAGTTAATTCATCCTTCAGTCTCTCCTCAATGCCTTGATGGAAAGCAGACTTCAGGGCCTCCTTGTTCCAATTGGTCTCTGCTGCCAGGGTCCTAAACTCAATCGCATATTGTCCCATGGTGCGGGGACCTGGTTTAATCTGCAGGAGTGCAGATTCGGCAGAAGCCGCATGACCGTGGGAATCAAAGATCGTCCAGAAGGTCTGGGTGGCCAGGTCCAGGCAGAAGTCAAGCACAAGCAGGTAAACACAGAGGCAAAGACAGGGCTCAAGCAGAACGAGGTACAGAGTACTTTGCATGAGCACTGACAGTGAGCAACTGCCTGCTATTTAAAGGCCAGAAGCAGCTGCTGGCAATGAGGGCCAGAGAGAGGCTGACTTCCTGTCAGGAAGTGAGGAGCAGAAATTGTCAGGAAGCAAGATGGCCATGGTAGCTTCAGTGAGGGTGAGAGGTCATTTCCTGTTGGCAGCCATCTTAGGTATCCAAACAGATCCCTTATACTGTTCTCTGATAGTGCTAGCTCTGTAGTGTTTGCAGCACATAGGCCGCTCTCTGCTAGTGCCAGCTCTGCAGTGTTAGCAGCACTCAGACCGATCTCTGATAGTGGGGTCTCACTAATTACAATTTGTGTACCTGGAACTCCATGCTCAGGTCTGTGAGCTGCTGTTACCTGCTTCTCTCTCTGCTCAGACTCAGTGTCTGCTCTGCTGGTCTCAAGGGGCTGTGTGTGGGAGACCCACCATGTATTCCAGCTAATGCTCCCTGGGGAGTAATCTCTGACCCTCAGGACACAACAGGGATTACATATTCTGTTATCTTTCCTCTCTCTGGTAGAGCTCTGGGCTTCTCTCTAGAGAGCTGCTCAGCCCCTGTGCCTGGGAATTGAGACTCTCAGAGCTACCTCACCTGGAGACATACATGTGCCTTCTTCTGACTCACTGCTCATGTTGTCATCCAGTTTCCTCGCTCTGCTCTCCGCTGACTTTCTCTTCTGTTTCCTTATTTTACTTATCAATGTCTGCAGTTTCTTCTCTTTCTCAGGAAACTAGCTTTCCTTTAGCTGCACTTCTCAGCAGCCTTCCTCCCACTCCTCTCCCTCCACTTGAGGCCATGATGGATCTCAGAACCCTCCCACACACACAGCTCTGTCACTGCACCTCCATCTTGCCCTGCAGGCCCATCCGCTAATCCTGTACTGACCCTACACACCAAGCTCTATCACTACACCTCCACCCTGCCTTGCAGACTTCTCCTGCTATTCCTGTATTGATCCCACACATGACTCTGTCTCTGTTCTCTACCCCTCTCTGCAATCCCTTTCAACCCCGGGCCTCTGTCTGTACAGTAATAGTAGTCTGCAGTCGCCCTGGTTTTGATGCGACTGGATACTGTTGTGTTAATGCAGATGAGACCTGAGACTAACCATGAGAGAAAGGAAGAAGGACCTAGGGCGGAGACAGAGAGGCATGGAGGACGGGGGAAAGGGGATCAGAGGGAGACAAAGAGGGGAAGGAAGGGGAGACAGGGAGAGGAAGGGGGAGACAGAGATGGGAATGGGGAGGAGACAGAGAGGGAAGGGGAGAAAGACAGAGAGGGGAAGCAGACAGAGAGGGGGAGAGGTGGACAGAGGCGGGAGGAGAGAGACAGAGAGGCAGGGGGAGACAGACATAGGGGCAGGGGGAGACTGAAAAATAGGGTGGCAGGAGGGACAGAGAGAGCAAGAATGGCAGGGACAGACAGAGACGGGGTGGCAGAGTTTCTGTTAAAGGGGTTAATCATGGTCCCTAAGGACATGATACCTGTGTCTGTATGTGCAGGCTATCTGATAGCTATGTATGTTATAGATAGAAGAGCCACTTTAAAGATAGCTGTGCATGTTATAGAGAGAGGAGCATAATTAGAAATCCCTATGCATCTGATGTAGCCAAGTCCCCTACCCTGCTCCGGGGCGGGGAACTGGTCAGCTGCTCGGCGGGACCCCACGCGATCAGGTAGGTGGCGGCGGCCATTGCAGAGGTGGGGCGCATGCGCAGTGGCAAGCGTCGGCCATCTTGGATGGCCTGAAAAAGGCTTTGAGAACTACAGGGCCCATAATGCCTCGTGGGAATAGTGTGGCGGCCATCTTGAACAGGCTCCGCATAGCCTGTAGAGGGACTATATTTTCCAGAGTCCTCGGGGGGAGAGGAATTAATACATGGGTGTCAGGTAGGGGATAGAAACAGGATATCCTCAGGGACCGGAGCCAGCGTGCTCAGTCAGACAGAGGGTGGCAAGAGGGTAGGTAGTGTCCAGGAAGCAGTGCCTCCTGGACTAGGCCTAGTGTTGCCCCTTAGGCCCCAGCTAGGCCCTGAGTCACCCGAGCTGAGTGTTGCAGGAAAGGCCACAGGTAGGGACGCTTCCCCTTTAGTGACATAGCAGTGTTATTGCACCGGTGACCGGATGGCAACACTGTGCTCTGTGGTTGGGGACCAGGCCACAGGCCATATAGACATTCAGGTGAGACCCTCCAGCTGGACCTCACCCCACGAGGCGGATCAAGATCGTAAGGAGTGAGAGGATTTATGTTGGAGGCCCCGCGGTGTGGGACCTGACTGTTCCTTCTGTGACAGGAAGTACAGAAGTGCCCAGGAAGGTATATGTGCACCAACGGTTCACAGGGGTAGCGCTACCTCACACTTGGGTGGGACTGACTGGGAAGGACACCAGGGGTATTGACTGTATACTGTGGAAACAGGAGTACTATTATTACATGTGGTTGATATATGTTAACGTGTGTACAATAAAGATAGTAAATACATTGTGTGTGTATTATTCCTTACTGTGTATTGGTTCCTGTGTCGGGTTATCCAGCCCATGCTGGGATCACTCATAAGTGGAAGTAGTGCTGCACGCGTGGAGAATGAGCTCACCCCAGGGTCCCATAGACGGAGGCTTAGGCCTCCTGTGAGCAACAGGTACAGCAGCACGTGTAGTCCCCATAGTCATAGGGAAAGGGGGCTACACTTATATATAGAAAGAAGCAGAATGAGATAACTGTGTATCTTATAGACAGAAGCAGCGTTAGTGGAGATAGCTGTACATCTAGTAGCAGGTCCAAGATAGATGCGAATGGTATAGAGAGAGAGGAGCAGGGTTAATAGCAGGGAGCAGTGTCTGGTTCTGTCTCTTTAAGAACAGGAAGTGAATCTTAATCTGATAAATATGGCTTTCTCATCAGGGGGAACACCCCCCTCCCCACCATTCTGGGGATTTCTAGGACTGGACAGGGATACAGAGCCTGGCACCCCTAGGACTGGAGATGGGTACAGATAGGGTGACCAGATGTCCTGGTTTAGCCGGGACAGTCCCGTTTTTTTAATGTCTGTCCCGGCTGCCCGACATTCTTTAAAATGTCCCGTTTTTTTTGTGGTTTTCCCGGTTTTGACCATCAGAGCAGGGGGGCAGCAGAGAGCAGAGAATGCAGGGAGGAGAGTAGGGGGGCAGCAGAGAGCTGAGAATTCTGGCAGAGAGGAGAGCTGAGGCCGGGTCTGAGTTGCGGAGCCCCAGCAGTGAGACCCGGAAATGTCAGTGAGAATTTCCAGTGTCTGCTGCCAGGGCTCAAGATGACTTCCCCCCACCCATGCAGGTAGGGTTCAGAATGGGGGACACACACTCTCTCACACAATGTGCGGGGGAGAGACACACAGCATGGGGAGAGAAACACAGAGGCACAGCATGGGGAGGGAGAGAGACACACAGCATGGGGAGAGAGAGACACACACACAGCATGGGGGGAGAGACACATACAGCATGGGGAGAGAGAGACACAGACATGTGAGATAAATGCTGCACACCTAAAATAAAGTATAACCAAATATACAATTACCGGTGCTCCTCTGCTTGAACGATAGCCTGTTGTCAATCCAATGCATGTGGTAGCAGAAGGAACACAGGGCACAACAGATTTGAGATAACTAAACTCATTTATTGAGCGAAACACAACGTTTTGACCTTAGCGGTCTTTATCAAGTGACATAGTGGCATAGTGCCACTATGTCACTTGATAAAGACCGCTAAGGTTGAAACGTTGTGTTTGGCTCAATAAATGAGTTTAGTTATCTTAAATCCGTTGTGCCCTGTGTTCCTTCTGCTACGAGAGAGAGAGAGAGACACACAGCATGGAGGGAGAGAGACAAACACACAGCATGGGGAGAGAGATACACACAACATGGGGAGTGAGACACACACATACAGCATGGGGAGAGGCAGATACAGCATGGTGAGAGAGACACACATACAGCATGGGAAGAGAGGCACAGAGACAGCATGGGGAGAGAGACACAGAGACAGCATGGGGAGAGAGACACAGCATGGGGAGAGAGACATGGAGACACAGCCATGGGAGAGAGACAGAGCACAGAATGGGGAGAGATGATCAACAGAGGCACAGCATGGTGAGAGAGGCACAGAGACAAAGCATGGGGAGAGAGACAGCATGGGGAGAGAGACACACCATGTGGAGAGAGACACAGAGACACAGCATGGAGAGAGACACACAGAAATAGCATGGGGAGAGAGACAAGGCACAGCATGGGGAGAGAGACACAGAGACAGCAGATGGGCAAGAGACACAGTGGCACAGTATGGGGAGAGAGACACATCATGGGAGAGAGGCACAGCATGGGGAGAGAGACACAGAGGCACAGCATGGGGAGAGAGACACATCATGGGGAGAGAGGCACAGCATGGGGAGAGAGACACAGAGGCACAGCATGGGGAGAGAAGCATAGAGACACAGCATGGGGAGAGAGACACAGAGACAGCATGGGGAGAGACACAGAGACAGCATGGGGAGAGAGACACCGAGACAGCATGGGGAGAGAGACACAGCATGGGGAGAGAGACACAGCATGGGGAGAGAGACACAGCATGGGGAGAGAGGCACAGAGGCACCGCATGGGAGGAGAGAGACACAGAGCACAGATGGGGAGGAGAGACAACATCATGGGGAGAGAGGCACAGCATGGGGAGAGAGACACAGAGGCACAGCATTGGGAGAGAGGCACAGAGACACAGCATGGGGAGAGAGACACAGAGATAGCATGGGGAGAGAGACAGAGACAGCATGGGGGGAGAGACAGAGAAACAGAATGGGGAGAGAGACACAGAGGCACAGCATGGTGAGAGAGGCACAGAGACAAAGCATGGGGAGAGAGACAGCATGGGGAGAGAGACAGACACAGCATGGGGAGAGAGACACAGAAATAGCATGGGGAGAGAGACAGAGGCACAGCATGGGGAGAGACACAGAGACAGCATGGGGAGAGACACAGAGGCACAGCATGGGGAGAGACAAAACATCATGGGGAGAGAGGACACATGGGGAGAGAGACACATCAATGGTGAGAGAGACACAGAGCAAGCATGGGGAGAGAGCAACAGAGACACACATGGGGAGAGAGACACACGAGTACACGCATGGTAGAGAGACACAGGCAGACAGAATGGGGAGAGAGGCACAGCATGGGTAGAAGAGAGACAGCATGGGAGAGAGCACAAGAACAGCATGGGAAGAGAGAGACAGCATGGGGAGAGAGACACACTCATGGGGAGAGAGGCACAGCATGGGGAGAGAGACACATCATGGGGAGAGAGCACAGAGGCCACAGCAATGGGGAGAGAGGCACCGAGACACAGCATGGGGAGAGAGACACAAGAGACACGGCATGTGGAGAGAGACACAGAGACAGAATAGGAGAGAGGCACAGCATGGGGAGAGAGGACACAGCATGGGGAAGAGCCACAGAGACACAGCATGGATGAGAGAGAGACAGCATGGGGAGAGAGAGACACAGAGGCACAGCATGGGGAGAGACACAGAGACAGCATGGCAGAGAGACACAGAGGCACAGCATGGGAGAGAGGCACAGCATGGGGAGAGAGACACAGAGGCAAAGCATGGGGAGAGAGGCACAGAGACACAGCATTGGGGTGAGAGACACAGAGCAGCATGGGGAGAGAGACATGACAGCATGGGAGAGAGACACAGAGACAGCATGGGGAGAGAACACAGAGGCACAGCATGGAGAGAGAGACACACGAACACAGAGACACAGCATGGTGAGAGAGAAACACAAGACAAAGCATGGGGGGAGAGACACGCCAACACAGCATGGGAGAGAGAGAGAGACACAGCATAGAGAGAGAGAGACACAGCATGGGAGGAGGACACAAGCATGGGGAGAGAGACACACACAGCATGGGGAGAGAGAGACACAGAGAATGGGGGGGAGAGAGACACAATGAATGGAGGAGAGAGAGAGACAAAGAATGGGGGAGAGAGAGAAAGAATGGGGGGAGGGAGAGAATGGTGGGAGAGAGAGAGGGAGAGAATGAGGGGGGGGGAGACACCGAGAATAGAGGAGAGGCAGACAGAGACAGAGATGGGGGAAGGGAGGGGGATATAGGAGAGCGGAGAATGGGGGGAGCGACTAGAAATGGGGGGTGGGATAGAGCCAGAGAATGGGGGAGAGAGAGACAGAGAATGGAGGAGAGAGAGAGAGACAGAGAATGGGGGGGAGAGAGACAGAGAATGGAGGAGAGAGACAGAGAATGGAGGAGAGAGAGAGACAGAGAATGGGGGGGGGAGAGAGAATGGAGGGGGAGAGGGAGAGAGATTGGCGGGATTGGGGGAGTGAGAATGGGGTGTGTGTGAGAGAAAGGGGGACAGAGCGGGCGGAGAGACATAAAGGAGAAGGGGCGCAGTTGGTGATGTCATTTGTTTTATAAAAATTTTTTCATGTGTCTCGGTTTTTACTTTTGTAAATCTGGTCACCCTAGGTACAGAGCCTGGTACCTCTAAGGCAGGCACATGAGTACAGAGCCTTGCCCCCCTAGGACTGGAGAGGAGTTGATTCTTGCACCTCTAGGGCTGGCACATGGCTACAGAGCCTGACACCTCTAAAACTGGGGCATGGATACAGAATCTGGCACCGGGGGAATATATGACTTGGGATATCTAGAGCTTTCAAAGTGATTCAGACCTCTAGGACTGGCACACGGTATACAGAGCCTAGCACCTCTAGTGCTATTATCTGCTATTCCTGTCCCTGGCAGTAAAGAGGTTAATACGTGGTAGTGCTGCTCTCTCTGCAATTTGCTCTGGTCAGCACAATCTTGCGCTGGGGGGGGGGGGGGGGGGCTCATTAAGTTTTTATTATCCCACATTATCCTGAATCCACTTAACCACAAGAAGCAAATCAGAGGGGTGAGCCCAGGAACAGCAGAGAGAGCTACAGGACAGAATGGAGATGCAGTGATACAGTAGCTCCGTGTGTATGGGATCACTACAGGAAAGCAGAGGAGCTCTATATATACACACATTTCCTGGCACATTCCATATTCATTTGTTTCATAATACAGTCTGTAGCTACAACATGCAGAATCTCTGCCACCAGAAAACTCTCACAAATCTCTCTCTCTCTCGATATAGGGAGAAGTGTTGACCATCTATATACAGATATAGGGAGAAGAGCGGACAATCTATATACAGATACAGGGAGAGGAGCTGACAGTCTATATACAGACACAGGGAGAGGAGTTGAGAATCTATATGCAGATACAGGGAGAAGAGCTGACAATCTATATTCAGGGACAGGAAGAAGAGATGACAGTCTATATACAGATAAAGGGAGAAGAGCTGACAATTATACACAGGTACATAGAGGAGATCTGTCATTGATATATAGATACAGTCAGAGGGGGTCTTCCCTCAGGAGCTCACACTCACCTGCAGGACACAGTCAGTTCCACTCTAGTGGCCGGAATGTCCCCGCACACGGGGTCAGAATCTGATGATTCCTCCATGTCTTGCAGTCTGTCCATCTGCTCCTCCACACTGACCCAAGCCTCCCTCACTCTCACTCCTCTCTCCCTCTCACCACTTGCTCTCCCTGTTGAATATTTGCCTCTTTCTTTCTTCCATTCCCTTCTTTCTTAGTATCCCTCCTTCCCCTTCTCACCCCCTCTCTCTGCCTTATCTCCTTTTGCCTATGTCTCTCTCTCCCCCTTTCTTCCTACATATAGCTCCTTCTCTCAATGTATTTCTCTCTGCTCCCCTTTCTTTATTGGTATCTCTCTTTTCCTCCTGTTACACTCCTGTTTTTCTGTATCTCTCTCTCTCTCTCTCCCTCTCTCTCGTATGTAATATACTCCTCTCGTTATCTTTATTTATCTGTACTGTATATCTCTGTATCTGTCTATCCCTCTGTATATCTGTTACTCCCTCTCTCCTCTTCTCTCGGTGTGTACTGTATCTCCCTCTCCCTGTGTATATCTCTACCTCTGTATAATTATATCCCCTTCAACCTGTATCTCTCTCTCCCCCTCCCTTTCCCTAGCCCTCTTTCTGTGTATCTCTCCCTCTCTCTATCCCTCCCTCTCTAGCCAGCCCTCCCTTTATCTCTCTCACTCTCTCCCCTCCCTCCCCTCCCTCTCTCTCTTTCCCTCTCCCCCTGTCTCAGTGGGAGCAGTAACCTAATCACAGTGAAGCAGACACAGACTATAGCAGTGAAGGGGGGGGGGGCTCAGAGATTTGGGGGAGATCCCCCCCACAGAGCATCCTGCAGCTTCTCTCACACAGATTCAATCTCTCTCTCCATCACCCTTTCCATCAATTTATTCACAATCTCCATCACAGTCTCCATCAAACCATATCAAATTTCAATTCTGTTTCTTTCCCTCTCATTCTCTCCTAATCGTGCTCCTTCTTTCTCTCCCTATTTCACCCCCTCTACTTCTCACTTCCACTCTTTAATTACCCTTCTTGCTCCCCCTCTGTCCCTCTTATCTTGTCTCTTTCCTCATGCATATCCCACCCCCCATCTCTCCCTCGCATGTTCTGTTCCTCTCTTTTTTTTCTCCTTCCACACCTACCTTATCTGTCCTATCTTAATCTCTCTCTCCTCTTTTTTTCCCTATTCCCTGTCTCGTTCACCTCCATCTTTCTGTTTTTTTTTTCTCTTTCTGACCACCCCCTTCTTTTTCTCTACCTCTTCCTTGCCCTTTCTATTTCTTACTCACTTTACTTTTCTCCCTTGTGTCATCTGAATTTACACATGGGAGTTTAAATGCTAGAAAAAAAGGTGGTGGGGAGGGGAGAAGTAGAGAGAGGGGCATTACAGATAATTTCGCAAAGCATCGACCCTTACACATTTTAGTAATTTTATTGGTTTTAGCTATGTAGGGGTTCCCACATCCTTAGGAATTTGGACCACGTGTCATTAATATAGCTATTCATGCTTTTCATTTCCATAACATATAATACCAGATTTTTTAATTACCGAGAAGGTGGGGGGAAATCTTGTCATTTCCAAGATCTGGCGATTACACAGCGAGTCGCCAGGCGGATTTGGGAAATCAGTTTATTGATCGCCCTATCTTGGTTCGAGGGAATCATACAGTCTTTGGCTGAGCCACCTGTGCTGAAACAGGGATATCCATAAAAGCTGGCCGGTGGGTGGCCCTTGAGGACTGAGTTTGGAGACACCTGATCTAGAGCTTTGGACTTATTATTATTCATTTTAAACCCAGACCAGTCTCCAAATTGTTGCAGTTTAGACATTAAATTTGGCAGGGATATTAGCGGTTTATTAATTGTTAATAGTATGTCGTCTGCATACAGTGAGACTACCTTCTAATGTGTGATATTGGAGGGCAGTAAGTGAGACTACCGTCAAGTAAGCCTGCCCTCCAATGAGTAAGACTGCCCTCCAATGAGTAAGCCTGCCCTCCAATGAGTAAGACTGCCCTCCAATGAGTAAGACTGCCCTCCAATGAGTGAGACTGCCCTCCAATGAGTGAGACTGCCCTCCAATGAGTGAGAATGAGACTAGTACCCCTCACATAATGAAGTAAGACTGCCCTCCAATGAGTAAGACTGCCCTCCAATGAGGTTAGACTGCCCTCCAATGAGTAAGCCTGCCCTTCCAATGAGTAGACTGCCTATCAATGTATGTAAGCTGCCTCCAATGAGTGAGACTGCCCTCCAATGAGTGAGACTGCCCTCCAATGAGTAAGACTGCCCTCCAATGAGTAAGCCTGCCCTCCAATGAGTGAGACTGCCCTCCAATGAGTGAGACTGCCCTCCAATGAGTGACAGCCCTCTAATGAGTGAGACTGTCTTTTATTGAGTGAGTGCCCTCTAATAAGTTAGACCAGGGGTGCTCAAACTGGGGGGTGCGGGATTTTGTTGGGGGGGCGCGGCGGTTTCAGCGGTCCCGTGCTCTTCCCCGAGGCTTTTACATTAAATGCCGGGATGTAACAGGGACGTGTCACTGTTGAAGAGATACTGCCTGGTTAATTGCACACAGGCAATCAACCAGACTCCACCTGGCTGATAAGGACTTTTAGAAAAAGCATGGTCTGAGAATCAGGAAGGAGATTCCTTAGCTCACAAGGGATCTGACATAAGGAAAAGGAGGGCTGTGTCCTGAGAGAAAGACAAAAAGGGACCAGACCTCTATGCCTGGACCCTCAAGCAGACACCTACCCAGACACCACTGACCTGAAGGGCCACCTGCATTAAGGTACCACTGAGACTTTGGGGTGATATGTGGGTAACAGGCTTTTCCCCCCCAGCCTTTCAGAGAGGGACTGGGGAAGTATGTTAGCCCTTACACAGAGATAGGTGTTTGTTGTTTTATGTATATATTTGTGGTTGCTGTATTGTTTACAGGAACAGGCAATAAAGCCTTATTTTAATTTCACCTTAAAAACGGTCTCCATTGTATACCTCTGCACACATCTCTTACACAGGGGTCTGCGCGAGGCCTCTGCAACCTCAACTTATCGGGGTTCTGTAGTCTTCTGGACGCGTCGCCATGGCACCGCTGGGTCAAATGACACCGCTGGGTCATGTGACATATGCGTCACCATGGTAATGCGCGTCAAATGCCGCTGTGGGTCACATGACATGACGTTGCATGACCCACGGCGTCATTTGACGCCGGGTCACAGAAGGGGGTGCGCGAGCGCTGGGGCTGTCGCACAGGGGTGGCTGCAGCTCCAAAACTTTGCGCACCCCTGAGTTAGACTGCCCCCCAATTAGTGAGACTGCCCTTCCGTTAGTGACTGTCCTCCAATGAGTAAGACTGCCTCCCAGTGAGTGAGACTGCCCTCAAGTGGGTGAGACTGCTCTCCAATGAGTGAAAATGTCTTATATTGATTGTGTTCTCCAATGAGTGAGACTTACTCCCAGTGAGTGATACTGCCCCATGAATGCGACTGCCCTCCAATAAGTGAGACTGACGCTCAGTGGATGAGACTACCGCTAATGAGTGAGGCTGCCTTCTCATGAGTGAGGCTGCATTCTAATGAGTGAGACTGCCTTCTAATGAGTGAGGCTGCCCTCCAATGAGTGAGGACTTCAGGGAACAGACATCTTGCTCTGGACTGGCTTGGTGCAAACGGCCCGCTATTTATAGGCCTAAGCCACATGTAGAGAATTTCCAGTCATCATCTTGACTCAGGACGAGATGAGGCCACTGCCTGGATTCGGCCCTGGTAGAGTTGAAGCAACCTAAGATTCCAGCCATCTCAGTTGAGGCCTTTAGGATTCCAGTGATGCTCCAGTACTGACAAGGAATGATCGCAATGGCGGGTCCGTACTGCACCCCCCCCCTTCCCTTTCAGGAGCAGACTTTGGATGTTCCATTTCAGGGAACTATAGGTACATTCCAGGCAGTCCCGGGGTAATGGTTTGGATAGCAATTTTTTTGTCCCTGGTAGATTCAGGATTTTGGAGGCAAGAAGTTTGACGGTCCTGACTCCACACAGCTACTTGTCCCATAGACCACCTAATCCATGGATCATCGTGGTTCTGGAGCCATGACAACCCCAAGATTACAGTAGTGGAATAAGAAGGAATGATAATGAAAGTGGAGTGTTTCGAGATGAGTGGTACCCATGGAGACTCGTAAGGGTAAAGATTTTCAGGAGATGGTCCCCGAGCCCAGAGGTCTCCTGTCGATGGCTTCTACCGCCAGGGGATCCCTCTTCCATCAAAGTGGAATGGTGTGGGACTACATGAAAGCATGGTCCATGAAGTTCCCAGCTGCTCCTGAGTCGGTGAATGCCTGAGTAGAAATGGTACCATGACCCCATGAAAGATGGACTCACAGAAGGAGTTGAGTAGGCCACACAGGGGCATGAATCGCCAAAACGCCTAGGAATTGTTCCGCTATCCTTACTAGGCATTTAGAGTTTCCCGGATGGGTAGGACAGGTATAGAGATAGTGGCCCTTAAGATCACAATAGAGGCAAAGTCCAGTAGTGCAACTTCGGAGCCTCTCCTGTTCAGATAGTTTTGTGACTCCTATTTGCATGGGCAAGGCTGAGGGCATGATGCTCGTTGTGAGTTTGAGGCTTCCCTGAGAGCGGGCTTTCTCACTCTGTCGTTCCTGAATCCAAAGGTCCATGTGGATGCAAATGGCGACTAGTTATTCCTGGTCCTTGGGAGTCTCACGGCACGTCAACTCGTCCTTGATCTAGTCGCAAAGTCCCTGCCAGAAGGCGGCCAACAAGGCTTCATTATTCAATCCTATCTCAGCCGCGAGGGTGCGAAATTCAATCGCATGTTGACCGACAGTCCGGGACCCTTTATGTATGTGGAGGAGTTATGCAAAAGCAGAGGAGGTGTGCCCTGGGTGTCAAAGACCTTTTTGAAGGCCTGGACAAAGACCAGGGAGTCATTTAGGCAATACCCAGCATTACCTCTCTCCATACTTCTTTGCGTTGTCTGAAGTCTTTAAATTATGTTCGCATTTAGGGTCCAAGTTTCACATGCCTACACAAGCATGGGCAGAATACACTGGTCAAAAACGTTCCTCGAGCCACAGTAGAAGGATTTTTAAAATATTGTCATGTTTCTTCCAAATGTGCTCCATCAAATCTTCATTCTCATTCTTGATTTCATTCAAAAGGTTCCCATCCATTGTTATTTGCTGGCCAAGGTAGACTTCATCTTCAACTTCTAGTTTTTATTGCATTTGTTTCGATCTTTGCAGACGTGACACATTTGTTGAACATCACTTTGGTCTTGCTGAGATTCATATGGAGGCCCACTTTCCTACTTGCTTCAGCAAGTTCCCCAATTTGTTGCTGGAGGTCTTCTGAACTGCAAAATAACACTGGCAAAAATAACACTGTCATCTGCAAATTATAGGTGACTTAAATATTCACTGCTGATTTTGATTCCTTTTTCTTCCCAATCTAATGCATTGAAGAATTCTTCATCTATTGCCATGAAAAGCCTTGCTGATTCTTATCTTGCTTGTATCTTCATCTAATCTAATGGTTGATGTAGCATTCTCATAAATGGTCTATATACTATCAATTTACACTTCTTCAACACTTTGTCTTCTTAATGCAGCTAGGACTGCTGAAGTGTAGACAGAATTCCTGTGGATGAGGATAGCTATGACATTACTCCATTGTTCTGGTATTTTCCTGTTCTTCAAGCAGCGTGTAAAGAGTTTTGCAAGGATGTTTTCTAATTCTTTCTGACTTCTTTCAAGATTGAAGTGGTAATTCCATATTTCCCAGGAGCCTCACCACTCTTCATGGATTTTATTGCATTTGCCATTTCTTCTGAAAGGACAAATGGTACATCATTAGTGATTTCTTGTCACTTGTCCTCTGCTGGATTATGCCCTGTGTTATCTGTGTTCTTGTACAATTTAATATAGACGTCCTCAACTCTCTTTATGATAAGTGCACTGTCTTTTATTGTTGATCCATCGTTGTGTTTGAGTGCAATGATTTCCCGACCATAAGTCGTTGCTTTGTCTTCATTAAGCTTTTGTTATCTTCAATAGTCTTCTTCACCATATCACAGATACATTGTCTTAGATCTCCAGTTATACGTTTGCGGAATTGTCATGCACAAATCTGCATATTCAATTCTTGTTCTTACGCTTTGGGGATTGCTTCATTTCTTGTCGTCTCCTCGGTAATTGTTTTGTCTCATCAGATATTTTCTAATCCTGTTTTTTGTTAGCGATTCCTCCGGATTTTTCTGCGCTTTCCACTACAATCTTTATAAGTTCTTCATATTGTTTCAAGTTGGCAGACCAGACAAGGGCTCTGAGATATTATCATCACTACTCACTGACTTGGGATTAAGGTAGTCTTTGGTATTAGGCATCAATACAGCAGCAGTGATCATTTAGACCAGACTGTACTATTCGTGCTCTTCATTTAGGGCGGTGGAAAATGAGATACACATGATTGTTACTAGTAGGCATTTATTTATATATGCTCTCATATTTTTAGTAGCGTACCAGGATCCAGAACATCTGCCTTAAGGTTCAGATTATAGGATCATTTATGCGTTTTATAGTCGTTTTAACACCCATTATTTTAACTTTGGATATTAAAGTTTATATCTTTTAAATCATTCACTATAACAGGGGGGCGCAAACTTTTTTTCCTGCGCCCCCCTGCCGGCGGTCCCCTCACTCCCGCGCCCCCCCCTCCCCTAACCCCACTTACCTGCGCTCCGGCATCATGATGTCACGTTGCCATAGCAACGTGACGTCACATGACCTCGCGGCGTCATTTTGCCGCCGTGTTGCCATGGCGACGCAGGAAGGAAGCCGCCGGAGCCTAGGCAAGTAAAGGTTTACAGAGGCCCTGCAGCTCCCCCGGCACTTAATTTAAGTGCCTTCGGGAAGCGCGCGGGGCCTCTGTAAACCCCGCGTCCCCCCCGCCGGCAGTCTCGCGCCCCCCCTGGGGGTCGCGACCCCCAGTTTGCGCACCGCTGCACTATAACATCCAGATGGTGGCTGAGTGCCCAAAACGAGGTTACTTTTTCTTGCTCTGTTCGTGTTATTAAAGTGTTCCCCATTGCATTTCCAGCAAGCTGAAGTGATTTTTTTTAAATATTAGTTTAAATTCTCCACTGTAACTCTTGAGGTTATTTATGTTGATTGTTTTTGTCTTTTTTTCCCCAACTTTTTGTTTATTTACAGTTTGTAATAGGGTACAGAAAAATAAAGACGGAACCATTGGTGTATACAATGCATAAAACAGAGACAATATAAAGCTTACAGTCCACTTTTTTGTATAAATTGATGGAATCGATCATAGTACGGAAATATAGAGCGGATATCAAGCCCTTTTCCAGATATCGATTGCTAAATAGAAATGTAAAAATATGTAGGCGAGGAAGGTAGCCGGGCAGTGTGGTATTGCATGACAAAGTGTTTTAGCTGTAAGTATCGAAATATTTCTGGAGGAGGTAGGATTCCCTTCTCTTGCAGTTCGGGGAATTGTTTGATCTCAGTTCTTGAAACCAGATCTCCGACTCTCGCGATGCTGGCAGTCTTCCAAATCTGAAAGAACCCAGTTGCTCTACCTGGGTTCTCAAAGAGTATGATCATATATGAACGCTCCCCTATGATTTTGAATTTACATTTCAGACAGTCCCACGAGCTAAGGGATTATCTGATCACCGGATGGGACAATGTACCTAGTGTGAATAGGAGCGTATTGATTCTGCATGCAGTGTAATATGTATTAGGTTGTGGTATATATATATAAACACACATGTATATATATATATATATATACATACATACACACACACACACACACACACACACACACAAATTATGAATATCTGGCACTCCTATAGTGATAGAATTACTTAGTGCTTGTGTCAAAAAAATAATAAAGTAACATTACCAGCAAAGGTAAAGAGACAACAGCACTCAGAAGGTATAAGCAGCAATAAACTGTATTAAATAAACTTGCACATACAGTGGTGTGAAAAAGACAGTACACCCTCTTTGAATTCTATGGTTTTACCTATCAGGACATCATAACAATCATCTGTTCCTTAGCAGGTCTTAAAATTAGGTCAATACAACCTCAGATGAACAACAACACATGACATATTACACCGTGTCATGATTTATTTAACAAAAATAAAGCCAAAATGGAGAAGCCATGTGTGAGAAACTAAGTATACCTTATGATTCAATAGCTTGTAGTACCACCTTTAGCAGCAATAACTTGAAGTAATTGTTTTCTGTATGACTTTATCAGTCTCTCACATCGTTGTGGAGGAATTTTGTCCCACTCTTCTTTACAACGTTGCTTCAGTTCATTGAGGTTTGTGGGCATTTGTTTATGCACAGCTCTCTTAAGGTCCAGCCACAGCATTTCAATCAGGTTGAGGTCTGGACTTGGACTGGGCCATTGCAACACCTTGATTCTTTTCTCTTTCAGCCATTCTGTTGTAGATTTGCTGGTGTGCTTGGGATTATTGTCCTGTTGCATGACCCAATTTCAGCCAAGCTTTAGCTGTTCAACAGATAGCCTCACATTTGACTCTAGAATACTTTGGTATACAGAGGAATTCATGGTCGACTCAATGACTGCAAGGTTCCCAGGTCCTGTGGCTGCAAACCAAGCCCAAATCATCACCCCATCATCACCGTGCTTGACAGTTGGTATATGAGGTGTTTGTGCTGATATGCTGTGTTTGGTTTTCGCCAAACGTGGCGCTTTGCATTATGGCCAAACATCTCCACTTTGGTCTCGTCTGTCCAAAGGACATTGTTCCAGAAGTCTTGCGGTTTGTTCAGATGCAACTTTGCAAACCTAAGCCATGCTGCCATGCTCTGTTTAGAGAGAAGAAGCTTTCTCCTGGCAACCCTTTCAAACAAACCATACCTGTTCAGTCTTTTTCTAATTGTACAGTCATGAACTTTAACATTTAACATGCTAACCGAGGCCTGTAGAGTCTGAGATGTAACTCTTGTTTTTTTTGCAATTTCTCTGAGCATTGCACGGTCTGACCTTGGGGTGAATTTGCTGGGACATCCACTCATGGGAAGATTGGCAACGGTCTTGAATGTTTTCCACTTTTGAATAATCTTTCTCACTGTAGAATGATGGACTTTAAATTGGTTGGAAATGGCCTTATAACCCTTCCCAGATTGATGGACAGCAACAATTGCTTCTCTAAGATCATTGCTGATGTCTTTCCTCCTTGGCATTGTGTTAACACACACTTGAATGCTCCAGACCAGCAAACTGCTAAAACTTCAGCTTTTATAGAGGTGGTCACACTTTCTGATGATCAATTAATCAAGGGCATTTGATTAGCAGCACCTGTCTGCTACTTAGCATCTTAATTCCTATGGAAGCAGTAAGGATGTACTTAGTTTTTCACACATAGCTTCTCCATTTTGGCTTTATTTTTGTTAAATAAATCATGACAGTGTAATATGTCATGTCTTGTTGTTCATCTGAGGTTGTATTTACCAAATTTTAAGACCTGCTAAGGAACAGATGTTTGTTATTATGTCCTGATATGTAAAACCGTAGAATTCAAAGAGGGTGTACTTTCTTTTTCACACAACTGTATATCCAACGTTTTGGTCCACTGAAGGGGACCTTCCTCATATACTGTATGTGCATATTAACTCACTTATGACACCACAGTTGACCAAAGGGCTGCAACTACCTCCTACTTGTAATGACCCCTTCTGAATAATAATATTAAAATAATGGGATGACATTTAAAAGTGGGTGCCAAAAACTCATATGAACACATGAAAGCCTTGAGAAAAGGAAGCAATACAGAATAGAAAATACCAGAAAATCAAGTTTAGACTTGTTGTCATTTAAAGGCGTGGTTAATCTGTATTGAGTGGTCAGTCTGTATACAGTGTATAACATGTAATGTGGTCAGTGACTAAGTGGGAGAGTAAAGATGTGGCAGTGTCCATCCTGCTTGTATCTCTGTGCTTGAAGTACAGAAATAAAGTTCTACAATGCTGCAAATCATACATTGGTCATTTATCGCAGAGCCTTTAGTTATATTGAATTGGACAATCTTTACTATAACCCTAGTGGATTAGTGAATGAGTCGGCATTCAAGGAAGCAACTTATTAATAATTATTAATTAAGCAAATGTGTATCTCCGACATATTGGGGTCTCGTCCGTGATCGTTGTGAAAGAAGAAATATGTTTTGGAGGCTTGGTCCGGTTGCTGTTCCTGGGACAGCAATTTATGTTTAATTCTACTACATCGTGGATCCAGAGTTCCAGAGACATCCAGATGCTGGGTGGCTACAATAAGTTTACTTCGTTAGGGTAACATATTTTCGTCTGTATTGTACATCACAAGTAATAGGTAGATATGAACGCTTTCAAAAGATCTTCTAAGGCAGACTGCCAACATAGAGAGGCAGCAAGTCAGGACAGAGTAAAAGGATGGTGCCCTAGTCATTTTGCTGATTTAATACAGGAGTTGATTGCAAGTTATTGAGGTCCGTTTGCATGGAAAGATGTTGATGATGATACAATTGAGGGTCTGAAATCTACTATGATTGTGACTGCTTCAGTGAAAGATAAGAAAATCAAGAAAGGAAGAGTAATTCAGGGGATTTTTCAGGGTGGAAAAGTTTTGTCCCAAAAGGTTGATGTATTGACAAGGACAATTATAGAATAAACAAATGCATTAGCTAAAACAGAAAATAAACTTGATACCACTGTAGATTGCTAATGCACACTGCAATGCATACAGCCTCTAGCTTACAAGATAAACTAGATGAACGTGATAAAAAGATTCAACAGTAAGAACAGGCAGTGGAGAGCCTCCAGAGTCAGATAAAGAACACAAATCCTACACCCCCGCTGGGTTATATCCACACAGTTGTGCGCTTCATAAGCATGTTAATTGCATCGTAACTCCTATGTGTCCAATGCAAGAACCCCCTGGAAAATCCTCTAAAACAGAAGCTATGGCCCAAGATGTAAACAATACATAGATGGCATAGACAGATGGGTAAGGCATACCAAAAAAGAATATACTGAGTCAGTGACAGAGAGGGATGATTGACGCATGGTATATTACGAGATTAAACAGGAACAACTTGCTTCTAGTTGTACCAGAGATATTACATTTGATATATATTTTTGGGGGACTGCGACAAACGGTAACCCACACAAGTTACTGACTCTGTGACCAAAGTGTACCCCACAATGTGTGTGTAGAAACCCCCCCTCCTTGTGGTGTTCCTGTAATGAACCTGGCCATACAGAAGAGTGTCCCTTCCAGTCCTACGAGGATACTGATGAGGAGGATGTCTCTTATGTGGGGCCAGAAATGCGAAGTACCCACAAAATACCCCTAGGATGGTGGAGCTGCCTGAACATTGTATGCACCGAAACAACAGGTCCCTATGACTGTGAATATGATTGGCTGCAGCAAGAGTGGGAGCAGCTGAATGCCGACTATTACCGCCATCAAATGCAACTGCAAGATATGCATGGTGATGCAGTAAAACTGCTGAAGTTTCAAACAAAGAGGTTCTCCACTTACAATGGAAGGGTCAGTCATGTCCCCAGGTCCCGCGGGGAAAAATGGGGGCCGAGATACCTTGCACCTTGAGCGAGTGGAGGATTCGTCCCAGGAATGACGGAATCCCCAAAGGGCCCAAGACACAGGCCAAGTGAGTGAAGATCCCTTGACTCACCCTGAAGATGCACTGCAAACAGATCAGGAACATTTGTTTAAAGACGTTCTGGGCAAGCAGGCCAGGCACATGGGCCTACTACAGCACCATCTGTTCTAGCGGGGTGAAAAACAGGATCAACTATTGATAGCCCTGGAGACGGCATGGATGAGAAGCAGGAGAAGGCTCAAAGGGAGGCCCTCTGTTTCAGTATAGAGCTGGGATGCTCTCAAAAGGAGTTTTGGTGTCTCTGTATAGAGCTCAAAGTCTCTCGGGAAGAGATTTGCAGTCTCCCAGAAAGAGGTCCACAATTTCGGCACCGAAGAGCTGAATGTCTCTTGCCAGGAGGTCAACGAGGTTCACACTCTCTACATATAACTGGAAGGCTCACACACCAGGAGATAGCAGTCTCCACAAAGAGCTGAAAATCTTTCAAAAAGATGTCCGCAGTCTTAGTATGGATCTTAAAGTCTCTCGGAAAGAGCTTCATGCCCTCAACAGAGAGCTAGCAGTCTCATGCCACGAAACCCGGAGTCTCAATGCAGAAGTGATTAAATGGAAGGAGGACTACGAGAAGGCCCTGAGGGTTACAGAGACTGTAGAAAGAAAGAATAGATACCTGACTGAGGAGGTCTCACATCTGGCTGATTAAGTCAGTAAAGGAGAAGAGAAGCTTCACGAAGCAGTTAAGGAGAAGCAACAACTCCAACGAGGGAAGTTGGAAGTACAGTTGGCACTGGAAGAAACAGAGGGCGCTCTGCACCAGCAAAAGCGAAAAACCCTGTGTCTTCAATTGGAACTCACTCAGATCAGAGCAGACAATGGCAGACTTTAAAAGGTGTGCTGTACAAATTGGATAGGGTTGTCTGGAGCACAGAAGGACTGAGCTGCCAGCGAGATCCCCAGGAACAGATCTCGCCATCACTGATGATTGTGCTGCCAGAGAGAGATCCCAGGGAACTAGATCCTCTATTCCAGGGTGCAGCGGACCCTGGAACCCGCCAAAGGCTGCACCCCTCAGACACCACCCCAGATCCGGAGACCAATATAAAGAGCCCCCTGCTTTCAGGTACCTCTTTGGACTTTGGGGTCAGAGGTTGGTAGGAGACCTATCCTCCCAGCCCTGCAGATAGGGACTGGGAATCGTGAGTTATCCTTTACAAAAGGATAGGCCTGTTTTGTTTATTTTGCATGCTGACAAAAAGCTGTGCCGTTTAAAGCCTCGGGCTAAATAAAAGCTAACATTTATTTTCCCTTAACAATGTCTCCGTGGTTAGACTTCTGCACATTTCTCCTGCAGTGATGCTTTGAGAAGTGGGTCTCTTGTAAGAAGATTATATCTGCTGACACGCTCTTATAATTGGAGACCGCACAATGCTACACTAGTGGATGTCAAGCACCAGCCCCAGGGGGCAACGTCATTAACCTTTGGCACTGTTTTTGTTTTATTTTTTAATTAACCTTAGTCTTTCCTTTCTCATTTACCTATGTAGCACCTTTTTCCCCATCCTAAGTGAGAACATGTCGCTACCTTGTATTCTGGTGCGGTTCATACCTGTGAGGCTGAACAGAAGGCCCTGAGAAATCCGTGATGGTATAGGGTTTGTCAGGACAGGCTCTCAGTAATGATCATCCGAAGTGCAGCACCTCAAGCCGGTGAGGATCCTGGTGCAGCCAAGATGGTCCTCACTGGCAACTCAGATAGTGGCCCAATCAAGTAGCCACAACATATGGGTTCAACTGTGTCTTTATTAGCATCATTCTGGTTACAGCATAGATGTTCCCTGGAGCCGACCCCCCGGGCTTGAGGCCCTGTTGGCCCCTCCTCAGCTCCTCCTACCCCCTGATGGAATAAGGGGTAAACGCATCAACTCCACTGGGGGAGGGAAGGAACCTACTGACTTCTGGGAGAGTATCAGCTTATGTACCCCAGAGGAGGGGCTTGTAACCCTGCCCCATAACAGAGCAGGTCCGATACTGATATTCATCACATCATGGGCATGTGACCTAGCCAGTATCCTCCCTACACTGGCTGACCCTGAAGCAGGAGCGCTTGTGATACTACCACTAACTCAAGGCTCAAGTCCTAGTTACATTTTGTAAGTAGGATTTAAATTTTCCCTCGACGGAGCCAAGTAGCTTTTTTAGCTGTACACAGCACTTGCCCTGAATAGGGCTGAATCATCGGTGCTATCATCTTGAATTTGTACATCTGTATATTCATAATGTGCATTCTACCATTGTCATTTTAGCTGTTTGATACAGTCATTTTATATTCATTATATCTCAAGTAGAGATTTATTAAATTTATATTTAGCTAGTTGTCCCTGACTATTAGCCAATCATATATCCCAAGGATAATACACTACGATGGTGTGTTCTATGTTTCTCTTCTCTCCCATCTCTCTGAGGTATAACAATCCACGATTGTGACAAAAGAATCAAGACAATCTCCAAAGGAATTTATTTATTTCCACTATCCAAGCGCCAGAAAGGTCTGTTTTTCACAATAGTGTATCCAGGCTGCAACAGCAAGCTAGGCCTCCATGAGAGAGCTTATCCCCCACATTGCCTGTGTCTAACAGGATTTATACTGTTAGGGCCAAGGGAAAGATAATAGCCAGAGGCCTAGGCTACATCCTCCCCTTGGTGAAAAAAATCTCACGCCCTTGCTGAGGAATACACTATATGTACCATCGATATACTGTACCAACAACAACAAAATTGAACATAACTACATATGCATAACAAACAGTATATAGCATCATAACATAATTGGTACCTTCTCTCTGTGTAAATTGACCCAGCTCCCACCAGCACTCCACCTTATCGCCTTCTTCCAGAACAAAGCGTGTCCTGTTCAAGTGTGACACGTACCTTCTATACAGTGAGTCCCACCATGGTAGTGTGCCCATCCCCACAGATGTAACGTTCATTTCAGGCATTGAAACAGACTTGTCCCTTAGACCCACGGACATCACTGGTGACAAGGGCCAAGGTGATAGGGTTTTATAGCTAGGGCTGGGGTCAGCATATGGTACGCTGGCGGCATGGGGCAGGATGGCTACTTTAGAGTCCTTTTTCTGGACAGCTACAATTACCTCCCCATGCGGAGCAATATCAGTGTCCATAGTCCTGGCAGAGCTTAGTTTACCACAGCCCGAGAAGTAGTATACCTTGCCACAGCAATGACGCAGCCTCTCGTGGTCTCTCCCTTCCTTCCTTCCCCGACTGCAAAAGAAACGGGTCTGTTCTTGGACATCTCCTTCTCTCGCTCTACACAATAGCTCACACATATATTTCCTTCCCTCAAATCCTTATGTCAATGTCTCAAAGTGGCAGGAAGGTAGCAGCGGGTATTCTGGAAGATATATAGTGGTACTTGTGCTGGTAGGTTTAACCATACTATGAAAGCTTGAACAATATACCCAACTAAAGTGGGAAAGGTGCTTGTCAACATGCAAATGAAGCTGGCATGGCAAGTAAGCACTCAACCCCCAAATATGGAACACACCAAAAAGCAACAGCCCTCATTTTCCAGAGGCTGGAATGTCCCCCGGGCTTTACAGCATTCAGGAAGAAGGCGAGGGGGCTACGAATCCCGAGAGGTTAAACAAAACCTCTAAATAAAGGTATCCACAACTGCCGGCTTCAAATAATTCAAATGTATGCTCCAACATCAAGTCATGCAGACAATGAAATGGTAGAATTTGTTATTAAAACCCTGCGATCGCTGACGAGATATGCGCAGGGAGAGGCGGCTCTCTCTGTGCAGCTCTCTATGCAGCCGGCCCGCCCATATCGCTGCAGACCCACGGGTGAGACCTTTTGGGAGAGGCGATAATCACATCGCTGCTCCTCGCCAGTGTTGGTCATGTTTGTTTCGCAGGTCTTCAGAGTCTTTCTGAAGACCATGGTAACTACACTGACAAAACTAACGGCGTAACAGGTCGAGCGAGACGTTTTATGAAGGTTACTAGCATAGGCCCCTTAATAAAGTTGCGATCTACCAAAACAAGCAATTATTTGACACAGCACAGATGTTTCTAAATATAGGTTAATAACATTTATTATTTTCACAGTATAGCTATTATAAATAATATTACACTATTAATTGATACTTACTAATTCTAGTTATAAATAACAAAAATACACATCAATCTGTTTTTATTTAAATTGTATCAATCAGGTATTCAAGATATGAAGTCTTCATACACCGGATGCACATTTTTTTAAGGTTTGTATGATTATCTGGAGCTGACGCAACACAAATTGGAAAATATATGTAAGTAGACTTTTTTTCACCCTTTGGCATTTATTCAGTAAGCTGCAATCGTGCTAATCTAAATAATGCAGTTTCGACAGGCGTTCCTAGATATACTTGGGTTCCCCGGGCATCTCTAAAAGGTTCCTTACAATTTTCAGCTCATTTGAAAACTCTACCAAATGTATCTGATCTCAGACGCACTGTTAGAGAGGGTTGGGGTTCCTTACAATGCATCTGATCTCAGACGCGCTATTAGAGAGGGTTGGGGTTCCTTACAATGCATCTGATCTCAGACGCGCTATTAGAGAGGGTTGGGGTTCCTTATGTAACGGTATTTCTGGCCCGGCCTGACCCACCCAATCTCACATTGGCCCCTGTGGTCTAACCGGACCCCATTACAGTGTAGATATGTCATATGGTGCACCTGCTGGCTACAGGACTCCTGAGTCTCCCGCATGATGGTGTGTGGGGAGAACCCGTCAGACAGGCAGCTGAGGTAGTGTGCTGAGTCTCACCTAGTTACAGTGCAGCGCCTCCACCTCACCAGGGTCCCTGCGTCCGCTTGGGGATGATCCTGGCGAGGAACTCCTCCGTGGTGCTCCTCTCTGTACTCTCATCCCAGATAGATACACGAGAGGGTTTCTGGCTGAACTCATCTTTATTGACACGGCAGGGCAACTGCCCTCCACAAGGAGTATCTTCAGCCGCTCATCTCGCCAGTGCTCCCTTTGGTTAGGTATGTCACCCAGATCAGGGATTCACTATTCCCGCAGGAATCACTGTCCTGTGCCAGGTCCCTGGACACAGCCTCCCATGGAGTACTATAACATAACTGACAGAACTCCTCCTCAGCTCTGACAAGAGCTTTCCAGCAACACTCAGCAACCAACTACTTTGCAACTCCACATCAGAACTAACTTTAGAACACAGTGCTGTGCCTTATGTAAGCTTCTGATGCTGACACATCTCTGACATCACTAACCATGGAGTCAGAGCATGTGACCAGTCCCAGCCATACACAGAGCACCCCACCAGGTTGTGAGGGGAAACCTCCATGATTACTGCTGGCATGCCCACACTTACCAGGCCTTACTGCCAGCAGGAGAGATGACTGTAGGCATTTTACATGACCGCTACACGTTAGGGTCGCTTGTTCCTCTTTCAAGTAGCCGAACTCCGACTCGGGGAGTGGCACTGCCGCAGGGGACCGACGGTGAGGTTCCGGGTTCTCACCGCGGTTGTAGACCCCTTTCTCTTCAGGCTCCGTTCTGCTCGTTAGGAGCGATCCCCATTCTCCGGGATCAACTGGTTCAGTACAGGCCGCACGCGGGGCTTCAGCCGTCAGCATGGCTGTGTCCGCCCCCGCCTTTACTACCAGGGAGCCTCCTGGCAATAAATAGGGATATACCCCAATGTCCATCTCGCTCTTGGTAGTGCTGGTTACAGGAGACACTTTGCACAATGGTCTCTCCTGTTCACCAGCTCGCAACTGTGGGACAGGAAGCTCACACCCAGCTCCTCCCTCAGACAACTCGGGTCTTGGCTGGCAGAGATAGAGACCCCTCCCCCTGGTGAATATTTGGGGAGGGTCCCCCAAGTTAATTGGATGCCCCCATGTCCTCTTTACACGCACACACACCATGGGCGCTCTCTCCATTAGCCTCTGTCCGCCATTTTGGACTATACGCACCGCGCGGGTCCTCCATTCTTGCGGTCGCCATTTTCTCGCTGCTGTTACTGTACATGAGGCTCCGTTCTGCGTGGCAGCCACCACACCAGTACAATAAAGATTTGCTCAGATGCACCACCACATGTGTACTTTCTCTAGGTGTGACTCAGGGTTGCTCTACCTCAGGCTAGGCTCACTCTCTCAGTGTCTGCTGTGACTCCTTCCTCCCAGTCTGTGCTCCCTACGGTGAGTGTCTGGAATGGCTAGGTACTCTGGCTGGCTCTGCCATGCAGTACTTGGGGCGTCTACCTGTCTTGGTCAGCCTAGCGCAGACCCTCTCCAGGACTCCTGACCAAGTTAACAGGCTGTCCCTTCTGGCATCCTACCAACTAGCACTGCCTCAAGGTGACTCGGTCAGCTATAGCCCACTCCAGACCCCTCACTCCTTTCAGGCCCCTAGGTTGTCCCTGCGAACTGACAATATCCCGTCAGCCCCCTGACCACCCCTAGGTCCGTCCCTACGCAGCACAAAGTGGCAGCAGACACTTCTCCCTGTTTCCAAGTGACCTAGCTAAAAGCCTGTCCTGTTGACGGATCTGATCTCAGCAGCGCCTCCAAATGTAACGGTGTTTCTGGCCCGGCCTGACCCACCCAATCTCACATTGACTGCCAGCAGGAGAGATGACTGTAGGCATTTTACATGACCGCTACACTTACAATGCATCTGATCTCAAATGCACTATTAGAGAGGGTTGGGGTTCCTTACAGTGCATCTGATCTCAGACACGCTATTAGAGAGGGTTGGGGTTCCTTACAATGCACCTGATCTCAGATGCACTATTAGAGAGGGTTGGGGTTCCTTACAGTGCATCTGATCTCAGACATGCTATTAAAGAGGGTTGGGTTCCTTACAATGCATCTGATCTCAGACATGCTATTAGAGAGGGTTGGGGTTCCTTACAATGCATCTGCTCTCAGACATGCTATTAGAGAGGGTTGGGGTTCCTTACAATGCATCTTATCTCAGACGCGCTATTAGAGAGGGTCGGGGTTCCTTGCAATGCATCTGATCTCAGACGTGCTATTAGAGAGGGTTGGGGTTCCTTACAATGCAGCGGATCTCAGATGCGCTATTAAAGAGGGTTGGGGTTCCTTGGAATGCATCTGATCTCACACGTGCTATTAGAGAGGGTTGGGGTTCCTTACAATGCAGCGGATCTCAGATGCGCTATTAGAGAGGGATGGGGTTCCACAGAATTTCACAATATAATTATATGGTTCCTTCACCAAAAAAAAGGTTGAAAACAGCTGGTATAAAGCATTGTGCAAAGTAATTTTGTTGCAAAACTGATGCCCAGAAGAGTAGCAAATTCATGCGTCTTTCTGCACCAATGAATAAAATCGATTGTGATGTGTTGTGTGGCACGAGTCAACCTTTTTCCCAAAGAACAAAATGCACTGGTGGGTGGACCTTGAATTTGCATGTTGTCGGTGGCGTATGTATGCAAATAATATGTAATAATACATTGCGGACATGCCCATTGTGCTCCAGATATGCGTCAAAATAACAAATGCAAGTAGACGCACACAATTTGTTATGCATTCACATGTATGAACACGACACGTGAGAAAATGAATAATGACATACCAACAAATGCCACTAATGATTTTAGGGGAGAAGTTGATGTTTTGTTGCAATGCACTTTTTCAATTCATTAAAAAAAATTATAAACACTTTATACATTGCCCACTCACTCTCCTGAAAAAGAGCCCTCGGGGGCTAGTAGCCGTGCCAGGTAAATAGAAATTGCACATAGGGGAGGGAGTAAGGCCGAGTCCCCACTAGCGCTGAGCGGGCAGCGCTTGCCACGGTTACTTACATACTATATATAGATATATGTAAGTCCCCGCTCACGCGGTGCACGCTTGCTCGTGCACGTGCTCAACTACCCGCAATGCCCCTCTCCCCCCCCCCCCCCCCCCCCCCCACCACGCGCGCATGCGTAAATGCCAGGACACCTGGAGCTCAGGCTTGGAGCGCTCACCAAGCATGAGCGTGCTCAGCGTCAGCGGGGACTCAGCCTAAGTGTATATAATATACAGTACACTAAATATCAGCACTGACAAGTGTTAAATCAAAAAGGTGGGTATATTAATCCATGGAACACCAAATATCCCAATGTTTCAGTCCCCAAAGGAACCTTCTTTATCAGGGACCTAAAGACCAAAATCTCTTTATATTTGGTGTTCCATGGATTAATAAACCCACCTTTTTTTTTTATTTCATACTTGTCAGTGATGGTATTTAGTTCAGTATTGAGCCCTTTGGGTATCAATTTCCCCAGTGTGAAAATCCAGAATGCTTCTCTTTTGTAAAGAGCATTAATTCGATCCCCTCCTCGTTTGTGTGCTTTGACATGTTCAATGGCAACACATGTCGAATTTCCTAATGTCCCTAAGGAACATAAGGTAAAATGTTTAGATACAGAATATACGAGATCGCTTTTGGAGATTAGTCTAACATATTCCATTAAGCGTTGTTTGAGTGGTCTTGTGGTTAATCCCCCACACTGTTAATTACAGCCGCAGCTATGAAAGACTAAATGTTGAACGTTCTAGTTACACTCATATTGATGAATGGCTTGGATTTTATTAAATATGTACAGATTTTGCCGTTGCCACGAGGAAAACAGCCTACCAAGGTAGGACAGAAATTTCTGGAATGTTGTAAAGACATTATATTTCCCAAAGTTTGGGATTTGAGAAAAACAACCTTGGGGTCAACAGCCAGTTTAAAAAATGAGTCAGTGGATAAAATATTCCAATGTTTTTTTTTTCAACTCAATTTAATTAGCAGTTTTCAATGGGATACAGAAAATAAAAAGGGAACATTCAGGACCACATCAAGAATTTTTCGAACAACCTCAGGAGGAACGATTTTTCCATTTTATATAAAGGCCAGTTCACTGATGCCTCTTTGTCCCCCCTCTTCGTCAAACCAGGGATCCCAGATCTGGGAAAATTATGGCAGTTCTCTCTCAGAAATGCAGTGAGTTTCTCCATAATGGAGATATGCCATATCCTACGTTGAAAACCAGAGACAGAACATGAAACACAGACAGAGCTGTTCAATGTGAGCTTATTGGGGTTCTGTATGTTTTGCATATCCTACGTTTAACCATAGCTAGAGATGGAGCTTCCTGTTTTTTCCATGACGCCGCAATACAGCATCTAGTGGCTGACATAATATGGGCGATCAGCTTGACTGAGGGTCGCTGTATATCTTGAAATTGGTCTTCCCAGGAGGGGAATTGCCGCCAGATCTGGGAATAACTGTAATTTTATGGAATCCAATTCAATAACCTCACGGTTTCTAGCCGTCGTCATGATTGATTCCTTTGTATGGTAATAATGGAGATGCAGGACCACATCCCTTGGTTTGTCTTGATTAGGGGCCCTAAGCTTTAGGGCTCTGTGTGCTCTCTCCATTAGCATTTGCAATTCAGTTAACTCAGGGAATAGCATAGTAAATACTCGTATCAGAAAGTCATTGAGGTCATTTACCTCCTCCGGTATTCCCCGGACTCTGATGTTATTCCTCCGAGAGCTGTTACTGAACTGTGTGATAAAATATGGGGGATCTGAGCTGGACCCCCTTCCATTGTACTCCTCGTCCCTTGTCGCCCTGCCAGATAATCTAGAATAAAAATTAGCTGGATTAGGATCAACCAAATGCTCCAGTTGAATGGACTCTGTATGTTGGTATGTCTCTTGTAAAGTATAGCGCTCATAGCCCCTTGACACAAATCTCTGGAAACGTTTTCCAGATCTGATTCTGAAGTCTTCTACATTTGAACAGTTGCGACGTAGTCACATGAATTATTCTTGAGGAGTGCCATGAAGTAAGGGGGAAATAATACTGTTCCCAAACGGTCACCCATCCAAGTACTAACCGCGCCTTATGTTGCTTAACTTCGGTGATCAGATGAGAACTAGCGTGTCCAAGATGGTATGGCCATTGCCAACAAAAGTATTAATATTTTGCAATATAAAGCATTAGTATAAAGAAACTGACAAATTGGGTAGATACTTATAACACTTATATTATCATCATACTGATCGCTACAGCAAAGCGTGGAGACTATTGTGAGTGATGATACTGCTGATCAACTTGCATTCCCGGAAGAATTCTTAAACAGTCTTACTCCAACCGGAATGCCTCCTCATGAACTGAAACTTAAAGTAGTAGCCGTTATCATGCTCTGGAGAAACCTAATGCCATTGAGAGGACTATGTAATTGACATGGTACTTATTCCCAGAATCCCACTCCTTCCATCAGACACAAATTTGCCATTCAGTTTCCAACTAAAACAATTTCCCATATGCATGGCGTTTTCAATGACAATCAATAAGTCAAAAGGCCAAAGGTTTGATACAATATGCCTTTACCTACCTAAGCCAGTTTCTAGTCATGGACAAATTATATGGATATACATACAACAATAAGAAAACTTAAAAGCAAGCAGGTATAGGAACGCTCAAGTCTCATGAGGTTGCAGGACTCCCACGGGCATCATTAGATTAGTGTGGACCTCATAGGGGAATCCGCCGAATTGGCAGTAAACAAGCAGGTGAGTAGCTGCCCGAAATCACTATGGCACTAAATGAGCATCTGTTCCAGTAGGGAAAGCACCCGCTCTCGGTCTGGAAAAAGCAAGCAGTCACAGCGTCACGGCACTGGAGAGAAAATAGGCTCTGGAAAGGGAAGGCACACGCCCCACGCCGCAGTCAGATGCACAGGTGTTGCTGGAATCACCTCCATGTGGATAGCAGCTGTGGTAGAAGCGCTCAGAGGTGACGTCACTGCCCCGGAGTACACAGAAACTAGACAGTCTCAGATATCAAGATACGAAAAAAGTTCACTGAGCAAATCAAGAGCAAATCATCAGTCAGGCTTAATATGATAATAGCACACAATGTCATCCAACACGTTTCATAGCAGATGCTATTTCATCTCAAACTGAGGTGATTCCAGCGACACCTATCGGAACGGATGCTCATCTAGTGCCATAGTGATTTCGGGCACCTACTCGCCTGCTTGTTTACTGCCAGTTCAGTGAATTCCTCTATGAGGTCCACACTAATCTAGTAATGCCCGTGAGAGTCCGGCAACCTCAAGACACTTCAGGGTTCCTATACCTTCTTGCTTTTAAGCTTTCTTATTGTCGTATGTATATCCATACTTTTTATTTACTAAAGTCTATTCTCATGAGAGTTTGCGCTTGTCTATCCATTTCTAGTCTTTGATGTTTGAGCCATCTATTTTGACCAACTGCAACTCCCCCTCTATTTTCAGGGATTTTTCCCTCTAATACTCTATACAAAAAAAAATTTTTTAATCACTTCCATCTCCACAAAATAGTTTAGAGTGCGCTGTTTTTCAATGGAAAATTATATGTTGATCTATCAAGAGTCAGATCATTGAGCCACCTGTGTGGCTTTTTCCCTCTGGTGTGTAACTGTGTTTATTTTATTGTATTTTATTTTGTTCAGTTTTTTATGGTCTTTATTGGACTGTATATATTATTTAGTGACACTGTTCTGTGGTCTATTAGACTATATTTATCGTATTAAAATATTATTGTATTACTAATCCATGGTGCGCTCTGTGTGCATTTTTGTTTTTGTTGTTTTGGGAGTTCCCTTCTGGGAATTCCCAATAAATAGGAGCGATTTGAGGAGTGACTCCTCACGTGTAGCTGCAAACGGATTATATCAACTGTATTGATTGACAGCACGAGCGCAGAAACCTTATCCACTTGTTTTTTAAAACAGGCAGAAGCCTGAGTTACGCACTATAATGCTACGTCTTATCCTTGTGTTTCTCTAAATAAACCCTAGAAGACCATGTCAGGAAGAGCCCAGACAGACGTCAGCGCTACGTAAGGGTGGCGTTTGTCACATATGGTGGAGAATGTGGGTCGACACTAAAAGGTCTGTGGGTTTGCAAATAAATGCGGGGGTTTAAAATGGCCACCCAGCTGAAATAAAGCACAGACTCTGTGAGTAAAGTCTGTCCTACTATGTGTGACTACCAGTTCTGCACACAGCATTGTCACGGGAGACCAGCGCTTTTAACACCAAATTACCCGGATCCTTTGATTGAGCAAAGCAAGAGATAAAATAAATTGTAATTTATTTACAGAATGAACATACACAGCTTGATTTACAATTACAAAGAAAAAATATACTTACTAGTTACGATGTTAAGTCTGGTTACAGGATGGATCTTTCACTGCATGATGATTCTTGTTACATGATGGAACTTAGATAGAACTGCTTCCTGATGGGCTGCAGGGTTTTTTATGCACTAAACAGGCCTATACTTAACCCATGCAGCCAATCTACTCCTTGGGAATTATTCCTTAACCCTATCACGGACTTGCCAGTACCTTTCAAACCTGGCAGAGGGGCCTCAGTCTGCTCTGGGCATGTGCCAACTTTGCACCTTGGCCGCTTAACATATGAGGCCCATCCCCTATACCCGGCGTCGCTCAGTCTGGGCAGAGCAGCCATCTGCCAGGGTGGCTTTGAAATTCTCTTCATTGGTAAAAAAAGGTTTAACACCTCCATATCCTTGCTAAAAAATGGTTAACACCTCCATATCCTGGACTGCCTTTGAAACTGGTCCTTTGAAGCTTAGAGGGTGGAGTAGCTCCCTCTGCTTTCTATGCAAATGGATTTTTATCCATACTGAATGACTTCCTCTGAACCTTACTGTAATAAAAATTAATTTCCCCAAATGGGAAATCAAACATTTTTGGTGAGAGTGAAAATGGTCTTGTCGTTGCTTGCAAATGCACATAGATAAGAGAAAACACGGGTCTAGATAATGAGTTGTTTGTTGTATAATATTCTGAATGATCATACAGGAGTGTCAACAAGCAACTCTGCAAGGGGAGAGCGCAAACAGGCTTTTTAAACACATATGAGTTTCTTTGTCTAACATAAGTTGCTAGGTAGAATATAATGTCTCCTCCTTATTCTACACCAATCATTATAAAGGTCACTAAATAAGTAAAAACTAGGTTAAAACATCTTAATACAATGAACAAGGTCTGTTAGGATACATTTTTATCTATAAGTCTGTATAACTGCAGAATATGTGTTTCTCACTATATTTCTGGGCATTGAGCTAACGGCCGCTTGGCCTTGAGTCTTCTGGTAGCCAAACTGATACACTCGCAACAACCTCATTCTCACAGGAATCATTTCAGGAACACAGCATGAGACACAAGACAGAGACTTGTGAAGACAAAGACAGACAAAATGGTTTCTTAATACAGCTAATAATTTCATCTCCAGAGAACCCCCCCCCCCCAGTCCATTTCAACAATATGTGCATTTAATCAATATTAGAGCAACAGTCCTGACAAAAACACTGCAGTAGGAAGAACCAAGATGGTTCAAAGATTGGAACGCAAAAGCGACGAAGGTCTACGCTGGCCTTGAATAGTTCCAGATCTCGCCACTCTGGGCCACAATATAAAGACTAGGAGAATCCGGCTCCAGAGTTTCGTCAGAATCTAAAGAGACAGTCCGACCATATGCAAGAGACACAAAGAGTTAAAACGAAGTCTGAAGATATAATGGACTGGAAGTCAAGAAAGGAAAAAAAAACCCACGTGTTGGAACTAACCGATTAGGTTACACGTGCGGACTATGTCACGGACTGTTTAGCCTTGCAACATATTTCGCTAGTTCAGTTATATCGTATATTAGACCCCTAGAATGAGCAATGCGTAAATATTGCAATATTGTATTTTTCTCTTCTTAGAAAATGTAGGTTAGACTTCAAATTAGTATATAGGGTTGACGACCCTTAACCTAATTGCAAGGGAGTATCTTTTGAAAATGTAGGTAAACTACAAGTGAATATACAGGGTTAATGGCCCTTAAAATTAAAAGGCTGTATCTTCTAAAAAATATTGGTAGCTTACAATGTAGTATACAAAGTTAATGGCCCTTTTTCGTAAATATATAATATTGGTCATATCGTACAGTAGAAAAAACCCAGGGAGGTGAGAGAAACTGTGCGGTTTCGTGAGTATATACAGATAATGTTGATCATATCCTGCGGTATAGGAATTTATTGCTAGAAATGTATTTTTGAAAATAGTTCCTTATTCGAAGGCAACAAAATATGTTCGCCAAGGATAGTATGTTTATGATGAAACTTATTGTAAAAGAAAAATAAGATTGCTAGAAAAGTTATCCTCTATTAAAAAGGCACAAGATATGGTAGTTAAGGATAGTGTGTTATGATAAAACCCATTGTCCATAATTGCCACGCAGGCTCTAATGAACGCCCTAGGAAAAAGGGTCACATTCATTTTCAGTGAACGCTTAATTTTGGGGAGTTAGCTCAAGTCTTTCAGATGAGACACCCCGGTATATATCCATGGCCGCCCACCCCAGTAGGTGTGAGCTGGGGAGGGGGATATGTGACATAGTCCCAGGATATTAGGTAGCTTTCTGCCCGATTCATGTGTTGCAGTATCCGGAAGGATTGCAGAGAATCTATAGGGACAATCTATTGGGATGCTGTCCCCTTCTATCAAATAAGAAATCAATGTATATGTCTGTGCCTAAAGACTATGAATATTATTAAGTATATAGTAATCCTAAATAGGAGTGTGTTTAAACTGGGAACCAGGTTAGTTGGCGAGTGACAAGTAGAGAGGCTTATGCTGTATAGTTAGTTTCCCTAAAAGGGATAAGCTTTACTTTTATGATTTTGTTTTCTTAAAGTGACAGGCTGTATAAAATATTGTCACTAATATAAGATTAATCATATTGCTAACCATAATGCTATGTCTTATCCTTGTGTTTCTTTAAATAAACCCTAGAAAACCATGTCGGAAGGAGCCCAGTCAGACATCAGTGTTACGCAAGGGTGGCGCTTGTCGCTATCTATCTATATCTATATCCAGTGGTCGACATATCACCAAAAAATCTACTCGGCGAACAAAAAAATCTACTCGCCACCTAGTACCACATGTGTGCTGCTTGGGCCAATAGGAGCTCGCCAAGATGTTAAATGCACTCGCCCGGGGCGAGCAAACGTATAGGTTTGTCGAACACTGTCTATATCTGATACACTTTTAATGAATAAATTGATTAATTAATGTTGTAATAATTGTTTAATGTTTCTAATGTTTTTAATGTTCAGAATGTTTAAAGCTATTTTATGGCACGAGTCCTTTATGTATTATACATTAGGTTACATTTGCTTAGCCATCTTTTAGACCACTACCTATTCATTCATAAAGATTGTTAGTGCCTGTGAAAAAACTTTGGAAAAGCTTCTCTATACTTTGGATACTTAATAGATGTATATGCTGCTATATGTATTTTAATTTGTTTTATCTGTTTCCTTGTTTACATTAACTCTTTAACATGCATGCTATCATGATCCATACAGACAGTTGTGTTTGGTGACTAATAGTCTGTTCACATTGGTTACAGTTATACCCAAGGGTTTAAACCCATGATTTTCAGTTTTCACATATACATCTTTCCATGGTATGTCCTGTACTCTCTGAAGTTGAACACAGTCATTTTTTATATGTTTTAATTATAGCAGCAGAAATTAGGCTCACATGAGAGATTTGATGTTGTAACTATGGTAACGAAAGACTTTTTATAGCAGCTTAGACCCACTTCTCGTTTACCCCTGAGGAAGCCATCACAGGAACGGAGAAACGCATTGGGCGCCATCTAGGGTTGCCAGGTGTCCAGTATTGAACCGGTTACTACAGTATGTCCGGTAAAAAAATGAGAGATAATACTGAACATGTATGTGTATGCCGGTATTACCTCCCCGGACTTAGTAACCAATCGTGGGATTTCCCCTGAGATGGGATAGAGCAGGGCTTCTGCTGCTAGAGGGCTGGGCAGCTTCCTCCATCCTGATTGGCTGCTGCTGTGTAATGCAGAGAATCAGAAGGAGGTGGCAGGAGCATGGGGATGGGGGCCAAAGAGCGGAGGAAAAGTGGGAAGCAGAGAGAGGTGAGAGATGTGTATGCTGTATAATGGTGGATATATTATGTTTTGTCTGGTGTGTGTGTGTGTGTGTGTGGTGTGTGTGTGTGTGTGTGTGTGTGTGTGGTGTGTGTGTGTGTGTGTGTGTGTGTTGTGTGTGTGTGGTGGTGTGTGTGTGTGTGGTGGTGTGTGTGTGTGTGTGTGTGTGTGTGCTTGTACTTGTACTGTTGTGTTGTGTGTGTGTTTGTGTTTCTCTGGCTATCCTGTGGAGGTGATGACAGGGATGGGGGGGGTGAGAGAATGAAGGGGGGTGAGGGGGGAGAGAATGAGAGAATGAAGGGGGGTGAGATGAGAGAGGATGAGGGAGGGGGTGGGGTGAGTGGAGGATAAAGGGAGGGGAGTGAGAGAGAGATGAAGGTGAGGAGGGTGGAGAGATGAAGCAGAGGGGGGGAGGTGGTGAGAGAGGATGAAGAGGGTAGAGAGGGGGATGTGAGCGGGATTTGGAGGGAGGGGTTGAGGGAGAGGTAAGTGGAGTTTGGCTGAGAGGAGAGTCGGAGGGAGAGGAGGAAGGAGGAGTGAAGCGGGTGAGAGGATGACGAGGGGGCTTTGAATAAAAGGTGAGAGGAGATACGAGGGTTGGAGAGGAGGACTTAAGAAGGACTAAAGAAGTTAGGTGAAAGGATTGAAAGGTGGGGGGACTGAGTGACGGGATGAAGGGAGGCGGGATGAGAGAGGATGAAGGGAGGGGGGGGGGTGTGAGATGGATGAAGGGAGGGGGGATGAGAGAGGATGAAGGGAGGGGCATGAGGAGAGGATGAAGGAGGGAGGGGAGGGGGAGTGCAGAGAGGATGGAGGGCAGGGGGGGGAATGAGCTTAGAACTGGATGAAGGGAGAGGGGAGGGGGGATGAGGAGGGTGAGGGTTGAGAGGGCAGGGTTTAGAGAGAGGATGAAGGAGGGGGGGATGAGAGAGGGATGAAGGGAGGGGGGAGGGAATGAGAGCAGAGGTGAAGGGACGGGGGGTGAGAGAGGATGAGGGACGGGGGGTTGGGCTGCGTGATGCAGGATGAAAGGGAGGAGGTGATTCGGATGAAGAGAGGGGGGGAGAGGAGAAGGATGAAAAGAGGGCGGGTTGTGAGAGGATGAGGGGGGTGGAGAGACGAATGACGGGATAGGTGAACTGAGGATTGAAGAGAGGGGGGTGAGAGAGGATAAAGGGAGGAGGTAGATGGAGGATGAGTGAAGAGGGGGGTGAGAGGGATGAGGGAAGGGGTGGAGAGGCTGAGGGAGAGGAGGGGTGAGAGAGGATGAAGGGGAGGGGTGAGGGATGGGTGAAGGGGGCTGAAAGAGGGAGGGTGATTGAAAGGAGAAGGGTGGGGGGGAGTTGGAGAGGGGAATTGAAGGACGGGGGGATGAGAGGAGGAGGACCAGGATGTGGTGGTACTGAGAGAGGATGAAGGGGAGGGGGGATGAGAGAAGGTGATATTAGGTAGTCGAAGGGAGAGGTGCAGAGAGGAGCGATGTAGCAGGATGGCAAAGGGAGCGTCTGGGGATTGACGAGAGGAGGAAGGGACGGGAGGGGGGATGAGGAGAGGAGATGAATGAAGAGGGGTGGATGAGAGAGGATAAGGGAGGGGGGGGATGGAGGAGGAGGGATGAAGGGAGGGGGGGATGAGGAGGATGAAGGGAGGGGGGATGAGAGAGGATGATGGGAGGAGGGTGAGAGGATGAGGGGAGGGGTGAGGAGGATGAGGGGAGAGGGGGTGAGGGAGGATGAAGGGAGGGGGTGAGACTATGAAGGGAGATGAAAGGAGGGAGGGGGGATGAGAGAGGATGAAGGGAGTGGGGATGAGAGAGGATGATGGGAGGAGGGTGAGGATGCAGGGGAGGGGTGATGAGGATGAGGGAGAGGGGGTGAGGAGGCTGTAAGGGAGGGGGGATGGAGGTGGAGGGAGAGGGGTGAAGGAGGAGGAGGGTGAGAGGATGAGATGAGACTGTGCAGGGAGCGGGGGCGTGAGAGAGAGGAATGAAGGGGAGGGGGATGAAATGAGGGAGAGGATGAAGGGAGGGGGAATGAGAGGAGAGGATTGAAGGGAGGGGGGTGAGAGAGGATGAAGGGAGGGGGTGGGGAGAGATAAGGGTAGGGGGTTGGGTGATTGATTGAGCAGGACTTGGAAGGGAGGAGGTGTGAGGATGTGGAGGATGGGGAGGAGACAGAAGGGGGGGGGGGGGGAGAGAGGATGAAAGGAAGAGGGGGTGAGAAGAATGAGGGGAGAGGTGAGAGGATGAAGAGGGGGGGGTGAGAGAGGTAAAGGCAGGAGGTGAGAGGATGAAGAGAGGGGGGTGAGAGGATGATGGGAGAGGTTGAGGGGAGGAGGGGGTGAGAGGCGAGAAGAAGGGAGTGGGGTGAGCGGATGAGGGAATAAAAGGAGGGGTGGGATGAAAGGAGGGTGAGCGAGAGATTGGGGGGTAGGTGAGAGGCGAGGAAGGGGGGGCAGAGAGGGGATGAGGCGGGTGAGAGGAGAAGGGAGGAACGGTATGAAGAGGGAGGGATGAAAGCGAGGAGGAAGGGGATATGGGGGGAGAGAGGAGATCGATAGGGAGGGTGGGGGGCGATGAGAGAGGATTGAAGGGAAGGGGAGATGAGAGAGGATGAATGGAGGGGGGATGAGAGAGGAGAGGGGAGGGGGGATGAGAGAGGATCACGGGCAGGGGGGATTGACGAGAGGCTGAGGGGGAGAGAGAGGATGAAGGGAGGGTGGGATGAGAGAGGATATGGAGGGGGGATGAGAGAGGATGAAGGAGGGAGGAGGGATGAGAGAGGATGAAGAGGGGGGGATGGCGGAGGATGAAGGAGAGGGGGATGATGAGAGGATGATGGGAGGAGATGGGTGAGGCCGGAGGTGGGAGGGGGGAGCGGGGAGGGGGATGAGAGGGGGGTTATGAGGGGATGAGGGGTGAGGGAGGGAATGAGGAGGGAGGGGGAATGAGGATGAGTGAGGGAGGTGATGCGAGGGGAGAGGCGGGGGGATGAGAGAGGATGAAGGGAGCGGGGATGAGGGATGAGGGAAGAGGGGCTGATGGAGAGCGTGAGGGAGAGGGAGGGGTGGGGATGAGGGGAGGGGTGAGGGAGGGAGGCGAGGGATAGAGAGGATTGAAGGAGGGTGGAGAGATGAGGGTGAGGGTTGCGAGGGGATGAAGGGAGGGGGTGAGAGTGGATGGGGGGAATGCGGAGATGAAGGAGAGGGGGTTGGAGTGAGAGAGGATGAGGGGGGGGGGGTGAGGGATAAGGGAGCGGGGGGGAGGAGGAGAGGACGGTGAGATGAGGGAGGGCGGGTGAAGAGAGGATGAAGGAGGGGGGTGGAAGAATGAGGAGAGGTGAGAGGATGAAGGAGGGGGTGGGAGAGGAGGATAGAAGGAGAGTGGGGATGAGTGACGGGGGCGATGAAGGGAGAGGGGGGTGAAGAGGGGGGGATGAGAGGGGGAGAGGGGGTGAGGAGAGGATGAAGGGAGGGGGTGAGAGGATGAGGGGAGGGGGGATGAGAGAGGATGAACGAAGATGAAAGGAGGGAGGGTGAAAGGATGAAGGGTGGGGGGTGAGAGGGTGAAGGGAGGGGGGATGAGAGACGAGGAAGGAAGGGGGGTGAGAGAGGATGAAGGGAGGGGCGGTGAGAGAGGATGAAGGGACGTGCGATGAGAGGATGAAGGTAGGGGCAGTGAGAGGATGAAGGGAGGGGGGAGGAGAGAGGATGAAGGGAGGGGGATGAGAGAGAGGATGAGGGGAGGGGGGTTAGAGGATAAAGGGGGAGCGAGAGGATGAGGAGGGGTGCAACAATCTTGGAATTTGTAGGAGGAGCATTGAGATTAATATTGCTCGCCATGTACAGTATGACTGCAGGTAAGTTATTTATAAATGTTCTGGTCATTTGTTCTAAACTTCACTCAAAGCATGCACCAATTTGCATCAATTTGCACTATTTCATATTCTATTTCCTAAAAAAAATCCTCGGAAGGGAACTCCCTCCCAAGACCCCTCCTCACAGAATCTAAATTGGTGAATACTTGGGGTGAAATTTAGAAAAAAATACATAACAGTCAGTTCATTTATAAATAACATTCTTCTTCACCAACGATTCTCGCGTACGTCGCACCTGGCAACCCTAGCGCCATCTTGGATCTGGGCGAGAACGTTGACATCCCATACACTAACCTCGCGATACTAACCAGACCTGTCCAGTGATTCCCTGAGGCAAACGCACCGGAACAAACACTGAAGCAGACGACAGCTGGAGGAAAGTACAGACATATCGCGGACTCCCCAGCTATGGATCCTTTCTTTTAAAAGGCTTGTTATAAAGAGAACGGATTGGGAGTGTAAACCGGTGGTATGGGGAAGACAGGACAGGCTTTTGGGGTGATGTTTAGTTCTTCTCTCGGTGGTTCAGCACCTCCATTCCCCCGCAGGCTCCGGGGATGCTGGAGACAATCCCCGCAGAAGAACTCTCTGATACTGCCCCTGGTAGATTGCACGCAGAGGCAGGAGTATATTTTATAAACTGGAATAACTTTATTGTTCAACTCACAACACACAGTCAGCACACACTGCATACACTTGGCCTCCAGCCTTCAGATGGTCCCTGGACTCAACCCTGGGGATTGAGGCCTCCAGAACCGGTCCTACGCTCTTCCCTGACTACCTGATGGGATGAGGGGTATAGTCCTCACTCCCACTCCCCTAAGGGAGGGGGTGGAGGGTGGCCAGAGCCCTGCACACACTCTTCCGTAGGACCTGTCTCTCTGTCATGGGAGAGACAACACTAACTAAATTTACATGAGCAGCCACTGAAGTAGAACACAGGCCTTATCCCGTCCCCCTTTTCACTCAAGGGAGCTGCTCACTGCTGGAGAAAACCCGGATAAGGCCTAACACTGCCTGTACTGATACCAGGACTTACATGCTAGGCAGGGCAGGATAGTTAGGGTGACTAGACATCTCGGTTTAGGCGAGACAGTCCCGTTTTTTTAAGGTTTTTCCCGGTGCCCTGATATTCTCTAAAATGTCCCGGTTTTTAAAGTCAGCAGAGAGTAGGAGGATGCCTGCGAGGAGGAGAGCAGGAGAAGAGCGGAGGTCTTGTCTGGCTGCAGCTGTAGAGGGTGGGGGGCGGGGTTAGCTGTAGAGGAGCCCCAGCAGTAAGACACGGAAGTCATTGAGGTCTTCCAGTGTCTACTGCAAGGGCGCAAGATGGCTCCCTCCTGCCATATCTGGATAATAGTAATTTTGCCCATTATTGTATTGTACTGTACTGTTATGGTTGTTGGGGGTAAAGGGGGTGTCCATTCATTCCCATTGGGGTTATCTTTGCTCCCATTGAGGGCACAGGTAACAACACTGGCAATGAATGGGTGTATTGGCTCGTAATGTGTTGTAATGTTTATTGTGGGTAGTGGGGGTGGGTGAAGGTGGCATTTTGTCCGCAGTGGGTGTTTATGCCTACCGGGTGGGTAGCAGGAAGGGTTACCCCTTCATCACTTTAGCGGTAGTAACCGCTAAGGTAATGAAGGGGTTAACTCCTCCTGCAAGGCCAAAACACCCACCACATGCCAAATAATACCTTCACCCACCCCAGCTACCCACAATAAACCGGGCACTGGTAGTTAACCCCTTCATTGCCTTGCCGTTTTATCAGTTAAGGTAATGAAGCTGCATGTAAATGTATTTTTATTGCATCGGATGGAAGCCGGGGGTCTCCAGACGTGATATTAATGTGTATCAGCTCCGGAGACTCGCGGCTTCAATCCGATGCAGGAAAAATGCATTTTTTTTCCCAAGGCCTACTCTCAGATCCCATCTTGCCACCCTAGGGCTGGCAAGGTGAATCTTTGATAAACTCGCAATTCCAGAGCTCCGATAATCTCATCAGAGCTACTAGAATTGTGTGATTTCAGGAAAAAAATGCGAGTTGCAGCCGTTTTGCAGCTCGGCGAGTTTGGGCAGGAGCGAGAAATCGCAAAAAAAATGCTTTCCCCAACGATTCGACGAACGTATCGAGGCTTTCTGAATAGCTCCCTAGCTTTCTGAATAGCTCCCTAGCAACATTTTGCGATAGCCGCTCAAAATCCGCGATGAGGGTTATCGAAGCTACTAGAATAGGCTCCTTGGTGCTTTGGGGCCCCAGAGAGTCTTAATCAGCCACTGTGTTTATGGATCTTAGGCAAAATGTGCTGGACAGGTTTAATAGGATAATCCTGTACCAAAAACCTTGTCAATCCAATTGTTTCTCACAGGCATGCTGAAGATAGTCAGCTTTTTTTCCCTCTTTAATAATGGCTGTAGGATCTGAAATGAGCAATTTAAAACACAATACAATACCATTTTTTCTGCTGGTTTTTTTTTCCTGTAGGGAAACAAAATGGCTGTCACTGGTAGTGAGTAAAAAGTCTTCATTCTTCCACCTCCGTCACTTTGCCAGGATTAAAGCTGCAGTACTGCATTCCCCATTTTCTTTCTTCTCTTATTTTTATATGTAAAGCACGTGACAATGTATAATTCTACATTCTTACCTAAGCTGGCAATCGTTTGGTGCTCCCGTTATAAATTTGTAAAAAAAAATGTGTGACTAATGAAATGGCCGCCTTGTAACTTTGTGCCACACTCTGTGAAATGCTGCAGCCTGATATGTAACATTATATTACTAAGACCCCAGAGGGTCTTAATCTGCCACTGTGTTTATAGATCAGAGGCAAAATGTACTGGACAGGATTAATCGGATATTCCTGTAGCAAAAAATCTTGTGTGCTCTTGTCAATCCAATTGTTTCTCACAGGCATGCTGATGCTAGCCAGCTCCTTTTTTGAATAATGGCTGTAGGATCTGAAATGAGCAATTTAAAACACAACCGTGCCATTAAGTTGTCTCATAACCTCATTATGATAATCAATGTAATTTGAAACCACAATGGAACCACACTTATCAGCTGGACAGATAATAACGTCATTGTTATTAGAAAGGGGTGTTGATAGCTCGTTTCAAATTGGTTTCAAGGCTATAATTAAATGTACTGGTTCTATTAAGATCATTAACGTCATCATTCGAAAACCTGCCTAGGAAATATGGAAATGAAATGACATTTCTGATAGGAGGATCAAAGCACCTTTTAGGTTGAAAAAATATGTTGTTTCTGCTGGTTGCTGTTATCAAAAAGATCGTTTAGTTGCAAACTGCGATGTGTCCGAAATATTTCTATTTCCCGCTCAAACTCCGACATCCCACGGGGTGGAATGAACGAGAAGTCCGTTTGAAGTTAGAGATCCTCGTTTTCTGTCAATTTATGGGTAGAAACGAGAAGATTGTAAACTACAATTTATTTCAAGGAAATTGGCTGACTTCAGACTTTGTGCTTTTTGCCACCCTTGTGGGTGACCTTTCTATGGGTTTTTTGTAGGGTAACAAATTGTCTGTCACTGGAGGTAAATGTCTTCATTCTTCCTCCTAATGCACATAGCCAGGATTAAAGCAGCAAGACTAGGTCCCCTGTTTGTTCCCCTTATTTTTATATGTAAAGCACGTGACAATGTGTAATTCTACTTTCTTACCCAAGCTGGTAATCGTTTGGTGCTCCTGTTATTCATTTGTAAAAAGCCTTATTGTGTGCCTAACGAAATGAACGCCTTGTAACTCTGCGCTGAAATGCTGCAGCTGATATGTAACATTATATTACTAAGTGTCACACATTTTTTGTTACAGCTTTCAGAGTAGTAGTCTGCTGTTTGGGACACAGCAACAGATGTTTGTGATACTTTGTTGCTAAAGGGCAGATCTCAAAAAGGTATGTGTCAGAGCCTGTTTCAAAAGAGGGAGTGGGTGACATTCTAAATGGTTGCTGTAGCAACCAAAGATTGATCAGTACATTAAAAAGATCATTAAAATGGCATTAGGAGTTTAAAAAATGCATACAAGCATGAAAAATTCTATATTTGTTTTAAATAAATCAGTTCTGTAGTATTAGATAATACATCTAATACTACAGAACTGGTTTTTCTCTGCACTGGCTGCCTGTAAAATGGTGAATTTATTTCAAGATTGGCTTGGTGACAGTCAAAGCCCTACATGCCCAGGCTCCCAGTTATCTGAGAGAGCTGCTAGTTCCCTACCCTTCCAATCGCTCACTTCCATCTGCAGGTGAAGGACTCCTACCAGATCCCAGAATCTCCTTAACTTCCTTTGGGGCCCGAGCTTTTAGCCGCGCTGCTCCCACTCTCTGGAACAGTCTGCCGCCTCGTACAGTGCAAGAGGTCCCCTCTCTGGGAATCTATATTAAAAAAAAATGGCTCAAGATCTACCTTTTTACCCAGGCATTTAAAGCAATAAAACATGTGAAATCTTAGGTGTGTGTGTGTGTATATATATATATATATATATATATAGATATATATATTTTTTTTTTTTTTTTTTTTTTTAAATAAATCAGTTTCTGTATTAGTAGATAATAGTGAGTTTTTTTTTTTATTCAACTCTTAAATGCCATTTTTAATGAGTTGTTAAGCATCCTTTTATTTTTATACCAGGTTTTGACCCTCCTCCCATACAGTGCAAGATATTTGCAACACTTTCCTGTTTGGGATAATTAGCTGCAAATGTTCCCAGTAGTTTCAGCTGTAAACTGTAATAATAGATAATGTTATCTTAGTAATATAAGGATACATTGTAGCTGTTGAGTTACACTGACTGAAGCGGCCATTATGTTAGGCACACAATCAGGATTTTGACAGATTTATAACAGGACCATCAAACGATTGCCAGTTTAGGTAAGAATGTAGAATGATACATTGTCACATACTTTACATATACAAATAGTTGGGGGGAAAATGTTGGAACGTAGTATTGCTGCTTTAATTAATGAACCACAACCTGTCTGTCATTTAATAGATACAGTACCGTCCTATCCAGTATTGCATCTTTCCTTAGATAGTTACATAGTTACATAGTAGATGAGGTTGAAAAAAGACGTAAACCCATCAAGTTCAACCTATGCTAAATTTAGACAACAGATACTTTATCCTATATCTATACTTACTTATTGATTCAGAGGAAGGCAAACAAAAAAACCCCAGTGTTATTTCATCCAATTATATCTCATAAGGGGAAAAATAAATTCCTTCCCGACTCCAAGAATGGGCAATCGGATTACTCCCTGGATCAGCATCCTTCCCACGTATACTTGTGCTATGTTTTTTTTTTAACCTCCAGGTGTTTTCTTTTTTCGTGCCTGTAAAGTGCTTTGAGTCCCATTGGGAGAAAAGCGCTATATAAATACAGGTATTCTTTTATTATTATTCACTGCCCGAGGAACCACTAGTGGTGGTGAACAATCATGGGGACAGCAGTGTGAATAGATGTCTTGTACTTAGTAACTCGTATCATATACCCCATTTTGTGGCCCCCTTATTTGGAGCACATTAGCGTAATCAGTTAGGTGTTTATGATGACTATTCATGATGTTTATGACATGCATTCAGGGCCGACGAGAGGGGGGGTGGGGGAAATCTGGGGGCCGGGGGCACTTAGCTGTGGCGGCCGCCTCCTTTTCAACCGCAGCGTGATGTCACACGGCGTCTCATTGCCATGGCAACGCAATGTCGCAGAGTCAAATGATGTCACAACACGACGCCGTGTGATGTCATTTGACGCTGCAGTTCAGAAGGAGGAGTGCGGCAGCAAGGATGAGGCCGCCACAGCTAAGTGCGGGAGAACAAAGAGTTGCTGGGGGGCCCGAACCCGTGCAGGCGGCCCTGCATGTATTGACACTTGTAAGTGTAGCCATGCCTGGTCTGGCTTCCCGTCTGCCCTCACTGACATGTATGTCCTGGTAAGTGCAGGCAGTGTCGGGCCCTTTTGCGCGAAACACGCCAGAGTGGTGCTTACGTGCATCATGTCATGTGTGTACTGATTTAATAAATGATTTTAATCTATTTTTGGTATTGAAGCCCCCACTTTTTCATTTTTTCTTGCTTGCTGTGCTCCGTTGTCTTCACATCCTGGAATTTTAAGTGTCAGGCCCAATCTTGAGTTTTCCCCACACCAGCAGCGTCCTTGAGTGACAGGGTCTGTGTTCTGCCCAATCAGGGGCTCAGACCTTGTACCTTCTCCCCTCAGTACTAGGGAAGCTGCAACCCTAAATTGAGTCAGTGAGTGTTGTCTCGCCCTTTGGGGTGGGACTATAACCTGCAGCCTCATCAAGTGGCTGTGGCAAAACAAAGGCAGCTGGAAAGGCCTCAGGCCTCCAAGGCGAACCAGGGACTATTCAGAGGTCTGGGACCTAAGAGAATCCTTTAATCAGTGTATCTCCATTGTAGGCTGGTTGCTGAATAAAGGATGTTCATGCTCAAATACACTCCTGGCCTGAGTTTGCAGTCTGTCAGGGGGAGTATGTGATAATTCTTCAGCAGGGACTGCCTCCAGCACTCCTGGAGGCTGCTGAAGATGGAGGCGCTGACTTCAAGAGAAAGAACTATGCATTGACCTCCAAAAGCCTGTCCTGTTTTCTCCACAACATCGGCGGAATCTCAGCTCTCCTGCAAGCCAACAGGTATTATGCACCACTACACACCTGGTAGCGACTCCATCTTCCATAGGATGGGGGGGGGGGAGGAGGGGGAGAGGAGCTACATAATAATTATTTTGCACAACACCCGGTTTCTGCATACCTGTAGCACCATTTGTCCATCTTCACACTACATCATTAATAGTGGCTAGTGTAGTGTTTGTCCTGTTATATCGATCATTGCTGTGCATTGTCCCCGGACACCCTCCTGTTTCTCCAGCTCCAGACCAACATCTTACAGACGTACACATTGAGACTTCCAAATTATCGCTGTTTCTCTTAGTATCTGCCAGTTTATTTGCGAAATAGTTGAAACGTAAACACAATTGCTATTACATGACTATTGACATACTGTAAGTTATCTTCATTGGACCAATGTTTTCAAGTGATATTCGTTTTTCCCAGTGAAGTCTGTTTTGTAGTATACATACTGTACGTGGTATGATACTATGATGTTACTATGATGTACATTTTTATTGATAATCACGATTGCCATCACGTGTTTGTTACCTGTGCAACACTCTTTTTTCATTTTTTTTACATGGGTGCCGTTACTTGGGGAGGGAGCGGTGGGTACAAATATGTGGTTGTACATACTCGCCGCCATCTTGATAAAGGTCACATAAACATTACGTTGATTGTAACGCGCAAACAATACAAATATTATCTATTAACTCCTTCAGTAGGACGGATCTATACCAAAAACGCTAGAAATATTCAGAGCAATAGGAGGAGTTACAGGGAGCGGTTCTATGGGGCAATAGGGAGAGTTATAGAGTAGTAACATGGGGAAATAGGAGTTATACGAAGCAGTTATATGCAGCAAATGGAGGAGTTATAGGGAGAAATTACATGTGGCAATACTGGGTCTGTGATACACAGGATCATGATAAATACTGCTGATTGGAAAGTGGGATGGGGCGAGCATTACACCATGGGGAGGAGGGGCCGCACCTCCAAGCACCAACAGCTGCATAACCCATCAAGCTCCAGAACCCCAAAACCCACCCTCACATCATATATACAGCATATATATTAGTGTCAAAAAGCAGTGCTACTGAGCGTGGCAAGATACACAAACAAACACAGAAAGGCCAGCGCATCATACAAAATGATACAACATATAGTGCAATACCTCAGTGCGTATCTGCTCGTGAAAAAAAGGGTCATTTAGTTAAACCCTTTGGCCAAAAGGTTATAAGCCTGCAGCCACTTCACGGCATGTCCAATCTGCAGGTCCTAACACTGCCTGGCACAATTCTCCTGCACCTCTCTTTTCTGCTGGAGGGAGAAAGACCATACTGGGTCTGTGAGTCACAGGATCATGATAAAAACTGCTATTTGGAAAGTGGGGGCGAGCTTTAAGGCCTTGGGGAGGAGGGACACTTCTTGTGAAGAGTTCCTTTATGGAAGAGAAGAAGAAAGGGGAGAAATAAAAAAAAAACTGGTAGTACAGACATAAATTAAAAGGCCTTCTTGGGGTACTCTAGAGGCTGCTTTAGATGTGACAGCTGTCCTCAATGCAAGGATGTAGTGAGTAAAACAAAGGTTATATTTTGTTAATCTGGAAAATGTGAATATCAGATAAAAAAACGTAATTAACGGGAACACTAAGGGAGTGATCTGCGCTGTCTTATGCCCAGGTAATAAGGTCTATGTGGGAATATCTGAAGGACAAAATGCCCATTAGGAAAAGCCATAGGAAATATTCCATGGTAAGACACTTCCAGGAAGTTAACCATGGAAACAAAAATAATGAAAGTGTGGTTGCCTTAGAGTGTGTGTAACATTCTCTAAGAGGTGATTTAATAAAGAATATAGCACAGATAGAACCACATTGGAACCAAATTGTATTAAGACTAGAAACGTTAAACTGCTTTTATACGTGATAACTCCCCCTCTTTTTCAGGTGTATGTACCATACTGTATATTTAGTTGTAGTTATGCCTTGATAAAGTGCTCTGTGTAGCACGAAACATGTTGGTAGGGTAATGCCTTGCCCTTTTTTCCTTCCATGACTATTAAATCTTTTTACGGATAACGCACTTTCCTCCTAATTCTCTTTTTTGGATGACTCCGGTTGGGCTCTGCCATTTCTCTCTCCTACTGCTATCTATCTCCAAGGACGGAGGCACACCCAGAGGTCTGGTGGGATCAACATGGACGCTGCAGCGGATTCGTGAGTTTTCTTGCTTGCTACATGGTCATATTATTCTACAAAGGGATTGGGGTACTGTTTATTGGGGTGATCATTAGCCTTTGGGTTCCTGGACAATTTGAGTGCCATCTATGGTGGTTTATCAACTAGGATACCACACCCAGTACCCCCCCCCCCCCCAATTAAGAATACATCCATCATCTTCATACTATCATCATCATAGTTGTATACAGTTCTTAGCACCAAGCATTATACTCCTATTTAGTTGTAGGCATGTTATTCTGGAAGCCAAAGGGTCACGTGGTGATGACTTAGCTCAGATAGTGTCAACTCGCCCTCTTTTCCAAGCACGACAAGGTCTGTTTCTTTTCTTACTTTATTTTGGAGAAAGCAGGTAAAAACAGTATCTTGTGTAGAGGTGTAGGTCTAAATCTCTGTGTGTGCTTAGTAGTAAAGGGAGGTGAAAAGATAATCCTGCAGCACCATTACAGGGATTACAGCGAGGTACTCACGAGTCCAGAGCAATGGTAGAAAAGGAAAAAGCAATGTATGCTGGGCAGTGAGATAGTCTGGGGACAAACCATCTGTGGGCAGAGCAGAGGGGGAGAAAGCAGACTAGCCCATTAGAGAGAAAGGCTGGGGGCTGCCATGACAACTCACAGGAGTGTCTGGGGGAGCTACAACATGTGTCAATAATGTTGCATCTTTAATACAGCAAGCTGCTGGGTGAGGGGAAATGGCACTGTATTTGTGTGCAGAGCCAAACACATACAGCTGGCACAAAAAGGCTGACAAGCACGGCTGCGAGGAAAAAGGGGGGGGTGAAACAGAAGTGTAGACAGGGGTATACCTGTTCCATGACACATGTTTATTATTAACTAGCTGAGAGACCCGGCGTTGCCCGGGATGTAAATGCGTATAGGTAGTATTATTTATAAATCGTGAACAATAGGTGAGTTTTGTTGTAAAGGTTGGATAATAATATTGAAAGAAAGATGATGAAGAAAATGTAATCCGATGTTTGTATAAAATGGTTTATTGTATCCACAGTACACCCATGTCATTTTTTTTTTGCATAAGTGATGTAAAAATCTGAGTCGTGTGGTGTCCTAGGCTAGGGTGTGAGGCGGCGGGTGCACGCCGCGTAGGGTTGTGAGTGCTGTGTGCGCAGTGGGAGGCCTGTCCTGCTATGGTGTTAGGCGGCGTGGTGTCGTGGGTTTGGTGTATTGCTTGTCTGTGAGTGTGGGGGCCCTGCAGAGGGTTGTGAGGCGGCGGCTGGCTCGCGTGGGTTTTGAGTGCTGTCTGTGGAGTGGGGGTCCTGTAGGGTCTGAGCGTTGTGGTACAGGCGTTGATGTCCAGGTGCGTAGGTGCTTTAGCTAGGTGTCGTTTCTGGCGCAAGGTTGTGTCGATGTGGACGTTTCTGTCTATTAGAGTATCGCCTGTGGCGCGTTTTGCTTTGCTTGGTTTATGGCAGGCGCTGGATGCTGGGAAAGCAGAGGCTCCGGAGTAAGGGCGGGTGAAAGGCAAGGCGGGGGTGGGGATGCGGTAAGGGCGGGCATACAGGCGAAGGGCGGGGGCAGCTATGAGGGGGATGGAGGGTTGAAGGGAGTGAGGAGGGTTGGCAAGGGTGTGGAGTGAGGGGGGCAAGGGGGTGTAGATTTGGGCATTGTTCTAGTCTTTGTGTAAGGTTTTTTTTTGCCTGTGGTCATGTTGGGGTCGTTTGTCCTTTTTTTTGAAGTTTGTTTTTTGATGTTTTTTTTCCCTGTTTTTTTCTTTCTTCTTGGTTTTCACCCGGGTTGTTGTATTTTTTCTTCAGAGGGTAGTTTGCTCTCTTTTGGTTTATATGCTTTGCGGAGTAATACTTCTTGTGGACTTTGGTGGTGGGGGGTGGATGTCTTGGTTGGGTATTTGCTGTGCTGTTTGACATGGAGTTCGCGTTGTGTGTTAGTGTCGTTTTTCTTTAGTGGTGTGGTTTGTTCCTGTTTTTTCTTCTTTTTGTCCCTGAGGTTTTAGGTTGCCAGTGGTCTTGGGGAGTTCGTTTGTCCCTTTCGCGTGTCTTTTTCCTTGGGCTGTGAATGGGGGGGGGGGGGGGGGGGAAGGATACATCGTGGAAGTGGAGGGCAGGGGGGGGAGGCGGTGGGAAGGTGATTGGGGCGGCGGTGGGAAGTGTATTTAGCTGTGGGTAAGTGGGGTAGTCGGTGGGAAGGGGGGGAGCGGTGTGGAAGGGGGGTGGAGGGAGGGTGAAGGGGGGAAATTGGAGGGGAGGTTAAGTTGTGTGGGGAGGGGATGTGGAGGGGTGTTGAAGTTGGTTTCTTTTCCTGTCTTTCCGATGTGGTGGGTGGCCGGTGAGGTTTCCTTGTTTTTGTGGCCGGTCGGTTCCTGGGGTTTTTATTTCTTTTCCTGTTGTTGTTGTCGGGTCTTTCCTGTTGTTTTGCTGTTGTGTTTTCTTAGTTATACTGTTCCCCTGTTGTTGGTGGAGGGTAGAAGGGAGTGAGGGGAGGTGAAGGGGGGAGGGGAGCTGATGGTGGGTTTAGGGGTGGGTGCAGGGAGGTGAAGGCATTCTCACTCACCCTCCGGCAGGGGGGGGGGGGGGGGGGGGGGGGGGGGGGGGGGGGGGGGGGGTGGGGGGGGGGGTGGTGTGGGGGGGGGGGTGGGTTGGGGGTGGGTTGGGGTGGGGGGGGGGTCCCACGGGATCTGAGGCGGGAGGCTCTGTGGTGTGTCCTCTCTCGGGCTCCGGGCGCCTCTTTTTCGCTTCTGCTCTCGCGTCTCGGGCCGCCCCGCTGACTGTTGCGGCGCCGGGGGGGGGGGATCGGGGAGACACTGACACTGGAGGGGAGGGGGTGGAGGGGAGGTGAATGGGGGGTAGAGGGGAGGTGAAGGCCTCCCTCACCCATCCGCAGGTCCCACGGGGATCTGAGGCGGGAGCAGCGTGTTGTTGGCCGCGCCCCCGCTTTGTCCCGGCGCCGCCATCTTGGGCACTCCGGCCGCGAGGCAGCCTGCCTGGCCACTGGCTGTTCCCCCGCCGGGGAGGGGTGAGTTGTGAGCGCCGGGGAGGGGGGGGGGGGGCACTGTTATATGTGTGGGGGGGGTGAGAGGTGGGAGATATAGAGGGGGGGTCTCGCACGGCCGCTGAAGGGGTAATAATAGTGTGTGTGCCGCTGAACGTAGCGGCGCCGGGGGAGGGGGGGGTCGGCGGGGGGTGAAAGCGCGGACACGGGGAGAGGAGGAGGTGCGCGCGGGTGCTGCTAACCACTGTGAGCCCCGCTAAGTATGTAACTGTGTTGTGTGTGTGTGTGTGTGTGATGTGTCGCGTGGGGGTTGTTGGTGGTCACTGTGTTTGTGGTGTGTCCGTGTCCCTGTGTGTGTGTGTGTGTGTGTGTGTGTGTGTGTGTGTGTGCGTGTGCGTGTCTGTCACTGTGTGTGTGTGTGTCTGTGTGTGTGTGTGTGTCCCCCTGTGTGTGTGTGTCCCCCTGTGTGTGTGTGTCCCTGTGTTCCCTGTGTGTGTGTGTGTCCCTGTGTTCCCTGTGTGTGTGTGTGTGTCCCTTGGCCCGTCACTCCGCCTCAGGCCAATGAGAGGTGTGCGGGGGCGGGCGGGCCAAGGGACCAATGAGATTTCCCCAAGGGACACCGGACATCCAGGCAGGCATGCATGCATGCAGGCAGGCAGGGGGCTCGGTGCAGAGGGAGTTTGGCTCGGTGCAGAGGGAGTTTCACGGGGCTCGGTGCAGAGGGAGTTTGGCTCGGTGCAGAGGGAGTTTCACGGGGCTCGGTGCAGAGGGAGTTTGGCTCGGTGCAGAGGGAGTTTCACCTCTTACCTGCTCCGGACCTGGCATCTCCTCCTGGTGCAACGTGCCGCATTGACGTGACGTGGCGCCTCTTGCCCGCCGTCGTGTGATGTCACGTTGTATTGGCGACGCGTCGTCACATGGTAGCAGGAGACGCAGGCACTTACAGAGGCGCCGTTCTCTCCCCCAGCAATCACAGTTTAAATGTGGTGGTGGTGTTGTGCCAATTTAACCACCACAACATTAAGTGCGATTACTGAAGTTGGGCCGGGGCCGGGCTTGGGGCCTCTGTAAGGCGGGGCCAGATGCATTTGCACTGATGGCACCGCCATCAAGCCGGCCCTTTATATCGCTCAAATGGGAGATACCGTTCAGCTCGAAGCATTTGCAAATTATTTAGGCGCCCCGTATTATAAAAATGTAAATGTGGTAACCATGCAGATTCACCCTCCCCCCCATGGGTAATCTGGATGAATATAACGTTCCAAGATGTGAGGGGGTGTGCACGTGCCCATGAAAACACAGAGCCAATCGGTGCTCTGTTTTATGATTGGCGTCTGCATGAGTGATGCAGCTCCTGGAGGGCGGGGGTTAGCATGCTTTCTCCGTATGAGTGCTTGTGTTGGGTGCTGGTCTTCGGGGCGGGGTTTTACACCTGGTGTCTTTCAGACCGGCCTGTTCCTGTGTGTCCTGTCGGGTCGAGCGTCCTGTGCAGCGCGGAGGGAGGGATTCCAGAAGAAGGGCACAGCGTGAGTGACACTGCCCAAATTCCTCCTTCCCATCTCTTTCCCTCTCCCCCTCTTTCCTTTCCTCTCTATATCTCATTCCCCCTCTTTTTCCTTCATCCTGTTTCCTTCCCACTCCCTCTTTCCATCCCCCACTCTCTCCTTCCCATCTCTTTCTCTCTCGACCCTCTTTCCTTACCCATCTCTCTATCCCCCTTCTCTCTCTCTTCACCCCACCTCTCCTTCCGCTCGCCCTCTTTTCCTCCCTCCCCCTCGCTTTCTCTCTACCCCTCTTCTACCCCCTCTCCTCTCAATCCTACCCCCTTTCTCGTACAGTTATATCTCTGTACTCCTGTCTCTTGTAAAGTTATATCTCTGTATCCCCTGAACACAGTGTGATAACTCTCTCCCTTTCTCCTCTATCCCCCCAGCTCCGGCCTGCGCTGCGCCTCCTTCCTGCTCCTCCTGGTCAGTGTCTCCTGGCTTCTTGCCCTCCTGTCTGTCAACAGTGATCTGCTACTCTTCCACTATCTGTACGCGGGGGCCATCTGTTTACAGGTACCAATGGTGGAGTATTGGGGGGGGGGGTTCTTATAACAGAGGTTCCCCCCCAATAAGGAGGGTCACACCAGGACTGTAAGATGTTCTTATAAGGGGGTTGTTCTTGCAACAGGGGTACCCCCGATGTCATAGTTCTGACCAGAGGGATGTTTTTATAACGTGTGTGTTCTGTCTCAGGGCCCCCTCATCTTCCTGGTTAGTGTGATACTCAGTAGAGATGTACACAGGGCGCTGAAACAGAGCGTCAGCAAGAAACACGAACCCAGCGTCACCACGAAATCGACGCTGACCTCGGTGAGGGCTCCATGTGTCTGCCTGTCTCGCACACCTTCTCTGCACTCCTCCCTCTGTCATATGTGACTGTGATATATCTGTGTGTATCCATCTGTCCACCTGTGTATATACTGTCACTGTGTGTGTACGTGTGTATGTATATATATATATATATATATATATATATAATCTCCAATAAAGAATATCACTTGTGAGCACATTCACATGTCTTAGACAGGTCTGCAACCCCGCCTTTCACCATTATCACCTAGCATACAGTGCTCCCACTGCAGCAAGGGATTCTGGGAAATGACATGCAAATGAGCACACAGTGTCGCCTTTTGCCTGGAATATCCATTCACATGGTGCCCATTTAAGCAAATGCATCGCTGTTCACACAGCGATTAAGCACAGCATGGGTCTAGCAAAGCAAGTCAAACCACTCCCAGACATGTATAAATCATTCTGCTCCATGTGAACATACACACACACACACACACACACACACACACACACACACACACACACACACACACACACACACACACACACACACACACACGATAACACAATACGACTGTGGGTGTCAGTGTGTGCACTGTATCTGTATTTGCATGTCAGACTCAGTTTGTGTGAATCTGTGTTTTCTCCTGTATATCTGAGTGTGCCCTCCCACTCTTACCATGCTCTCCCCTCCCCCTCTCTGGCCCCTACAGTCACATCCCGGTAACACATATGTAGATGGCCGTCTCTATCACATGCCCTTTGGCTCCTCTACGGGCTCCCTGCACAGCTCCCTGCCCTCAGGGAGGAGTCACAGCTACCTGCCCTTCCTGCTCAGGTGAGATGCTGGAATATGGCATGGGGAGGGGTTATCTGCATGTCTCTGGCATGGAATGGGTTAATGGAGCGATGCTCTGCAGAAACAAGGAGGTAATAGAGCAACACTCTGCATGCAGGTACATTGCAGGGGAGGGGTTATTAAATGCATGTTCTGCAGGTCTTTGGCAGGGGATAGGTTAATATGCACTCTCGCCCTCAGAGATGAGACCGGGCTCAACAGTCAGTCACTTGCTGGGTTAAACGATCCTAACGGAGTGTACCTAGAACCCAAGGACCAACACGAAGGTAACTGCATCCACTACTATTCTAGCGCAGCTCTCTGCTATTCCTGTGCTAACCTTATACACACACATACACATCTGTCCTGCACCCTCTGCTATTACTGTCCTCGCCCCATACACACATCTCAGTCGCTGAATTTCCATGCTACAGCCTCCTCTACTATTCCTGTGATGACCCCACACACAGATCTGTCACGGTACCTCCATCCTGATCTGCAGCCCCCTCTGCTATTCCTGCACTGCACAGTCTCTCTCTCAGCAGATTCAGACTCGGACAGTGACCTGTCTCTGGAGGATGATCACAGCTGCTCCTTCGCCTCCACTCACTCCTCAGATAGTGAGGATGGGGGGGGTGGTCCTGGGGGGCCCTGTTGGGAGACCCTCATGAGCCCCAATAACGAGAAATTGCTGCACAGCGCCCTGAAAGGTAATGACCACAGAGCTCCGGCCTTTAGAGGGTCAATGAGTGGTCGGGGGAATCTTGTTTCTGATGGTTTAAGGGAGGGGTGTTCTATCTAGTCCCTGGCAGGAATGGAGTTAACACTTTGCCCCGTTCTTTTAGTAGATAATGTTGCGTCTCAGGGGCGGCCGCAGGTGGAGCCATCTCAACCCAATGGGGAGCTGCGATTGGGGGATCACACAGTGACATCACCGCAGACCTCAGTCCCCCCACCGCAGAAAGGTGAGGGGTCGGGGAACCCCAGCCAATCAAAATACTGGGCTGGGACACTGACTCAGTAGGCGCACGGGAGGTGTCATGTTAACCTTCGCTTCCCTGCAGGGATCTTGAAGAAGAAGAAGCAGCGCTCCTCCATTAACAGGATCCACAACGAGCTGGGCCCCTCTGCGCTACTCCCCCCCTCCCGGGGCTCTTCGGGCAGCGAGGGGGAAAGAGGTCACCGAACCAAACCCACCCTCCAGGAACAGCTAAATGGGGTCACCCCTATACCCATGAGCATCAAGACGGGCACTGCGGGCGAGGAGTCATCCGGATCAGAGTGAGTTTAATAAATATATGTATGTATTTATGTTTTTATAGCGCCATTAATGTACATAGCACTTCACAGTAGTAATACACGTGACAATCGTATAAATAACAAATACAAATAACAGATCATGGGAATAAGAGCTTCAGACATAAAAGTAACATTTAGGAAGAGGACTCCCTGCTCCAAAGAGCTTACAATCTAATTGGTAGGTAGGAAGAATGTACTGAGACAGTAGGAGGGAGTTCTGGTAAGTGCGTCTTCAGGGGGCCAAGCTTTATGTATCGTGTATAGTATTAGCCACAGTGCTACTAATATGCTTCTTTAAAGCTGCATTTCAGGCAATATCCTGCATGTGTGTTTTTTTTTAATAAATCAGTTCTGTAGTAAGAAAAAATACTTTTAGCATTTTCTGTTTTAAAAAAAAAAAAAACAACTTTGAAAGACCAATTTTCTTGTATTCTATTTTAACAAGCATGCTTGTTCCTATAGCAACCATTTACATTCCCCATATTTAAAGATGTCGCCAAACTTTGCCGATCAATAGACGGAGAACGAATGGACTGGCAGCTATGCAGTTCTTTAGGTAATTAGAGATTGCACACATGAAACTATTGAAGTAAAAAAATAAATTAAAAAAAAAAAAAAAGACTGAACTGCAGCTTTAAGCAAGTGTGCCTTAAGGTGGGTCTTAAAGGTGGATAGAGTGGGTGCTAGTCGTATTGAGGGGGAGGGCATTCCAGAAGTGTGGAATAATGTGGGCACGTCTGTGTATATGCACAAAAGCACAGCACTCATATGTACACACATGTAGACTGATTATAGAGACATATATTTACATACGTACACCTGTAAAGTGTGTGTTTATATGTATCTCGATATGTGTGTATGTATGCATACAAACACACACAGAGGTATTAAACAAATTCATTACCTCTGTATTTACCAGGGAAGAATCAATTGCAATAGTAGTTCCGCTGGTGGAAGACACAATCTCTATATTAAGGAACAATTGTTTAACTGAGGAAGAAGTTCATAGGCGGCTTGATAAAATTAAAGTAAATAAGGCACCTGGCCCCGATGGCATACTGTACATCCAAGAGTTCTTAAGGAGTTAAGTTCAGTAATTGCCAAACCATTACATTTAATATTCAAGGACTCCATTTGCCCCATCTCAGTACCACAAGATTGGCATAAAGCAGATGTGGTGCCAATATTTTAATAGGGAGCTAGATCACAACCGGGGAATTACAGACCTGTAAGCCTGACATCAATAGTGGGAAAGCTACTTGAAGATTTAGTATGGGATAATATTCAGGAATACCTAATGGAAAACAAAATTATTAGTAATAGTCAGCATGGATTTATGAAGGATATGTCATTCCAAAGTAAACTTATTAGTTTATTTGAGGACGTAAGTAGGAATTTAGACCAGGGTAATGCAGATCATGTGGTCTACTTGGATTTAGAAAAGGCTTTTGATACGGTTCAACACAAGGTTAGTGTACAAAATAAAGCAAATTGTACTCAGTAATAATATATGCACCAGGGTTGAAAACTGGTTGAAGTTTAGACAACAGAGGGTTGTCATAAATTGAACTTTTTCAGGTTGAGCTAAAGTTGTGAGTGGAGCACCTCAGGGATCGGTACTGGGACCCCTGCTTTTAATTTGTGTATTAATGACCTTGAGGTTGGCATCGAGAGCACAGTCTCCATCTTTGCTGATGATACTAAATTGTGTAAGGTAGTAGAATCGGAGCAGGATGTAATTTCTCTCCAAAAGGACTTGGAGAGACTGGAAACTTGGGCAGGTAAATGGCAGATGAGGTTTAATACAGATAAATGTACGGTTATGCATTTGGGAAGCAAGAATAAACTGGCGACTTACAAATTAAATGGGGATAAATTAGGAGAATCCTTGATGGAGAAGGATTTAGGAGTGCTTGTAGACAGCAGGCTCAGCAAAAGTGGCTGTAAAGGCAAAAAAGAGCATATCTTGCATTAAACGGCCAATGAATGGAAGGGAAGTAAACATAATGATGCCCCTTTATAAAGCATTAGTAAGACCACACCTTGAATATGGAGTACAATTTTGGGCACCACTCCTTAGAAAAGTCATTATGAAACTAGAGAGAGTGCAGAGAAGAGCCACCAAATTAATAAAGGGGGTGGACAATCTAACTTACAGTATGAGGAGAGGCTAGCAAAATTAGATTTATTGACATTAGAAAAGAGGCATCTAAGAGGGGATATGATAACTATATACAAATATATTCGGGGACAATACAAGGAGTTTTCAAAAGAACTATTCATCCCACGGGCAGTACAAAGGGTCATCCCATAGGCTCCGGCCCCAGTCACTGGGTGCATGCACGCGTCGGAGCACTTGGGGGCATGTGCACCAGTTTCAGCCGTGACCTGTGGTCTTAGGTTGCCCGTCAGGAGAAGAGCAGATCGCGACAGGGGGCGTGGCTGGTTTGCTCTCATTGGCTGAACCGCCGCTGTGACATGGCAGCCGCGCCAAAAGACAAAAATCTTGTCTTTTGGCAAAGGCGGTTGCACAACACGCGCACACATGCCGCCTAGGGCCTGCCCCATAGAGGGCTGTACTTGTACCGTCGCGTGCACAGCCTCTGCCACCGAGGACGTAGCCTTAAGGTTGGAGGAAAGGAGATTGCCCTTACTGTAAAGAAACCTTTCCTTTGTTGCTGGTGAAGTTAAAATGTGGAATTCATTACCCATGGGGACTGTGATGGCAGATGCAATAGATATGTTCAAAAAAAGGTTGGGCATCTTTTTGGAAAGGTATACAGGGATATACCAAATAAGTAAACATGGGAAGGATGTTGATCCTAATCTGATGCCAATATTTGGAGTCAGGAAGGAATTTATTTTTCCCCTTATTAAATATCCACACATGCTTCTGTACAGATACATACAAAGCCACCCAGATATATCTATACACAGACACATTCGCAGACATGTGTATATGGACATTGGTATACACGTGTATATACATACAATCATATTGTATCAGAATTGTACTTCTGTTTTCCAGAAATGTAAAAAAACAAGAAACAAAAGTCCAGAGCAACATCCAATGTGACAAAAATACACAGTGAAATACCTATATATCCCTTGAAACAGGGTAATTTAGTTAACCCTTTGGCCAAATCGTATAAGCCTGCGAGCCACTTTCAAGGTATGACCATAATATCGCAGGTCCTAACACTAACTGGTTAAAATCCTTATTTACCTCTATAATTAGGGGAAGGATGGTCCTGGCATTGAACCTGTCGCAACCAGCTGCATGAAAAGAAAACCTGCTTACCTGGACAGTGGGGAGGGGCAAGCCTTGGAAGTGGTTCACAGGCTTATACGCTTTGGCCAGAGGGTTAACTAAATGACCATTTTTCAAGATATATATAATTATTTCACTGTGTATTTTTGTCACATTGGATGTTGCTCTGGACTTCTTTGTTTCTTGTTTTATACAATTGGCCACGCCCAGTAGCACTCCTTTTGACACTTATATACATATATATATATTGGTAATTTTGGGGGGTTTCTGAGCGCTTGCTGGGTATCTGTGTTTTTTTCCATAATTGTAAGGCATATCTTTGTACCAGCTGCATACTCCTAAAGGGAGGAGTGCAGGTATCGTGTATTTGTATAGAAAATAATCATATGTATTTATCTGCTTTGTGTATCTACATGTGTATGTACCTAACAAGTATGTCTGTTTATATACACGTCGTATTTGTGTGTATGTACACAAGGCCAGTGACCATCCTCACACAGACATAAAAGGTTGGAACAGCGGTCTGCAAGTCGGCTTCCTGGCCATGCATCTCTTCATCCCAGGCTTTGCTATAAAACATCCAGCTTAATGGAAACCATGTTCGTAGACAAAAAACATTGTGTGTGCGCACATTTTAAGTGAAACTTCTTTGTCTTTTGTCACACATTGTATTTGTGATGATGACAATTTCAGTGACAAAACAAAGAAGTGTGGAAGTGTGACTTAGAATGCAGGTGCACAGCATACACCCCGTTTTAGCTTTTTGCACCAATATATTTATACTAATTTTGAATTCCTCGTGTGTGTGTGAGATTCTGTGTGCGTGTGCGTGACACTGGGTGTGTGTATGTGACTTTGTCTGTTTCAGTTGGGGAACCGGCTCTCTCCCCCTCGCTCTCTGTCCGGTGTTCCCGGCTCCTCTCCCCCTCCTCGGTCCATTTTATAGTTGGTGGCGCGCATGCGCAGAAGCCCGTGAGCATGCGCAAAGGCCTGCGGGCATTGAGATATTTGGTTGGTGTCTGCGCATGCGCTGTCTATGGTCAGAGCCGTAGGGGAGGTGGGATCTCCCGCAGGCCCCAGCGACACAGTGCAGTCAGGTGAAGCAGTGACATGTGCTCAGTGAGGGGCGGAGTCTCCAGTGAAGTGACTGGTGGTGGTGTCTGCGCATGCGCTGCTGTGAGCTGCCAACACTCCTACCACCTCTTCTGCCAGGAGTGACGTCACTTCCGGGACTGCACTTAGATCTCCCATCAAGGCGATTTACTCCCAGGAACATTTTCATATGGTTGGTACCAGCATAGAAGTTTCACTTCAAAAACAGGGACCCAGTGATTGCTCATTTGCATGTCATTACGGTAAGGCAGGTTAGGGGGCCTGTCTGAGATGTGTAAGCACTCTTTATCATTACATTGTCACTAACTCACTATGTACTTATGCACACCCCTGTCTAGATGTGTATGTAAAGACCTGCTCAGACAGGTAGGTGTGTATACACACACACACACACACACACACACACACACACACACACACACACAAAAAGGCAGTTGCTCACACTATATAAAGAAGTGGTTAAGCCAGACCCAAAAATTAATACAGATAATCCGGAGAAAAAACAATTTCTAAACTTGATAGCCTGTGACTAAATAACTAGGGAAACACTGGTGGTGCTGGGGGAAAAAGAAATAAATATAACACACAAAAAGACTGAGACAATCCCCAAAATAGCACTCTAAATATACCACAGAATAACTCATCTAATATAAAGAAAAAAGACTTGGATTCTAAGTCAAAATAGAAAAAGGAAATGATTTTAATAACGAGCAATAAGACACACTAACATTAAAAACATAAACACACTGTAGGCAGCATAACACAAATAAAAAAGCTGTGACTAGAAAAATAATGCATTTAATATCGCTGAAACTAAAACCAAGAGCTTAAATGTATCAAATAATATACCCTCTCAAAAATATGAGGTGATACAAATGAGCTAAAGGATTACAACACCCCCTAAGGATCCTAGCTACAAATAATATAACTAAACCCAAAAGAAAAAATAATTAAGTATATACAATGAATAAACTTATATACACAACAGTGAACATAAGAAAAAATAATATATCTTAAACCAAGGGGGAGACACAGGGGAAAATAAGATGAAACGTACTCAAACCCTGTGCAGCAATAATCAAAAATAATAAAAATATCAAAAAACACGAGTGCAAAACATTCCTGTGGATTCTGACAAAAAGGTAAAACACATGGCTATATAGGATGAAAAATAAAGCCAGTACTGGATGCTCAATCAAACCAGCATTTGCCTACATCCCACAAAGGGGAAAGGACTCAGAGCAGCAGAGAAAGTGATACTCAGCTGTCCATTATAGTGTATGAGTCAGTCCAAGGGAGAGTAATTCCAACATAGATTGCAGTCTCTCATATCGTCCACAGGAGTTGCATCATGAAGCAAAGGTCACGCTGTAGAAATCATGTATACTGCCGTCAGTGAACACTATATATACATACCCATGATTCTTGATGACGGTAACTTAGCTATGCGTGTGTAGATATATACACACAGTATATAGGTGTGTGCATATATAATATCTCTAACTCCTCACTCCTCTCTCTCTGCTCAGGTTTCTCTTCTTTAATTTCCTTCATTAATCCCTCGCTCTTCCCAACGAGCTCATTGTCACGCATGCCTTGTTTTTTCTCACCCGTCATATCTCCCTCCCCCTCCACACGTCACCCTAGGAGCGACGAGACATCTATCTGAGACTGAGAAGAATGACGTGCAGACCTGCGCACAGGATGAAAGGGACTCCACAGCGCGTACCGTCTTTTAACCACTACCCCGTGAGCCACCTGCGTCCCACAAAGATTAACCCCGTCCCTACTAGAGGGTTAAAGGGAAGCCACTCTGTACAGTTTTGCAACTAGCTGTAAATATTAAGCTGCCTCTGTTTGTATGAAAATAAATTAAAAAAAAAAAAAAAAGTGTTTTTTTTGGGGGTGAGTTATTAAAAATGCCCCCTGCCAAACAGATGGAACATTCCACAGGTTCTTAGAAAAAAAGTTTATTTGTTTAAAAAGACAAATGCCATATATATGGTAAATAAAGGTCTGTCCAGTGTTGCCTTCTCTGGGCCCTCTGCCTTTATAACGGGTTACGCTAATATCCCTCAGGATGCTGGGTGATTGGGACAGGCAGGACTAACTCCCAGGATAATCGAGGGTGTGCGTAAAAGGAACAGTGACATGTTTAATGGATCATTTTGGTTTTACCTGGTACTGACTGTTTAACCCAATAAAACAAGTCACTGGCATTAGGTCACCTTGGTAACCAGTGGCACTGACTATTTAAATAGGGAATAGCCCATACACCGCTCCCTCTGCAGTGATCTTCAGGAATGGGGTGACTGTCCTCAGCGTTGGGATGTTGCAGGAATGCCACCCGCTGGGCACACAGAAGGGTTAAGTGGTCAAAGTTAGTGTGTCCCCATATCGGTTGATTTGTCAGGTCCTCCATACGCGAACAGACAGAGCCCAGTCGTGTCCTTTCTTACCGCGGGAATCCAGGTAACAATGTCTTTATGGGGGCAGCTAAACGGGTTGGGGGTCTCATCAACGATCCTAAAAGGGGACAGGACCGTGAATACTAACAAAGGTACAAAGTGAGTGCACAGGATTCCTATAAGCTTATCGTGCTAGTAACCCCCTCCCTCTGATGGGATAGGAAGGGGTTTCACATGGGATTCATATCTACGTTAATAGGGTTAGTGACACCTCCCCACCTCCCTCTTATAGGATAAGACTGCATCACACGCAGGAGATCCCTACAAGTTAATGGACTCAATGACGCCTCCGTCTGATGGGACAGGAGGCTGACTCACAGGATTCAAATATACATCAATAGGATGAGTGACACCTCCCACTGATATAGGATAAGTGTTTGACGCAGGGGATTCCTATAAGGAAATAGGAGTGACACCTACCTCTGATGGAAACGTGCTGCATTTTATGCAGGGGTTCCCTGTTCTCACCTCTCTGAGCAGGCAGTCTCACTGATCCTGAGTGCACTCTGGGGTTGGTGGGTCTTGTGCCGGTGGGTAGGCGCGGCCCTGTGGGGCACGGTTTTGGGACTGGTAGTCGGCTGGTGAGTGCTGGGATACCAGTAGGGCGTGACGGGAGGCTTATGAGAGGGACTTTACCTGCTGGGAAAAAGAATTTGGGTTAGTACAGGATACAGAGTTTGCGCAGAGGGGGGAGCCATGATTTCGTACAGGATGCTATGTGCGCACAGAGGGGAGCCAGGGTTAAATAATGTTATATACAGGCATGCCCCCCTTTAACGTACGCAATGGGACCGGAGCATGTATGTAAAGTGAAAATGTACTTAAAGTAAAGCACTACCTTTTTTCCACTTATCAATGCATGTACTGTACTGCAATCGTTATATACGTGCATAACTGATGTTAATAACGCATTTGTAACAGGCTCTATAGTCTCCCTGCTTGCGCACAGCTTCGGTACAGGTAGGGAGGTGGTATTTCTATTCAGGAAGTGCTGACAGGCGCATGCGTGACCTGCCGTTTGCCTATTGGGCGATTATGTCCTTACTCGTGAGTGTCCTTAAACCGGGGTATGCCTGTAGTGCTTTTCTCTCAAGGGGTCGCACATTTAAAGCTAACACATACAAAAAATTAAAAGGTATACATTTAAAAAAACTATATAAGAAATCAAACAAAGATATAAAAACATAGGATGAACAGAATATAGAATGGGATGATACTGTAAGTATTGAATGCCGGATAGGTTGGGGTTCACCCATCAAATGCCTGGGTAAAAAAAAAGTATTGAGTTGGTTTTTAAAGATTTACAGAGGGGGTCTCTGACCATACAAGGCAGAATTCCAAAGAGTTGGAGCAACAGGGACAAAAGTTTGGGGGGTGGGGGGCAAAAGAAGTCCGGGTGATTGTGGGAACTGTTGGGAGTTATTTATCTCTGGTCGCATGTAGGGAACCAGGAGCTCTTTCAAATCGGTGGGATCCACATTATGTAGGATTTTAAATGTAAGCAAGTCAATCTTGAAACAGATTCGCCATTTTACAGGCAGTGTAGAGAATGGAGAACAGTTGTCATGTAGCAAGAACGGGTCTGGTTAGTTAACCTGGCAACAACATTCTATACCAGCCGCAGACGGAGCAGCGCTGCCTGTAACCCCCATGTAAAGTGCATTGCGGTAGTCCAGGCGTGATGAAACAAAGGGAAAAAAAGAAAACAGCGCAGATCCAACTTTTAAGTGAAAAATGTGTAGTGCACAATTGTATGCCTTTATTTATATAGCGCCATTAATGTACACAGCGCTTCACAATTGTGATACGTGTACAAATTATAACCATGCAGCTCCGAAAAAGACTTTCCAAGTGTCTTTTGGGTATGATCAGGAACAAATAACGGGGTGCAAATATCCTCAGGTGAAATCATAAAATGAAGAGGAATATAGTGCAATAAGATATGGTACAAATTTGGATATAGACAAGAAAGGGGAAAATTCCACTCACATTTTATCCAAATAAATCAGGCAATTTGGGGGAAAACCCCTCTGCAGACAAACGGCAACACGTCCCCCAACAGCAGATAAATGGACCAGATTATTCCTCAAACGGAGAGAGAAATATAGTGCAAAAGAGTTTACTAGGTCAAGCTGAAAAGTGAAAATATACAAACAGCCAGTAAAAACAAGCATTGTAACCACTCCGGGTCAAGACGCAGCGCAGAAGCTGTCCTGGAATCCACACTCTCCACTCCTCTCCTTCCACGTGTTTGCCCGCAATGTCACTTCCAGAAAATGGCCAACGATGGTGAGGTGCTGTAAGTTTGAAGGGGGTTGGCATTCTCTGTGGTGTGGAAACCGCAGTCCTCTCTGCGTAAGGGGTGCCCTACGTGTTTCATTCAGGCAAACTTCCTCAGGGGCTATGATTACCCATTATGTCTGTCTTATTTGTAGTCCACATGATATGTTATGGCGCACATAAAAAAAACTTTATTAGCAAAAAATAAACAGAACTACGGATGCTAGGTACAATTTAAATTGTAATTAGAACTGCAAATATAACAATGTGGCAAAACCTCACTCCAGGATCAAAGGACATTATATATCCATTATCAGCATTGCTATACCAAGAAGTGGATAAAGCTACTATAACTAAATACCTATTTGGGGGAACGTCTACAGACATTTAAATATGTAAAATGTACTTAAAGCTGCAGTTCAAGCAATATCCTGTATGTGTGTGTTTTTTTTAATAAATCAGTTCTGTAGTAAAAAAAAATACTTTTAGCATTTTGTTTAAAAAAAAAAAAAACAACAACTTTGAAAGACCAATTTTCTTGTATTCTATTTTAACAAGCATGTTTGTTCCTATAGCAACCATTTACATTCCCCAGATCTAAAGATGTCGCCAAACTTCGCCGATCAATAGACGGAGAACGAATTGACCGGCAACTATGCAGTTCTTTAGGTAAGTAGAGATTGCCCACATGAAACTATTGAAGTAACAAAACAAAAAAACGGGAGCTTGAACTGCAGCTTTAAAGTATTGTATTTAATAATGTTTTCTCATATTTAAAAAAAAATATCATGATTCAAATGCGGTGGGCCTTAGATATTTGGGCATTGATCATATTTTACCCAACTGGCGAGGCAGTAATAGGACCAATGAATCATCTAAAAGAGAATCATTTTTAATCCACTGCCTATGTCCTCTGCAACCACGAGCTAAATGTTGATTTTGACATTTTGCAAAGGCGTTTGATATATTTATGTTCCACACAAGAGGTTGGTGTACAAAATAAAGCAAATTAGACTCCGTAAAAATCTATGTACCTGGATTGAAAACTGGTTGAAGGATAGTCAACAGAGGGTTGTAATAAATGGAACTTTTTCAGCTTAGGCTAAAGTCGTGAGTGGAGCACCTCAAGGATCGGTACTGGGACCCCTGCTTTTTAACTTGTTTATTAATGATCTTGACGTTTGCTCTCTATGCCAAGACTCCATCTTTGCTGATGATACTAAATTGTGTAAGGTAGTAGAATCAGAGCAGGATGTAATTTGTCTCCAGAAGGACTTGGAGAGACTGGAAACTTGGGCAGGTAAATGGCAGATGAGGTTTAATACAGATAAATGTAAGGTCATGCATTTGTGAAGCAAGAATAAACAGGCGACATACAAATTAAATGGGGATAAATTGGGGGAATCCTTGATGGAGAAGGATTTAGGAGTGCTTGTAGACGGCAGGCTTTGCAATTGTTCCCAAAGTCATTCAGTAGCTGCAAAGGCAAACAAGATCTTATCTTGCATTAAACGGGCAATGGATGGAAGGGAAGTAAACATAATTATGCCCCTTTATAAAGCATTATCAAGACCACACCTTGAGTATGGTGTACCATTTGGGCACCACTCCTTAGAAAATACATTATGGAACAAGAGAGAGGAGCAATATGTTTGCCTTCATAATTGATATCGTATACATCAGCCTTCTTTTTCGCTTTTTAGGGGAAAACCAAATGTAATAATACATAATAGTTTGTTCTTGTATAGTGCTACTAGTCTTACGTAGCGCTTTACAGAGACATTTTTGCAGACAGTCCCTGCCCTGTGCAGCTTACAATCTGTTTTTGGTGCCTGAGGCACAGGGAGATATTGACTTGCCCAAGGAGCCAACACCGGGAATTGAACCAGATCCCCCTGCTTCAAACTCAGTGCCAGAATCTTTAATCACTGAGCCGCTCTTTCTAACCCTCTATATTTTTATTTCCTTTAATACTTTAGTACATTTTACATATTGAAATTTATGCCTGCAGAGGTTCCACAAGTAGGTATTTAGTTATAGCAGCTTTATCCACTTCTTGGTATAGCAATGCTGATTATATATACATTAGGTCCTTTGACCCAGGAGTGAGGTATTGCAACATTGTTATATTTGCATTTCTAATTACTCTCTCTTTAAATTGAAGTACCTGGCGCCCGTAGTTGTCTGTCTGTTTTGCTAATAAAGTTTTGTATGTGTGCTGTGATGTCATTGCATATGGACTACAAATAAGATTGAGAGTTGACGGTAATCGTAGCCCCTGAGGAAGTTCGCCTAAACTAAATGCGTAGTCCCTTACGCAGAGAGGACAGAGGTTTCCACACCATCCAGAGAATACCAACCATCTTCAAACTTACAGCACCTCACCATCGTGCTGGCCATTTTCCACAAGTCACGTTGTGGGCAAATGTGTGAAAGGAGAGGAGTGGAGAGTGTGGATTCCAGGACAGCTCTTGCGCTGCGTCTAGACCAGGAGTGGTCACAACGCTTATTTTTACTGGGTGTGTTTACGTATTTTTTCACTTGTCAGTTTGATGTAGTAAACACATTTGCATTATATTTCTCTCTCTTCATTTGAGGAATAATCTGGTCCATTTACCTGCTGTTGAGGGACGTGCTGCTTTTTGGCTACAGCGGGGTTTCCCCCCCAGATTGCCTGATTAATTTGGATACAATGCGAGTGGGATTTTCCCATTTCTTATCTATATTCAAATTTGTACCATAAATTGTACTATATTCCCCTCTTTTTATTTTATGATTTCACATGAAGATATGTGCACTCTTATTTGTTCCTGTGATGACCCCAAGGTATGAACCAATTTAGGAAGATCCTCTGGGAAAATCAAGTGTTTAAATCTGGCTGTTTCTCAGGTGAACGCCTGAGGATCTGATCACAATCAAGGACAACACCAAGATTCTGCACAGTGTTGGAGTTTAGCAGCAGGAAACAACAAGCTTAAGTCCACTTGGTTGACCTAGCTGCAGTCTTGTCATCAGACGGCAAGGACCCACCACTAGCACCTCCATCTTATTAGGATTCAACCAACTGCTATTCATTCAATCGAGTTGAGCTAGACAATCAATTGAGGGAGGATAATAGGTCTTTAGTACCTAGGACAAGTATAGTGGAGTGTCATCTGCACAGGAGTGATGGCCCAGGCCATGTTGTCTGATAATGTCACCCACACTGAAAAGATGGGCGATGAGAACCCTGCAGCACTCCACATGACTGGTGCAGAGAATTATACTCCTAAAGATACTCTGACCAGCCAGTGAGAAAAGATTTGAACCTGCTGTGTCAGTCCATTAAAATCCCATAGTCCACGATACCAAATGCTGCAAATTCGTGCATGAATATCTTCCCATATGGTGGCGAGCGGTAGATGAGAACTCTGAATCCCACATCTGTAGCTCTTCCCACAGCAACACACTCAAATTAGTGAGTTGGCCCAACTAAGAGGGTCCTCATTTGTTTTAAAACAGATTGCCACACCCACTGCCCTATGGTCCTGTCACGAGCAATGGATCACAGAATAATTGGTTGGGACAGCAACTTTGAAAATGTGAGCTGCAGTTTAATCTAGCCAGGTCTCTGTGTTAAAAAACAATCTATAACTCATAATACAACCATTTTACTATTCACAGATATACTGAAACAGAAACGCTAAAATAGCCAACAGGAAAAACATTAACATTTGCTGCCACAAATGTCTCACTGGTGATATCAGTGGAGAAAGATACAAACAAGGTCCATTGTTAATCAATTAGAGAGGCAATTGTAAGGTCTCTTAATATTCCACTGATGAAAAAGTGGATATTTAATGGAGGTCATGCATGCCTTGTGTATCCAGGGTCAAAGGAATGTGTGAGCAATATTTGATATTGCCTGAACGGAGATCAGCTGTTCCTGAATAGAAACGGCAGTCAGTCACTCTTTTCCTTTTTGATCCTATATTAGCATGTAGTAGTATATATACCTGTGGGGCCACTTGTCCAGTATCCATGACTGCAGTTCAGGCGCCAAGTGTGAAATGAATACGTCTAGGCAGATGTCTCTGTAGCAATAGTGGGAGACTAATAGATAAACGCAGCGCTCTGGACCTCTCATGGCAAGGGATAAGGTTGTATGTCTCAGCAGCCACAATTAGCCAAAATGAACCCAGTTGGGAATACGAATAGGACACCGTGACTACGCTCTTCCAGGGAGGCTCAGTTCATCCGTCCATTGTAGTTAGAATACTGGTCACATGTCAAAGCTGTGAGAACCGTGAGAGACTCACAGGCACCAGTGTGCAGGAATTACAGGATGGCACAAACTCAAAACAACCACAGTCCCAGATGTAGCTCCTTCCTCTCAGCCAGGAGGCTGTCCCTCTGGCGGTGCAGAAAAAGTTAACCGGTTGTAGATGAGTATAGGCCGCCCTACGCGTTTCGTAGCACTTGGCCACTTTGTCAGGCATTGGCTTGCACAAAGACTGCCTGGCCATATTTATAGGCTCCCTTCCTCCATTTGCACTTAGTCAAAATCAGGTGCATTTAACAAGCAGATGAATCATTTTAAGTAAAGACCAAATATGTGACACCAGGTGAAAAAGGTTGCAAATGCATATATATCATACAATATCAAAATATGACCAGATAATATAATACATGTTTATTGTATTTTGAATACAGTGATTTATATTATAATAGTGAGCACACACAATTTCATTAAAAAAAACTTTTATTCCTATAAAAAGAATACATCAACTAATTAAAAATAAAATACAATCAAAGGCTTAAATATATAAGTGGAATATTAAGAGACCTTACAATTGCCTTTTCTAATGGATTAACAATGGACCTTGTTTGTACCTTTCTTCCCTCAGATCACCAGTGAGACATTTGTGGCAGCAAATATGAATGTTTTTCCTGTTGGCTATTTGAACCTGTTTCTACTTGTTTCAGTATGTCTGTGAATAGTAAAATGTTTGCTTGTATTTTGATGATAGATTCTGGGCGATTTTCTTTTGTTTCCATCACAGAGTGGTCTGTCGTTTTCCTTAAAAGCAGCATACGAATCTAGGAGGCACTTCACTAGTTAGCTGTTGAATTGTTTTTCCCTCGCCTCTCTAAACCCTTTCACAATTGGAATTTTTTCACATTATATATCGCTCATTCACTTTGTGCACTTTTATATGCACCTTGCATACTGCATTTTAATTATTTGTATACTTCTGATAAACCCTTATTTAGTGATTATATACACATACACTGTATTAAGGTATTATTTTCTTTAAATCCATTCCGTTTTAATTATTTAGTGCACTCCACATTTTCAGGTCTCTGTGATAGGTCCGATGATCCAATAAGATCAGCTATAATGGCTGTCTTGTCCGAATAGATTTGGCATAACAAGATCATTCTAACTGGACAGATCGTGAGGCTCGAGGGAGGATTCTACCCATTCAGTGTGGAATATTGCGCATGCGAGGGGAGCTGGAATTTAGTATAGGATGCCGTGAGTGTGCAGAGGGGGTCCCGAGATTTATTACAGTATGTGCAGTGCGCGTGCAGGGTAGGGGGGGAAGCTGGAGTTGGGAAAGGATGTATGTATACACATGGGGAAATTGGAATTAGTCAAATATAGTGTGTGCACGCAGAGTGGGTATCTGGGATTAGTACAGGAATGTGTGTGTGCAGAAAAGGAAGTTGTGATTAGTACAGGATACTGTGCTTCTTGTTACCTGACCAGGATTTCCCAGTGGGATTCTGCATTATCCGCGTAGCCTTCACACTGCACGCTGTCCCCCGACTGTGCCTCCCGGGGCCACTCTGTGGAGCAGTTACAGAAGTGAGATAGCTGTCCCATTGTCACTACCCTCACCCTATCCCATATCACTCCCCCATCCCATGGCTCTCACCCTCTCTCCTCGCTCTCGTTGCCCCTTCCTCAGGGTGAATTTACTCCCTCCTCCTCCTGCCTTGCTCTGTACACGGGCAGCATCCCTTCCTGGCATGATGACCCCTTTTGGTGGGGGCAGCAGGTCCAAGTTGGGCAGTAGTGAGCGTATGGGACTGTCTCTGATCACATAAGTCTCTCTGCGGGGGCTCCGGGGGCTGGAAGTGTTATCTGGCAGCAAGAGGGACCGGTGCCCAGGGGATGTGATGCCCGCAGGCATGGCGATATCTGCTGTATGAAGCTGCAGTCTGGGGGAGGAGGTTCCCTCTCTCCAGTGCCCATGGTAAGAAGTACCCACCATCTTTAGCTGGTGCCCAAGTGAGAGGTCTTCTGTCTGATGCACAAGGTAGGAGATGTCTCCTGTCTGATGAGTGTCCCTGGCGGAGATGCCTGCTGGCTTTAGCTGGTACCCAGGGAAAGAGGTACCTGCTGTATAAAGATAGTGTCCGTCTGCTATACTCTCATTCTCCTTCTCCAGCTCCCATGCCAGCCTGTTGGCCTCCTTGGTTATCTCCTCCATGCCCTGTGCACTTAGCGGGCTCCAGCGCAGCACCAGGCTCACCTCCCCTGCGACGTTCATATCGAGGGGCCGTGCTACATGAAGCTGGGAGGTACACGCGAGGGGGACAGAATCATCATCATCACCATAGCTACAAGACAGAGGGCATAAGGACACGGATGACACAGGGTCAGTTCCACTGAGGAGCAGTGACCTACTAACATGTGACGTGATCTGAATGCCTTAAACCTACCTGTCAGAAGGATTAGATTAAAATGGATTGGTGGGGGATGGAGATGGATGAAAGGACAGGGAAGGGGAATGACGGGGGGGGGGGGGGGGGGGGGGGGGTATGTGTATATCTTTATATAGCGCTTTACAAAAGATACAATACAGGGAATTATAATACAATACGTGCAGTAAATAAAATCAGAAAAGCGGAAAGGAAATACCTACCCCCGCGAGCTTACAAAAATTGTGAGAATGTTACCTGTCAGAGGGGGAGCACGGCTCAAAATCAAAAGTCTCCTCAGTGATCAGAGGGAGATCTGGAAGAGAAACAAAGAGAAATATATAGCTGTGCATCCTATAACGAGAGAGCCTCGTACCCTGCAGTGACCGTGATAGAGTAGAGCAAGCCGTGCGCTGCTTTACCTTCCAGCGTTCTGTCCATGGCTCAGACACCAGCGGCTCTAGCATGAGCCCTGAAACACAAAGACAAGCAACGTTCATCTTTAATATCCCCACTAACTGGCAGGGGCAATAAATCACTCAGGAGCTGGATCGCTGCGATAAGGCGGCTCAGGGAAATAAGGCACTCAGGAGCTGGGTTATTGCAATAAAAGGGTTTCAGAGCAAGGGGTTGCAATGTCCTTTCTGCAAGTGGTCCCTGTCTTATTTCTACATGCTCTCGTCGTCACCTCCCACATCCAAGTCGCCCTCCTCGTGGTGTAAACCTCCCTAACTTCATACCCAGCCCCTGACTACCGCCCTCTCCCTTTCTCCTGTGCCCTTTGGGATCCCTGCTCCTTTTCTAGCAAGTTCCTGTCCGTTTTGAGACGTTCTCAGTCTGTGACTGCACAGGAAGCTGCCTTCTCTTATGGTGGCCTGCCTCCCACACATCGCCCCGATTGCAGGGGTGGAGGCACAGGGCTTCTATCCTCAATCTGCCGTTACCAGACCATTACTTTGCATTCGTCTTTCTTTTCCTTCATTGTTGGCTCACACTGTCCGTGTTCTCTCTCTCCCTTCCACGTTGCTGGTATCTATCGCCCACCTACAGTACCTCTACTCATCCCCCGTCTGTCTCTCTAACTTTGAATCCTGGCTCTCTCTTTCTCCCCTCCGACTCCCCTTCTCCTTGGGGACTTCAACTGCCATATTGATGACCCCTCTCTCCCTTGGGCTTGCCAATTTCTCTAAATTCTTATTTTTGCCTTCACCAACGGACTGTGGTTAGCACCCACAAGGATGACCATTGCCTGGACCTGGTTTTCACATAAAACTGTACGCTGCCTAGGTAGCTCCTCCCTCACAAGCACAATGTAGATACAACCTGTCAATTTGTGCCCTGTAACATTGGAAAGGGTGTAACTTTGCACTGTCGCTCTACTGCTAAAACTAACACATGCCCTCATTCTCTCCCGCCTTCACTATTGTAACCTACTGACCGTTCTTGCCACCTCTCACCTGTCTCCCCTACAAGCTATCCTAAACTCTGCTACTAGAATCACTTTAGGCTACGGCCCCAGTCACTGCGTGCACGGGCGCGCCGGAGAGCCGGGAGGCATGTGCACCAGTTTCAGCCACAATCTGTGGCGCGCGCAGGCAGTGACTGGAGCTGGCCCCACAGGGGCGTATCTTGTTTGCCGCCGCACACGCTGTAGCGCGAGCAGTGGGTATGAGGCCTTACTCTGTCTCAGCGTCTCTCCTGCTGAAATACCTCTACTTGCTTCCTATTAAAAGTAGCAATCCTGCTATCCGTTTTTCTTTTGTTTTAAATGTATATATAGGTTTGACGCAGGGGGTCTCTGGAGCTGAACTGCATTGATTTCAGCTCTGGGGACCCCATGCTTCCCGAGATACGTACCTCCGTTGGAGCTACTAGTAGCAGCTCAGCCTTGGCTGTGTGTGGAGAACCGAATGGCAGCTTAATGTCCCACAGAACAAAAGGAAGCTGTGACATTATCCCTTGCGGCTTCCTACTGGCCCGCATGACCAGCACCTTTAAATATCCGGAGCCGTTACAGGCACCCACTACGGAGGTAAGTATCTCAAGGAGCAAGGGGTCCTTGGGGCTGAAATTAATGCGGTTCAGCTCTGGAGCTCCCTACTTCCCACCTATTTAAAACAAACAAAACAACTGGGGGGCGTGGCCAAGGACTTGAGCTGAACGGTCGCAAGTAGGAGCAGCTGCACGACCGCAACGGGCATTTAAGTATAAAAACTATATAAAAATATAGTGGAGTGAAGGGAGATTGCCTTGGGACCAGACAGGTGCTGTAGGAGGAGGAAGGTACGAGCTCGGGAGGAGAGAGACCTCCGCGGCTGAGCTAATTTGCCGAGAAGATTACCGCGGGGCCAAGTGAGTCTGTGCCGGTCGAGGGAGCGGTGGGGGGGGGGGGGGGGAGAGGACTGAGAGGTAGCAACGAGGGGGGGGGGCGAGAGGTCCGAGGAGCGGGTAACAGAGCCGGATCGGAGCAGGCGCGCACACTGCTTAAACAAAACAGCCGGCGTCAGCCTATGAGAAGCAGGACGCGGACCAACCAGGGAGTGGTGGGGGGTGACACCAGGTGGATCTCCCATGAGGCTACCGAGTCGGGTGAGTCCAGCCTTCCCCAGTCTGCAGAGCAGACCCGTCACTGGGCTGGGAGGCAGAACATCCGAATACGAAACATCCCGGAATCTGTCCCCACTGAGGAACTAGGACCATACCGCAACAGATTATTTACAACTATAGATCCAGCCCTGAAGGAGGGGGGGGCCTTCAAATGGACCATACCCATAGGGCTTTAGGTCCCAGATTGGATATAATAAAAATGTATCACTATACTACCAAGGAAAGGCTTATTAGATGCTGGAGAGAACCCTTTGAGAACAGCACTTTACAAATCTTTAACGACCTAGCCAGAGTTACGATCGCGAGAAGGTGCGAGCTGAAGTCGCTCACCACCCTCCTACGGGGAAAAAAGAATAAAATACTGTTGGGGTTTCCCATTTAAGTTAATGGTTTTCAAAGACAGGAAGCATCTTACAGTAATGTATTAAACGAAGATTATCACTACAGGAATTTAAAAGGAGCAACGGGGGACATCTTGTTCCTCTAAGAGACCCATTTTAATGAGCAAGACCCACCCAACACATTTAGAAATAGTTTTCCCACTGCATTTTATTCTTCATTTAATAGTAAGAAAAGAGGAGTGGCTATTCACATAAAAAACAGGGCATTCCGTTTAAAATGGAAAAGGGCAAACCAGCCTGGTAATGCCGCGAACCGCCACGCCTCCCCATCGCCTCCAGCCTCAGTGCATGTTTCATGCGTACAGAACACCTACAAGCTCATATTGAACCCCCAAAATACCCACAACATATATATAAGCATATAAGTTTCACAGAGGAGTGCTACTGACCATGGCATTATACATATTTAAAACCAGAGACATAACATAAAACATAGACAAAGCACAGGTTATTAAGAATCTATATTAGTGTTAGGGACCCTTGAAATGTGGTCTGCCGTGCAGTTGGCTCAAGGGCTTACAACAATTTGGCCAAAATGTTAAACTAAAAGACTATTTTATTTATTAGTTATTTATACATGTATATTTAGGCACTGTACCGTATATAAGTTTTTCTGGATGTGCACTGAGCTTTGTCTGTGTTTTATGTTATGTCTCTGGTTTTAAACATGTTTCATGCGTGTCACAACACGCACGCCGCAACTATAATCGCTCATATGCATTTACTATGACCCCTACCAGATGCACTTACTATAACACCCTCCTACTGTCTCAATAAGTTCTCCCTACTTACCACTTAGATTGTAAGCTCTTCTGGGCAGGGACTACTTTTCCAAATGTCTACTTTTATGTGTGAAGTGATTATTCCCATTATGTCACGTGTATTATTGCTGTAAAGCACCAAGTACATGGATTGTGCGATACATAAAGATATATATACAAAGGCAATAAGGCACGCAGGAGCTGGGGTACTGCAAAAGAATATTATTTACCCCTGCTTGAGTCAGTTCCTTCCATTAAATACCCTCACAGTTGTGTAATATTAAGGGTTATTTGCCCCCCTCTCATTCCAATAAGACTATGCGGGAGGTGATAGCTGCTACCCCCGCCGGGACAGTTCCCGTCATTACTTGCCCCTAATAAAGGGACAGCAGCACTCACCCACAGCACCCTTCTTGCACTCCGCGAATCCCGAACGTCATTGACCCCGCCCCTAGTTCCGGTTCGCGGACAAAATTCAAACTTGGCTCCGCCCATAGCAACTGTTATACAAAGCTCACGTCATTGAATGGCCGGCCCGTACTGTATCTCTTTCAGTCAAAAAGTAAGGACCTGTATAGGGGTGACCGAACCAATAGGGAAAAGGGAATGTCAACACGCAAACGTTGCGTTCCACACGTTGGTAATTCGCTTTTGGGAAGTCGAGACCCTGCCTGCTGCTGATTGGTTACATCTCCAGGAGGAGGCGTGAAACGCAGAGGCCCCTTCGTATTGCTTCCCATCCTGGAACGCACGTGCCCGCCTCGCCGTTTTTTCAGCCCCAGAATTTGTTATGACGGGAATTCCCCCGGACGCCTGGCAGCCGTCACACGTCTATCTGGAGACTAGGTACGGATAGTCACGTGTCAATCCTATACATATACCATACATGAAAAGGAAAATCGTTTCAAAGGAGGTGACAGTCTAATTTCTATCATGCTTCTCTTACCCCCCCTCCTTTCTCTTCCCCCATCTCCGTTCTCTCTCTCCCCCCCTCCTCCGTTCTCTCCACCCAGAGATGGTCCATGCTCCCCACATACCCTGAGATGGCCTGTGTCCCCCACACAATAAGATGGACCGTGCCCCCCGCACACCCAGAGATGGTCCATGCCCCCCACACACCCTGAGATGGCCTGTGTCCCCCACACACCAAGATGGACCGTGCCCCCGCATACCAAGAGATGGTCCATGCCCCCTCACACCCAGATATTCAGTGCACCCGCAAACCAAAGATTTCTCCAACACCCCCGCAAAAGCCGGCTTTGCATGTTCCCTGCAGCACATAGCCCCTGCTTACCGGTGTAGTCCTCCTGGCACTGGCAGGTGTACCCCCCCTCATGGCTCCGGCAGAGGCCATGGTCCCCACAGGGCCCTGTGTAGCACAGGTCCACCTCAGTCTCGCAGTACTCCCCTGCAAAGCCCCTCGGGCAGCGACACCGCAGACCCCCAACCGGCAGGATGGGACGGAATAGCAGGGTGTCTGAGGCCAGGAAGGGGGCCGAGCTGTCGAAGCGCAGAGCAGACACACACAGCATGTAGTTGGGGCAGGGCTCCCGCAGGCAGACATTGTCATCGAACGGCAGAACCTTTTGCTGTGCCAGTGCAGACAGCAGGGTGCGGTTTAGGTACAGCAGCTCCCGCAGGGTCTCTGACGGCAGGAAACCCCCCTCTGGGCTCTGAACCTGCAGCGAGAACCAGCGAGTTACTGTGTGTGTACACATTTATATTTACATGCCTAATAATACATGTATATACATGAGTATATGTTTATTAGCATCAACTTCAGCCCTTGTCGATCCACTGCTGGATGAAGACCTCCCCAAGGATGTTCCAGGTACTGTGGTTGCAAGTGTCTCTTCTCCATGTTGTTCCAATACATTTTCTGATTTCATCTGTCCATCTTACATTTGACATCACTTGAAATCCCAATAGAGTACGATCTTTGTCCACAATTTTGATTTCTTCACCCTTTTAAACGATGTCACTGGCTCATTTGCTTTAGAACCCATCCATTCTTTTTTCTGTCCCTTTGGGTAATACCCAGCTTACATCCCTCCATAGGCCTTTGAGTTCTCTGAAGCTTCTGAATTATCTTCTCATTTAGGATCCAAATGTCACATTCGCAGGCAGACTACACTGGCCAAACACTTTCTTCCAAAAGCACTCCATGACATTGTCATTCTCCTATAAATGTCATTTGAAAAGATCCCATCCATTGCTACTTGATAGACAAGGTAGACATAGTTTTAGGCTTCTTCTAATTCTGTTCCAATTATTTGGAGTTGACACACTTGTTGAACCTCCCTTTGGTCTTGCTGAGATTCAAATAAAAGTCCCACTTTCTTCCTTGCTTTGGCAAACTCTCTGATTTGTTGCTGGATTTCGTCTGGAGTCGTGGCAAAAAAAAACCCGATGTGATCTGCAAATCGTAGGTGACTCAAATATTTACTGTTGATTTATTACTCCTTTTTCATCCAAATTAAATGTCTTGATCAATTCTTCAAGTGTTGCTGTGAAAAGCTTTGGCGTCTCCCTGCCGCACTCCCTTGCTGATCCTCATCTTGCTTGTATCGTCATATAATCCAATGGTTGATGTTGCATTCTCGGAAATGTTCCTTATAATATCAAATGTATTCTTCATCAAGTCTTCTTAATGCTTTTAAAACCGCCCTCCAAAAAAAAAAAAAAGGATGTGGGAGGGCTCTTTTAACAACAAAGGACAATGCTACTTCAAGATCATTGTGGGAGATTTTAATGCAAAGATCAGCGCCCAGCAGAAAGACGAACCATTAGTTGGAAAGTATGGTTCTGTCAACAGGAGCAAACACAGAGAAAGATTGGTAGAACTTGGAGAATGTGAAAACCTCTCTATCGTGAATTCATTCTTTAAGAAGAATCCAAATGGCAAACGGAACATGTAAAAGATCCAAAAAAGGATCAAGAATGAAGTGGACTAGATCCCACCAAACCAGAAACATGCAAGTGAAGACCGCACAACCCTTCACCATTTTGACACAAGATGTGGTCATTGATTGCTTCGCTGCAAATGACATCTTAATGCAAAGATAGAAAGAAGAAGGCTAGAACTGAACAAAAAAATACGTGTCGGCTCGCTCGAGATGCACGGGGAGACTCTGACAAACGGTTAGGAAAAACGTATAAAAATTATAGCTGAAGGGTCAAAGAAAATTGAAGGATTCACAAACTGGATAAAAAAAAGTGGCAGCTGAGACGAAACTTGAAGAGCAGGAACATTTCTGAGCAGGGACACAATGCCAAACTAATCCTCACCCATAAGAAAGGAGACAAAGAACACGTCAAGAACCACTTCTAATCGCTGAACCAGACCATGGACTTTACCCAGCCTTAAAGAACACGTGGGGTTTTGCAGTAGATACATCACAATGGACAATATCCATGTTATACAAGAAGTGATGTAATGAAGTAATGAATCCAATCTCTACCTCTCCGCTTAGGCTTCACATATTACAAACGATCATTTGATTCTGTTTACACCTCAGCCATTTTAATTGCATTAAGAATTTGTATCATCAATGTTCGTTTATTTACAGTTTTAAGGAACATTTACTAGAATACCGTATCAACCATGGCAAAGAGGGCATTTGGGTGACACTTAACAAATCTTCCAAGGGATCCTTCCGCTTAAGAGGAAAGTGTTGGACCAGTGTATCCCGCCTGTGTACACGTACAGCTGTGAAACGCAGGCCTTAAATGAGAAGACGATTTAGGAACATAAGACAACTTAAAGAAGTATAGAGAGATGTATGCTGAGTATTATATGGGAGGATAAAATTAGGATTTTTCTTGAGTCATGTGGAGAAGAGACGCTTGCAACTGCAGTACCTGAAAGATCATTGGTGAGGCCTTCCCCCAGTAGTGGATCGACAAAGGGCTGAATTGTAACATCGCCGGAAGAAGGGATCAGTGTATCTCGAAAGCTTTCACAAATAAAAGCATTTCGTTAGCCACAGAACGGTATCGTTTATTCGTGTGTGTATATATATATATATATATCCAATTAGATTGTAAGCTCTTCGGAACAGGGAATCCTCTTCCATAATGTTACTTTTATGTCTGAAGCACTTATTCCCATGATGTGTTGTTTGTTATTTATATGATTGTCAAGTGTATTACTACCGTGAAGCGCTATGTACATTAATGGCGCAATATAAATAAAGACATACACACATACATACATACATACATACACCCACACACACACCTCTAGTTTATGGTTTAAAGGGATTATTTTTTTATTCCCACTCACCGAAAGGCTGACGTTTAGGATCTGCGCCTCTGATGGGGAGCCTTGGGCCGTCACTTGCCCCTCCGAGTCCTCCCGGATGCTAAAGACCACCACTCCGGGGGCAGGGGTGGTGAGGACCTGAGCCACCCCCTGGATGAAGAGCGGCAGGAGGGGGGAGAGGAAGCGGTGCTGTGAGACCCCTCCAAGGCGCAGGGTGATGCTGTGAGAGAGCATCTCATCTGTAATCACAGCCACCTGTAGGGAGCACTGCGAAGTGACAGTGTGTATTCCATCTGTTGGGGGAGAAAGAGGAGAGGGGGAATAAAGTGATGATGGCAGGGAGGGAGGAGAAATACAGCTCTGTGAATATATATATATATATATATATATATATATATATATATATATATATACCTTAACCCTGGCTGTGCTCAAAGCTGTGACCATGCAGCAAGCTTAAGCCTATAGGGAACCATGTTAAAAATGGTTTTTGAGGCAAAAAGTGACACTGTGTGCTCATTTGCATGTCATTTCCCAGAATCCCTTGCTGCAGTGTAAGTGCTGTATGCTGGGTGATAATGAATGGGGAAGGCGGGGTGGGGTTGGTTGCAGAACCTGCCTAAGACATGCAGATGAGCATACAGTTGTATTTGCATATATATATATCCAGGCAAAGAAGGATGGTGTCCGTGTTGGTCCTTTCGTCTATGTAGTAAAATAACAGAGGAGGGAGAGTGAGTTAGTGGTGAGATATCTTTTATTGAACCAGCATGTAGTTGATATGTTACAAGCTTTCAAACCTCTCAGGTTCATCATCAGGTATGCATATGAAGAACACACATATAGTAGGGCGCAAAAAGAGAAAAGAAACACACTATTAATATAAATTTAAATGTAATTAATATTTATAATAATAATAATAAGCATAAAGTCAAACTTACATAAAAAATGGGATCACATGAATCCACCATCTCTGGGGGAGCTTGAAGGAGGGGGTAGAAGGGCCAAGTGTACCAACACAACAATGGCAAGGTCCCAAAACGCCAGATTATCCGGTGAGGTAAAGTTCTTCCGGCTCAAGAAAAAAAAACACCCCTTCATCCAGCCCGCTACAAACACCACAGGGAGGTATAAAGACAGCTGCCCCGGAGGAACGTAATGACGTTCTTTCTCGCCTTACTGCGTCTCCCCCTCGTGACGTTCAACACTCTACTGCGTTCTGCGTACACACATGCTTTCGTCAGGATCCTTCCCCCTCCCTCGCTCTGTGTTTCCTTCCTTTGGGTCCCACGTCGTCTACCCTGCATATTTCGCAAGCATTGTCTACACAGTATAAATTAAACATTTATCCATCACAATGCCCCCCCCAGCCACCGGGTGTCTCCGGTTACTTTAAATGTGATACATCTTGTTTGGCGAGTTTCCTTCGCCTTTCGCGTCCCCCCCACTAATCCACTAAGTGTGTGTATCCTATTCGGTTGTTGCCCGCTGATCACGGGAGAGTGAGGAGTGCAGAGAGATTTTTTTTACTCCAGTCTCCCAACTTGAGACCTTCCCCAGTCTCATCCAAGATTTTCCTGGGCGGGAATCCCTCCCGTTCCCCGGGCGGTAATCCGACTCCCCGTCCCCCCCGCGGCTGGTCTCCACCCTCCCCTCCCCTCTCTTTTCTTTCCTCTCTGTTCCACCGCGCCACGTACCTCTCTTTTTTCTCTTCTCCCCCTCCTTCTCTTCCTTTTCTTTCTCTCCCCTTCCTCCTCTCTTTTTTCTTCCCCCCCTCTCTCTTCCCCCTTCCCTTCCCCTTTCTCTTCCGCCTACACCACTTTACCTCTACCCCCCTTTTTTTCACTTCAGGCATTATGTAAGACACACCCTGAGATTGCCCCGGTTTCCAAAAGCTTGTGAGTGTGGGAATATCAACGACGGGGGGGGGAACAAGAAAAAGGGTATCGATAAACTTCCCATCTTCCTCCCTACCTCCATTCAGCGAAGTCTCATCTCCTGTGTTCTGTGTTGTTTTCCTCACTGTTTCACCCCCTCCACCACGTCATCCCTATCTCGTGTCTATGTCACTACATATTTTCTTACCACATCCATAGCTGCGCTATCTTACAAGAAATTTATCACCTTCTTATTATCTCATCCCCCCACTCTTGATCACATCCATCTCTACAAACCCATAACCCAACCCTCGTTTATCTCTTTCCACCCACAAGTTTTGGTCTCACGTCCTGTCCCCTCTCTATTTCCCTGTGATCCTATAATGCTTCCCGACTCCTTACTTCACTCCTTCCCCCCTTGCCGTTTCCCCCCCTTCTATCTTCCCCCCTTACCTCATCCAACACACTTTCCCTGAGCCCTTTCTTTTTTAGAGGGTGGAGATGAGGGGGAGGAGCATCAAGACAGGGTATTTAAATGTGTTAACCCTTTAAGTGCTGGAGATTGTGGGACATTGTATGTTGTGCTACTCCAGCACTGAACAGGTTAACTCCATATGATCATGAACCGTGCAGGGTTTATATTTTTTTTAGGGTGACACTCATCTGACGCCACATTATCAGAGACAGGGCCTAAGACAGTCCGTTTATATTTTAATTAGGATGTCCTCCTGTCTAATGTTTAGGGTAATTTAAGGTGACCTAAACGACTCCAAATTATCTGAGACAGGCTAACTACAGGGGTGGGATAACTTCCAGTCCTCATGGGCTCCCAAACAGGTGTCAGGGTTTTCTGGACTACCCTGCTTCAGCACAGGTGGCTCAGTCTTGGACAGCCACTGATTGAGCCACCTGTGCTGAAGCAGGGATATCCTCAACACCTGACCTGTTTGTGGCCCTTGAGGACTGGAGTTTTCCCATCCGTGTCTTATATTTAAGGTAGGGTGACCACCTGAATCCAGATTATAGGGATGGGCTCAGACAGTCCTGATTTATATATAATGTAGGGTGAGCTCCTGAATCCAGATTATATGGGGCAGGCTCAGACAGTTTTATATAATATCTAATGTAGGGTGAGCTCCTGACTGCAGATTATCAGAGACAGGCCTGGTTTATATGTAATGTAGGGTAACCTCTTGACTGTAGATTACCAGGGACAGACTCAGACAGGCCTGGTTTATATCTCATATAATGGGACCGCATGACTCCTGATCATCGGGGACAGGTTTGAGATAGCAGTATGTTTGGTGTGAAAATTAAGAAGTTCTGACACTCCACCATACTCTGTGTATCTTGTGATGTTTGAACCTGTGATCAGAGTAATTTGAGTAAAGTTTCGTTGGGATTTGCAGGAGACCTCACTCACCATACAAACCCTAGCCTGGGAGTGAGCCTCCCTGCATTCTGCTGTGTAATAACAAGGCTTTGTAGGGATTCGCAGGAGACCCCACTCACCATACAAACCCTAGCCTGGGAGTGACACTCCCTGCTTTCTGCTGCGTAATAACAAGGCTTTGTAGGGATTTGCAGGAGACCCCACTCACCATACAAACCCTAGCCTGGGAGTGACACTCCCTGCTTTCTGCTGCGTAATAACAAGGCTTTGTAGGGATTTGCAGGAGACCCCACTCACCATACAAACCCTAGCCTGGGAGTGAGACTCCCTGCATTCTGCTGCGTAATAACAAGGCTTTGTAGGGATTTGCAGGAGACCCCACTCACCATACAACCCTAGCCTGGGAGTGAGACTCCCTGCATTCTGCTGCGTAATAACAAGGCTTTTGTTGACTCTGCTGCTACTCTCCCAGGGACCTGCAGGCACCATTGATCCCTTTGAAAAGGAGACATGCGGGAATTTAAAAGGGAAATGCCTCCCTTAAACTGGAGAACCTTCCCACTTTAAGGAATCTTTTAGGGAGGGGGGGGGGGGTTGGTTATATCCCATCTTCTGTCTCTCTCCCTTTTTTTGTTTTCTGATATTAGCATTTGAATGGGCGGAAAGCAGAAGGGTAACGCTGTGATTTATGCCGTTTTTTTTTTTAATAAAGGGTGTGGAAACCACTTAAAACCCCAAACATAGCAACAGCCTGGAGTGGCTGTTTTTGAGCAGTGAGCTATGTAATTATATGTTGCTGTATTCTGTACGTACTGTAACGTGTATTGCGGTTAAATAAACTGATCTTGTTCACAGGGGGTGATATACACATGCATTAGTTCAAAGCAATGTTCTATTTCTCTTGTACCATATTTCTTGCACCCAAAGCTCTTGTAAAATGAATTCTTCCCTTTCAGATGTTCTTATAAGGAGGGGTTCTTATAGCAGGGGCTCCTCCCATAGGAAAGGGACACACCAGGCAGCGTTATTCTTATACAGGGGGTGTTCTTATAACAAGGGTTCCCCTGTAGAAAGTGAGATGTTCGTCTAAGGAGGGTGTTCCAGTAACATGAGTTACCCCATAGTAAGAGTGGGGCGTTCTTATATCAGGTGTTCCTCTTAGGTAGGGACATGCCAGGGCAGTGACATGTTCTATAAATGGGGTGTTCTTATAACAGATGTTCCGCACCAGGCGATAAAGGGAATGCTCTAACACTATAACAAAGGGGCACGTGGAGATTCAGAGGAGATGTACTTTTAAGAGGGTGTCCTTATAACAGGGCCTCCCCCATAAGGGGTACATTGGGGCAGTGAGATATTCTTATAACTGGTGCTCCTCATGTAGGAAGAAAGTACATCAGGGCTGTGACATGTTCTTATAAGGGGGTGTTGTTAATAGAGGGGTTGCTCCCTTCAGACTGCAGCTACAGGTTTTGCTGTGATGTGTGGGATCCACTCCTTACCTCCGCTCTGTGACTCATGTGGGGGCTGGAGGATTTTATTTTAATAGCTGACAACTTGTGGGTTTAACTCCTTCTCTGCTAGAGAGCTCTAGGTTGTCTGCTAGCAGCAAAAGGGGGTGGGGGCGTGTTCTGGCCTTGCAGGTGGCAAGCTCTGCTTACTCTATACGCGGGCTCCCTCTGCTGGCCGGAGGATGAATCGGTCTTTACAGTCCAACCCCTCCAAAGAAATAACTACTGTACATATTCTATGGAAGTGTATAGATAGTCCACAGAATCATACAGCACAGCGTGTTTAATATCAGCATAGAGATACTCTGCATAATTATACAGCACAGCGTGTTTAATATCAGCATATAGAGATACTCTGCATAATTATACAGCACAGCGTGTTTAATATCAGCATAGAGATACTCTGCATAATTATACAGCGCAGCGTGTTCATTCTCAGTGTATAGATGCTCTGCATCAATATACAGCGTATGTTCATTAGTGCATACTACGCATCATTATACAGTGAGGCACGTTCATTATCAGGGTACAAATAATCAGCATTATTATACATGCAGCATGTTCATTATTCATCTACAGCTACTCATTATCACTATGAACAGCAGGGTATTCTTGAACAGTGTATAGAGATATTCTGCATCCTTACAGTGTGATGTGTTTAATATCCATGTGTAGTTACTCTGGATCATTATGCAGCACAGCACAGATTATGTTAAGGGCTCTGTCCTGTCACATAACCCAGCTATTTAGGGGTGCACTGGACTGGGAAATCCTTTCTTCTCTCCTTTCTTTTTCTCCGTCTCCAAGGTTCCCACTGCTGTGCGCTTTAGAATGGGCAGCCAGGGCAGATCTCTCACTATTGTCCCTTTATCCTGTTCCCTTTTATTATCCCACTTCCCTGGGGAGTGAAATTGGGGGGGTGAGAGGGGGGTAGCTTTCCTTTCCAAAAAAGGACCAGACTCCCCTCATTTCAAGAGAAACCTCGGAGACAATGGGCAGGGTGACCAGGGAAACACATTCACTGCCAGAGGGGGATTAATACCACTGATGCAAAAGGGAAAAGTTCAAACCCTTTCAAGCAGCAGTTTGGCCTATTTTAGCTCACCCTAACTGTGGGGTCTTCAGCTTATCTATTGTTCCCCAACATTTAGGCGCACCTGGTTCAGGAGAGGGTACCAGGCCACCTGGAAGATTGTAAATGGCTGTGTTTTCAGGGCTTCCTCTCCCAATCATGGCCCGCTGTCATGTTTGTAGTTCGGTCAGCTTTTTTTTTTTTTTCAAAACCGTCACAAAATAATCAGATTTGTCTCAGGAACCAGTGGGTCACTGGATGTCTCATCAGGAAGGCTAACCTTCCTCCCCCCAAAATAACCTCAGAGCTGTATGACAATTTCTTAATAAACAGAAGTGTCACTTAAGCCGCTCAATTGAAAATACTTCACTCCGCAACACACTTCTATGAAAATATCTCTTAATAAATCGCTCTATGAAAAACCTCATAAGAATATATATATTTTTTTTTTTTTTTATTCTTTGTAAACCGCTCTATGAAAATGCATAATTTCTGGATAACCTGCTATATTCAAACACCCAAAACAGTTTATAAACTGCTCTGTGAAAATGGTTCAACTCTTAAATGCCTTTATTCTCTGGAAACTGCTTTATTAAAATGCATCACTTCTTCACATTATTTCTTGCTAAACTTCTCAGAGAAGGGTTTCGTTTTTTTTAAAACTTCTCTTTATTAACTGCTCTAGAAAACTGCTCACTCGTTAACGAACCGCTGTGGAAGAAGCTATAATGGTTTACAAACTGGTCTACAGAAATTATTTCTTAATAAAGTCCATTGAAGTTTTTTCTTTCTTTCCCCAAAACCTTAACGCCACGGGTCTCTGCCCTGGGGTGCCAGGTTTAGGTTCAGACGCTGCCTTACAAATGTCAACCATTTTGAAACTCTGGTGAAATGAGACACACGACCACTACTTTTTTCTTGCAGCAATTCGACCAATTTGTTTGCTTTATTACACCATTTTTGCTCAGTTTCCCATCCTACAAATCCCCTTAGACCGTGTTAACAAAGGACGCAGAATATTCCCTTATTACGTCTTCGTACGTAGCAGCAACGGATTGTCCAGAAGAGGAGACGGGGGGGAAACAGGGGAAGAGCGGCACCACCATATAATTGTAAGCTCATGGCTGCTAGAGGGGTCTATAGCACAATGCGCTGCAGGCCCCTCTTACAGGGAAGAGTTAACCCATTAATGGATGGGAGGCGTGCAGGATAGGGTGAAAGTCGGGGGTTTTAAGAGCTGTTCACGTCCATGTTCTGCAGTTTAGACTCCAGGCCGCTCTCTCCACACTTCTTGCCTCCATCCTGCTGCTGCTTCTTCTGCTTCTTGGAGAGCTCCTGGTCGATGGGGGCTGGCTTCACAAACTTAATGATGTCCTTCAGGCCTGAGGGGAGGGAACGGGTTCAGTTACACAAGGCCTCCATCCTTTCCACGGGATGAGGCTGACCTGCCTGAAGTGGGACCCCGTTTCAACCCAGTGCAAATCATCACTTCATCTCGACTAAAATCGATTGTAAAGCTCTGTGGCCACTTGTTATCTGAGGAGCACAGTGCCGATTGCCCCTCGTATTCTTATTTAGCCCTTGAAGGGGTAGTGTTGCACTTAAAGCGTTGGTTAACAACTCGCACTTCTTGGGAAACCCATTAATCTCTTGCTACTTTTGATGATACAAACCCTGCACCATTTGAGATTAAAGGAAAGATTTCCCCCGCAGCACAAGAAACTTGTGACAATATGGGATTTATAACCCAGCGATGGTAGATACGGGGAGATTTTCAAGACAAGTTTTGATGTCTTCAGAAAGGAAAGTTATACAGGGATATAATGAATAAGTTCACACGCAGGAAGGATGTTGATCCAAAGGGACATATGATTGCCAGTACGGGAGTCAGGGAATAATTTATTTCCCCTTACAATACATAATTCAGGGTTTATTTGCTTCTTCTGGATCAATAGAACCATAAATACAGGATGAGTATCTCACCTAATTAGGATGCAACACAGGTTGACCTATATGGACAAAAGTCTTTTTCCTACCTAATCTCCCATGTTACTTCATTTATCCTTCTCTGCAATATGATATAAATACTAAATAACCCAATAAATGATAGGGATGAGATGATAACCCATTAGCATTAGGGAGAAGGAGTGGCTCAGTGAGTAGAGACACAGACTGGCACTGAGTTTGACGCAGGGGAACCTGGTTCAATTCCTGGTGTTGGCTCCTTGTGACCGTGGGCAAGTCACTTTATCTCCCTGTGCCTCAGGCACCAAAAACATAGATTGTAAGCTCCACGGGGCAGGACCTGTAAAATGTCTCTGTAAAGCGCTACGTAAAACTAGCAGCGCTATACAAGAACAAACTATTATTAATTATTAGCACTGCACTCACCTGGTGGCATGAAGACCCGGAGCTTATCTGGCACAGCGATGCCCTCCTCGGTCTGGTAGTTTTCCAGGATGGCACAAATGGCGCGGGTCGTGGCGCACATGGTAGCGTTTAACATGTGCACAAAGTCCACCTGCGTCATGGGAGAGGCAGGTTATAACACTAATTTGATCAAGAATCCAATTTCTTGGGACAGTGCCCTTTTTCCTGATTCTATATTCTCTTCCCCTAATGCACCTACCCCATCTTCGCCTATTATTAAGAGGTAGAGCGGGTCTCTAGTTTAACCGACGGTAGTAACAACGCAGCTGTGAGGATGAGCTCCTCACAGCTGCGTTGCCATAGGAATCAGTCGCAGGCAAGTGTTTGGTGGCAATGTGACACAAGAAGGGATTTATGGCCCACGAACTCTGTCCCTCCCACATTAGGGCGGCAGACATGTCCCATAGGTTCCTTCTGTTTGTGTCACCCTGTTGTGGGAAGGATAGACTATATGTTCCATAGCTCTTCTGCTTGTGTCACTACAGTGTGAGGCATAGACTCCATTGTCCCATAGATCATCTGTTTGTGTCACACTGCAGTGAGAGGGACAGACTCCATGCCCCATAGCTCCCTGCAAGGGAAGAGACACCCCACACCCCAATAATCCCTCCCCCCCGCCTTGGTCAGTACAGCTGCTCACCTTGTCCATCATCTTCTTAGTCTGGCCGTAGCGGATGCGCAGCCTGCGAGCCTGGTAGTCGGTGCAGTTCGAACATGAGACCAGCTCTCTGTAAGCGCCAGATCCGGGAAACCACGCCTCTAAATCTAGCTTCTTACTGGCCGCATGATTCAGAGAACCTGTAGATGGGACAAGGACAGTGGGTAAGGTGGTGAGAGGCCATACGGAAGATTTAAGGAAGTCAGAATTAGAGGAGTAGGGAATCAGAATGAGAACGTAAAAATCCCAGAGGATGAGAGAGAACGTGGAGAGAGAAAAGCAGAATCAAAGCAACAAGGAGGAGGGCTAGGGGGCCATAGAGAGACTAAGAATATAACTGCGGTGAGGTCATAGGCAGCGACGGGAGGTTTCGTGACGACGGACTCCGGAAGCTGCGCACGCATACACACCCATGAGGGCTCCGCTGGAGACATTGGGTTGGCTGATAATCATCACGTAAGCCCCCACTCTCCGTTCCCCGAGATCTTTGGACATAACGAGTGCCTTGCCCTCTGGTAGTGCTGTGTGTTGTGTGACTAATTGGATATTGTGATCCGGTCTTCATTTTAAGTATGTTGTACATGCATTAGTGTACATATAAATTGTGTTTGATAGTATATTGTCTCTGTGTTCTGTCATGCGCCCCTTTTTTGTTTTATTTTATGTGGATTTTGCCCCGCTGATCACGGGAGATTGGAAGCTGCAGGGAGGATTACATAGGCAGTGAGGAGAGGGGAAGAGGAGGACAGCGCACACGAATTCTACTTCAAGATTCAGCTAAACACTAGCACACAATTTTACCCCCTCACAGGCAGCCTAAGGGTTAAATACAGGATTCAGAAGCAGCCACCTCCGTGGTGCAAAGTCTAACAACCCATTTGTGACTAACAGATTTCAAAGAGGCAGAAAGGGGGACTCTCACCCAGGCTCACCCTTCCCTCTCTCCCAGGCTCACCCTTCCCTCTCTCCCGTGTGTACCTGATACAATGTTGACTATGCGGTATGGGATGCCAAGCGTCTGGTAGAACTCCTCAGCTGTCCCAATCATCTCGTCAAATAACTCCCAAGACTTGTTGTCGTGGGGGGAGGCGAAAATAAACTGCTCAATCTGAGGAGCGAGAAGGAAGAGAAAAGATGGTCACAGTATGATAGGACGGAGAGGAGAAGGTGGAGAGAGAGAGAGAGAGAGAGAGAGAGAGAGAGAGAGAGAGAGAGAAGGAGGCTAGGTGTAATCAAAAATGAGCAAGAGAGTGAGAGGAGCAGGTACAGTCAGAGAGAGGAAGGGAATACAGGTGGGTACAGTCAGAGAGGAAGGGAATACAGGTGAGAACATTACACGAGGGAGCAGCACTGAGCGAGTACGGAGGGAGCTCTCTCACCTTTTCAAACTGGTGCACTCTGAAGATGCCACGCGTGTCCCTCCCGTGGGACCCCACCTCCTGCCGGAAACAGGTGGAGAGCCCTGCGTAGCGGATGGGCAGTTCTTCGGGCTTCAGCCACTCGTCACGGTGCAGCGCCGCAATTGGTTGCTCTGAGGTAGCGATCAGGTATTTCTCATCAATGGAGCCATCCTCAGACTTCTCACTGCCCTTCCCTATCACCTGCGCAAGAGGGGCAGCAGCGACCGTTAGAAGGGGCGAGGGGGATGGGGGAGAGGTAAAGGAAGGAAGAAGAGGAGCGAAGGGCAGAGACGGGGGGCTGGAGGAGGAAGGGGAACAGAGTGAAAGGAGAGTGTGTGTTCGGGATGACTGTGTGACATAATGCAAACATGTCTCCTCTTCGCTGCATTCACAATCTGGTCTGCGAGATTACAGGCTCCTTTCTGCAGACCCCATATCAGACCCTTTTGTTTTGTCCCGTGGCGATATCCATACAATATATCACATAGACCCCCGACTAATGGTAAAAAAAATACTGCTCCTTTAACACTGCACACGATCTATGTGTCGTTACATTATCACGACAGGGATGTAATACCCCCCCCCCCCCCCCTCCACTCTCCACTCTCCACTCTCCACACAAAATCCAGGCGTAATGACTGTTCTTTGACGCACTTTGTACAGCTCCTCATCAAACTGGCTGAGCTGGGCAACCTCCTGCATCACCTCCTTCCTCATGAAGAATGGGGTGTAGATGGGGGTGTATCCTTTCCCTGCCAGGCCCTGCAGGGCGTACTGAATGAGGGCCTGCTCCAGGAACACCAGGGGACCCTGAGGGGGGTGGGGGGGAGAAGAGAGGGTAAGAAGGATGAGACCTGGTGACCAATCACACAGCAGAAGTAGATGAAGTCCCAATATCTCAGCTCGTCTCCTGCCCCTCGTTAGGTCTTGACCCCGCTGCCTACTACAGCGTCCGCTGTGGCAGACGCTACATGCACGAGAGCCCTCCCCTCAAATGGCGCCGGGCCCGCTGCGAGGGGGGGCCGCCGCGCTGAGGCGAGAGCTGCTCCTGCTCTCAATAGAATTGAGAGCAGGACTCGCGTCGAGCGATACGGCACGCCCCCGGCGGTTCAGCCAATGAGGGCGAACCTGCCGGGTGACGTCATGGCCGCGCCCCCATCACTCCCCCGCCACGCCCCCCCCCGGTCTCTCTTCCTCCAGCTCCCTGCAGACCAGGTAATCGGCTGCACGCGGCGCCAATCTCGCAGGCGCACGTTGCAGCTGAGTTACCGGGGCCGTAGCCTAACTTTGTGTCCCACAAGATGAGGCAACATCAACTCTAATAAATGGTCTAGCCCCCCTTAGAAATGCATATCAGGTACTACAGAGTGCATAAAAATACCTCAAAACATCTTCTATAACGTTTGTTCTACAATTGATGTATTAACAGCTTCTCCAAATCTATGATTTATTCCATGACATCCCTAACCGGGCTCTTCTAAAAAGGTTAATGGGGTTAGTGTTGCCTTCTTTATAGCTGATCAGTGGGTATTCGTTAATTTAATTTGCTTGGGTCTGCACCAGATGTGTCTTCTACCCTATTCTGTTCGTTAGTCAGAGGGTTTAACAACAAGAGAGACCTGGTGACGGTTTCTGATGCACACAAAAGGGCAGAGACGCAGAATTTGGCGCATCACATAATATTTCTGTTGGATGTGTCCTACCTAATCCTCCTGCAACTCATCTTCCTTCAAATGACAACCTGGAGCAGAGGCCTGAAGCACTGATGCACAGATATAGAATAGTGAAAGTTTCCTCCCTGTATGCACCGGACCCAACCGAGCAGCTAAGTTCCCTCCTACTCCATGGCTTCCAGACACAATCCAATCTTCCCGTCGCTCTTACCTTCAGGAAGTATCCTCTACTCCCGGCAACCACGGCTCCCTTCTCCCCCTCAAACCCGTCCACCATGACCACCAGGTCCACGTGGGAGTACCGCTTCCTTAGCTCACAGTCTCCCCACGTGCGCTCCACCTTGTTATCGTTATCCTGCGAGTGGGGAAAGGAAAAGTGGGGGGAGGGGGAGGTCAGAAAATAACCAGCAGGACAAGGTTTAACTAGACTGAGATGCAATGTTCTGCAGCTCTATCTACAAGTAATAGCCAAGCTACAACTAGGGGCGAAACGCTGAAGATGGCGTTCGTGGTGCATGGTAAAGGGAGAGAGGTATAAACAGGAACTCATCACCAAAGTGATCCAATATACCAGCACATCACAGCAACTAAATAAACAGGTGATTTATTGGTGCATCATGGACCAATAAATCAGATTTTTCTTCAAGTGCAATGTTGTGCACATATATTGGGTCACTTCGGTGATTTGTTCCTGATAAAATATTTTATATTAATCTCTCTCTCAACGTTGTGCATCTGTTCTTTGTAAATATCACTCTGTATATTTGAATACATTTTGTACTTTAGAATATTGTTGAAGCTTTTAAAGTGCTGCAGGTTCTCTTTTTCTTTTGCTCCCACATCAGGTTAACACACAGGTTAAAAACACCATATGTGAATACGATAACATTATTTAAATGTTTGACAAAACAGCAATTGTCCTTGAGGTGGAAGCACTGAACGCGTATAGAAGAGTCAGTACTTTATAATCACATGCTCCCCACTTATACCCCCTTTGATGTTACCTCGTCGTTGCTGATGGGTACCGATGGGTGCAGCAGATTTCCGATCTCCCGCTGACTCTCAAACCTCTCGCCCTCCAGCTTCAAGCGCTTTGCATCTGTTGCCAATATGGTTTCGTCTATCAGTACCCGCAGCCTCTTTATCTGAGTCACCGACAGAGCCTGTGGCGGGCAAGACCCCCATCACGGTCAGTGTAGCGATAACATGGGATGCCCCCCCACTCCCACCCAAACAGAGCATGGGATAAATGGGGCCAGTGGTTCCCAACTCCAGTACTGCTTTTAAGGATCTCTCTGCTGGAGTATAGGTAGTTCCCTCAAAATGATTGATCCGTCTGTGCTAATGCGAGGACGCCCTTAAACCCAGACTGTTAGCGATCCTTGAGGACTGGAGTTAGGAACCACTGCTCTACATGGTTAGTGGAGACATGCAGGGACCCCACAAAGAGGCTGTCACAGGATTCTACCACTAAGTCAGAGTAGCAACAAGTGAGACCCCCAATTCAAGAACCCCCCGTGTGCTGCACCGTGGAATATGTTGGCGCTCTCTGGTAAAAAGCACGTTGAAGGTCTTACATTTAAAAAAGAAGACAGAACAGGGCTACATTGATGAGTTCATATATAGAACATGAAAGTTCCAGGTGTCAGACGTCAATGTAATATCCCATATGTTTTATTTCTCCCTACATAACAGCGGGATAAAGCACTGAGAACCACTGGGACACATCACTGCTAAGAAAACAGTCTGAAATAATAACGTCATATGAACATCCCACGCCTTAGAAACACCCCCTCCTGCTGTCACCAAACAGTCCCTGTAACAAGCACAGCCAGGAATGACTTCCCAGACGTTAGAGTGATGCAGAACACTGAATACGAGCTGCATTATGTTACTGATATTTAGTCCTTGCTTCATTAAACACAAACAGCTATTACCAGATGTAAAACATTCATGTTCAACGTTCAAAGGGACACATCCCTTTCTTAATTGGGGTTGCATGTAGCAATAATTTGCTCACATTCAGGACTTCCGCTGTCAGCTCATCCAGGTTCTGGGCATTTTCTGGGAGGGCTTCACTGTCACCTACAGGCTCCTTCTTCTGCAACAGCAACAAAATAGGGAGCGTGGAGAGTTACAGGAATAGTACAGCAGGCTGTGTGACAGGATCAGGATTCAATGAAGGAGCTGTGTGTGTGTGTTCAGTACAGGAATGGCAGACGGGGCATCCAGGGCAAGATGGAGGTGCAGTGACAACAGGTGTGTCGGGGGGGGCGCATGGTGAGAAGGGGTCTGTACAGGAATAGAAGGGGAGATTGCAAGCAGCATGGAGATACAGTGAGAGGCGTGTGGGGTGTCAGTACATGAACAGCGGGGGGAACGGCAGAGCAGGATGGAGGTGTAGTGACACTGATGGAGTCAGTACAGGAATGGCAGAGGACGCTCAGAATTTCTACCTTCATTTTCTCCCCGATCGTTTTGCTGCACAGATTTTTCAACTTGTTCAGGTTGTCTGCTTGAAATCTGCCTGCAAACATACAAAACAAACCGGGGGTGAACAAGAGGGGACAGGCCACCTGCAGCTCAATTATGTGTGCGACAGGACGGGCGGTACGGAGAACAGCTTCCACTTACAGAAGTCTTACAGAAAACAGGAGTTATTTTAAAAGGCATCTCTCCCTTCCTGTTCTTATCGCATTAACTCATCAAACTGCCTTTAAAAACATTGTACATCCCCATCAGTTTGTATAAAGTGAATTGGATCTCCTCCAATGAAGCAGAGAACCAAATGCTTTATTTTAACTCTACTCACATCAAATGTTAGCCTCTTCTGGATGGGTGGGGGGTGGGGGTGGAATCGTATGCATAATGACACGATAAAAGAAAAACAAAAAAATACCCCATCCAGCAGTTTATTTCTTTAAATCCTTGTTTTAGTCAATGCTGATCACACACTTTGGTGTAGTAGTATTGAGTGTTAGAAAAACATTGAGGCAAATAAAAATATTCTACAATAAAAATGCTTCTTATAACAAACATTTTAACGCAACAATCCGTGCTGGTCATTTGTTTACCTTGGTTGATGCAGATATTACATGGGGAGGGAGGTGACAGTACAAGTTAGTGCCCAAGATACCTGCGGTTCAATGCCCCAGACATGAATACCTGTCTGGCAATAACAGTGTGGCTGCCATGGTGAGCGTCTCCAGTTGCAAATAGATGTTATTGGGAGACATCGCAATCTCTATTGGTAACTTCAGCAGCCAGTGTCATTTAAACAAAATTGCATCTATTATTAAAATGCTCTCAGCAACAAGGTGGTGGGACTGGGGGAGGGGTAGAGGGTCCCTGGAGTGGATCAGCTCTGTGGAACCGCCAGGGTGAAATAATTATAATTAGGGAGATATTGCTACTTTAAAGCTCTCTTAAAGTTGCAAAGTGTTGGTCGATTCTCCGGCAATAAAAAAAGGTGTTCTAAGAATGATGTAAAAAAATAGAATGAACTTGCACTCACCCTGCTATTATAATTCAGCTGGGGGTGCTATGATCCTGCATCTATACTGCAAGATGCATACAATTATACAAAAACCATATTGAATCAGCACTCAAAACGTAAATCAAAGAAAAGGAAGGACTTGCGTTTTCCTTTTGGTCACACCAAGTTTCTTTTTTTTTTTTTATAACTTTGATTTTATTGAGTTTTTCAGCAAAGAACATGTACAACAAAATCTTCACCATACATTGTACAAAGAAATTGTGTTACAAACTAACATTTCTCACAAACAGGTATTGGGATACAGCTAACAGAGAAATAAAAATAAAATAAAAGGGGGGGGGGGGGGAGGGGAGAGACGGGACAGGGGGGGGGGGGGGGGAGAGGGTGGTGTGGTGCGGGAGTCAATCCCACTAGGACTAATAGAATCGTGGAGTTTCAACTCCTAAAGGTTGTTATATCCTTATCCCCTCCAGGGGAACCTATCCACCCGAAGTCTTAGATACCCACTTCACGAGCCTGCCGAAGGTGTTCTTGGCACTATGTGTTCTGCGTGATTCCTACATTCAGCGTTATTCAAGGGAAAACGCATTTATTACTATCAAAGCAGGATAGTATCTCTTCCTACTCCCGGGATGTCCCTCTGGTCCAACCAAGGTGTCCAGGTTTTTAGATAAATTTCGCCAGTGTCATTAACTAGATTTGTTAATTTCTCCATCTGGCATACAAACCAAATTCTGTTCCGAATCTTGGGAATTAGGGGAATTTCGGGTTGCTTCCATGGTGCTGCGATCTCGCACCGAGTAGCTGTTGCGAAATAAGCAACTAGTTTATTACTTGATTTAGTCCACCCCAAGGACGGTCTGTTCAGCAGAAACCGCCACGGGTCCATGGAAATTTTAAGATTTAGGATCTTCTCAAGCCAATCTCTGATTTTTCGCCAAAGCGGTTTAATCCTCGGGCAAGACCACAGCATATGTAGCAAGTCAGCCGTTGCTCCGCACTGTCTAGGGCACAGGGGGGAGTACCCTGGTACGAATTTAGATAATTTCAAGGGAGTGTGATACCATCGCATTAAAACTTTATATGCGTTTTCCCTTAAAGTTGTGCATATCGAGCTCTTGGCAGATGCCATAATTATTCTAGTACCAAGTTTCTTTTTTAATGTATCAAACAAATCAGCAATACAGAAAAAATAAATCAGCACAGATGGGAAGAGGGAAAGATAGCAGACACACACTTATATGTGCACAATAGAGCAACGTCCCAAGCCCTCCTGACCCCTTGGCCAGGCTTCCTTTCCCTGTGTGCGCTGATTTCTTCTGCATTGCTGCTTTTTACAAATATTTTAAAGAAGAAACCTGGTGAGACCAAAAGGAAAACATAATGCCTTCCGTTTGTTTGATTTACTTTTTGAGTGATGATCCAGTATTTTCCAAGAATGATGGCCATTGTGAGTTTCCAGAGGCTTTCTCCCTGTCTAGCCTGCTCCACCCGGCTACTGAACTCGGCATACAAAGGCTAGCTGACGCTTAATTAGGGACACACAGGCAAGCCTGAGTTGGGATGCTGCCTATACATTGAGGAAAGATGAGTTGTCCTAATGAATGAGGTGGATAGAGGACGGACTTCATGCAGCTCCTCCCTCACTGCTTGCTGCAGGATTGCATCAGCTGTAATAGCAGCACGTGGGCCAGAAACTGCCAAATAGTGAGCAACCCATTGCTCCCAGCCTCTTGTCTGACAGATAGTGAGCCCACATTGCAATGCTGTCGTCTGTCAGATAGTAAGCTCATTACCGACTCAGGAAACCCAGCCACTTCCTGACAAATAGTGAGCCTAACACTGCCAGCCGGCTCCTGTCAGCTGTGCATCTATATAGCAGTGCGACTCCACATGTCTCACTTCTACTGTGTACAGCGATTACATGGAACTGCGTGTACATATATGTCTATATATATATATATATATATATATACCAGGGGTGGGAAACTCCAGTACTCAATGGCCACTAACAGGTCAGGTTTTAAGAATATCCCTGCTTCAGCGTGCAGGTGTCTCAGTCGAAGACTGCGCACCCCTGATATATACATATTGTATGCATTACAGTCAGTACATGATGTACATTACGTGTGTACACATACATACATACATACATATCTCAGCATGGAGAATGCGGATACAGAATGGAGGAACTGGATATATATCTATCTCAAAGGGCTAGGCACTCAAAAAATATGCAAAAAATGTCTTATTGGCCCAACGTTTTCAGCTATCCTATGCGCTTGATAAAGGCTCCAGAGTGTAGCTGAAATGTTGGAGATATATATATATCTATATAGATATATATAGATATATATATATCAAGGGCAGAAGGCACACTGTAAACAAGAAATAAACTGATGCTTATCCCAGTTCGCACATCCTTGAGGAAGGTCACGTTTAGCTGACCGAAACGTTGGATGCAGTGCCTTTATCAATCAGTTGTTTCTACTACTTGGCTGTGTGCTGTCTCTTCTTTCCAGATCCACCATCCGGTAATATCTGATATAAATATATAATATTTATGTGTACCTATACCTTTATTTTTGTACGGCACCTTCTAGTTTATCTGATAGCATCACCCTCTCCAGTATTGTGGTTACAGAAAGAGAGCCTGAGGAAGCTTTTTCGAAGCGAAACGCGTCGCTCTAATCCACTAGAGACTTTTGTACCTCGGAGGCCATCGTAGCGAGACGGTGGGGGTGCGTTCCAGCCCTGCGTGTCACCAGCTGCTGCCCGGATGCAGAAGCAAGTAGCGCTCAAACGGGGCGAGCCCTACCAACTTTGCTGCAGCCGACGAGGTTTTTTTTATATGTGAGTTTTTATTATTGTTTGTGCCTTTATTAAATTTGAAATATCTCATCCCTGCGTTTCACTGTCAACTCGGGGTGAGTTCGAACTGAGACCAAGCGGGAAGGAGCCATACAGTGAGAAGAGCAGTGACCATAATATTCCACCAACGGAAGGCAAAGAACCATCAGATGTACCTGTACTCACACAAGCCCGTGTGAGTATTTATATCAATCATTTTCCAACTAACCCATCCCTGCATAGATTGCACCATTATAAGTGCATTGGCTGTGGTTCTGTCAGAACCCTTGTGCACTATAGTGTTGTTGGGTGAGTCTGGCTACACATTTAACCAATCTGCCCTAAGATCTATATAGGTTGGGGCACACACTTAAATAGTATAGGCCACACTACTGGAGAGGGTGATACTATCAGATAAACTAGAAGGTACTGTACAAAAATAAAGGTATAGGTACACCATAAGTATACAAAAACATATATATATATTGGTCCCAACATTTGAGCTCCCCTCTGGAGCCTTTATCAAGCGCATAGGATAGCCGAAAACGTTGAACCAATAATAAGACATTTTTTGCATATTTTTGGTGTGCCAATCCCTCTGAGATAGATATATATCCACTTCCTCCATTCTGTATCAGCATTCTCCATGCTGTCAGTAAATATATATTATATATATATATATATATTATATAATATTATAATATATATATATATAATATATATATATATATATATCATATTATATATCAATCACATCTCCATGCTGTGTCTGCAGTCTATGTAATCACACAGAGATATATATGTATATTACACATACATACATACTCACATCTCCTCCATGCTGTGTCCGCAGTCAGTATATGTAATCACACAGAGATATATATGTATATTACCATCATACTACTACATCTCCTCCATGCTGTGTCCGCAGTCAGTATATGTAATCACACAGAGATATATATGTATATTACACATACATACATACTCACATCTCCTCCATGCTGTGTCCGCATCAGTATAAGTAATCACACAGAGATATATATGTATATACATACCCATACATACATACATCTCCTCCATATTGTGTCCGCAGTCAGTATATGTAATCACACAGAGATATATATGTATATCACACACACATACATACATACATACTCACATCTCCTCCATGCTGTGTCCGCAGTCAGTATATGTAATCACACAGAGATATATATGTATATCACACACACATACATACTCACATCTCCTCCATGCTGTGTCCGCAGTCAGTATATGTAATCACACAGAGATATATATGTATATCACACACACATACATACATACATACTCACATCTCCTCCATGTGTGTCCGCAGTCAGTATATGTAATCACACAGATATATGTATATTACACAACATACATACATACATACATACTCACATCTCCTCCATGCTGTGTCCGCAGTCAGTATATGTAATCACACAGATATATGATTACATATACATACATACATACATTACTCACATCTCCTCATGCTGGTCCGCAGTCAGTATATGTAATCACACAGATATATGTATATTACACATACATACATACATACATACATACTCACATCTCCTCCATGCTGTGTCCGCAGTCAGTATATGTAATCACACAGATATATATGTATATTACACATACATACATACATACATACATAATACTCATCCTCATGCTGTGCCGCATAGTCAGTATATGTATCACACAGATATATAGTATTACACATACATACACAACATACATACTCACATCTCTCTCATGCTGTGTTCCGCAGTCAGTATATGTAATCACAAGATTATTGTATATATTACATACATACACTACATACATACATACTCACATCTCCTCCATGCTGTGTCCGCAGTCAGATAATGTAATCACACAGTATATATGTTATTACACATACATACATACATACATACTCACATCGCCTCCATGCTGTGTCCGCAGCCAGTATATGTAATCACACAGAGATATATATGTATATTATACATACATACTCACATCTCCTCCATGCTGTGTCCGCAGTCAGTATATGTAATCACACAGATATATATGTATATTACACATACATACATACTCACATCTCCTCCATGCTGTGCGCAGCCAGATATGGAATACAGAGATATTGTATATTACACATACATAATACATACTCACTCTCCTCATGCTTGTCCGCCGTCAGTATATGTAATCACACAGATATATTGTATTTACACATACATACATACTCACATCTCCTTCCAGGCTGTGTCCGCAGTCAGTATATGTAATCACACAATTATATGTATATTACACACATACACATACATACATAACAATCTCCATGCTGTGTCCGCAGTCAGTATATGTAATCACACAGATATATGTATATTAACATACATACCTAATAATACATACTACATACTCACATCTCCTCCATGCGTTGTCCGCAGGTCAGTATATGTAATACACAAGATATATGTAATACACATACCATACATACATACATACTCACATCTCCTCCATGCTGTGTCCGCAGTCAGTATATGTAATCACACAGATATATGTATATTACACATACATACATACATACATACTAATACATACATACTACTCACATCTCCTCCATGCTGTGTCCGCAGTCAGTATATGTAACACACAGATATATGTATATTACACATACATACATACATACTCACATCTCCTCCATGCTGTGTCCGCAGTCAGTATATGTAATCACACAGATATATGTATATTACACATACATACATACATACATACATACATACATACATACATACTCACATCTCCTCATGCTGTGTCCGCGTCGTATATGTAATCACACAGATATATGTATATTACACATACATACATACATACATACATACATACATACATACTCACATCTCCTCCATGCTGTGTCCGCAGTCAGTATATGTAATCACACAGATATATGTATATTACACATACATACATGTACATACTACGATGGCCTCCATGCTGTTCGCCAGGTCTAATGATATCACACAGATATATGTATATTACACATACATACATACATACATACATACTCACATCTCCTCCATGCTGTGTCCGCTGTCAGTAACGCTTCCACCAGCCCCGGATCTTTGAATCTCTTCCTCTGAGTCTCCCTCACCAGCTCCGGGTTACCTCCCTTGTCCTCACGGAACAGATCCAGGTCCAAAACCATCTTACCGGACGCGGGGGGTGACCGTGTTCAGGGAGAGGAGGGTGATCTGTTCCAGTCACAGTTCGCTGTTAAGTTCTGGCCCCGCCCGGTTCCTATTCGGCTAGTCCCGGCTACCGGTGTCACTCCGTGTCTGGCGCACGCGCTCTGGCGCGGAGAGAGAGAGACCCACCATTAATCATGGACACGTGATACGGTGATCCCACAGCGCGCGCCGAGCCTAGGAGACTAGATTCAGGCAAACCTCACGCACATGCGCAGAAACAGCTTCAGTCAGAGCGGTGCTGTAACCTGCTGCCGTTGCCATGCATCGTGTGTCCTTAGCAACTCTCCCTCTCTCCCCTCTCTCTTTCCCCCTTTTCTCTCCCTTCTTCTCTCTCCCTCTGCCCCCCTGTCATCTAAATAAGCAGTTTAATTTATTATTTTTGATCTTATAGGAAGCATCATCAGGAAAATTGGCATGAAGTTGCTGAACCAACATATCATCTTCAGTCCTTGTAGATCAACTGCTGGAAGAAGGCAGCAAAACATGTAAAATCTTATATATATATATATATATATATATTTTAATAAATCAGTTCTGTAGTAGTTTTTATTTAACTCAATACCATTTTTAATGATTTTTAAAGCATCCTTTGACTTCTATACCATGTTTTAACCCAGCGGTGCGCAAACTTTTGGAGCTGCGGCCCCCTTCCTGGGAGCCGCAGCATTCGCGCGCCCCCTCCCCCCTCTCCCAATGTCTCAGTGTCAAATGACTTTGCGGGTCATGTGACGTCACCCCATCATGTCATGTGATGCGGGTTACCATGGCGACGCGTGACGTCACATGAACCCGCGGCGTAATTTCACGCTGCGTTGCCATGGCGATGCGTCGCCGAAGACCTGGCTGGCAGCAGGTGAGTTACAGAGGCCTCACGTCTCCCCCGGCATTTAATTTAAATGCCTTGGGGAAGAGCGCAGGGCCTCTAACCGCCCGCGCCCCCCTAGAAATTCTCCCACCGCTGGTTTAACCAACCTCCAAAGCAGTGCAAGATCTTTGCAGCCCTTTTCTGTATGTGATCATTTGTTATATAATAGTAGAGTACCCCGCTACAGCAATGTGGTTTAGGAAATGATATTGTGGGAGCGGTGCCTTGGGTAAGGGTATATCCGAAAGTACAAACAGGAGAAAACTAGAAACCATAGGTGTGCACTATTGCAGCAACTATACATCTTTTTGATTGGCTGTTCTGCATAGACCATAGGCGTGCATATATATGCATTAATCATATAATTCATTAATTGGCTGGTCTCAAGTACATGCTGCTAGCTAATATCTGCACTTATCCTACGTTGTCACAAGGTTTATATACCCGCGTGGTTTAACCATTTATATGGGCTGTTACATGTTCACTCAGTGTTTGTGTTTTCCTCACTGTTGAAGTAACACCTTCATTTAGGTTAACTGTATACCAGTACCTCATTCGAAACATTGATCTAATCCCACTCAATTTGTTTCGATTCTTGTTCAATCCAGAGTACACCCAGTACTCGACATAGGATTGTTATGCGTGTGTCCTTTAGTGGATTTTAACCCCCATTCTTTTAAGTTGATGAATAAATAAAATGTATTTTAATTCAATTCATATAACATTCAGTATTTGGGAATTGAGTGCCTAATTGGGTTTCTAGTTTTCTCCTGTTTGTGCTTTGTGATAATTTGTTGCCAATGTTCCCAGCAGTTTGAGCTTAGAAATATCAGGATACATTGTAGCTTCTGAGTTACACTGACTCAAGGCTTGATTGAAACTGAATGGCAGTTATTATGTTAGGCACACAATCAGAATGTTTATACATTTATACATTGTCACATGTTCTCCTGTGATCGATCGCAACATTTGGCTCGGGGTTCCTGTCCTGGAACAGGATTGTTTATTTCTCTGTATTTTTCCTGCTCTCAGGCTGCCAGCCCTCCCCAGCTAAGGCCTCGTTCAGGGTGCCGGCTTCGGAGAGGTGGCGTGCGCACGTGCGCGCGGACGTCCGAAACAATGTATTTAAAGTTAATAGCGGTTGTCAAGGTAGCAGCTGCCCTGTCGCCGATGTACGGAGTTGACGCTGGCTACAGTTTCAATAAACAACCCAAGTTGTTTTTTTCAAGCTGCAGCAGCGTCACTGGTACTTCGGCAGCCAATGAAATCATTCTTGAGAATGATTTCAACAGTGCAACACCGATCCCTAACCTCACGTCTGTAGCCCGCCTCCTGAAAGCTTGAAAAGGTCTGCTGGGGATGATGTGCACACATCGCCCAGCAGACTGCCGCGCGCACACGCGGACCCTCCACCTCCTGTCTCTGGCACCCTGAACTCGACCTAAAGTGACATGTTTTCCCTGCTCTGAAGCAGCCAGAGCTGTGTATATTGCAACATAGTTGTTACAAGTAATCCCCTTTTACACAGCCTCTAGTCAGTTGCCCTGGCAACCTACCAATGCTCACAGTTGAGATTGGTTTAGCCCTCTCCCCTTGATTTATCTGCACATTGGTATGCCCCTTAGTGTGTTCCTGTCTGACAGGAAAGTGTGCTCCCTCCTTTCCAACAAGCAGCCAAAGTGAGTAGACACTTCTTCCACTGCTCCCTCAGAAGGAAATCCTTGTTACCTTCCCCTCAGAGAAGCACTTCCCCATAGCAGAACACCTTCCTCTCATAGGTTATTCTCCTGACAAGAGAAATCTGCTTGCACTATCCACATATAGAACTTTTGTATTTGTGTTAACTCCCCTCTATAAAGTTGAAGAAAATAGAAGGACTTTGTGTGCTTTAAAAGGGGACGAGTTAAGCTACACGGACTTACTCACATGCTACATATGAGCCTGGGTCCAGAATAGTAAAAAGGATACATTGTGCTTTGGGATTCAGCACAGAAAGCTCCAGCTTCTACAGCCATACTGCTGGGAGGCAAGCTGCAGTAATACAGCTTTGTAGAAGATCAGATACTGCACTTCAGCTTCAAACAGCTTTACACAGCTACACAGAGCAAACAGCTTTAAGAGCTGCACAGAGCAAACAGCTTTAGGCCTCGGGCATGGTCAGTGCTTAGGTGCTGACCCGTGCTGAGGTGCGCTCACGCTTACCAGTGAGCCCCTGCAGCCGCAATGAGAGCGGCTTTAGCAGGGGCTCGCGCACGCTTCCGCAAGCGTGCGGAAGCGTGGGTCTTAAGAAAATTTTAGATTCAAGCACTCACGGGAGCGTAGGGACGGTCACGTGAGCGGTTCGCCCAATGAGGGCGAACCAGCTCCGTGACGTCACTGGCCCACCCCCCGACATGCCCCCTGAAGGCGCACTAACCAAGGCCAGGGAAAGCACCCGCTTTCCCTCAGCCTCAGCGCGCCTCCGCACAAGCTGAGTCACCATGGACTCAGCCTTATGCAGCTACACAGAGCAGCAGACTGCCACACAGATCAGTGCATTATACCCAGTGCTATCACTCTCCTATCCTGCCTGAGTCCAACCTCTGCACGGCTACACAGTGAGGGACAGCCATCACACCTACCCCTGCGCGCCGTCCCCACGGCTAGAGCTACCAAGGGCCATGCCACCGGACATCTGCCAGGACACGGGTCAGAGCCACGGTGTGACAGTGTGCTCACCAAAAACAAGATGGGACCCCGCTGCTGAGGTGGGGTAATATATATAATGCCAACCCACAGCCTCGTGAGCGCATCTGGAGTGTAGAGTTGTTGAGGTATCCGGGTCAGGGAGCAGAGGTGAGAATGGTCGTGATACTTGCCGGGGTCAGATGTGGAGGTGTACGGATCATTGTGGGTGCTTTAGCCGAGGTCAGGATCGTTGAGAATAAGCCAAGGTCAGGATTGGAGAGGTGCGGATCGTTGAGAGTAAGCCAAGGTCAGGGATGGAGAGATGCGGATGGTCAAATGAAGCTGGGTCAGGAGAGGAGAAGAGTGGAGTCCAAAGGCAAGCAGGGTCAGGTAACAAGGCAAGGCAGACAAGGCTGGAACAGAACAGACTGTGGAGAAGCACACGCACAAACAGAGATTGTGCTCAGCCGGAGGCGTTACTGAGCAGGTTCTGATAGGAAGCTCCGCTGCAGGAGTCAGGTGTGCAGATTGTTCCTGATGATATTGTTAATGTTATACAGGTGCGTACTGTACGCGCGTCGCACACTAATGACATCATCATGTGGATGCAACCGGGAGGTGGGGCCAGCAGAGTTGGCATTTAGGTCCGCACGGGCTGCGCGCACTCCTATGATGATAACAGGCTCCAGGATGAGGTTTGGGAGTGATGCTGGAATCTGGATGTGTGGAGGGTAAGTTTTGCGTGTGCCGACCGTGCAGCGCCTCATGGATCCTTACACACGGACACCTGTAAGTACAGCTATTGCTACGCTGACCGCTGCAGGACACCGACCGGCACAATCTGAGACAGTCGTCCATCGCTGACGCAGGTAACAGAACACACGTCACACGTACTGGCTAAAGGCCTACATACACCTGCAGCATGGCAGAACTCAGACCCTCACCAGACACCACGCATGAGAGTGACAGTTCAGATACTACACAGGAGAGTGACAACTCAGACGCTGAGACCGCTACACAACTGAAACAGACGCGAGAAGGCACCAAGCCTAAGCGGACAGTTACTCTTACATGAAAGACCCACGAGAAATATGAAGCTGACATTGACACGCACCGCGCCAAGTTAGAAAAGGCCTGGGAAAATACTGAACTTGAAATGTGTAATGCCACAAATACTAGCCATCAAGAAAAACAGATTAAGCAATCTATAGTGGAACTGAGGTGATGCTATAGGCGTTACCAAATGCTATCATGGGTCTATCTCTCCTACCTGGCAAAAACAAATACTGAAGATAGCCTGCGAGAGCGTGACCTGCAAAGGGCCACAGACCTGGAACGTGATGGCGTAGTACAGACCGCTATCTCGGAAGCAGAAGATCAGAGAAAATACCTTTTACTGGAGACCGCATCACAGCGCTCCAGCACTTCCAGGCATTCATTAAGGTGAGCGAAATCAGCGCAATCTAACGCGTCCAGCGCAAGCGCAAAGGCTACCTAGGCGCGAGCCACCGCAGAGGCCGCATGTGGAGAAGATGCTGTTTCTTCAAAGGCACACGCTACCTGGGATAGCTACAGCCACAACAGTGATCCACACGCCAGCAGGCATACGGATGCACTACTACAGGCTCGCAATACAGGCACTCCCACACGGAGTAACAGCTCCTCACACTAACCAGCAGTCATCACACATCCTCATCAAGGAAGAGGCGACCGCAAGGCCCCTCTCGGCAACCATATCTAGAGTGTGACCGACCACACCCTCCACAAGACCAACACACTGATATGTCAGGCCTAACAGGCATGGACAAATACATGATACGGCGTGATATGATGCAAACCGGACTCACCAACTTCGACGACCGTCCTGAGAATTACAGAATATGGAAGTCCACATTCAAGAATGCAATCCAGAGCCTGGTCTTCTCTGCAAGTGAAGAACTCAATATACCAAAAAAACACAGGTTGGCGCTCTGACACTCCCAAAGTGTAAAATATAAACAATAAATATATATAATATAAGTAAAAAAGGTGTAAATAGACCAATTATCCCAAAATATAGTGATAATAAGTGAATAAGAGTCTGTGATACAATGCTCACACACAAAATCAGTGATAAAATTGTGCAAAATAAAGGGCAAACCCGACTTCACTCAACCCTTAGTCTATAGACTGTTCCAAAAGCCTTGACACACGTTTCTCTCCAATTACAGGGGAGCGATGTAAGGAAGCCATGAAAATAAGAAGAAATCTACATAGTGCCATAATGCTACACAGTAAAGAAAAAGATCCAAAAAAAAAAAAATGCCTACTCACAATAGAGCAGATATAAAGGAGCAGTAATCCAACCAGTGATGGTAGTAATCCCAGATGATAAGTGGTAGTAATTTAGCAATCTCAGATAGAAAGAAACAAGAACATAGTGCAGATCACAAGCAACACTTTATGCAACAAAATATAGCTCACAAATGGAGGCTTACTATAAGGAGGTGAGTAATGGGCAGAATAGGTAGAAGATGTGGTGCCTATGTCTCTTGATCGTTTCTGCTACGAAGGAGAAATTGTTATAAATGAGTATTGCCACTCCTCTCTTTTTCTCCTTAGCAGAGGCCAAGAAGAGCTGCCTAAACTGTTTATCCATATATCTGGGTGAGCTTTTTGAGCTAAAATGTGTCTCTGGGAGCATCACTACATCTGTATTTTTTTTCTTGTAATCCGCTATCGCCACCCTACGTTTATTAGCGCTATTCAAGCCTTTCACATTGTGAGAAATTATGTTTACCGATATTTTACGTTATCTGATCTTGCAACCCCAATCGACAGGCACATGTCCAGCCTACTCTTGGACTGAGTTACATGGAGGAGGTAAGCACTTCTCCCCCTGCACTCAGGGGTGGGCTCCATAGTGCTACTGGCAGAGGAGGGACTGGACACCAGGGGTGGTGGAGGAGGAGGGGGAGGGAGGGGAAAGGGAAGGGTGGGAAACAACCTGGAAGAACCAGACTCAACCAGAGACAAACTCTGTTCTTTTGCCCTAGGTAGGGAAGGGTCTGGCTACCGGCACCCCTAACGGAGGTGTCCAGTGCTCCGGCAAATCCCGGATTTCAGACTCCCACAGGACTTCGTTGTGTACATGGAAAATCTTCATGTATCACGTCCTGAAGTGCCGGCGAATGACCAAAGTGGTCCCACTTCCGGCAAATTAATAAAATTTTCAAAATAAATATAATGCGGCATTTTACATAGTTACATAGTTACATATAGTAACATAGTAGATGAGGTTGAAAAAAGACGTACATCCATCAAGTTCAACCTATGCTCAATTTAGACAACATATACTTTATCCTTTATCTATACTTACTTATTGATCCAGTTGAAGGCAAACAAAAAAACCCCAGTCATATCATCCAATGATGTATCATAAGGGGAAAAATAAATTCCTTCCTTACTCCAAGAATTGGCAATCGGATTAATCCCTGGATCAACATATTTCCCATGTATACTTATTTGGTATATCACTGTATACCTTTCCTATCTAAAACGATGTCCAACCTTTTTTTGAACAAATCTATTGTATCTGCCATCACAGTCTCCATGGGTAATGAATTCCACATTTTAACTGCCCTTACTGTAAAGAACCATTTCCTTTGTTGCTGGTGAAATCTCCTTTCCTCTAAACCTTAAGGGATGGCCCGAGTCCTTTGTACTGCCTGTGGGATGAATAGTTCTTTTGAAAGCTCCTTGTATTGTCCCAGAATATATTTGTATATAGTTATCATATCCCCTCTTAGACGCCTCTTTTCTAATGTAAGTAAATCTAATTTAGCTAGCCTCTCCTCATAAATTATCATAAGTTAGATTGTCCATCCCCTTTATTAATTTGGTGGCTCTTCTCTGGACTCTCTCTAGTTCCATAATGTCTTTTCTTAGGATTGGTCCCCAAAATTGTACTCCATATTCAAGGTGAGGTCTTACTAAAGCTTTGTAAAGGGGCATAATTATGTTTACTTCCCTTCTATCCATTGCCCGTTTAATGCAAGATAAGATCTTGTTTGCCTTTGCAGCTACTGCAGGACTTTGGGCACTATTGCTAAGCCTGCTGTTTACAAGCACTCCTAAATCCTTCTCCATCAAGGATTCCCCCAATTTATCCCCATTTAATTTGTAATTCGCCTTTTTATTCTTGCATCCTAAATGCACAACCTTACATGTATCTGTATTAAACCTCATCTGCCATTTACCTGCCCACGTTTCCAGTCTCTCCAAGTCTTTCTGAAGAGAAATGACATCCTGTTCTGATTCTATTACCTTACACAATTTAGTATCATCAGCAAAGATGGAGACTTTGCTCTCAATGCCAACCTCAAGGTCATTAATAAACAAGTTAAAAAGCAGGGGTCCCAGTACCGATCCCTGAGGTACTCCACTCACGACTTTAGCCCAACCTGAAAAAGTTCCATTTATGACAACCCTCTGTTGTCTATCCTTTAACCAGTTTTCAATCCAGGTGCATATATTATTACTGAGTCCAATTTGCTTTATTTTGTACACCAACCTCTTGTGTGAAACCGTATCAAAAGCCTTTGCAAAATCTAAGTAGACCACATCAACTGCATTACCCTGGTCTAAATTTCTACTTACCTCCTCAAAGAAACAAATAAGGTTAGTTTGGCATGATCTATCCTTCATAAATCCATGCTGACTATTACTAATAATTTTATTTTCCATTAGGTATTCCTGAATATTATCCCGTATTAAACCTTCAAGAAGTTTCCCCACTATTGAAGTCAGGCTTACAGGTCTGTAATTCCCCGGTTGTGATCAAGCTCCCTTTTTAAATATAGGCACCACATCTGCTTTTATGCCAACCTTGTGGTACTGAGTCTGTGGAAATGGAGTCCTTGAATAATAAATATAATGGATTGGCTATTACTGAGCTTAACTCCTTGAGAACTCTTGGATGTATGCCATCGGAGCAAGGTGCCTTATTTACTTTAATTTTTTCAAGTCGCTTATAAATTTCTTCCTCAGTTAACCAATTGTTCATTAATATGGAGGTTGTGGCTTCCTCCTGCGGCACTACTATTGAACTTGATTCTTCCCTGGTAAACACAGAGGCAAAGAACTTGTTTAATACCTCTGCTTTTTCCTTATCTCCAATAATCTGTCTACCCATCTCACACTGAAATTTTATAGATAAAACATGCATAATGTCATCAACACCCTAACCTAGTAGATTCGACTCAGCATGTCCTTGAGCATCTGATCCATACCTGTGAATTCAAGTATTACAGACACCGTAGCAAAAGAGTAGAGCACTGCCAAAAAGGAAAAAATCAAAAAAGGGCCTGGTGCAAAAAATAATTATTTATTAGGCATGAGAGCCAAAAAGGACAGACACACTGACATTTAAAAACTCTGACGCGTTTCCCGCCGTGGAGGCACTTTTCAGGCGGGAAACGCGTCAGAGTTTTTAAATGTCAGTGTGTCTGTCCTTTTTGGCTCTCATGCCTAATAAATAATTATTTTTTGCACCAGGCCCTTTTTTGATTTTTTCCTTTTTGGCAGTGCTCTACTCTTTTGCTACGTTCCTGATTTTTTACCTTAGTATTGTAGCACGCCACGGTATCTTCATTGCGGATCAGCTGCCAACATCGAGAGGATTTCCTCTTCAAGCTGCGGAGTGGATTGGGTTCAGCCAGTGTGTAGCCGATAACCCTGCCCCTCACCTGCACCGGGAAGCAACACCACTAACGGACACATCACGGAGGAATGGATCGTCCTGTCCTTTCTACCAGCAGCCACCACCTACCCCCCGACAGCAACGGACCGGTACACCGGAGGACATCTATTAGGCACCCGGTAAGGCGGCGGGAGACTCTGCTTGCAGGTCTCTACTACCATCTGCCAGTCCCTATACACCGGGTTGCCACACGTTCGGCTGAGGAGGTTTTTACCCCATTGTCCACCGCGGGGGGGGGGTGTATCATCGGCGTGGTGAGAACCTTTCTACGACTCCACACAGGTGAGGTGGGGGTATTCAGGCCCACACACACCATCGGCATACCCACGGGACACTCGGATACAACGCTTCATTTACTTATTATCTATACATACCGATTTTCTAAGTACATATAGTCTGTGAATTATTTATTGACTACCTTGCACATTTAGAGCACCACCTGGGGGTCACCCCCATTTTTCCCAAATGGACTATTACAGACACCAATAACCCCGTTTTATGGGGGGCTGCAACACATATAGCCAATCGCTCTCCTCTGGCCCTGATTTTATTTCTGTCCCACCAGGTACCTGGGCTAATATTTTTATAACTCTGTGCCCAGGACATACTTGAAAACGAGAGGTATCTCTCAATGTATTACTTCCTGGTAAAACATTTTTATAAATAAAAAAATAAATAAGATTGTTAACCTTCAGGGGGGACTTAATATCTGTAGCCAGCTGCCCATGCGGCCCCCTCCCCTACCTTCTCAATTCTCTCGTATCCCAGACCTGCGGGTCACATAGGGCATTGAATCTGGCACCCCACATGTGATACCCGGGAACTCCCCTGTCAGATGCTCATGCTGAGTCGTCTGCCATAATTGTTGATCCTGTAGATCTTTGATCCAGATTGAAGACAAAACCTGGGCAACTAATGACTATATGGTCCATATTGAGCCAACAACAGACAACGAGGCAGTTAGAGAAGCATCTAATAATCTAATATGTATCCTTGCTACATAAAATGCTGAAGCTGATTGAATAATAATAAAGGCTGCTGATTTGAACTGGAAACCTGATTCCTGAGTATTACATTGCAAAGACTTTTCTAACACTACCAAGAAGAGCCTCGGCAAAAATCAGCCACCCTGCGAACACCGTTCGTGGACAAATGGACTTCCACCTGCGAGAAGGCTTTAACAGGGCTGAAGAAGAGTCTAACTGAATCCCCTGTCTTGGCCTATGCAGACCCGGAGCAACTGTGCATCCACCGGTGCAGGGGAGCTGTTTAGTGGTGCTCCAGAGCTCAGCACGATCGGGAGGTGGGAGCGGACACCTTGTAAGTCGCGCATGCACAGAGAGGCGAAGCACGCATGTACAGAGTAAGGAGTGCGGCGGCCATCTTAGGTTAGCTCCGCACAGGCCACCGCGGGAGTACATGTCCAAGAATCCATAGAGGGAGGGGTTGCCACAGCCTATGGGATGCGCGCAGGAGGGAGAGACAGGATATCCTCTGCATGCAGGGAGCGTGCAAGTTAGTTCTGATGGAGGCACCGAAGAGACAAGTAGTGTCCAGGGAACAGTAGCTTCCTGGTCTAGGCCCTAGACCTTTCCCCTAGGTCCCAGTTAGGCCCTGAGTCAAGTCAGAGGAGTGTTGTAGGGAAGGCCATAGATAGGGACTCTTCCCATTAGTGTGATTAGCACTGCTGTGGTGACCGGATGGCAACGCGGTGCACTGCGGCCTGGGACCAGGCCACAGGATCCATTGACATTGTGTGAGACACTCCTGCTGGAGCTCTCACTGCGCGGAGGATCAGGACCCTTAGGAGAGAGTGGTTTTGTGTTGGAGGCCCCGCTACATGGGACCCGCTCCAACCCATCGCACGAAGCAGCATCTGGGTACTGGAGTACCCAGGCAGGTACCCAACGTGCACCTACATCCACGGGGTAGCGCTACCTCACATTTGGGTGGGACTTGCTGAGACAGGACACCAGGGGTATTGGTGCCACAGCACACTCAGTATTTTGGGGGAACCACCAACTGTTGGGTCACTGGGGTTATACCGTGGGTACAGTTAGTATATGTTATATGTGTTAGTATGTGTGTACAGTAAATCTTAGTTAAATATTTTGTGTGGTGTATTATTCTTTACTGTGTATTGGTTCCTACGAGGAGTTATCCCGCCAACGCTGGGATCCCTCAGAGGTCGAGGCGCTGCCCGCAAGGAGAAAGAGCTCACCCCAGGCTCCCAGAGGCGAAGGCTTAGGCCTCCTGTGAGCAATAGGTACAGCAGCACACGTAGTTCCCTTAGGCATAGGGAAAGGGGGCTACACACAATAACCCCTCCACCCCAATACACATAATAACCCACAATATATATATATACACACACACCTTATCTGGTGGGATGCCTCCGGTGCTGGGGGCAGATGCGAAAGTTGGGCCCGACAGTTTTCTCGCCTCTCCGCCCCCCATTCCCCACCCTGGCAAATAATCCTAGTTGTTGGGTTAGTGTATATCATTTTAATTAGTTATTGGAATTTACCTTCTATGATGATCCCAATTCACTAAATCAAAAGTTTTCTCAGTGTTTAAACTTAATATAACTCCAGGGGGCGCCTTGCCATTATTTTTGGGATCTTGCAGTACTGCGATTAATTTTATGATGTTGGTTACTGGGTTGTGCCCTAATATGAAACCGGTTTGATCTGAGTGTATTACCTGAGGAAGTATTACTTTCAGCCTTTCCACTTAAATATTGTGTAACCCGCAGTGCCCAGGAGGTTTCATCAGTGTCTCTATCAGTGGCTACTCAGAAGGGATTACCTTATTCAGGGTGCAAACTTCGTACAGCTGAGCGATGAGGTAACAAAGATAGAAATGATGGGCGCCAGGAACATTCGTAGTACAAACAACCCTCTTTATTTCCCCCTTTTTTCCTAGGGCTCTTCTCATCCATACACAGTACACATAGGGGCCTATTCACTGAACTTCGATAAAATCAGTGCATTGCCGATCGACTGCATTGTTTTAACGTGCTATAAAACATGTGTTTCAATACGGTATTCACTAAGAAAAAACAACTTTCTTTAAAAAACGACTTTTTTTGTGGGTTCTCGCGCTATAAATATAAATATCCGGAGCCTGCTGCCCAAACTGGACGAACTAAGAGCATGGTGCCTTATGCATAAATCCAAAGCCATCGTTCTTACAGAAACATGGCTATCCCTTAAAACCCCTGATGCAAATATCGCCATTCAGGGATACTCCATTTTTAGGAGAGATAGGTCAAAGAGAGGAGGAGGGGTGTTATTTTATATTGCAGACACCTTACAATGTACACTGTTAAATTGCCCATCAAGCCCACCCTCCTTTGAAATTCTAGTTGGCAAAATCTGCCTCCCCTTTTCTAAGCCCATCTTGCTTGCTGGCATCTACCGCCCCCCTAAAGCCCCTCTACAATCCCTGACTGATATCACCCAATTTCTTGGCTCCATTTCCTCTCTGAATGAGAAGAGTGAGCTGCTAGTTCTTGGGGATTTCAACTTCAATTGGCTTGACCCTAAAAACCACAAAATCCAGATACAACTCAAGTCACTTAACCTATCGCAACTCATTTCCCAACCCACACGGATAAACCTGAAATCGCACAACCATTCCTTGCTAGACTGGATTCTCTCCTCAAACCCCAGCAGAATCCAATCCTCTGGCATCCTTCCTGACATTTTCAGTGACCATGCAATAGTGTACTGTGTAAGGAAAATTAAACCGCCCCAATCAAGCCCTAAAGTTCTCCTCACTAGAACATTTAAAAACATTAACCCACAACAGTTTCTGGATGACCTTACCAACTGCCCATGGCACAGAATCGATTTAATTCCCGACCCTGATTCTGCACTCGACTATTTCCAATCCGAGTTCTTAAAACTCTGTGATACCCATGCTCCACTACCCAAAATAAGGGTACGAGGGACCCACCTTCCATGGGTTACAACTGACCTTATTGCACTCTACCAGCTCAGGGATACCTTGTGGAAAAGCTACAAAGTAACTGGCACTACCAAGAATCTCAATCACTACAGATGCATGCGGAACATGTGCACAAGGCAAACAAGGCATGCAAAAGCACAATATTACTTTGACAATCTCCACCAAAATACAACAAACCCAGCTAACTTCTGGAAGGTTATCAACAATATATTCCAGCCTCCTAACCATCAACAACCAAGTAATATCACTAGGGGGGATATTACTCTGACAAACCCCACTGACATTGCAAATGCATTCAATGATTACTTTGTGAGGTGTGCCACTAACTTATTAGCAAAACGCAGCCCAAACCACAAACCTGAATCTCATCCTGGGAGTACCCCTATAGTCCCACCCCCTCCCAACACTGCCCACAATTTTCAATTTGGCCCAGTATCTGAAGAGGAGATTATACAAGCGCTCCTCAAACTAAAACTAAGCAGCCAATGTGGACCTGAATTACTACAATCTAGGTTCCTACGACTTGGTGCCCCAGCCATTGCCAAACCAATTGCGTCCATAGTCAACTCTATCCTGTCTGCAGGCCATATCCCTAAGACATGGAAAACTGCCAGAGTTGTCCCAATCTTCAAAAGTGGGGACAAAAACACTGTCTCAAACTACAGCCCAATCTCACTTCTCCCAATTCTATCCAAAGTCATGGAAAAATGTGTCCACTCCCAATTAAGCGATTTCTATACCAAGACAAATTTCCATAGCCAATTCCAATCTGGGTTTCGTCCCAAACACTCCACCGTAACTACCCTGCTAAAAGTTTGCAATGAAATCCAGTGTGGAATGGAACGGGGACAACTCACTGGTGCAGTATTCCTAGATTTTGCAAAGGCTTTTGACACAGTTGATCATGCTATCCTGCTTAACAAACTCCAGAGCTCTGGAATAGGGAAGCATGCTTTAAACTGGTTTCAGTCCTACCTATCAGGAAGATCCCAACATGTGTCCATCTCAGGCTCTAACTCCAACCCCCTGGTATCACCTGTGGTTGTCCCGCAAGGCTCTGTTCGGGTCCCCTACTCTTCTCAGTGTGTTCATTAATGATTTTCCCACAGCTTGAAGGAAGCCTCAATACACATGTATGCAGACGACACAATCCTATATGCCATAGCCTCTCTGACCTTCAACACATACTTCAGTCTGACTTTTTGAGACTCGTAAACTGGATTTCCCAAAACAAACCGTTTATAAACACTGACAAGACTGTAACAATGGTGTTTGGGACCAAGACTAAATTTTTAAAGCTTCCAGTGACTGAGCTCCTGATTAGAACCAACGCTAACACCACCCTAACCCCTGTCACTAGTTTTAAATACCTAGGCTTATGGTTTGACTCCCACTTAACATTCGGAATGCACATTAATACCCTGACAACCAAGACCTATGCCAAACTAGGGGTACTTTACAGGAACAAATCCTCCCTAAGTCCCCTGGTCAGAAAGCGTATCGCACAGCAGATGCTAATGCCAATTATTGACTATGGAGACATAGTATATGGCTCAGCACCTCAAACCCACCTTAGCAAACTTGACACCCTCTACAATTCAATTTGTCGTTTTCTCCAATGCAACTATAACACACATCACTGCAATATGCTCAAAGAACTAGATTGGTCATCACTCGAGTCTAGGCGCAAAGTTCACCTTTCCTGTCTTACCTTTAAATTCTTCATGGGCAAGCTACCCAGCTATCTGAACAAGCTCCTCACCCCTACCACTTGCAGCACTTATCATCTGAGATCAGACTCCAAAAGACTGTTCATGGTCCCAAGGTTCAACAAAGTATCCGGACGTTCCTCCTTCTCCTACCATGTACCCCAAAACTGGAACAACCTACCAGAGACTCTCACATCCACCACCAGTTTAAGTTCTTTCAAATCTAAGGCTGTCTCACATTTTAACCTGGTCTGTAACTGTTTCATACGCCCATAATATATATTATCTTTAACTATGCACGCAATGTCTTGTATATAATGTATACCCTGTTCATTTATGTAACTGTATTTGTAACCATGTATTAATTGTTTTACTCTGTGCCCAGGACATACGTGAAAACGAGAGGTAACTCTCAATGTATTACTTCCTGGTAAAATATTTTATAAATAAATAAATAATAAGTGTTTGTTTAAACTGCAGCTTGGAAGAGTTGTACAGAGACGCTGCGTCTCCATGCACGGCTCTTACAGGCGATCGTCCAGTTTAAATATTACTTTTAATACTAGTGTACGGGAGCAGGGGGTCACCTGAGCTGAACCGCATTGACTTCAGCCTCGGGGACCCCCTGCTCCCGAGTTACAGGCCCCGTTATGGGGTGCTGGTATCTCCTGTGCGTTTTAAATTTCCTGCATCACGTGACCGGGAGATTTAAACATTGCAGGGATACAGGCACTGGGGCCTATAACTCGGGAAGCAGGGGGTCCCCGAGGCTGAAGTCAATGCGGTTCAGCTCAGAAGACCCATACTGTTCATGGCCCTCTGACTGTTTTCTCATGCACTCCCTTGGTAAAGGTAATTCTTCCTTTGGTTACCGTGCACCTCATATCTGGAACAACCTTCCAGAGACACTCAACACCGCCTCCAGTTTAAGTAAATTTAAAACTTAATTTCTCTTGTCTTCTGCTCTGTTTCTCCCTTCCATCTACACCCCACAACGCAACAGGTGTACACCCCACCCTCATACACTTACCACGCCCCGCACCAATACACTTACCACTTACCTCTGGTTGCTGCCGCCGCCAACAGGCCCAGGCTCTCCAAAGCTGCTGCCTCATCCCACGCCGGGCCTTTCGGTCCCGCCGGTGCGAGCAGGAAGTTGAGCCCGACTTCCGGTGCACTCAGGTTGAAGAGAGAGTGAGTGAAGAGCGTGGGAATAGGAGGCAGCAGCTGAGAGGAGCCGGAAGCCGAGGCCTAGCGGCAGCAACCCAAAGCCCGGCAGCTGGGCCCGGCCTCTGGCTACTGCCGCCGGGTCCCGGCTCTCCTCAGCTGCTGCATCGTCCCACGCCGGGCATCTCTCCAACCGGTGTGCGCTGGAAGCTGGATGCACCGGAGGTCAGGCTCAGCTTCCAGTGCAAACCAGTTGGAGAGAGAGTGTGGGACAAGGCAGCAGCTGAGGAGAGCCGGGGCCTGGCGGCGGTTGCACCAGCCAGGCCCCCCACAGCTACCGGGCTCGGGACACTTGTTCCGACTCTCCCCCCGTTAATGGCCCTGCCTGTAATAGACCTATTTCAGGGTCTGGATGTAACGCTACCTTTTGCTATGACTTAACGTAAAATCCCTACGTTAACTGTAATGGAGCTCGCAGGATAGGCGTTGTTAAAGGATACGCCTCTTTTGCATAACATTAGCAAGAACGTTCGTTATAATAACGCAAGGGCTCGTTACGGCTGAAAACAGCACTTAATCAATCATTGCTGAGCTTTGAAGAACCCCGTTAGGACTTATAGATAAATTAACTGAAGTTAATGGACTTCTGGGGATCTACCCCGTAGACTTTAATAGGGTCACCCTCTTACATATATAAATTACCCCCATATGCTGAAATAGGGTCATCCTCTTATATATCAGTTTCCATATACACTTTAATAGTATCACTCTCTAACCACATCATCTGCTCCCAAAACTTCAATACTACCTTACAAAACATTTTTACCCTTATTTCACAAACAGTGCATGTCATTCATTAAACTAAAGAACAACAGTAAAGGGTAATATACACAGTAATAAAAATAATATAGGTGTAAAAAGAAATTACAGATTATATGCAGTATATTTAGGGAAGAATTTGCTTTAAACCTTAACTGTAAAAATGGCTATTTTTATTCAACACAAAATACACAGTTAGAGGCATCTTTGGAAAATCCTTCAGAAATCGACGTTAAAAAAAAAAGGTTTGGCATTTGAACAGAAGTCCAAGGAGAGGAAAGGTTCTGAAAACTACAGGGCAGCTGTAAAAATGGCAGGAAAATGTGGATTTTATCAATAAAGGATTAAATTACTACAAAACGACAGTGTTTTCAAAGCTGCATAGTAGTTTTGGGAATGTGCGGCGAGGCCTGTGGGATTGGAGGTGAAGTCCCTGGCAGTCCATTGTAATAATTGGCTTAAGTCTGTGTTGGTCTCTGCTGATTGAATTAAGCCTGTGGTGATATGTGCCGATTTGTTGGGAAGGCCCTGACGGCCCCCTGAGATTGACTGAGACCTGTGGCAATGAGTGCTTGATGGCTGAGGCCTGTGGCAGTGAGTACTTGTTGGCTGAGGCCTGTTGTTGTGGTTGCTTTTATTGGCAGAGGCCTATGGTGATGTGTGCTGATTGGCTAAAGCCTGTGGCAATGCGTGGTGATTGGTTGAGGCTCATGACAGAGTGCGTTGGTTAACTGGGAAGGCCCCCGACAACCTCCTGTGATTGGCTGAGGCCTGCGTCAGTGAGTAGTTTTAGTTACAGCTCCATATCCGCACCTCCTGACTTCAGAGGCACAGAGTCAAATCCATCCGATGTCCTCTGGAAGCATAAGAAAAAAATATTTATATTTATAAATAAGTATAAATATATAAATAAGAGTCCTTCCAATTCCTTTGTGGGGAATAGAAACCAGCACAGAATATTTAACTGAACCATACCAAATGTGTCCAGGGTCCCAATGTTTCAGCCCCTGGGGGAAGGAGGGGGCTTCCACAGGGAGGCCTGCTTACTTGGTTTCTATTCTCCACAAAGAAATTAGCAGGACTCTTGTATTCAGCTTTTGCATTGACCTTGCACGGATTGGTATTTCAAAGCCAGATACCTATCTAGTAGCCCCATATGAGTGCGGACCCCTTGCTTTCTTTGACCATACATACATACATATATAGCAAATGGAAATATAGCTGTGTGCTCATTTGCATGTCTTAGACAGGTCTGCAAACCCGCCTGTCACCATTATCACCCAGCACACAGCACTTCCACTGCAGCAAGGGATTCTGGGAAATGACATGCAAATGAGCACACAATGTGTCACCTTTTGTCTGACATGGAGCCCATATAAGCAGGCAAAAGGTGACACATTGTGTGCTCATTTGCATGTCGTTTCCCAGAATCCCTTGCTTCAGTGGAAGCACTGTATGCTAGGTGATAATGGTTGAAAGGCAGGGTTGCAGACCTGTCTGTGAATGTGCTCACAAGTGATATTCTTTATTGGCTATATGCTTTACTGTGGAGGGTTTTTGTCACTTATTTTACCCACCATAACTTTACTAAGTGTGTATATATATTTATATATATTTATTTAGCGAAAGAGAGGGGAAGAAGCAGCATCATGTATATCACAGATACATGTATATGGAAACAAAAAAGAAAGAGGAGCGAAAGGATGATAGACAACAAGAGATAATGAAATAGAGAAAAGGAAAAAGAGAAACAGAGTCAAGGAAGAGAGAAAGATATATAGATAGGGATGGGAAGACAGGTAGGACATAAGGATGCACCTTCCCGGAGAGGGATTTGAACTTGCGCAGGAAGGAGTGTCGGTTGTTGAAGAGCAGATCGTCCTCCACGTCCTCCCCCTCCATGATGGCGCAGCTGTCAGCAGCCGGGAGCTCCCCATCTTTACACGGACCGTTCATCATCATACGTGAGTACTTGTACTCCAGACTACAGGGACATGGTGACAAAGACCGCAAGGACATGGGTCAGCAAGCATTACTCAGACTGCAGGGGCAAAGAGCGTCACTCAAACCACAGGGACAAAGCATTACTCAGACCAGGAAAACACAGGAACAGAGTGTGTCATTCACCCAGTGGAGGGCATGGGGTCAGAAAGCGCCTTTCAAACTGCTGGGAGAGGGCACTACTTAGACCACAGGGACAGACAGCATCACTCAGACTGTGGGGAAAGAGAGCATAACTCAGACCATGGAGACACAGGGACAGAGAACATCACTCAGACCGCGGGGACATATAGCATCACCCAGTGCGTGGGGACACAGAGACAGGGGAGGGGACAGAGTGTCATTCATACCATGGGGACACAGGGACAGGAGGAGAAAGAGCATCATACAGGGATAGGACGGGTAGGGAGGGGACAGAAATTGTCACATGCTGTGGGTACATACTGTAGGGATAAGGCAGGAGGGACAGGTGGGGCATTAAAACTGTCCCATCCACAGCCGGAGAGAGACAGTCATTATAGGGCCGTCTCGCTCGCTATAGGGCAACTTTGCTTACTATAAAGCTACCGCACAGCAGAGAATTCTGGGATTTTGGCATCACTCACCTCTGGTTTTTCTTCCAGAAGTAGCAGGTGAGCACGGTGAGAAGCAGAGCGGCACAGACCCCGCTGGATACTCCCACCTTCAGCCAGAAGTCTGCGCTCTTACAGATAGTAGCCGTCTGCACGGGAAGAGACACCCCCCCCACGCACAGCTGCGGATCCCGCCACAACGAGGTCGTCCTCTGAAACAGTGTAAGGTGACAATACACCACTCTGCAATCCCTGCACTGACCCCCACATTCACGCTACACTACTCTGCTATTCCTGCGGTAACCCCACATACACTACACCACCTCCTGTTCCAGCTCGGACTCAACACACCCTACACCGCTTTGCTATTCCTGTACTAGCCACAGACACCACTCTGCTATTCATGTACTGACCCCACATACATTACACGTCTCTGCTAATCTTGTACTAACCACGCAGACACTACACCACTCTGCTATTCCTCAGCAAACCCCACAGACATAGTGCGTTGCAGTACTATTCCTGTACTAACACAACACACACTACACTGCCTACTATTGCAATGCCAGTCCAAAACATACAACAACACACTACTATTACTGCACTGAAACCCCACAAACGCACACAGTTCTGTCCTTGCATCTACTGTACCTGGATGCCGTGCTGGCACTCCCCGGTGATGGTGTGGTAGTCGCGAGCAGAGCAGAGGGGACATGCCCCCCGTGCCTCCCACAGGAAGTGGAATGTGCAACCGTCACACGTCCCCTCCGGGCACTCACTATGGAAATGTGCAATAATAAGGCACTCAGACAATGTACCCCAAGCACGCGCTGCACTCACCAGTCATCGAAAAGAGAGGGGGCTTAAATGCAGGCAGGGTGCTGCCGCTGAACTAAAACCGGGCGGAGTTATATGGGATTCATGAAAGCACTCGTATTAAAGGTTCCCCCCACCCACAAATAGTGATACTTTGCTGGAGGGTTTGACAGTGAAAAGCTATAGGGACAGGTTATAGGAAACGTAGAGGGGATTTCTAAAAGGACCTGGGCTTTAGGGGAAGTGAAGCATATTTCTATAGGTACCAGGGCTAGAGGGGAATTAACGGTGATTTCTATAGGGGTCATGGCTAGAGACAGTGAAGGGTACTTCTATAGGGAACTAATGCTATAAGGGCAGATAATTGGATTTCTATAGCGGCTGGGGTCATGGGGGAACTAAAGGGGATTTCTACAACGACTGGGCTATAGGTGAAGTAAAGAGGATCTCTATAGGGACAGGGGGTAAAAGGATAGTGAATTGGATTTCTACATGGACTAGGGCTATAGGGGAAGGGAAATTATGTTTATACAAGGACTTGAGCTATAGGGGAAATACATGTGATTTTCTGTGGAATGGGGTTATAGTGGCAGTAAATGAGATTTCAATACGAGCTAAGGCAATATGGGAAGGAAAATGTATTTCTATAGGGACTGGATCCATAGGAGAAATAACGGGAATTTTGAAAAACAATTATGTTTTTTTCTGAGACAGGGCTATAAAGGGGATTTCTATAGGAGGTTGGGTTATCAAATAAGTAAAGGGCATTTGTATAGTGATTGGGGCCATAGAAGAAGTAAGTGGCATTTCTACAGAGACTGGAGCTATAGGGAAGGTACAGTAAATAGAATTTGTCTAAAGACAGGGGCTGTAGGTAAAGTAAAAATAATTTCTATAGGGACTGGGGAAAATAAATGTGAATTTTCTTTGGACTAAGGCTATATGTGAAGTAAAGAGAGGTTCTATCAGGACTAGGACCTGGGGGTATATGGGGTTTGTATACGGACTGCAGCTATAGGGGAAGTAAATTGGATTTCTACAGGAACTGGGACTATAGGGTATTTACTGTTAGAAGCGCCTCTTACCTTGGCACAGACACAGTGCCTGCGCCAGTTTTCTGCGGGTCACAGCGCAGACGGACAGTGGTGGCACGACCGGAACTGCAGGACTGGGTGATCTCGGTCGACCTGAAGGGTGATACAGTGTGTGAGAGGGAGGCTGGCACTGCAGCTAACTCTGCTGTACATACATGTCAAGGTGTAGTAGTAGTGTTCGTTTGTATGGCGACGCTGGCACAGCCGCTGCCTGTGCTGCGTATACATATCATGGTATAGTTGTGTGTATGTGGGTGTGAGTGAGGG
>CM071575.1:21992105-22168609 GCA_036426205.1 Ascaphus truei | reverse complement strand
TGGGGGGAGATGGCACTGCGCTGCCCCGCGCTGTACCCGTTGCTGTGTATACATATCATGGTATAGTTGTGTGTATGTGGGTGTGAGTGAGGGGGGGAGACTGGCGCTGCGCGCTGTACCCGTGCTGTGTATACATGTCATGGTATAGCTATGTGTGTGTGTGTGGTGAGGAGGGGAGACTTGCACTGGCACTGCCGCGCTGTACCCGTGCTGTGTATACATGTCATGGTGTAGCGGTGGTGTGAGTGTGTGTGAGGGGGGGGGGCCACTGCTGACTGCCGCCTGTACATGTGCTGGTATACATGTCATGGTGAGCAGTGTGTGTGTGAGTGTGTGTGAGGGGGAGGCGGGCACTGCTGCGCTGCCATTGCTGTACCTAATAGAATATGATGTCTCGTATCCCAGCGTTCTCTGGGGGGAAGAGATTTGCGGGGGACGAGATATTACCCAGTTACTTTCTGTAGTCACGCCTGATAGAGCATAAAGAGAGAATTCATTACAGACCTGCAGAGTGTTGCAATTACACTCCCCTGGCGGTGTCCGCAGAGCGTCACTGCAGTTAGTTCACACTGTCTACACGGTGCCAGTGACCCCTATGTTCACCTATGAGGCGGTCAGCAATGCTGATTGGCTGTGATGATACCAGCGCCTTGAGCCCGAGCGTATCGGATGGCACCAGAACAGCCTGGCACACGAAGGCAGCCACGGGAGTGCGAGTACTCGTTCTCTGACCCTCGGAAATCCGACACATTCTCCACACAGACGCCAGACTTCCTTAGGAGGGGTTAGGGGAAGTGCAGGAGAGAATGGGAGAGAGGAGGGACAGGGATGTGATATGTGATACAACACACACCTGATTCCAGCAGACATAACCGTACAGTATGTGCACATACTCAGAACCATTTTCACACACACACACACACACACACATTCATATGCAGGGGTGGATTATGGTGGGGGCTCAGGGGGCACGCTACACCCCTGCCCTATCCATGGGTCCCCACAGGAGATCGTGCCGAGCTGTGTGACATTTTCATCACCCGCCCCTCCTTCCTCCCTCAACTTGGAGTGCGCAGTGAAGGTAACCTTCAGAGAACGGGGCGGCGGGGCGAGACTCTCCAACCACAAGCAAATAATATAGCCAGCAGGCGTGACTGGGGAGGCTGCAGAGCACAGAATAATATCAGTATAGGGATTCAGCCGGTTCGCACGGTTCGTACGAACCTGTTGTACCAAAATTTCCTTCCGTTCGCCGAGCCGGTGAGAGCAGGGATAGAGCAGAGCTTTGATAAGGCTGCAGCCCCGCTGGCGCTGACGAGCTATGCTTGGAGAGAGGTGACGTCACCAGCTCTCCAAGCATGAGCGCCGGTGTCCTGGCTATTTTGCAAGCGTGGGGGTGTTGGGGGGGTGTTTTGAGCGCGCTTCAAACTCTCTTTTTTTTTGCCTCCCTGTGCCAAGCTTGGGAGAGGTGCGTGCCCACGCAAGAGCATGCGCACACCACGTGAGCAGGACGGACAATTTAAATTGCAGAACCTAAACTCTGCAACCGCCGCGCGCTCAGTTACGCTCCGCGCTAGCGTGGCCGCAGCCTTAGAGGCTGGGCCAGCTTGCTCCATCCTGATTGGTGCTGCTGTATAATGCAGCCAATCAGGAGAGGTGGCAGGAGCCTGGGGGTGGGGTGGGCCAAAGAGCGAAGAGAAAAGGATGGAGCAGAGAGGTGAGGTTGTGTTAGGCAAGGTCTGTGTGTCGCTGCCTGCTGTCTGCGTGTGTGTGTCTGTGTCCTGTGTTGTTTGCCTGTTTGTTGTCCTGTGTCTGTGTCTGTGTCCTGTGTTGTTTGCCTGCCTTTGTCCTGTGTGTGTTTGCCTGTTTGTGTCCTGTGCCTGTGTCCTGTGTTGTTTGCCTGCCTGTGTCCTGTGTTGTTTGCTTGCCTGTGTCTGTGTTGTTTGCTGCCTGTGTCCTCATCTGGTGCTGTTTTAGCATTTGTATGATTGGTCAGGATTGTTTTGCAGGCTGGGGCTTTTGATCAATATGTGCAAAGCGCTGGCTTTGCATAATCTAGTTGTGGTTTACTTTGACTACTTACTGCCACTTGTAAAACTTTAACATTTGTATTTTCACTGGTTGCAGGCTGCACTTATTTGCACTGGCTTGGTGTCTCATTTTACATGGTTCTTCCCCCCCCCCCCCCCCCCCCCTGCCCCTGTCCCCTCTCTCTCCCCCAATCTCTCCCCCCCAGCCTCTCTCACTACCCCCTCATCTCTCCCCCCGTCTCTTTCACTCCCCCCTCTTCTCCCCCCCCCTCTCTCTCCCCCCACCCTCTATCCTCCCCCTCGTGAAGAGAGACCGTTACTAAAAATGTTAAATCCCACCACTGAATAATATATGTGTGTGTGTGCAGACATAAATAGCTGTCGGGCGATGTACAGGAGGGGGGTGCTTGGATGCGGATTAATAATATAATAATTATTATTTAGATTCTCCATGTCACTGGTCTTTACAGCTCGTAATCCTTTAATGCTCGTCACTCGGGACCTTGGATGTTTATTAGTTGTGTTTCCTCTGTTGCAGATACCAATATAAACATCATTATTATCAGTATCACTTAATTCAGCACCAACTCCTGTGCCCTCAATCACAAAGGCGACCCCCTCATGTTTAATGTAATTATTATATATGTGCTGTCCCCATATGTATTGTCCAAATCAGGTGTTATCATAATCATTGTTCTTATTATTGCTAAATGTGGGCCAGGGTCTGTCATGTCTCGCTTGACCCTCATGTTTAATATTGTATCTCTTCATATTCTCTCTGTTAATACATGGCACTTATTCTGAAGATAAGCTTTAGTGTGTGTGTGTGTGTGGGTGTGTGTGTGTGTCTGTTTATTAATGACCTTGAGGTTGCATAGAGAGCAAACGTCTCATCTTTGCTGATGATACTAAATTGTGTAAGGTAGTAGAACCAGAGCAGAATGTAATTTTCTCCAGAAGGACTTGGAGAGACTTGGAAACTTGGACAGGTAAATGGCAGTGAGGTTTATACAGATACATGTAAGGTTATGGATTTGGGAAACAAGAATAAAAAGCGACTTACAAATTAAATGGGATAAATTGGGGGATCCTTGATGGAGAAGGATTTAGGAGTGCTTGTAGGCGCAGGAATATTGCATAGTGCAAGTCATGCAGAAGCTGCAAAGGCAAACAAGATCTTATCTTGCATTAAACGGGAATGGAGTAGAAGGAAGTAAACATAATGATTCCCTTTAATAGAGTATTGTAAGACCCACACCTTGAATATGGAGTACAATTTTGGCCACCAGTCTTTAGAAAAGACATTATGGAACAAGAAAGTGAAGAGCCCCCAAATTCATAAAGGGGATTGATAATAGATTTGTTACAATAGAAAAGAGGCATCTAAGAGGGGATATGACAACTATATACAAATATATTGGGACAGTTGAAGGAGCTTTCAAAGCAACTATTCATCCCAGGGGCAGTACAAAGGACTCGAGGGCATCCCTTAAGGTTGGAAGAAAGGAGATTTCACCAGAACAAAGGAAAGGTTCTTACAGTACGGCAGTTAAAATGTGTAAATTCATTACCCATAGAGACTGTGATGGCAGAATCAAGAGATATCTCTCAAAAAAGGTTGGACACTTTTTAGAAAATAAATTATACAGGGATATACCAAATAAGTAAACATGGGAAGGATTGTTGATAGAGGAAACAGTAACTCGATTGCCAATATTTGGTCAGGAAGGAATTTATTTCCCCCCTTATCATTTGATGATGTTTCACTGGGGTTTTTTTGTTTGCCTTCCTCTGGATCAATATACTGTAAGTACGGATATAGGATAAAGTATCTGTATTCTAAATTTAGCATAGGTTGAACTTGATGGACCGTATGTCTGTTTTCAACTCAACTATTCTGTAACTATGTATTTATCATGTGCTGGGCACAACAAGCGTATATAACTATGCTCTTAATTGTAGTGCTGGCCATGTGGACAAGACCACAAGGGCCTTACCTGTCCGGACCATGGGCTCCCCAAAACCTTAATTCCAACCCTGTTCATCCGGATGCACTCTCACACACTTATACACACACATATAGACTCATGCTCACACACATACAAGTATATAGGCTAAGACTCACCCACGTAAACGTGCACACACACAAATATATATAGATGTATACGCACGCTCTGACACACACATATACACTCACATGAAGAAACTCTCACATACACACATACAGACAAGCACCGCACATAAAAGACACACTTTCATACAAATACACACACACATACATATAGCCACACGCTCACACGCCTAAACGTCACTTGAGCTCACACCAAACCTTCCGCGCTCACTCACACCCTGCCTCACTCACGCGACACAAACACTTACGCTGAAATACGCCCCCACTGACTCACACACATTCTGTCACACACACACACCTGACACACAGTCACACTACATTAGCACATATTTACAGACCTGGTTCCCACAAGGCGCGGTGACTGAAATGGTGATAATATCTCAGGGCCTTGAAGTGAAGCTCGGGGCTCCGGTTGAATGAGGTGCTGTTTGGGAGGTCGAAAAGTCGTATTGCAGACATCCCTCCCCCTATTGGTACTGAACACCCGACAATCACGAAACAGAAAGACGCGCGACTGGGGGATTGGGGCAAGAGAAGCGGGGACAGAATGTAAATTCTTCCTATTGCTCATTATAACTGCTCCCTAGAAACTCCTTCCTATTGCTCCGTCCATATAACTACCCTCGTAAAATCCCCATATTGCCCATATAAACTCGTCTCCTCACTTGTTGTCCGGGTCCCAGGCCCACATGGCACACAGCCTTGCGCTCCATAGGATTGGTGTACCCTCAGGTAAGTGTTGGCGGGCAGAGGGTTATCAGCTGCTGGTCCTCTTGTCGATGTATGCCCAGGGTGGGGCCGGAGAAGATACAGAGGGCAGTCTGATATCCACGCCCGCTGCACAGTGTTGCGCAACCCAGAGATGCACACGCAGCCTTGCACACTTGGTAATGTGATGAGAGTATAGTCTTCAGCCACGCTGCTGGTTACTTGCGACCCCTGATGAGGGCCGGCAGAAGGGGGGGGCACAGCTTTGAATACGAAAAACTTAAGCAGAAAAAGGACTCTCTGCCTGGGTAGGTATCGGTGGCATGTGTAGGAATATATTAGGGAGACACGATCAAGCAGAGCCCATTTGAGCGGGAGTCCGTTAAGGGGGCCACCATGGAGCTGGAACAGTGTGGACTCTTCACCTGTCCCCCTTTTCCACCTGGGACCTCTCTGCCTGTCACTACCTTATGCCGTTAGGACTGACATCCTCTGCTCTGCCCTGGATGGGTAAATATATATTCACAGAAGAAGAGGGAAGGAGGGCGAAGAATGATGCTACAGCGCGACTAGGTCGCCAGGAGGGAACGAAAGAAAAAGGGGCAGTCTCAGTACGCGGCTCGATGGGGAGGCGGATAGAGGACGACAGTGATCCGTACGCTAGGGAGTAATGGGAGGTGGATGACAATGAAGGGTAGCCAAAAGGCGGAAGGGCGGCAGGGAAGAAATGGATGATCACTGCGCGGGAGAGCGGCATAGGGCCAGGGGCGTCAGGAAAAAGGGGTGCAGGAGAGGGGAGGGCGAGTCATGGACAAAGAATAACAAGGGGTGGTGTGACTTTTAATTGATTTGTTATGAAATGGTGATGTGCTTGTCAATGAAATTCACTCTAGATGAATGGATTTGTGTGCTATGTGCAATTGGAGTATATGCGAGGCAGGGTAAACAAAAAGTGAAATGATGTGTGAAAAATAATATTAAATATAATGGGCGTCTATTTATCTGAAATTGGTGATCTTGGTGCTGCGCAGAGGCGAGTCTAGGGCGGAAGAAAAGCCATTCGAGCATTGGCCCAGCTACTACCGGCTGCGAGGTTGGATCGTCAGGAGGGAAGTAGGTCGCAGAAGAGGTGGGCTGTTGTGCCCTAGCTTGTTTTCCCCGCTAGAAATATGACGGCCTTCTTTGCGGTCGTCCTAGGCCTCGTCGCCTCTAATGCATTTGCGCAAACAGGTCGTGTCCTCTTGTGCTTACGGGCTGCATAGGCCGCTTTTGACGGGCAGACGCGCCGTCCCGTCCCAGTCGCCATTCTGACAGTGTTCGGAACCAGATCCTTTTGGTTCATGCCGATACTCTGGTCCGAGCGACAGTCGGTGCGTGTTCGTGGAGTCGCTTGATTTGGTGTTGAGCTTCGCAAACTTCAGCTTACCCGATTTGTTACTAAAGGGTCCAGATCGTTAGTAGGCTACCCCGTTTGCTAGGTTGCATACCATATGGAAGCGAGCCGGCGTTGGCGAGCAGTCCCTACCGTTTCGGGGTCGACCACTAGTCATTCGGGTCGGGTTTCAAGAAAGTGCCCACCATGCCATACTCCAGCCGCCAACCTTACCCCCACGTATCTTTGCCTCTCGAAGGAGTGCTGGCCTCGCCGCCCCCAGTAGGCCGGTCCTCCCGTAAGCCTCCCGCGCTCCCTCGAGTCCTCATGTCCGTCTCCTAAGGTCTCCGCAGTGTGACCCCAAACAGGCGCTGGAAGGGCAGGAGGAAAGTACTGTTGCCAGGCTTTCTAGCTGTCCTTAGCGCACAGTTCAAATGCAATAGGGGCGACGTACAAGGGAAAAGCCCCCCCAGTAGGAGTGATACAGAAAGGCAGTAGTGAAGGAGAAGTGAAAGGAACAGGAAACTAAAGAGAAACGAAGGTCGTGGAGACAGCGGGCTCAGGAGTGGGTTTGGCAAATGCTCTTTTCTTCCTCGTTCTTCTGCTCCCCCACTCTTGTTGACTCTGTCCATTCACCTCGCCAGGCACGGAGGGTAGATGAACCTGGCGAGGGCCACGCAGGTCAACGTGAGCACAAAGGGGGGGAGGCAGGTAAGTATAGGCAGGTGGAGAATAGCAATGTAAATAATAGAACACATCATCCTTATCATGCTATGTGGCTTCCACTGCCTCATTCTTGGACTTCCCATGGTTACTATTTCAACTGCCGGTCCCTAGTGATCTTTCTATATGCCTGTCTTGGTAAGCAGGCTCACTGTGGTAGTCTCCGGGTCGCTTAGGCATGCCGTTGGGAAAAACAAGGGATAAGGGTAACGCGTGCGGGGCTATTGGTGAAAGAGGAAACGGTTAGCTGTTCTCGCCCCCAGCACGCTCGTCTCTACAGTGCGGAAAAGCATTTCCGGCCAGTACTACCGTCTCTTGCCCACATCAAAAAAGGCAGGTGGCGCGCCGTCCGCGGTGCCACTTCACAGCAACGCTAAGAGGGGTGGACCGGGCGTATCTGCTAGAGCAGGATCAAGTCAATAGGCTGTTGGGGTTTTGTAGAGTAGTCTTGGGAGGGCGCCTTCACCCTCAGGACGGGGAGAAGTGGTGAAGTACCTAGTATGCAAAGTGGCCAAGCGGACGGGCTGGCACGGAAAGCCCAAGGGGTAAAACAGCGGGAGCAAGGAGGGGCCAGGGGACGCGAGAAAGGGCCGGAATGTCTGGTGGTGGCAACATTGTTTACTAACCCTCCTTGTTTTGTGGTTCCTCTGTGCGACTGCTTCTCTGCTGGGTGTAGGAGATTGCAGCGAGGAAGAAGGGTAGAGTCGGGGAGGCTGGAAAAAGGGGAGGGGGAAGGGATAGGGGTTGGGTGCGGAAGTGGGGGACGGATGAGGGGGAACCGAGGCAAGGTGCCCCCATCTACGACCTCAGAAAGCGTGTGCGCGGCGTGTTCTGTCCAAGTTAAGTAGGCCGGAGCTCTGTTCACGGCGTTGTGACAGAGTGGATTTCTGCGTTGGCAGCGGGGTTCCTTTCGCAGGCAGTCATGCCCCCAAAGTGAAGGAACAGTGCGGTCCGATATGGCGGATCGGAATAGAATTAAAGGAGCCAATGAGCTTCTGTAGTGTCCCAACAGCGGGATGCCCTGGCAGAGGCCTGCGGTTTGCCGATGGGCAAAGCGCCGGGGAGGGCAGAGTGCGCGTATCACGGGAGAAGCGTCAGGGAGGACGTAGAGATAGAGGGGAAGTTAGGCAACACGGGGAGGAAAGGAGCAGGGGAGTGGAAAGTGAGAGTACCCCACACCCCCCCCGCCACCCGACCTCCTGGCGTTCCGTTGGCTTTGTGTATTTCTGGGCCTTTGTCCTGGTTGCTCCCCTCTTTGGCACTTTGAGATAGACCGACTGTTGGGATGAGGGTTGTGTGGATGGGTTAGAGAGCAATGTAGGATGTCGGGTCTGGGGACGAGGTGGGTGAGCATTGTGTGATACAAAAGCCTGGCACCGTAGGGCTGCAATGTGGATACAGAGCCTGGCACCTCCAGGACACAGATGGTGGCACCTCTAGGGCCTGAGAAAATTAGATTTGGGAGCCACAGTGGAGACAAACAGGTTTGGTATAAGGAACGGGCAGCAGCAGAGGGCACACGGGACCAGAGTTGTTCGGAACAGGGGATGGACCTGAGTTAGTGGCAGCATTAAGGGCAAGGGCGAGGGGGCGGTAGCAAAAAGTTTGACTGTGGGTAAGTGGCATTGTAGCAGTGGTGGCACCGCAGGGCAGAGTGCCAGGTCCTGAGGCGGGGGAAGACTGGTACACAAGGTGCATAGGTGTTGGAGATGCGAAGGCGGGTGGCAGTGCCCACTCACCGACTCCTGAATTGCCAAGTCCTCTTGATATGCCCAGGTGAAGGTGGTATTGGCAGTCCTCTGCACCGGTACGTGTAGGACTGTTCTGCCGGGTCGCCGCGGTCCAGGCTTTCTACCACTGAGCTCAGGCCAGGACTTTACGCATGAGAGAGAGGGGTCCACAGCGGACACATGGATGTGCATAATTACCTTGTGCATTTATCCAGGTGACCCCCCCATCTTATCAGTCAACCTAGCTCCTGAGTGTCTTATTGCACCTTTAAAAACGTATTGCAGTAACGCAGCTCCATGGGTGCTTTATTAAACCCTTGTAAAATCTCATGCATGAACGCAGCGCTTGAGTGCCTTGTTGCCCCTTGTTGTAACATCTTATTGTTAAGAGGCGAGGATTCATGCTATCACGAGGGCAGAATCAGAACAGAGAAAAGAGAAAAGGAGAAAGGGGAAGAAAAGAAAGAAAAAGGCGAGGAAAGGGAATCTTTCCTCCCTCACTTGCATCACCCTATCTTTCCCCCTTTCCCTCCCACCTCTGCTGCCTCCTTTTCAACTACTGCAAGCGTTCTGTACCCCTCCCTTTCTCGAAAACCTATCTTCAAGGGAGAAATGAGAAAAAAAGAGAAAGAGAAAGAGAGAGGGAAAAGAGGGGAGAGAAAACAAAGAGAGAGCAAAAAGGTAGGCGGGAGAGAAAGCAAGGGAGGAGAAAAAGAGAAAGGAGAGTAGAGGAAAAGGCTTCACCTGTCTCACATTTAGGCACCCACTCTATGCTAACCACGCCACCACCCCGGCTCCTCCTCTCTCTCTCTTCACCGCTACCTGATCACCTGCCTGGCTGCTTGTCCCCCCCCCCCGGCCCCGGTTGGCATACCAGTAATGAAGTAAGGTGGCAGTTCACAGAACATTTGGTCTCCTCAAATACGAACGGATGCGGAAGGGAAACTCCGTATTACGACAGTCATATGCAGGACGTGGGGCTGGCGGAGGGGGGGATATGAGGAGAGTGAATTCATGCTTCTGAACCACTACTGCACCCTGGGGAGGAATGAAGGGGACCATGGAACAGCTGCCACTTTGTTAACCTGAATGCCAGGGATAGTCAGGGCAGGAGAAGCATATAACGCTATCAGAGGATCAGCTGATGTGTAAATTAATTCCAGCCACGTCCCAGCCGTGGAACAAAACACAAGAGAGGGCTACTAGTCAGAGGGATGGCAGATTTATGTCCTGTGCCATGCCCTAGAGGTGCCAGGTAGTTCGTATTTCGGTGAGGCCCTAGGGCACAAGATGTATCCTTGTTACAGCCCTAGAGAGGAGAAGGAGAGTGTGAGAGCAAGTGAAGAGCCAGTCGAGAGTCAAGAAAAAAAAAAACGGCGTCCCAGGATTTACCGCGCCAGCTTAGAGGTACACGCTCTAATGTGCTACTAGGGTCAGTCTACCTGTGCCACGCCGTAGAGGTACCAGGATGTGTATCCGTTGTGCCATTGCTGTGCTGGCTCGTTCCCTGTGCCATACCAGAGGTACCTAGGGAAGAAGTTTTGATAACTATGCCAAGAAATCAGCGAGTGGGTGCCAGGCTCGGTGCTTCTACGGAACCTCTTCCAAGTCATTGAGTCACAGGCATTCGCTATATACCTGTCTGTCATAGAGAATCGGAGGGGTCCATGCTTCTGTCTACCGTCCAGTCTCAGAGGTGCCCTAAGTACATGACACTTCTGGGTATACCTCGAAGTTGGAACCCGCTTAAATACTTTGCTCTATGTGTCGTGGGCAGAGGGAGTTGCACCATTGTACTCAAAGCCAGGACGGCCTCTGGTTCAGGCCGCAGGGCCGACTGACCAGGCTGCCAGGGGAAACAGGCAAAGGAAGGGTTATATTGGGCACAGCTCACACACCAGGCAGCAACAAAGCGTGAGACACTTCGGAGACAAAGATCTGGGGTAAAGACGACACACACAGTTCTGTATACAAGCCACCACTGAACAGTCAACACATTGCTCATTACAGACAACACTGACTCTCATTCAATCTTGATAGCCCCGTAACTTTGAAGAGTGTTTAAAAGCAGGGTCAGCCCTTAGTAGGAGAAAAGGACCTTAGACAGTGCATAATTCAATGAGTTTGAGGGCAGTCCCACTGGGAGGAATATTTTGTTTAAATGTTGTCGGTGTGAAGTGGGACCAAGAGGTGCCATATGTGGACTTGCCAGTGCCATTGTAGAAAGTGCCATAGAGCAGGGCATGCAAGGAAGCTGGTATGGTCAGGTAGAACACCCGGAGTTAAAGGTGGGAACCGGGGTCTGACACCCGAATCTGCAGGGGGAGGGGCACAGCGCCCCACACTCTCACGGCAGATACTTGGGTTCGATCCATTTAAATCAGTGGGTCTGTGATGGGGACGGGAGGGAAATTGTTGTCAACTATGTCATTGCGAGGCGGATCATGGAACTAGATTTAATGTCCCTCTAAAGGCTCCTTGGGCGGTTGTCCATGTCCCCATACAGTGGGAAGGAACCAGGCTCCAGCTAACATAGGCCCCCCTCTGTCGTTTCAACGTATCACACAGCGGGGGGATGGACAGGCTTCAGTCCATATCCCTCCTTTGGTCTATGTCAGTGTGACCTGGAGGTTAGGAGGGGGCAGAGTAGTTCCATCACCTCTTCTATCTGTGTCCAGGGCCAAAAACGCAAGATTTTACGGGGCTCCGGTGGTGCAGGGGACTGTCAGCCGCGCTGGCTATCCTCAGTGCTGTCTTGTCGTACGACTGGCCTCTTCGGGGCTCAGTTTTTCCAGTGCACACCGGCAGGAGAGAGAGAGGCCCCGCGTGGGCGAGACAGCAGCAGCAGCTGGGGAGAGCTGGGCAAACCAGAGGTAAGTGTATTTGTGAGTGTGCGTGGAGGAGGTGGGGGATAGCGATCGTAGTGGTGGAGTGGTAGCTGGGGGGGTTGGAGGTGTTGTCGTATTCCGGGGGTAGGAGTGGGCTGGTGGGGGGGGTAGAGTATGTGATCGTGAGGAGTGTCATTGGTGACTGGAGGGGGGGTTGTTTGTCGTGGTGTATTTGGGGGGAGGAGGGGTTGTGGTGGGAGGGGGAAGGAATTGTAGGTTATTGGAGGGGAATTCAGTTTGTGGCCAGGGAAGGAGGGGGGCAAATTGAGGTGGGGAGAAAAAGAAAGGCGGGGAGGGGATTGGGGGAGGGATCGGGGGAGTGAGAGGGGTTGAGTGATTGAGTGATAGTGGAGGAGGGATGAGATACGAAGACAGGGAGTGTAAAGGTGGAAGTGGAGGGGAGGAGTGTAGAGACAGGGGGGAGAGAATACAGGCTGCAAGGGCCAGGGAGAGGGGAGGGAGAGGGAGGGGAGGAGGAACGGTAATCGATGCCGAAGGGGGGGGGGGGGGCGTCGAGGCGAAGATAACTGGTCCTGGGCACAGGAAAATTGCTGACGGCCCTGTCTGTTTCAGTCATTCTGCAAGGGGCGGGACAATTTCATTCACCTCGATCACGTTGCCGGCAATGCAGGTGTGCGTGTAGAAATAATCCTTCTCGTGCAGGGTGGAACGAGGGGTTGCAGGAGGCGGACCCTGAATCTTAAGAAGACGAGGCAGAGATTACATCTCCCGGGGACACTGCGACGCTACCGAGGTGGTTGAGGACTGCACGCCGGCTCACAGCTTCGGAGATTCCCGGATTACATATTCTATTTGAGGTGTTTTTTAAAGATGCCACTCTGTAAATTGCACATCCTGACGATTTTATATTATTGGGATAAATAGTTTATATGCTCCTTGGCAGAGTATGCGTTTCTGTTCCCTTGAGAGTCCCACACTGACCAGACCCTACAATTGGAATTGCCAACAGTTTGAGAGCTATACTGTTTTAAATTTGGGGGATGTCAGTAAGAACGACCTCAATGGCCCCAGGGCATACGCGTGGTCAATTTGCTACCATTACAATTGAAGTGTTGGTAGTAGTGTTGTTTTTATTGTAATAAAGTTGTAAGTACGTTTTTACACTAGGCTGGATTATTTCCTACGCGCTGCGTGGGGGCATCTGCTGATAACCTGAGGGCGACTACCAAGAACACGAGAAAACCATCGACTGAACCCACGTGGGGTTGGTGAAATATTGAAGGTTGGAACGCGACACAGCACAGATTCTCTCCCTGCAAGTGCAAGAAATTATCTGTAAGGAGGGTTATTTCCACTCCGTGTGGGGCTGATGCGGTTTTTCGGGTTTTTATATACTGCGAATTTGGTTGTGTCTCTTTCTTATTATTGCAGAGGATGTGGGGCCATGGAAGACCATCAAGAGCCAATTGAATTGAATTGGTTTATCCACCATGCCAGGACGCTATTTCCATCAAGGACTGATTGGATCATGGTACTGTGGACTTCTTAACACCATTAGCGCCGAGGGACCCAGCTTGTTGTAGTTTCATGTTTATGTTAGATTGGAAACTCGTCTATGTGATGTGCCATTGGAAGCTGTTTCAAATATTTGTTAATTTCGGCACACATTTGTTGATATTATATCACATTAGCCAGTTGGATCAAGCGCTGGTAATGGAGGAGAGCGTTATTAGTTAGTGTCGCTTTACATACAGTACAGTAAGTGCAAACAAGACACCGTGGGAATTTAAAATATTTTTTACTGGGAGTGTTGAGAGCAGAGAATGAGAGAGGCGAGAGGAGGAGCCTCCTCTGGGAGCCAGAATCAAAGCTCGCTGGGTTGAAGCACTAGCTTCTCCGGAAGGAGAGACATCTAGCGCCGGCCAACTCGCATCGTGTGTGCAATGTTGCATCACTGGATTACGGGCTTTGCATACGTATAGCAACGCTGCGCAAAATGGCGCATTTTTTAAAAACCCTGGCGATTTTGGTCTATATGGGACTTTACGTATTGAGGCCCTTGTATGTCAGCCCTAGAAATGACAGGCCCTATAACCCCAGCCTTAGAGGTGTCAGGCTAGTTAACCCAGGCCTTAAGGTTGCCAGGCTCTCTATCCAACCCGAAGGGCAGGGTGTAACCTGAGCGGAAATTATCAGGGGCATCAAATTGGGTGGCAAAACGGTTGGCCCGGGCGTTGAGAGTAAGGTGGTTGGGCACACTGACAGGATGAGGTATAGCTGCTGGCGGTGAAACGTGCCCCGGGGCTACATGGGAAGCAATCCGAGGTGAAGAGCGCCTGGTGAGAAAGAACCCTCAAATAAGCTCACCCCCAGCAACCCTGAAACCCAGCACCCTGTAGTATACACCACCAAAAACCAAGGCCCCCTACACTCCCCAAATTCAGCTCTCAATACCCCAAACCCAAAGTCCCATACACACACCAAAACCCAGCTCATTGAACTCTGAAAACCCAGATACCCTGTTCCATACATCCCCCCCAAACCAAAGGTCCCCAACACACCTCAAACCTGCAACACCCCACAACACCGTGATGAAACTAAGCACCTTTCATAACGCCCTCAAACCCAGCAACAGCACCCCGAAAAAACCATAAGTCTCTTGGATAAACACCTTTGCACCCAGAGCCCCAGACACCCCCTGTAAGAAAAATGGTGGGAAATATAAGTATTTTAATAAATTGGTAATCAGGGGTCAATGTGATTAACAAACAAATGTTTTTACTTGGCGTTTTAAACCGTGGACCAGGCCTGATGGGTTGCATATATGACCCAGGAATCTTGAGATACGGGTTTTTGTTATACGACAGGGTGGGATGATAAGGATGCGATTTATTTGGAAAGAAAGAGTACTAAGTCTCACCAAGGCTGTAATATGAAAATCAGAATCAACAAGAGGGTGTTTTGGGATCAGACACGTAGAGTTCTCATCTTTCCTACTCCAGACCGCTCTGGAAAAAGCCCATGACATTGTGGTTTAAAGTATAGTATAGTATCGCTACCAATGGGGATTTGCTAATAATGTGGTCTGAGCGTGGCTCCGATTTAACAAACATCGCCAAGTTTGTTTTGTGGTTTTTTAGCGAAATGGCTGCCGAGGCGCGGAACTTTACCCGGATCGCAAGCTTTCCTTCTCTGCTTCATTCAGTCACGCACCAAAGCCCAAGGTTTTTTTTTTTTTAATAAACAGTCAACACACCACACGTACACGTGTATAACCTTGTCCCAATGCATGTCCATGCTCACAGGTGTGCCATACGTGACCACCCAAAACAACCTTTTGAGCCCCATACATACCCTTGAAAAAGCAGAAACCCTGTGTGAAACAACACAGACTAAACCTAGTGTGCCATCCTATACACACCCTAAGAACGCAGCAGAGGTCCACACCCATTAATAACCTAAACAATAAGCTTTCACCTTACACCCCACATCTTGTCTTAGCACAGACACCAACAGAGGCGCCCGACCCAAAAACCACAGGCAGGGGGCAGAAGGCAAGTAAGAAGACAGATAGGGATATATTTGCCCACTAAAGGGTTTCCTATCACAATACTTCCATCTTGTACGATCCCAAATTAATATTGTTCCTAATCCCATACCACTTCCCCCACCACCCTTTGTTCTCTGCTGTGCCCTGGGATATCCTGTATCAGGTAGGTTCCTTCAGTAAGACAGGGTTTAGGGATGGTGCCTCCCACGGATACCAAGAAGGCGTTCATCCAGTCAAAGGACATATTACCTCTGCGTCAGCTTCACCTGTAGATATATGGCATCATGATCACCCAGGAGGAAAAAGGAAAAAAAAAGTTACATCTGCAGCAAAAATTCAATAACAATATATATATATTAATATATAATATAATATATTATATATATATATATAAACACATATATACGTCCTCTCTATTGCCCCAGCGACCACCCCTTTAACTCCTTTAATGCTCCGTTAGAATCGCTCGATTAATCCTTCTATTGCCCAATATAATCTCTCACTATAACTCCCCCTATTAGCCAATTGTTACCACGCCCGACAAGGACGACAGAGAGCGCAGAGACCCCCGCCGGGATGGGTGTATCATGGTATAGTTGTGTGTATGTGGGTGTGAGTGAGGGGGGGAGATTGGCACTGCCGCTGCCGCGCTGTACCCGTGCTGTGTATACATATCATGGTATAGTTGTGTGTATGTGGGTGTGAGTGAGGGGGGGAGACTGGCGCTGCCGCGCTGTACCCGTGCTGTGTATACATGTCATGGTATAGCTATGTGTGTGTGTGTGAGTGAGGGGAGACTTGCACTGCCACTGCCGCGCTGTACCCGTGCTGTGTATACATGTCATGGTGTAGCGGTGTGTGTGAGTGTGTGTGAGGGGGGAGGCGGGCACTGCTGCTGCCGCACTGTACATGTGCTGTGTATACATGTCATGGTGTAGCAGTGTGTGTGTGAGTGTGTGTGAGGGGGAGGCGGGCACTGCTGCTGCCATTGCTGTACCTATAATAGAATATGATGTCTCGTATCCCAGCGTTCTCTGGGGGGAAGAGATTTGCGGGGGACGAGATATTACCCAGAGTACTTTCTGTAGTCACGCCTGATAGAGCAATACAAGAGAAGAATTCATTACAGACCTGCAGAGTGTTGCCAATTAACCCCTCCCCTGGCGGTGCCCTGCAGAGCGTCACTGCAGTTAGTTCACTGTTCTACACGGTGCCAGTGACCCCTATGTTCACCTATGAGGCGGTCAGCAATGCTGATTGGCTGTGATGATACCAGCGCCTTGAGCCCGAGCGTATCGGATGGCACCAGCACAGCCTGGCACACGAAGGCAGCCACGGAGTGCGAGTACTCGTTCTCTGACCCTCGGAAATCCGACACATTCTCCACACAGGACGCCAGCTTCCTCCCCTAGGAGGGTTAGGGGGAAGTGCAGGAGAGAATGGGAGAGAGGAGGGACAGGGATGTGATATGTGATACAACACACACCTGATTCCAGCAGACATAACCGTACAGTATGTGCACATACTAGACCATTTTCACACACACACACACACACACACATTCATATGCAGGGGTGGATTATGGTGGGGGCTCAGGGGGCACGTACACCCCCCTGCCCTATCCATGGGGTCTCCCCAGCAGGAGATCGTGCCGAGCTGTGTTGACATTTTCATCACCCGCCCCTCCTTCCTCCCTCAACCTTGGAGGCTGCAGTGAAGGTAACCTTCAGAGAACGGGGCGGCGGGGCGAGACTCTCCAACCACAAGCAAATAATATAGCCAGCAGGCAGTGACTGGGGAGGCTGCAGAGCACAGAATAATATCAGTATAGGGATTCAGCCGGTTCGCACCGGTTCGTACGAACCTGTATGTACCTAAAATTTCCTCCGTTCGCCGAGCCGGTGAGAGCAGGGATAGAGCAGAGCTTCTGATAAGGCTGCAGCCCCGCTGGCGCTGACCGAGCTCATGCTTGGAGAGCGGTGACGTCACCAGCTCTCCAAGCATGAGCGCCGGGTGTCCTGGCTATTTTGCAAGCGTGGGGGTGTTGGGGGGTTGTTGAGCGCGCTTCAAACTCTCTTTTTTTTGCCTCCCTATGTGCCAAGCTTGGGAGAGCGTGCGTGCCCACGCAAGAGCATGCGCACACCACGTGAGCAGGGACGGGACAATTTAAATTGCAGAACCTAAACTCTGCAACCGCCGCGCGCTCAGTACGCTCAGCGCTAGCGTGGCCGCAGCCTTAGAGGCTGGGCAGCTTGCTCCATCCTGATTGGCTGCTGCTGTATAATGCAGCCAATCAGGAGGAGGTGGCAGGAGCCTGGGGGTGGGGCCAAAGAGCGGAGAAAAGGATGGAGCAGAGAGGTGAGGTTGTGTTAGGCAAGGTCTGTGTGTCGCCTGCCTGCCTGTCTGCGTGTGTGTGTCTGTGTCCTGTGTTGTTTGCCTGTTTGTGTCCTGTGTCTGTGTCTGTGTCCTGTGTTGTTTGCCTGCCTTTGTCCTGTGTTGTTTGCCTGTTTGTGTCCTGTGTCTGTGTCCTGTGTTGTTTGCCTGCCTGTGTCCTGTGTTGTTTGCTTGCCTGTGTCCTGTGTTGTTTGCTTGCCTGTGTCCTGCCTCATGGTGCTGTTTTAGCATTTGTATTGGTCAGGATTGTTTTGCAGGCTGGGGCTTTTGATCAATATGTGCAAAGCGCTGGCTTTGCATAATCTAGTTGTGGTTTACTTTGACTACTTACTGCCACTTGTAAAACTTTAACATTTGTATTTTCACTGGTTGCAGGCTGCACTTATTTGCACTGGTTCCCCTTGGTCTCTCTTCCCCTTCCCTGGTCTCTCCCCCCTCCCCCCCCCACCCTCTCTCTCCCCCCCACCCTCTATCCTCCCCCCTCCGTGAGAGAGAACCTGTTACTAAAAATGTTAAATCCCACCACTGAATAATATATGTGTGTGTGTGCAGACATAAATAGCTGTGCGGCATGTCACAGGAGGGGGGTGCTGATGAGATTAATAATATAATAATTATTATTTAGATTCATCCTATGTCACTGGTCTTTACAGCTCAGTAATCCTTTAATGTCTCGTCACTCGGGGACCTTGGATGTTTATTAGTTGTGTTTCCTCTGTTGCAGATACCAATATAAACATCATTATTATCAGTATCACTTACATGTCAGCACCACTCCTGTGCCCTCAATCACAAAGGCGACCCCCTCATGTTTAATGTTAATTATTATACTATGTGCTGTCCCCATATGTATTGTCACAAATCAGGTGTTATCATAATCATTGTTCTTATTATTGCTAAATGTGGGCCAGGGTCTGTCATGTCTCCTTGCCCCTAATGTTTAATATTGTATCTCTTCATATCTCCTCTCTGTTAATAATACATGGCACTTATTCTGAAGATAAGCTTTAGTGTGTGTGTGTGTGTGTGTGTGTGTGTGTGTGTCTTGTTTATTAATGACCTTGAGGTTGGCATAGAGAGCAAAGTCTCCATCTTTGCTGATGATACTAAATTGTGTAAGGTAGTAGAACCAGAGCAGAATGTAATTTCTCTCCAGAAGGACTTGGAGAGACTGGAAACTTGGACAGGTAAATGGCAGATGAGGTTTAATACAGATACATGTAAGGTTATGGATTTGGGAAACAAGAATAAAAAGGCGACTTACAAATTAAATGGGGATAAATTGGGGGAATCCTTGATGGAGAAGGATTTAGGAGTGCTTGTAGGCAGCAGGATTAGCAATAGTGCCCAAAGTCATGCAGTAGCTGCAAAGGCAAACAAGATCTTATCTTGCATTAAACGGGCAATGGATAGAAGGGAAGTAAACATAATGATTCCCTTTAATAGAGTATTAGTAAGACCACACCTTGAATATGGAGTACAATTTTGGCCACCAGTCTTTAGAAAAGACATTATGGAACAAGAGAAAGTGAAGAGCCACCAAATTCATAAAGGGGATTGATAATAGATTTGTTTACAATAGAAAAGAGGCATCTAAGAGGGGATATGACAACTATATACAAATATATTTGGGACAGTTGCAAGGAGCTTTCAAAGCAACTATTCATCCCAGGGGCAGTACAAAGGACTCGGGGCATCCCTTAAGGTTGGAAGAAAGGAGATTTCACCAGCAACAAAGGAAAGGGTTCTTTACAGTAACGGCAGTTAAAATGTGTAATTCATTACCCATAGAGACTGTGATGGCAGATACAATAGATATCTTCAAAAAAAGGTTGGACATCTTTTTAGAAAATAAATGTATACAGGGATATACCAAATAAGTAAACATGGGAAGGATGTTGATAGAGGAAGTAATCTGATTGCCAATATTTGGAGTCAGGAAGGAATTTATTTCCCCCCTTATCATTTGATGATGTTTCACTGGGGTTTTTTTGTTTGCCTTCCTCTGGATCAATATACTGTAAGTACGGATATAGGATAAAGTATCTGTTATCTAAATTTAGCATAGGTTGAACTTGATGGACGTATGTCTGTTTTCAACCTCAACTATTCTGTAACTATGTATTTATCATGTGCTGGGCACAAAAGCGATATATAACTATGCTCTTAATTGTATGTGCTGGCCATGTGGACAAGACCACAAGGGCCTACCTGTCCGGACCATGGGCTCCCCAAAACCTTAATCCAACCCTGTTCATCCGGATGCACTCTCACACACTTATACACACACATATAGACTCATGCTCACACACATACAGTATATAGGCTAAGACTTACACCCACGTAAAGCCGTGCACACACACAAATATATATAGATGTATACGCACGCTCTGACACACACATATACACTCACATGAAGAAACTCTCACATACACACATACAGACAAGCACTCGCACATAAATAGACACACTTTCATACATACACACACACATACATATAGCCACACGCTCACACGCCTAAACGTGCACTTGAGCTCACACAAACCTTCCCTCGCTCACTCACACCCTGCCTCACTCACGCCGACACAAACACTTACGCTGACATACGCCCCCACTGACTCACACACATTCTGTCACACACACACACCTGACACACAGTCACACTTACATTAGCACATATTTACAGACCTGGTTCCCACAGAGCGCGATGCTGAAATGGTGATAATATCTCAGGCCCTTGGAAGTGAAGCTCGGGGCTCCGGTGAATGAGGTGCTGTTTGGGAGGGTCGAAAAGTCGTATTGCAGCATCCCTCCCCCTATTGGTACTGACACCCGACAATCACTGAAACATAAAGAGCGAGCCTGGGGGATGGGGGCAAGAGAAGCGGGGACAGATGTTAACTCTTCCTATTGCTCCATATAACTGCTCCCTAGAACTCCTCCTATTGCTCCGTCCATATAACTACCCCGTAAACTCCCCATATTGCCCCATATAAACTCTGTCTCCTCACTTTGTTGCTCCGGGTCCCAGGCCCACATGGCACACAGGCCTGCGCTCCATAGGATTGGTGTACCCTCAGGTAAGTGTCTGGCGGGCAGAGGGTACAGCTGCTGGTCCTCTTGTCGATGTAGTGCCCAGGTGGGCAGGAGATACAGAGGGAGTCTGTATCCACGGCACAGTGTTGGCACCGAGATGCCACGCCGCCTTGCACATTGGTAATGTTGATGGAGTATATCTTCGCCACGTCTGCTGTGTACTTGCGACCCTGGAGGGGGCAGAAGGGGGGGCACAGTTGATACGAAACAGGCAGAAAAAGGACTTCTGCCTGGTGTAGGTTACAGGTGGCACTGTGTAGGAATATATTAGGGACACAGCAAGCATAGCCCACATCTTGAGCGGGAGTCTTTAAGGGGGCACCATGGAGCTGGAACATGTGTGACTGGCACCTTTGAGATAGACCGACTGTTGGGATGAGGGTTGGGGGATGGGTAGAGAGGCAATGTAGGATGTAGGGTCTGGGGAGAGGTGGGTGGCATTGTGTGATACAAAGCCTGGCACCGCTAGGGCTGGCAATGTGATACAGAGCCTGGCACCTCATGGACACAGAGGTTGGCACCTCTAGGGCTGAGAAAATTAGATTTGGGTAGCACAGTGGAGACAAACAAGTGTTTGGTATAAGGAACGGGCAGAGGGGCACCACGGGACACAGAGTGTTAGGAACAGGGGATGGCCCTGAGTTAGTGGCAGCATTTAAGGAAGGGCAGAGGGGGTAGCAAAGTTTGACTGTGGGTACAGTGGCATTGTAGCATGTGGTGGCACCGCAGGGCAGAGTGCCAGGTCCTTGAGGCTGGGAAGACTGGTAACACAAGGTGCATAGTGTTTGCGGATGCGCAGGGTGGCAGTGCCCACTCACCGACTCCTGAATTGCAGTCCTCTGGAATGCCCAGGTGAAGGTGGTATTGGCATTCCTCTGCACACGGTACGTGTAGGACTGCTTCTCCCGGGTGCCGGTCCAGCTTTCTACCACTGAGCTCAGCTCAGACTTTACTGCCTGAGGAGAGAGGGGTCCACAGCGGACACATGAGTGCCTAATTACCTTGGCATTTATCCGGTAACATCTTATTGCAGTAACCTAGCTCCTGAGTGTCTTATTGCACCTGTAAAAACGTATTGCAGTAACGCAGCTCCTGGGTGCTTTATTAACCCTGTAACATCTCATTGCATAACGCAGCTCTTGAGTGCCTTGTTGCCCCTGTAACCTCTTATTGTTAATTATTATATGAATTCATTCTCTCATATTTCATCCTCTATCCCTCTCTCCCCTCTCCCCTTCTCACTATGTCCTCCACTACCTCCCCCTCTCTTCCCTTTTCATTCTTTCCTCCCTCACTCTCATCACCCTCTCTTTCCCCCTTTCCCTCCCCCTCTCTGCCCCTTTCACCTAACTGCCAGCGTTCTGTACCCCTCCTTTCTCGAACCCTATCTCTCACTGTCTCCCTAGCCACCACTCTCACTCTACCTCTCTCTGTCCCCACTGTTATTCTCCCCCCCTATCTCTCCCCCTCTATGCTTCTCTCAGCCATCTTATTCTCCCCATCTCAATTCTCTCTCTGCCCCTCTCACCTGTCTCCCCTCTTATTCCCCCCCTCTCTTTCTAACCCGCCCCCCCCCCCCCCCCCCCCCTCCCCCCTCTCCTCCCCCGGTCCCCCCCCCCCCCTCCCTCCCCCCCCCCCCCCCGGGTGCATACCATCATGAAGTACAGCTGGCAGTTCACAGAACATTTGGTCTCAAATACGAACGAGATGCGGGAAACCTCCTTATTATCCCCGTCATCATTCACGGACCGTGGGGGGCTGTAGGGGGATATGAGGAGAGTGAATCAGGCTTCTGTAACCTCTGCACCCTGGGGAATGAAGGCCATTGGAACAGTGCCACTTTGTTACCTGAATGCAGGGATAGTCAGGGCGAGAAGCATATAATCGCTATCAGAGGATCCAGCTGATGTGTAAATATAATCTCCAGCCACCTCCCAGCCTGAAAAACAAAGAGAGGTGCTACTAGTCCTAGAGATGGCAGGCTTTATGTCCCTGTGCCTGCCCTAGAGGTGCCAGGTTTAGTATCGCTATTGTAGCCCTAGAGGCACAAGATTGTATCCTTGTGCCATCCCTAGAGGTGAAAGGCTGTGTATCTCTGTGCTAGCCCTACGACGTCAGGCTCAGTATCTTTTTTGCAGCCCAAGAGGTACCAGGCTCTGTATACCTGTGCCAGCCTTAGAGGTACCAGGCTCTGTATACCTGTGCCAGCCTTAGAGGTACCAGGATGTGTATCCTTGTGCCATTGCTGTGCCTGGCTCTGTATCCCTGTGCCATCCCCAGAGGTACTCTGGGAGAAGTTTTGTATAACTATGCCAGAAATAGCGGTGCCAGGCTCTGTGTCTCGGACCCTTATCCAGTCATTGAGGTCCCAGGCTCTATATCCCTGTCTAGTCCTAGAGGTGCCATGCTCTGTCTACCTGTCCAGTCTCAGAGGTGCCCCTCACGTACCTGACACTTCCTGGTACTCGAAGTTGGACCCGCTTAATACTTTGCTCTTCATGTTCGTGGGCAGAGAGTTCCACCACTTGTACTCAAAGCCCAGGACGGCCTCTGTTCCAGCCGGGCACTGACTGCAGGCTGCAGGGAACAGGCACAGGAAGGGTTAATTGGGCACAGCTCACACCCCGAGCAACAAAGGCTGAGACACTTAGGAGACAAAAGATTCTGGGTAAAGACAGACACACACAGTTCTGTATACAAGCACACACTGAACAGATACACATTGCTCTTCAGACACACACTGCTCTTCAATTCTATGATAGCCCCTGTAACTTTGAAGAGGTTAAAAGGCAGGGTCAGCCCTATGTAGGAGAAAAGTGACCTTATGACAGTGGCATAATTAATGAGTTTGAGGGACAGTCCCACTGGGAAGAATATCTGTTTAAATTGTTGTCTGTGAAGTGGGACCAAGAGGTGCATATGTGGACTTGCCAGTGCCATTGTAGAAAGTGCCATAAGAGCAGGGCATGCAGGAGCTGGTATTGGTCAGGTAGAAACCCGGATTACACGGTGGGCACGGGGTCTTCACACCCGAATCTGGCAGGGGCACAGCGCCCTCCACACTCTCACGGCAGATCTTGGGTTCGATCCATTTATACATCAGCTGGGTCTGTGAGGGGACGGGAGGGAAAATTAGTGTCACTATGTCACTGTGCGGGGGCATGGATAGACTTCATGTCCTAAAGCTCCCTTCTGTCTGTGTCACATTGTCACCCTACAGTGGGAAGAACAGGCTCCATGTAACATAGGCCCCCCTCTGTCTGTTTCACTGTATCACCCAGCGGGGGGATGGACAGGCTTCATGTCCAATACCTCCCTTGTGTCTATGTCACTGTGATACCTGGAGGTTGGAGGGACAGACTGTATGTTCCATACCTTCTTTCTATCTGTGTCCAGGGCCAAGCAAGTGTTTCCGGGGCTCGGTGGCTGCAGGGGACCTGTCAGCCGGCGCTGGCTCTCCTCAGCTGCTGTCTTGTCGTACGCCGGCCTCTCTCGGGGCTCAGTTTTCCAGTGCACACCGGCAGGAGAGAGAGAGGCCCGGCGTGGAGCGAGACAGCAGCAGCAGCTGGGGAGAGCTGGGGCAACCAGAGGTAAGTGTATTTGTGAGGGGTGGTATATGTATTAGTGGTGTCTGTATTTGGGGGGTAGTGGTGTCTGTATTTGGGGGGTAGTGGTGTCTGTATTTGGGGGGTAGTTTTGTATTGGGAGGGGGTGTTGTGTGTGTATTGGGGGGAGGGAGGGGTTGTGTGGGAGGGGGAATTGTACGGTTATTGGAGGGAATTCAGTTTGTGGCCAGGGAAGGAGGGGGAAATGAGTTTGAGGAAAGGGGGGATTGAGTGAGAGGGGGTGATTGAGTGATAGTGGAGGAGGGGATAGAAGACAGGGAGTGTAAGGAAGGGTGGAGAGTGAGAGACAGAGGGGGAGAGAAATACAGGCTTGCAAGGCCGCCGGGAGGGGAGGGGAGGGGAGGGGGAAACGGCTACATCGATGCCGACACGGGGGGGGGGGGGGGCCGTCGCAGGCGAAGCTCTGGTCCTGGGCCCCAGGAAATATGCCTGCGGCCCTGTCTGTGTCACTGTGTCATTCTGCAACGGGAGGGACAATTATCACTCTCACCTCTCCGTTGGCATCGCATGCAGTGTGCGTGTAGAAATAATCCTTCTCCGTGCAGGGTGGACGAGGGGTGCAGGAGGCGGACCCTGAATCTACAGACAGAGAGGCAGAGATTACATTCTCCCGTGGGACACTGCGACGCTACAGAGGTGGTGAGACTGCCGCCGGCTCACAGCTCCGGAGATCCCGGATTACATATTCTATTTGCTGTTTGGTTTTAAAGAATGCCACTCTGTAAATGCACATCCTGCTGATTTTTATATATTTGGGATAAATAGTTTATATGCTCTTTGCAGTATTGCGTTCTCTGTTCCCTTGAGAGTCCCACTGACCAGACCTACACATTGGAATTGCCACAGTTTGAGATATACTGTTTTAAATTTGGGAGGATGTCAGTAACGTACCTCACTGGCCCCCCACGGCATCCGTTGGTCACATTTGCTACCATTACAAATTGTAAGTGTTGGTAGTATGTTTGTTTTTATGTAATAAAAGTGTAAGTACGTTTTTACACTAGGCTGTATTCATTTCTCTACGCGCTTGCTGTGGGGGCCTATGCTGAATCCCTGAGGGCACTACCAAGAACAAGAGAAACCATCCGACTGTAACCACGTGGGGTTGGTGGATATTGAGGTTGGAACGCGACACAGCACAGATTCTCTCCCCTGCAAGTGCAAGAAATTATCTTGTAAGTTAGGGTTATTTCCATCTCAGTTGGGGCTGTGGTTTTTATATACTGCGCAATTGGTGTGTCTCTTTTTTATTCATTGCAGAGGACATGTGGGGCCATTCTGAAGACCATCAAAGCCACTCTGAATTGCATTGGTTAATCCACCCATTGCCAGGACTGTCTTTTCCATCAAGGACTGTATCTTGGATCATGGTACTGTGGACTTTAACCCATTAGCGCCAGGGACCCAGCTTTTTGTATTTTCATATGTTATGTTAGATTTGGAACCGTCTATTGTTTGCTGTCCCCTTGGCAGCTGTTTCACATATTTGTTATATTTCGCACATTTTGTTTGATATTCATATCACATTAGCCCAGTTGGATCAAGCGCTGGTAGAGAGCGTTATTAGTTAGTTTGTGCTTTACATACAGTACAGTAATGTGCAAACAGACACCCGTGGGAATTTAAATATTTTTATTTCGGCCGAGATTTGCGCAGAGAGAGAGGCGGCTCTCTCCCTCTGTAGCAGAATCAACTCGCTGGGTGAGCCCTTTCCGGAAGGCAGATCATCTCTGCGCCGGCAACTCGCCATGTGTGCAAATGTTGCCATCACTGGTATTCGGGCCTTTCTGCATACCGTGATAGCAACGCTGCCAGAAATGGCGATTTAAAAACCCTGGCGATTTTGTTCTATTGGACTTTACTGTATGAGGCCCTTTGTATGTCAGCCCTAGAAATGACAGGCTCTATAACCCAGCCTTAGAGGTTTCAGGCTCTGTTCCCCAGGCCTTGAAGTGCCAGGCTCTCTATCCCACCCTGGAAGTGCAGGGTTACCTGAGTACTTATCGGGGTCACACTGGGTGCAAACGGTGGCCCCCCGGTTGGAGTAAGTGTTTTTGGGGCACACTTGACAGGATGAGGTACTGCTGCTGGCGGTGAACGTGCCCGGCTTACATGGGAAGCACTCCGAGGTATAAGCAGCGCCTGTGAGAGAAGAACCCTCAAATCAGCTCACAGCACCCTGAAACCCAGCACCCTGTAGTATACACCACCAAAAACCAGAGCCCCATACACTCCCCCAAATCAGCTCTCAATACCCCAAAACCCAAAGTCCCATACACACACCTAAACCAGCTCATTGAACTCTGAAAACCCAGTACCCTGTTCCATACATCCCCCCAAACCAAAGGTCCCAAACACACCTCAAACCTGCACACAACACCGTGAAACTAAGCACCCTGTCTCATACGCCCCCTCCAAACCAGCTCACAGCACCCCGAAACCCATAAGTCTCTCTGATAAACACCTTGACACCCAGAGCCCCATACACCCCCTGTAATAAAAATGGTGGGAAATATTAAGTATTTTAATAAATCTGGTAATCAGGGGTCAATGTGATTACAAACAACTGTTTTTATGGCCTGTTAAACCCTTGACCAGGCCTGGGTTGCATATGATTGACAGAATCTTGAGATACGGGTTTTTGTTATACGACAGGGGTGGGATTATACTGATTCGATTTGGAAGAAAGAGTACATAAGTCTCACCAAGGTAATATGAAAATCAGAATTCAACAAGAGGTGTGTTTTGGGATCAGACACGTGAGTTCTCATCTTTCCTACTCCAGGGACCTCTCTGGAAAAAGCCCATGACATTTGGTAAAGTATAGTATAGTATCGCTACAATGCGGATTTGCTAATAATGTGGTCTGAGCGTGGCTCCCGATTTAAAAACATCTCCAAGTTTTTTTGTTGTTTTTTTAGCGAAATGGCTGCCGCGCGAGGACTTTACCCGGCATCTGCAGCTCTCTCCTCTCTCTGCTTCATCAGGCACGGCACACAGCTCCAAGGTTTTTTTTTTAATAACATTCAACACACACACGTACACGTGTATTAACCTTTGTCCCATATGCATGTCACATGCTCACAGGTGTGCCATACGTGACACCCCAAAAAAACCATAGCCCCATACATACCCTGAAACGCAGAACCCTGAACCACACAGCACCTCAAAACCTAGTGTGCCATCCTATACACACCCTAAGAGCCAGAGTCCCATCCCATATATACCGTAAACAATAAGCTTTCACCCTTACACCCCCATCTTGTCTTATCACATACACCCCCATCTTGCCCTATCCCACACACACTTCATCTTGTCATCATCCCATACATCCTCCATCTAGTGCTATCTTGCACTCCATGTTTTCCTATCCCATACTTCATCTTGTCCTATCCCATACTTCATCTTGTCCTATCCCATACCACTTCCACCTTGTTCTCTCCTGCTGTGCCCTGGTATATACCTGTAATCAGTATGTTCCTCAGTAGCACAGGTTTAGGGATGGTGCCTCCCAGATACAAAGCAGTCGTTCTCCAGTACAGGACATTATTACCTTGCGTCAGCTTCACCTGTAGATATATGGCATCATGATCCACCCAGGAGGAAAAAAGTTACATCTGCAGCAAAAATCTCAATACAATATATATATAGGTTATATATATAATATATATATATATATCTATATACTATACACCATATATATTCCTTCTATTGCCCCATATTACCACCCCCTTAACTCCCTTTTAATGCTCCGTATAATCGCTCTTAAATCCTTCTATGCCCACATATAATCTCTCACTATAACTCCCCCTATAGCCCATGTTACCACTTCCATCAAATCCTCCTAAGCTCCATATACCCCCTCTCTGTATGTGTGTGTGTGTGGTGCGTGTATATATATCTATATATATATATTAATATATATATATATATATAGAATATATACACAGCCACACACACATACAGGAGATGGGGGTTAATTAGTGGAGCTGATATAATATATATATATATACACGCACACATCTATACACATGGTAGTGATGTCACGCACGTTGTTATAACTCCAGCCCTTCTCGGTGGTTCTCATCCATCTGGATTCCTCTTCTCTTGGCTGACACTGATCATTCTGAATCTGCAGAGACAAACAATCTTAAAGGTGCCATGGAGATACAAGGCTCTGAAACCCCTATGCCAGCCCTACTGATGCCAGGCTCTGTTCTCCTGGTGCAAGCCATAGAGGTGCCAGGCTCGGTATGCTCTGTTCCAGCTCTATAGGTGCCACGTTCTGTATCCAGTGTGTATCCTGTATCCCCTTTGCCAGACCTAGAGGTACCAGGCTCTGTATCTCCTGTTTTATGCATAGAAGTATAAGGATCTATATCCCTGAAGTTATCCCTAGAGGTGCCAGGCTGTGTATCCCTGTGCCAGTCATAAATGTGCAAGACTCTGTATCCCTGTGCAAGTTCTAGAGGTGCAATATTTTGTATCCCTGTGTCATGCCTAGAGGTATCAAGTTCTGTATCCCGTGTGCCAGCCCTAGAGGTGCCAGGCTCTGTATCCCTGTGCCAACTCGAGGTACCAACACCACTATTGCTTTGGCCAGCCATAAATGTGCCAGGCTCTCTCTCCTTGTGCTGTTCTAGAGGTGCCAGGCTCTGTCTTCCTGTGCCAGTTCTAGAGGTGCCAAGCTATGAATTCCTGTGACATCCCTAGAGGTGCCAGGCTCTGTCTTCCTGTGCCAGTTCTAGAGGTGCCAAGCTATGAATTCCTGTGACATCCCTAGAGGTGCCAGGCTCTGAATCTCCTATTCCAGCTATAAAGGTGCCAAGCTCTGTATCCCTGTGCCAGTCATACAGGTGCCAAACTCTGCATCAACTGTGCATCATCTGTGCCAGTCCTAGAGGTGCCAGGCTCTGTATCTTATATACCAGTCTTAGATGTGCCCCTGATACTCACGAAGAACTCAAAGCCGATATTACTGTCAGGATATAAGTATTCGAAGCTCACGGCTCCCTCCTGCTTCAGGCTGATGGAATATATGAGGGTGGCAGAGCACTCATCTGTGTTAGAGGCAACGTACTCGCCGCGAGGCTCCCAGAGTGACCTGCCAGGGGGACACAGGTACACGTAGGCATACAGGGACACACACAGCCATGCAGAGGGATACACAGCAATACAGGGAGACACAAACACACACAGTGATGCAGGAGAAAAAACATACAGTGAGGTGGCTCCACATATGCACTAATGTCAGGATCCCACTCTGGAAGTGGCTGTACTAATGTCAGGATCCTACCCCAGAGGTGGCTGCACTAAAGTCCAGATTCCCCCACCATAGGTAGCTTCACTAAAGTCAGGATCCCACCCCAGATGTGGCTGCACTAAAGTCAGGATCCCACCCCAGAGCTGGCTGCACTAAAGTCAGGATCCCACCCCAGAGGTGGCTGCACTAATGTCAGATCCCACCTCAGAGGTGGCTGCACTAAAGTCCGGATTCCCCCACCATAGGTAGCTTCACTAAAGTCAGGATCCCACCCCAGAGGTGGCTGTGTTTGTGTGTGTGACTCACGTGTTGCAGTTTCCAGTAGTTCCACCGTACAGGTCGCTGGCAACGCTAGAGAAGCCATGGGGAAGCTCCGACCACTCCTCGAATCGCACCCCGGTCCCCAGAGAATAAGTCCCTTCCCCACATGGGGTGCATTGCTGCACTCTCATATCTAGGAACTGCCCCGCAGTGCAGGAGAAGGCTGGAGCAAAGAGGAGCAACTGTCACCAACAACCCTAACCTCTCCTCTCATACCTTTCACAACTCCATCATACATCTCACCTCCCCCCTCACACCTCTAACCTACTCCTCACATATACCTCCCGACTAAAACCCCTTTCCTCTTCTCTATCATACCTCTCATGTCTCTCCTCAAACCTCTCCACCCCCATCTAATCTCTCACTTCTCCATAATAAATTTCACCCCCCGCTCATACCCCTCACCTTCCCCTTATACATCTTACCTACCCTTTCATACTTCTCATCTCAAACCGCTAACCTCCCCCTTAAACGTCTCAATCAAACCTTTCAACTCTGTCTCATAGCTGTCAACTCCCCCCTCAAATCTCCCACCTCTTCCCACAAACCCCCTCGTCAAACCGCGCCCTAATACCCCTCACCCCTTGCTCATACACTTCATACCTCTCACCTTCAAACCTCTTGCTTCACCCCTCATACCTCTCACCTTCCACTTATAAATCTCACCTTGCTCCAAATACTTCATCTGAAATTGCTCAATTGCTCATCTCCCCCCTCATACCCGTCATCTACTTCTCATACTTCTCAACTCAAATCGCTAACATCCCCATCATATTCCTCACCCCTCATTCAAACGTTTCATCTCTTCCCCCAAACTCCATCACGTCCTCGCCAAACATCTCACCTGCGCCCTAATACCCCTCACCCCCTCCTCATACCTCTCACCTCCCCGTCATACTTCTCACCTCCCCGTCATACCTCTCACCTCCCCGTCATACCTCTCACCTCCTTCTCATACTTCTCAGCTCCCCCTCAAACCTGCACCCTCAAACCTCTCACCTCTCATAACTTCAGCCCCTCTCATACGTCTCACCACCTCCCCACTCATACAGTACTTCTCACCTCATACGTCACACCGCCCCCCACATATCCTCAACTTCCCATCATACCTATCACCTCCCTCATATATTCCCTCATAGCTCTACGCTCCCCCCTCATACCTCTCAGGCCCCCCCTCATACCTCTCTGCCCCCCCTCAAACCTCTCACCTCCTCATACCCCTCACCTCCCCCTTATAACTCTCACACGTCTCACATTCCTCCTCATACTTTTCATCTGAAATTGTTAATCTCCCCCTCATTTCTCACTCCTCCCCCCCATTCCTCACACCTCACACCACCCCCCATTCCTCTTCCCACAAATCTCTCACCTGTGCCCTAACACACCTCACCCCGCTCATACCCCTCACCTACTTCTCATATTACTCGCCTTCCACTCAAACATCTCACTTCTCCCCTCATACATCTCAACTTCCCCCTCATACATTTCACCTCAAATCACTCACCTCCCCCAACTTTCTCACACCTCCCCCCTCACACTTCTCACTTCAAATCGCTAACCTCCCCATTATATCCCTCACCTCCCCCTCATATCTCTCTGTCCTCCCACCTTTCACCCCCCCTCAAACCTTTCAACTCCCCCTCATAGCTGTCAACTCGAACCTCTCACCTCTTCCCACAAACCTCTCACCCCCACCCCAAACATCTCACCTGTGCCCTAATACCCCTCCCCTCCTCCTCATATTTTTCAACTCCATACCTTCTGCTTCCACTTACACCTCTCACCTTCCCCTCTCATACATCTCACCTCTCCCCTCACTCATACTCCTCAAATACCACTCACATCCCCTTCATATCTCTCCCCTTTTCCCCAAACGATGCCCTCATACCTTTCTTTTATACCCTCACTTTCCCCTCACACCTCTCCCCTCAACCCTCTAAACTCCTCCCCAAAAATCTCACCTGTGCTCTCATACCTCTCATCTGTTTTATACCCTCGCTTTCCCCTCATATATCTCACCTTCCCCTCACACCTATCCATTATTACTATCACCTTCCCCTACCTGCCTCTCATACCTTTCACCGCCTCCTCATACCTCTCCACCCCCCCCTTTTAAAACTGAACTTCCCTCTCACAACTCCCCTCATACAGCTCACCTCCACCTCATACCTCTCTCCTCCCCTCATACCTCTCACCTTCACCTCATACCACTCAACTCCCCCCTCACACACCTTTCAATTTTCATACCACTCACCTCCCCCTTAGACCTCTCACAATCCCCACCTTCCCATTATACCTTCCGTCTCCCCCTCATACCCTTCGCCTCCCCCCTTACAACTCTCCCCTACACTTTTAACCTTCCACTCAAACCTCTCGTTATCCCCCTCATAACCCTCGCCTCCCCCTTATACCTCTTCTCTCCCTCATACCTCCCATCTCCCCGTCATACCTATTCCTTCAAATTGCTAACCAATCACACCACCCTCAAGCCTCTCACCTGCCGCTCAAACTTTTCAACTCACCCACAAACCTTTCAACTCTTCCCACAAACCTCTCACCTACGTCCTAATACCTCTCACCCCCTGCTCATAACCTTCACACCTTTCAATTACCCCTAACACCTCTCACCTCCCCATTCATACCATTTATCTCTCCATTCATACCCATCACATCCCCATTCATACCTGTCACCTCCCCCTCATATCTTTTACCCCCCTCTCACATGCATTCTCATATCCCCTCCCTCTCATACACTTCACCTCCCCCTCATCTCCATACCGCTCACCTCCCTGTAATACCTCTCACCCCTTTCCCTAACGCTGAGTGCCTCCCTCATGTCCCTGCTTTGGGTGGATACCTACAGCAAGCTGTCCCCTTGATAGGGTCAGGCAGTCCTGTGCAGAGTCCTGGAGTGTGTGGCACTGCCACCCGCCACCTGGTACCCGTACTGTCACACTCCGTGTATTCATAATGATACTCTGACTGCAGAAGAGAGAGAAGAACAAGGTGACACGTTATCACAGGGAGCTATGGCACATTGAATCTGTCCACACCTGGCAGGGTGACACAGTGATACAGGCTGAGGGGACCTAGGGAACATGGAGTCTGTCCCTCCCCTATACAGACATTTGTGTCTGTCTATATAAATAGTGCGGAGTGTCGCAGGGAGACACCATGTCATCGAAGCTTTTTATAGCAACACTTGAAGAATTGTTCAAGACATTAGACTGGGGGAAAAAATAAATCAAAATCAATCGTGAATATTTGAATCACTTGCGATTTGCAGATGACACTGTTATTTTTGTCACAAGTCCAGAAGACCTCCAGCAATAAATTGGAGAACTTGCAGAAGCAAGTAAGAATGTGAGCCTCAATATGAATCTCAGCAACACCAAAGTGATGTTCAATAAATGTGTCAAGTCTGCAAAGATCAAAAGAAATGGGACAGAACTAGAAGTTGAAGATTATGGGGGTCATGCACTAAGCAGTGATAAGTGCTTTTAAGTGAGATAAAAAGCCATTATAGCGTGATATTGCTGCTGTGAGATTCACAAAGCAGTGATAAGTCTTTTAAGTGAGATAAATGCCTTTATAGCGTTATACTGTCTGCTATGAGATTCACAAAGCAGTGATAAGTGCTTTTAAGTGGGGGAAAAAGCCATTATAACACGATATTGCACTGTTATCACTGCTTTGTGAATCTCACAGCAGGCAGTATCACGCTATAAAGGCATGTATCTCACTTAAAAGCACTTATCACTGCTTTGTGCATAGCACCCAGAAAACCCACTTATCACTGCTTAGTGCATGACCCCCTATGTCTACCTTGGCCAGCAAATAACAATGGATGGGAACCTTTTGAATGGAATTAATAGGAGAATAAAGATGGGGTCGAGTGCTTTTGGAAGAAACAAAGCAATATTTCAAGGGAACCATCCACTGTGACTCAAGAGCAACATTGTCAACAAGTGTACTGTATTCTGCCACGCTCATGAATGGATGGGAAACTTGGACCTTAAATACAAAGATAATTCAGAAGCTTCAGACAATGAAAATAAAGTATGGAGAGATGTATGCTACAGTAGGTATTACTCAAAGAACTAGGAAAAAGAATGAATGGGTCCGAAACCAAACAAAAGTTTGTGACATTACCACAAGGATGAAGACATATGTCCAGGACATACCTGAAAACGAGAGGTAACTCTCAATGTATTACTTCCTGGTAAAACATTTTATAAATAAGTAAATAAAACGGCAGTGGGTCAGTCATATCACAAGAAACAATTATCATCGTTGGAAAAGGATGGTACTCGACTGGATTCCAAGAGAGATTAAAAGACCAAGACGATGGCCAAAAGTAAGATAGGAGAATGTAATCAGAAAATGTGCTGGAGCTACATAATTACATAATAGATGAGGCTGAAAAAAGACATGCGCCCATCAAGTTCAAGCTATGCTAAAATTAGAAAACGAAAGACAAAAAAGCCCAATGCTACATCCAATATGACAAAAATATACAGTGAAATACCTATATATTCTCTTGAAAAATGGTTATTTAGTTAAACCCTTTGGCCATTAGCAGGTCCTAACACTACCTGATTGAAATACTCATTTACCTCCAATTTGGAGGGAGAATGATCACACACACACACATATATATATATATAATGTGGTGGGTTTGAGGGATTCTTGAGCTTGCTGAGATTTTGTGTGTTTATTAACTTTTGTTTTCAGATGGTCTCAGCTGCTTGGGAGGTTAGGGCCCCTTCTCCCCAGGGTTTAAGCTCACCCCTCCCCACTTTCTATTATTTCTTTTGTATTTATTACCCAAGGGTATACACTGCTAAGTGTGCTTTTCCAACAATGTTTTAAAGACTGCCCATTTATCTTCTACATTTTCCCCTGCAAAAACATAATTCCAATGTATTACTTGTAGATTAGACCTCAGTTTATTAAAGTCTGCTTTTCTAAAGTTTATGGTCGTTGTTGAACCCAAGTAATCTGTTTTTTGATCATTTATTTTCAAATGAGACCATGTTATGATCACTGTTACCCAAATGTTCCAGGATTTGAATATTTGCTATTACTTCTACATTGTTTGATATTACCAAATCCAGTATTGCCCCTCTCCTGGTTGGTTCCTCAATAATTTGGGTCATATAATTGATTTTAAGCACCCTCAAAACCCTGTTTACTTTTGTGGTAATGCTAAACTCATTGCCCCAGTCTATGTCTGAATAATTAAAATCACCCATTATGCAAACATGACCTAATGTTGATGCCTTCTCCATTTGCAAAAGTATATTGGCTTCGTCAATCTCACAGATATTTGGTGGTTTATAGCATATAACCCTACAAACATTTTTTTTATACTTTTACCTCCACTGCTAATTTCTGTCCACAAGGTTTCTCTCTACATTTTCATCATTCCCTTCATAAACATCTTCCCATATAATAGGTTTTAGATCCGGTTTAACATATAAACATACTCCACCTCCTCTTCTATTTGCTCGATCCTTCCGAAAAAGGGAAAAACCCTCTAAATTAACTGCTCAGTCATACTCATACTGCTCCCAAAATGGAAAAGAGAGGCTTGCAACCACAGTACATGGGAGGTGGGAGGCCTTCATCCAGCAGTGGATAGACAATGGGTGATACCTTGAAAAGTGGAGACCAAAATGTTGATCCCACAATAAAGCACTGTTTGCCTGGTATATTTGAGTGCTGGCTCCTACGTTTACACATATACAAATATCCACTTGAGGACCGAAACATTGATAGAATAAAAAAATTAAACTTTATTTTGCGTCCTGTGGGTGCTTGTGAGTGCACATTTTCTATGACCTTTTGCAGTTCACGTATGAAACCAGGGAGAGGTTGATCACCTGCTGAGTGGACTCGCTCTGCATGAAAGCATTGTCCTGTGGACTATGCTAAGTATAGGAATGACCATATTTGATCATGCCATGTTGGGGCTTCCTGGCCCACCTTCAACCCCAGTAATCTCATTAACTGGGTCAGGAGCTGTGTGCAGAGACAAGGACTATTGTTCTTACCCTGACTGGTTGGCATCTCCCTGATTGGGACAGGGGTAGAAATACTCATTTTCCCCAGCTTCAACTGAGTTATTCTGGACCTGATAGCCATTATGAACGCTGTGTGCTGACGGGACTGGCAGAGCCCCTGTAAAGAAAGAGCTGACAGGGAGTCAGAAGGGAGCAGAGTAGGCCCAGTGCAGGGGTCTGGAGCATCCGGTTCAGCTGCGGTCTGTGTGTGCAGCGTTGGCTTGGAGTGAAGCAACTGCAGGGAATTTAAAACTTCTGGCTAGCAGAGAGCAAGTCAGTGCTGAACATACTACCAAGGACAGCAGCACAAGTTGGGAACCCTAGGACTTTAGGCTGTTCCATCAGTTGGCTGAGTTTGTGTGTGTATATTTTGTGTACTTTTTCCAATAAATTCATGTTTGTTCAACCCTGCAGTTCTGTCTAGCGTACTGATCCCTGGTGAAATTGTCCTGGTCTCCCGTGACAGGCTTTTTTCTGGTGGTAGCAGTGGGATCGCTAGGCTCAGCACGGATAGTCTTCTGGGAATATCTGACTTGAGTACGGTCTCAATTTTGAAGACCACAGATCTCAGTTACAAACGCTCCAGTGCTCGGACACACACCCCTTACCATTCCCTATAGTTTAGTCAACGTATGGATGACACTATAAGAATCTCAGCCAATTATCGGAACTGGAGTGTGGAAAACCCACTGGGAACCGCGACAAGCAGTTGGACACCGACCTGGTGTTCTACGAGGCCAGGCGCTCAGTGGATAGAGATGAGGTGCTGGGAAGTACCAAGGTGTTTGCCGGCCCTTCTAGACCACAAGTCATCCACCAGCACGAGTGATGAGTCAGTGGAGACTACAGCAGTGCTAGCCGCAGCAGAGATCAGTATGCTGTGGACGTTAGGTTTGCTCTGGAGGATTGGGGGAGCGGTGTCACCTCTGCTGAGCGAGTCGCCATGATCCAGCTCATGACCACCTGGGTACCTCCCTGATCGAGGTCCCAATCGTCCTCTTGAAGTCGGGGGTCCCAGACAAGTATGGGCACCCTGACTCACCTATGACAGCTTAGCCAAGTTTTGTGAAGATACAGACGACATTGATGGGTACCTGTATTTATGGTCCTTCGAGATCCATTGCGAGATCACCAACTACCCAAGAAGGACTGGGCCAAATACTTGGCTCCTTAGCTGCACAGCAAAGCGGCCGTGGCACACCAAGAGGTGGACCGGGAGGATGTGAAGACTATCCAGTTGTAAAGGAGGTTCTCTTGGCCAGATATGCCATTAGGCCAGAGACATACCGAGCCCAGTTCAGAGTTCTGAACAAAGAGTCCCAGAACACGCACCTGGAATTCATGTCCCAGCTTGAGCACCAGTCTAAATGCCGGGTGTGAGATGAAAACGTTTAAGACCCTCCATGACTTAAGGACTAGTTCATACTTAAATGCCTGACTTAAATGCCTGCCAGAGGTGCGGGAGTGCGTCACCGACCGCAAGCCTTCCAGTGCGATGCAAGACCTTGTGACTGGCCATCCCCAGCTTCGGAGATCGGCAATCAGGTGCCCTTTACCCCCACAGTGCCTTTCAGGCCCTGACAGCCCAATGCCGCCCAAAATGGCGCGAGCTCCTGGCAGCCAGCCACAGCGCCTACCAACACCTGATCGGCGCCCACCGAGTTCACCCATGAATGGCGGTGTTTCGGGTGTAACCAGACGGGGAACATGAAGCGTGACTGCCCCACCCCTCCCCAGCCCATTGTCGCAGGGGCTGGGCAACATACCCCAGCAGCCCAGACAATCACCTGGATAGGCAGCCCGGATAACCCAGCACCATCGCGTGTTCCTGATGCCGGTCACATAGACACAAGGCACCAACCCCCTTCTCCCAACTGGAGCATCACCCTTCGAGCTTCTATATGGGCGTCGGGTCCGTGGACCGCTCAACCTGCTCTGGGAGGGGAAGACCACCACAACGGATGTGACGGTGCTCCAGTATGTGATGGAGCTCAGGGATCGGTTGGCTGATCTGATGTGGTTAGCACAGGCTAACCTCAAGGAAGCTCAGACCAGGCAGAAGCATTGGTATGATAGAAATGCCCATAATAGAGCGTTCATCCTGGGAAAGCAGGTGCTTGTTCTAAAGCCGACTTGCAAGAACAAGCTCTTGGCTGCCTGGTCCGGCACATACCTGATAATCCGGTGGGTGAACGAGTCAAATTACGTGGTAGCTCTGGATCATGAGTTACGTAGGAACTGGAGCTGCCACATAAATATGCTTAAGGAATACCACGCGAGTGGGCCGGTAGTGATGGAGGTGTGTATCCCAACATCGGAAGACACGGCAAGCAGAGCCTACGGGAGGCTAGCAGGGGGGCACTTTGGAGGATGTGGAGATTGGGCCCCAGCTTGCAGCTCCCCAATGGGAGCCGGCATGAGAGTTGTTAGGAAGGTGTGTGGGTCTGTTCACGCACAAGCCGGGATGGACTCACCTCACTGATCATCCGGTCAACACAAGCAATCAGAGGCCCCTCTAAGTCCACATAACGGGTGTCTGTGGAGGCAAAGCGGAGCCTGGGGAGGGAGAGCGAGGAGATGTTGGAGATGGGGTGATCGCTAGGTCGCAGAGTCCCTTCGCCGGTAGCCCTTGTCCCTAAAAGGGACGTAACCATCTGGTTCTGCGTGTACCACCGGCAGTTAAATGCCCAGAACATGTCAGATGTCTATCCCATGCCCCGGATGGATGAGCTGTTAGACGAGCTCGCAGGGGCAAGGTATCTGACAACCATGGATCTGATCAAACACACAAATGTTTCCTTAATCATGGAGACACAAAAGATTCCCTTCTAGATGCACTTGTTCCATTAACCATGGATCTGAGCCAGGGGTATTGGCAGATCCCATTGACCCAGGGGGCACAGGAGAAGTCGGTTTTCATCACCCTGAGTGCCTTGTACAAATTTTTGGTCATGCCATTCGAGACGAAGAATGCGCCCGCTACCTTCCAGTGCTTGGTCAATCGCCTACTGGCGGGGATGCAGTGGTATGGACAATCTGGTGGTCTTTAGTAGTACTTGGGCCGACCACCTTTCCCATGTAGTGGCAGTCCTAGCCCGCATATAGGAGGCTAGGCTTACACTAAAGCCGGCCAAGTGCCAAATCGGGATAGTGGAGGTCGTATACCTAGGGCCACTAAGGAGGAAGCCATTGAGAGGTGGCTGGTCCCCAAGATCTAGAAACAGGAGCCAGCGTTTCTTAGGACTGCTGGGTATTACCACAAGTTTGTACCCCACAACAGTGCTCAGGCCAAATCCCTGACGGACCTGACCAAAAAGTGGCTACCTCGCAAGGTAACCTGGTCACCGGAGTGCGCATGCCTTCTCCGCTTTAAGGGCAACCCTGGCAAGTGCTCCAATCTTGGCTGCTCCCAACTACGAGAAGCAGTTTCTGATTCAGACCAATGTGTGCAGGACCGAGTCAGGTGGGTACCAATGGGGTCGAACACCCCTTCATATAGTTACATAGTTACATAGTAGATGAGGTTCAAAAAAGACGTGTCCATCAAGTTCAACCTATGCTAAATTTAGACAACAGATACTTTATTCTATATCTATATTTACTTATTTATTTATTGATCCAGAGGAAAACAAACAAAAAATCCCAGTGAAATATCATCTAATGATATCTCATAAGGGGAAAAATAAATTCCTTCGTGACTCCAATGAAATGCTTCGTAAATGAAATGCCGGGGAACCGCTCGAGGCCTCTGCAACCTCTACTTACCGAGGTTCAGCCAGCTTCAGGACACATGACCATGGCAACGAGGCGTCAAATAACGCAGTGGGGTCTTGTGATGTCACGGTTGCCATGGTAAAGTGACGTCAAATGACGCCGCGGGTCACGTGACGTCACATGACCCCGCGGTGTCATTTGACACCGCACCGAGGTAAGGGATGGGGGGTGCGACAACGGAGGAGATCAAGCAGGGGGGGTGCAGCAAGAACAGTTTGCACACACCTGCTGTAAAGAACCCTTTCCTTTTCTGCTGGCGAAATCTCCTTTCCTCCAACCTTACGGGATGACCCCGAGTCCTTATTACTGTCCTTGGGATAGTTCTTTTGAAAGCTCCTTGTATTGTCCCAGAATATATTTGTATATAGTTATCATATCCCCTCTTAGACGCCTCTTTTCTAATGTAAATAAATCTAATTTAGCTAGCCTCTCCTCATTAGTTAGATTGTCCATCCCCTTTATTAATAAGGTGGCTCTTCTCTGCACTCTCTCTAGGTCCATAATGTCTTTTCTAAGGAGTGGTGGCCAAAATTGTACTCCATATTCAAGGTGTGGTCTTACGAATGCTTTATGAAGGGGCATAATTATGTTTACGTCCCTTCCATCCATTGCCCGTTTAATGCAAGATAAGATCTTGTTTGCCTTTGCAGCTACTGCATGAATTGATTCTTGCTTTCCAAATACATAACCTTACATTTATCTGTATTAAACCTCATCTGCCATTTACCTGCCCAAGTTTCCAGACTATCCAAGACCTTCTGGAGAGAAATGAAATCCTGCTCTGATTCTACCACCTTACACAATTTAGTATCATCAGCAAAAATGGAAACTTTGCTCTCGGTGCCAACCTCAAGGTCATTAATAAACAAGTTAAAAAGCAGGGGTCCCAGTACCGATCCCTGGGGTACTCCACTCACGACCCTAGCCCAACCTGAAAAACTTCCATTTATGAAAACCCTCTTGTCTATGCTTCCACCAGTTTTCAATCCAGGTGCATATATTATTACTGAGTCCAATTTGCTTTATTTTGTACATCAACCTCTTGTGTGGAACCGTATCAAAATCCTTTGCAAAATCTAAGTAGACCACATCAACTGCATTACCCTGGTCTGAATTCCTACTTACCTCCTCAAAGAAACAAATAAGGTTAGTTTGGCATGATCTATCCTTCATAAATCCATGCTGACTATTACTAATAATGTTGTTTTCCATTAGGTATTCCTGAATATTATCCCATACTAAACCTTCAAGTAGCTTCCCCACTATTGATGCCAGGATTACAGGTCTGTAATTCCCAGGTTGTGATCTAGCTCCCTTTTTAAATATAGGTACCACATCTGCTTTACACCAATCTTGTGGTACTGAGCCTGTAGAAATTGAGTCCTTGAATATTACATTTAATGGTTTGGCTATTATTGAACTTGTCTCCTTGAGAACTCTTGGATGTATGCCATCGGGTCCAGGTGCCTTATTTACTTTAATTTTTCAAGCCGCCTATGAACTTCTTCCTCAGCTAACCAATTGTTTATTAATATGGAGGATGTGGCTTCCTCCTGCGGCACTACTATTGAAGTTGATTCCTCCCTGGTAAACACAGAGGCAAAGAATGTGTTTAATACCTCAGCTTTTTCCTTATCTCCAATAATCTGCCTGTCCATCTCACACTGAGCAACAAGTTGCTAGATCGGGAGGCTACCTATGCTAGGAGTGTTTGGCCATAGTGTGGGTTGCTACCTCAGAGCTCTCAACTTAAGGGGGGGCGTGTGATGGTAGGGGTAGATTTGGCTGCTCTTAAATAAAGGTCAAGCCCACCATTACCTCTATCTGTCAAGAATATATGTGGCTATTCATACATGAATAAATAAATATATCTATATACTGTGATACACTGGGCTGATGTTATATTTTGTAGCCTGGTTCCAGCACTTCGGGAACCAGGGGTTAACCTATGTTAAATGTTTTCAATATGTGATCCTTTGTGTGGAGAATGGGTATACCTTTATGAGGGCTGTGTGCTGACAGGGGACTGGCAGAGTCCCTGTAAAGGAAGAGCTGACAGGGAGTCAGCAGAATGGAACCGAGGAGACCAGTTGTAAGGACTGGAGTATCCGTTGGAGCAGCGGCCTGTGAGGCCTACAAACTAAAGAGTGATAAAATCAGTGAACAATCATCAGAAAACCAGAGCAGAACTCAGTAATGCACCTAATTCATATTAGAGATAATACATTTACCAAAGAGCATTTGGTTGCAATAAGGTGCAACTGGTTAATCAATTATACCTATACTATATCTCCACTTTAAACCCCAAAGGAGGGGAGATACCACAGGAGCTATACACTGCCTTATAATATATAGAGTGTGGGCGAAGTAAGGGTGGATAGAAGATGCCCACCAATTATCAACAAAGACACACGCCCCTATTGAATAAATCCAACAAGGCAGAGCTAGCCAAAGCTAAAAGGGTGGCTAAATGTGATGTTAAGGTCCAAATTGACAGACTAGAATAAGTACTGCCCAAAGCCATCAGATTATACTGATAATACTGGCTCTAACATAAATACACCATATAACCCATCCTTAGGTGGCTATAAATATATTCACAAGTCTCCTGTCATTAATATCTAGATAGTATGGTATACTGAGGTTTAAATCATAATGCTCTAACCCAGCGGTGCGCAAACTGGGGGACGTGACCCCCAGGGGGGGCGCGAGATTGCCTGCGGGGGGAGAGGGGCGCGCGGTTTACAGAGGCCCTGTGCTTTTCCCGAATGCACTTAAATTAAGTGCCGGGGGAGCTGCAGGGCCTCTGTAGACCTTTACTTACCTTAGCTGCGTCATGTGACGTCACGTTGTCATAACGCCGGAGCCGAGGTAAGTGTGGGTGAGGGGGGCGCGGGGGTGAGGTGACCACCATCAGGGGGGTGCAGGGAAAAAAGTTTGCTGCCCCCTGCTCTAACCAACTGAATTTCCATAGCACTAGAAACTAACAACTCCATAATGGAGGCTGATGACATCTTTACGTGCCCATGTAATGACGTCATCAGCCTCCGTTATGGAGTTATTGCAACCAAAGTTAGCACTGATCAATGCTCTTTGGTAAATGTATTATCTCTAATATTAATTAGGTGCATTACTGAGTTCTGCTCTTGTTTTCAGATGGTTTTGCCATCAACACTGAATTGTGCCATTTAGTTCCTATCTCTGACAAACCCAATAATTTGTCTGAGTGTCTATTGAGAAGGGATTTTGGTATACTGTTTCACTATTATTTGATTGACTTTTTAATTACTGTTATACTCACAATCGGTAATATATGTTTTAAGTAAACACTATTAAAAGTTATATTTTATACTATTAGGGGTGTGCATTTAAAGTGAATTTCTCTCTGAGCACACTGTCTTGTGTACTCATCACTTTACCGATTCACTTTCAGTTCACAGTTTGCACCCACTTATTATCATTTCTAATTAATATTTCATTTATTAGTATGGTTTCTAGTTGATCATTTCCTATCACCATTCCTTTGTTCCCCAAGTTGCCCCTGTTGGGTGAGTTTGTGTGTGTGTTTTATGTACTGGAGGATTGTGGATACTTTTCCCAATAAATTCAACGTTTGTTCAACTCTGCAGTTCTGTCTAGTGCAGGGGGGCGCAAACTTTTTTCCCTGCGCCCCCCTGCCGATGGTCTCCTCATTCCCGCGCCCCCCCCCCTCACCCCCACTTACCTCCGCTCCGGCGTCATGACGTCACGTGACCTCGCGGCGTCATTTAACGCCGCATTGCCATGGCGGCGTGGGAAGGAAGCTCCCGGAGCCAAGGTAAGTAAAGGCTTATAGAGGCCCTGCAGCTCCCCCGGCACTTAATTTAAGTGCCTTCAGGAAGCGCGCGGGGCCTCTGAAAACCCCGCGCCCCCCACACATGCAGTCTCGCGCCCCCCAGTTTGCGCACCGCTGGTCTAGTGTAATGATCCCAGGTGTAATGGCCCTGCTCTGCTGTGACACTGTGTATGCAGCATAGACATCTTTTTCCGCTCCACAGTGACATGTCACTAAGTACAATGAGCCTTTTATTCTGCTGCTTGGTGACAGACCTCAAACTACAAATCAGTGAGTTAGGATCTCTAAAGTTAAAATATTGTTGCCTTAATTTGGCCAGAAAAAACTCGCAATTGTAATACATCAGCCTTATATCAGAAGTTTAAAAAAAGAAAAAGTTATAATTAATAAAATGACCACAATCCATGGCTATTTGGGATAAATTACATAGTTACATAGTAGATGAGGTTTCAAAAAGACATAACGTCCATCAAGTTCACCCTATGCTAAGTTTAGACGACAGATACTTTATCCAATATCCGTACTTGCAGTGTATTGATACAGAGGAAGGCAAACAAAAAACTCAGTGACATATCATCGAATGATATCTCATAAGCGAAAAAAAATAATTCCTTCCTGACTCCAAATATTGGCAATCGAATTACTCCACGTATCAACTTTCTTCCCATGTTTACTTATTTGGTATATCCCTGTATACCTTTCCTTTCTAAAAAGATGTCCAACCTTTTTTTAAGATATCTATTGTCTTTGTCAAGTTTCCATAATAATCACTATTTTATGGGATTCCATCAAGAGTTTAGCAAAGAAAGTTGATTCGTTGGACTTTAAGTGCCATCATTATAAATGTCTAAAAACAATTGATTGCTAACAGGAAAGGGATCAATATGCTACCCCTACTCAACAAAGATCCAGTTACTATTCTCAAAATAAACACAGTGGCCTTATTCGTTTAGGTGCAAGAATGGACTTTTCAAGTGGAATTATCACAACAACAAAAAATTGCTATTCTGTGTCATGATAATATCATGAGATATTTAGTATTTTAATCAATTTGGCACACGAGAGGTTATCATTGGTTACAAATTGTCTTAAGATACCCTCAGTGTTTTAGGGCAGGATGAACCGTGTCCATGTCTAGTTTTTATGTGCTGATCTAAAGATACAGGATATCTGGTTTAGGGTTAGTTATGTGATAGCACGTCATCTGCGCTATCACACCTTACAGAATAAGGGCCATTGACAGAGATAGATAGATATTTGTAACCATTGCAATTACACAAATCAAATGATACCACAAACCAGGGTTTTCTATGTTGGCTGTGTTAACATCTTAAGTGTCACATACTGTATGAAGTGTCTGTGACGTTAATATAGGAGTTGAACTGGAGGTGAAGAATACATGAAGATCTGGACTCTGCACTTTAGGAATATCTCTGCAAATGCGGAGACTTGACTTTATAAATCCTCTGACAATTTGTCCACATCTATAGACTGTTTGTAATCTGCTGCTTAATCTTCAGTGCTACACTGCCCTGCCAGGCCTGATTTATACACCTTCTCTTTCAACAATTACTATTATCCTCCACTGCCTGGGAACACTCTCTTCCTGCCTCTCATTATGCCCTCCTTATTTGCTATTTTCTCAGTCCTTTGTCCATTTTTCTCTTCTCACCAACTTCCCCACTCCTGTCCTGTCCACATTTCTTCATCGCTCCTCCCCTCCACCTATGCATGCGCCCATACACTGCACCACTATTTACACACCTCTTTCCCAACAACTTCTACACCCCTAAATAAAAAGCACCCCCCACAAATCCTCTATTCACCTCCTATCTCTCTCTCTCTACTCCTCCTTATTCCTTTGAGGGTACATGTGTGGAGAAACTGAATGAGCTAGATAAGTGTGTATATTAACCCTTGTCCCAAATATAGGTCACGCGCGCACAGGGGTGCTGAACAGGACATTCTACTTGTGTTGAGAAGCAGGAAATGGTCTCGCAAACATATTTGGTGATGGTATTGCAGTTTAAGGAAGAGGCCCCAATGTTTTCATAAATACTGTGTGTTCTTGAGTTAATGAGCAGGTTGCACCAGTCTCCTCCAGCACAGTCTTACGTGCCTTATGAAAACAAGTTACGGTAGCATTAAAGGATGGGGTGGACCAGCAACATGATGTAAACGGTTCCATTTTAAAGCAGTTTGCTTGTATCCACTATTGTTATGCTAAACATGCTGCCGTTTGGTGCTCTACTTTCATGATAGATTGTCAAAGACATCTCTATTGGAAACCTCAGTCTGCCTTTATGTGAGGATTGGGCTTCGGACCCGCCCCCGTGACGTGTCCCTTGACGAGACGGGTGACGCACGTCGCGCTGCCAGCTTGGTGGACACCGCGCGCACCGTGCCCAGGCTCCGCCCCCTTGGCACGCCCCGCAACGAGACGCATGACACACTACCAGGCTGGGGGGAAGGAAGGAAAACACCGCAGGAACTGTCTCCAGGCTCCGCCTCCGTGACAACACGGGCAACCTACGGCGCACACTAGCTACGCGCAGACGCCGCACGGACACAAGCAAACAAGGGGTTAATTCGCTCAATTATTCCTCAGCTGCTATGCACTCCGTCCCTGCCTATCAGTGGACAGCCTATGTCTGATTGCTCATTATCCTGCAGCTGTGGGCTGTTCTGCATTCGTTACCGTGCACCTGTGTGCTGCCATTCCATTGGCTGCCTGCCCTTTAAATACTCAGCGAGCCCTCCTACAAACTGGCTGAGCATAAATTCTGTTCTTGTGACTTGTGCTTACCTCTAGCTTCTTGCTGTCCTGCCTTTGCCTTGTCTTGCTCCCTATATTTTGACTGCAGCTCGCACCCGGACTCCTGCCTTCTGTGACCCCTGGACCACGGCTACAGACACGACTATTCTACATTCTATATCCCTGGACCCCGGCACCACACAACGACAATCCGATCTCTCCACTCCTGGACCACGGCAAGTACCTCAACCAATCTGACTTCTCCTACCCTGACCCAGCTACATGACTACCATTCTGCATTCCGGACGTGGCTGCTCGGTTGTAGGTCGGTGGCTACCAACCTACCCACCTCAGCCTCGCGGTCCCGCCTTGTTAGTGGTGAGCACTCGTTACACGTAGCCACCAAGAACTCGAGCTGTTTACATATGTGGCTGGGTCGCTAGACTTCGGCGCATACCTCAAAGGGGAATGTTGTGGGGAACCGTTGCGCAGAAGAGGGCGGCTGTACGCCAGAACAAATAAGGAAACTTGGAGGTGGAAGTCCAGTGCTCATAGGGGTTACATCAGGGCTAAAGGGCATGGCAACGTGCAAAGGCATGCATTTTAATATTCTGTTCTATTCCCCAGTAGGCGACGGTGGTAGAGCCCTGGAAGTGTGGATAATGGGCATATTTGTTTATTCATTGGGCATACGAAAGGGCAAAGGAGCAACGGAACGTCCTACAGCTCTGTTAGGCTACAGAGAGTATGAATTTGTGACAGCTGGGGAAACAAAGGATGTGCTTGGTCGATCTGCAACCAGCACTATATAAAGCGCTAGCTAAGGTGAAACTCAATGTTATTTTACTGCACCTTGGGGGGAACGACCTGGCTAACACCAAAACACTAAGAGGTAATCTACAGGATACTGCAAGAGTGCACCCATTTAAAGACACTGTGGAACAATGTTTTAGTCATATGGTCGTAAATAATTCCAAGAATTATATGGGGGGTCAGGAAAGTGTATCGGGAAAGAGAAAGCTAGAAAAAGGTTAACAAGACCATGGCCAACTTCATCCTTTCTTGCGGGGGTAAAATACTGAAACACAGAGATCGAGGCGAAGGAAGGCAGGTGGTACAGAAGGGACGGTGTACACCTGTCAGGGAAAGGGTTAGATGTGTTCATAAGAAATATCGGGGATATTGCAAGAGTAGCTACGGTTTTATCTTTGGCAGTTCAGGGTGACATCTTGAGGGAGGGGAGGCCAGAGTAGCCAGTGCCCGGTGGGGGGCCTTTGGGTGGCGGAGCTGCCGTGTCAGCCAAGCTCAGGGATACGTGAACGTGTGAGGACTGTAGGATCCGCCCTAAGTAGAGCCCCAAGAACAGCTTGACAGGCTGTAGGTGCTGGTTTTTGGACCGGGCCGGCCATGCCCAATCAACGCTGTTGGAAGGCTGGGTGCCAGCTTTAGGGCTGGGCCTAAGCTGCCACTAAGGGGGAACGTGTATCACAGGGCGGGAGTGGGGGCGTGCAGCCGAACGATAGCTGATAAGGATCTCCCCCCCTGCTTTTGTAGAATGGGCGGGGGAGGCAGCGTGGCCAATTGCCAACAGGGCAAAGATCTTCTCCCCGTTATTAAACCGTGTAGGGCTGGGGGGCTGGCATGGGGTTTTAACATGTGCTGTTAAAATAAAGCTGTGACCTTTATTCTTTCAACGTTGTGAGTGGTCTCCAGTTATACACGGTGGTAACATTACCGAGAGGGGTCGAAATATTAAGCCTTTAAGTGTGTGGCTCTGGGTGTGACAGTGTGTATGTGTTTGTGCTCGTATGTGCATGTGTGTGTCTGAGTCGCTGTATATATGTGCGTGTGTGTGCGTACGTGCGTGCCTCTGGGTTTGACAGTGTGTGTTTGTGTCTAGATGTGACAGCGTGTGTATGTGTCTGGGTATGACAGTGTGTGTTGGTGTCTGGATGTGACAGTGTGTGTATGTGTCTAGGTGTGACAGATTGTGTGTATGTTTGTCTGTGTCAATCTGTCTGAAAGTCTTTGTATGTCTCTATGTGACAGGTGTGTATGTGTCTCTGTTTGTGTCTGTATGTGAGTGTGTTTCTCCGTGTTTATGTGTGTGTTTGCATGTGTGTCTACATATGTACGTGTATTTCTGTGTGTGTACGTATGTGTTTGTGTGTGTCTGTGTATATGGCTGTGTGTTTGTCGCTGTGTACATGTGTGTGTGCATGTCTGTGAATTAATGTGTGTGTATGTGTGTTTTACGCTGTGTATATGTATGTATCTGTACATCTGTGTCTGTGTGTAGGTGTGCGCCTCTTTTTGTGACAGTGTGAGTAAGTGTCTGTTTGTTCGTGTATGTGTGTGTCTCTATATGTTTATGTGTGTTTCCCTGTGTGTCTGTGAGTAAATGTATGTGTGAGTGCATATGTGTGTGCATGTACTGTATATATCTCTGTGTCCATGTATCTCTGTGTCTCTGTGTGTGAGTGCATATGTGTGTGTCTATGTATTTGCTTTGGCATTGAACATTCAGTAAACAAAGAGTAGACGGGTGAGTGAGCCGGATCCAGGATACAGAGCGAGACCTGAGGCAGCTACCGAGAGATCCCCCCCGAAGATAAAGGACACCACTCCAGAGGTGGCTGCACTATTACCCTAGACGTGGCCGCATTCATGTCAGGATTCTACCCTAAAGTTCTACCCTATGTTAGTATTTTTAAGGTATAATTGTGAAATGATTTCGAACTGTAAACCCACAGAACAAACGTTTATATAATCATGATTCAAAACACATTAGATAAATGGGCGATTCACGCAATGAAGCAACATCTAATTACGGAGAATTAACCCCTTGCGCGCCCATCGGGCGCTCAAAGGGTTAAAGGAAAACTGTCCTCACAAGCATTTGATCTTTACTTATCTATCATATAACAGCTCCCAATAACTCCCCCTATTGTTCCGTGTAACCGCTCCCTATAACTCCTATTGCTCCCTATAATTCCTCCCTATAACTTCTATTTCTCCATACAGTATAACCACTACCTATACATCCTCATATTGCTCCATATAACCACTCCCTATAACTCGTCCTATTGCCCAATCTAGCACTCCTTCCACTTTATTTTACGTTATTGCATTTCTCAGGAACAAGTTGCATTTGTTATTGGGAGTTTTAAAAAAAAACTGCTGAGCGTTGCAAGTTAAGTTCATTACTGCCGGAGAGGCCCGTAACATCTCAGATTATAGGTCAAAGCCTCACTCGTATAAATCTCATTTACGCAACAGGATTTCTATAGGGTGTGTCCCCCAGTTTATAGGATGGAGCCTCCGGTGTATATCCCATTTATACAACGGGTCTTCTATAGGCTCTGTGTTCCAGTTTATATGACTGAGCCTCCAGCGTATTTGCCATATACAATAGGTCTTTTATAGAGTCTGTCTCAGATTATAGGACAGAGCCTCCATCGTATATTCCATTGACACATTAGGACTTCTATATGGTCTGTCTCAGGTTATATAAACAGCAGGTCAGGGGTTACATGAAGTGTCCTTGCTCAGCCTGGAGATAACACACAGATTTGAGGTGTCACCTTACAGGGGACCTTCCAAAGCCAGCAGGGAACAGATGGTAACAGGGGGGGGAAGCAGGTGTCATTGCTAGAGCGCAGCGTATCTCTTGAATTACTTAATGAGATTTCATGTTATTTGTCCTTGTTACTGGCAGGTATAGTGCAAGGTTCCCCTCACACCACATCACCAAGGAAGTGCAGGCTCTGAGTCCTTGTGCCAGTCCAAGAGGTACCAGGCACTGAATTCATGTGTCTGCTTACAGGTGCCACACTCTATCCTTGTACCAGCCCTAAAGGTGCCGGCTCTGCATGCCCTGTACTACCCATTGAGGTGCCATAATCTGTAACAAAGCACCAGTCCTAGAGGTGACAGGCATAAAGGTGGAAGGCTCTGTATTCCTGCACCAGCCCTAGAGGTGACAGGCATAAAGGTACGAGGCTCTGTATCCCTGCACCAGCCCTAGAGTTTCAAGGCTCTGTATCTCCTGTAGTAGCCGTAGAGGTGCCAGGCTGTGTATCCCCTGTACAAACCATAGATGTGCCAAGCCTGGCAGTGAAGGGGTCACTTGAGTTTTTATTGATTTGAGGGAGACCTTGTTAGACAGGAATCTAGATGCTAAAGAGATGGTGTCAGCGGTACTGGGGTTTGGGAGGGGAAACAGATGCAGGGACAGATTACATGCATGTGCAAATAGAAGATGCCTGGGGCAGTGAGGGGTATTAATGCAGGTGAGTGTTATTACTCAATGGCTGGGCAGTCTCACTCACTGGAAGGCATTTATTATAGCTGTGCATGTTATTATATTGCTTTGTACGATAAATATTGCTTTGTACGTTATACATACATGTACATATTGCTCTGCATCTTATACATACATGTACATCTTGCTCTGCATCTTATACATAATTACATGCTGCTTGCCTATCTATATGCATATCTTCATTTACATATAGTCTTTGCATTCATTTATACATAACATGTACAATTATGCTTTGCATTTTATCCAATACATGTACATTGCCTTTGCATCTTATAAATACCAGTACATTGCTTTGCCATTTCTTCATACTTACATAGCTGACATCTGTACATATGTCTGCTCTGGCTGGAATCTATATTACATTGCTTGAATCTTACATACATGATCATCTTGCTTGCATTCCTTATACAACAGTTACCATATTGCCTCCCTGTCATCTTATCATACAATGTACATTTTGCCTGCATCCTATACAACATGTATCATATTGCTTGCATTTTATACATACATGTACATATTGCTCTCATTTATACATACAGTTAATATTTGCCTTGCATCTTATACCATACATGTAAGCTTCTCTGCATTTATACATAATGTTACAATGCCTTGCATTTTAATACATACATGTCATTTGCACTGCACGTGTATATCTTACATTACATTGTGCCTGCATCTTACCCTACATGTACATATAGGCTCTGCACTCTATAACTGGATGTACAAATGCCTCTGCATCTTATACATACATGGTAACAATGCTCTGCATCTAAGACATACATGACAGCCTATTGTTCTGCATCTTGCTATGGCTATCTCGTATTTAACATACATTATATGCTCTGGAGTTATTTACTTACTTACAATGTACATAATTGTCTGCACCTAACATATAATTACATGTACATATGCTCTGCACGCTATACAGTCATGTACATATTGCCTCTCGCAAGCGGTTAATTACATGTACATATTGCTTGCACGAAAACATTAAATATGCCTAACACTATAATACTGTACTTACTCTGAACGCTATAATTACATGTACATATTGCTGCTCATCACGGACATAAATTCATAATTGTATCTGCATCTTATACATACAGGTCTATTCTCGGTGGTAGCTCTATACATACACGTACATCAATGCTCAGCATATATTAAATGTACATATTCATCTGCACGGCTATAATCACATGTTCTATGACTCTACACTATGAGCATACATATATTGGCTTGGCAAATGATACAAATTACATGTTACATATTGCTCTGCACGCTTATAATTACAGTACACTATCCTCTATCACGCTTAATGTAAACTACATATTGATCTGTCATGCTATTAATACATGTACATATCACTTGCATGCTATAATGACATTACAGTATTGATCTCATGCTATAATTACATGCTAACCATAGTCAACTTTGCATGCTAATAATTACAGGTACATATCACTTTGCATGCTATATTTACATGTACAGATCTGCTCTGAAACACTATAATTACATATACATTGTCTGTGCGTTATAAAAACATTGCTCTGCCGTTATAATTACTGTACATAATGCTTGCAACGACTATAATTACTGTACATATTGCCTCTGCACACTATGTGCTACATGTACATATTATGCTGCGCAGGCTATTATTACTGTACATATTGCTCTGCACGCTATATACGTACTGTACCTATTCTCTGCACGCTATTATTACATGTACATATTGATTAGCTATACATACAGGCATCTGTTTATACACAGTACAATATTCTCACGTACAAGCATATGTCTGCTCTTATACAGTACATGGACATAATATTGACAAGCACGTTCATACAGTACATATGACATACCTGATGTATACATACAGTTACAATATTACGCCATGTTATAATCATCCTACTAACCATGAATGTTTAGCTGATGTCATATTGTCTGCAGTATTAATACATGTAATATTGCTCGCATGTTATACATACATGTTATATTGCTCTGCATGTTTACCTACATACGTCACATATTGATCTCGCATGTTATCATACATGTACATTGCTTGAATGTATACAACGTTGCATGCATCTCTGTACCCCACGAGACCCACAGCACGAGCGCCTGGGGACTCTCCTAAAGTGTCAGTAAACCAGAGATAGGGAGAACCTCAAGAACTGTGACATTACCCCTTTATGCCAGAACCTGCAGCTACATAGCCTTTCTGCGGAAACGGGTTTATAACTGGGGTAGGTGGCAAATCAAATAAGCCACCTTACTGCACCCCTCCCGACACATGCACACTTTTTACCTCCTTGGCAGGGCGTGGAGCGTGTGCCCTAATGGGGCCTGCTCAGCACCAGCATCCGGTGAGGCGAACGCAAGGTCCCCCCTGGGTTGCCGAGTGAGAGATCGCTTCAGGCCTTTTGGGGTTCCCGTGTTGTGCCCCGGCTTGTCGTGAGATGGAGAGAAAGGTGAGTGTATATGAACAGGTGCTCCTGGCTATTACCATGAGAGAGGGGAGGGACTAAGGTGTAACCACACCTCGACTCTACCTACGACCTGCCTGCTAGGTCAGACCCATGAATGCCTGCCCTCCTGCTACACACACCCAACGGTAACTCCCCTCCCGTACTGCACAGTAGGGATCCGCACCCCACTCCTAATTATAGTGATGTTGAATAAATGTATATCTCTCGCTCTATATGTGTGTGCGTAGCGTCGCGGCTCTATATGTTATATAACATCAAAAAACAAATACGCGATACATCTGTCTCTAACGAAATGCTTTTTTGTGCGAATTTCGCAGATCACACTTCCATTTGTAACAACAATCGCGGAAACAGAAGAGACAGTCTATCTCGAAGCTCGCACAAATAGAAGTCCTTCGTTAGACAAGAACCGAACTGGTATCGAAGATTTGTTTTGCAACGTCAACACGTAAAGATACCTCTACATATCTATATATCTATATAATTATCAAACAAAGAATAGATCTATACCGTTCTGTGGCTACGAAATGCGTGTATGAGTACTAATCCACACTGACAATGATCTCTATATAAATGACAGTCAAAAATTCTAAGTGTGCATAGAAAAAAACATATCCACAATATAAAAAATACTCAGCATTATCCATTAATAAACATATGCAGTATGGCAATGTATGAAGCCTCAATCCACATAAGCCAGGATTTAAAATGTTCCATACAGGTCAGAGGTAAAAGAGCCAGCTAAAGAAAGGGTCCCCTGCCCGCGCAGAAAACAGTTTGAATGCGAGATAGAGTAGTAGTAGTATTAAGATATAGTAGAGTACCACACACACAACACAGTTCGCAAGAACAGTAGTAAGATCAAGTGATACAACACACACCACCCGCATCAACACACACACAACAATAACACCCACTACACACACACACACACACACCACGACACACACACACACACACACACACACACACCACAACACACCACACACACAACACACACGTTGCAGAACCTTGCCTAAGACATGCGAGAGATACAGCTATATTTGTGTATATATATATATCTATAGTATCTATATATATATATATATATATATCTAGGTGTCCTGTTAGGATCAGGTAAGTCCCTTGGATTTTGTCACATTATCCCCAGCCCTTAACTTGTCCCCAACCTCAATCCTGGAGCCTATGTTACCACACGGCCACTAACAGTTCGCCATCTGGGGATTTCATAAGACTAACGCAGCATTACACGCCGCAGTGTGCCATCACATCATCGTTTATATGGGATACTCCGGCTCATTATAGACAGTGCAGCGTGCTTATTATCAATGTATACGAGAGGCTCAATATCATTACCCAGCTCAGCGTTCCTCATTATCAGTGTATAGATCTTATCATCATCACTAATACAGGCAGAGCGTGCTCATCAGTGTATAAGGATACTCCAACCATTACAAGCGCAGCATGCCTTGCATTAAATGGTGGGGAATATTCGTGATAGCAATCTGGTCACTTACTCCATGGTTAATGTGGCTACAGATTGATTTTAAAATACAAATAAAACGTTTTTATAAGGCCCTGTTAAACCCATTGTCAGTCCTAGTTTTAAAGGACTTATATATCTAGAGATAAGAACATTTGTTTTGCCAGAGTGGGATTCCAATTCTGCCTCCTTACACTAAGCGTAACGGCATTTTAAGGTACTTTCCAGCTGAATACCATTTTGCATCTCAGAGATAGGTTGCCATTTGCTTCTTCAAAATACTGGACCCAAACCTGGCACCACATAAACGAGACACATGCGCGAGAACACAACTCGACACATTTGCTGACGACCACACACCTCTCTCTCTCCGCTCCATGCTGTTTTCCGCCTCCTTGGCCCACCCTCAGCACTGACAAACCTCCTTTCTATTGGCTGGCTTACCCTGCGGTAACAAATCAAGGATGGGGAAGCTGCCCAAGCCCCCTCGCACATCCTTGCTTCTCTCCCCGGTCAGGAAATTCTTCCGGGCGGCCCCCCAAGCCATTCGGTACTAGTCCCAGAGGTAATACCTTACACATACATTGTCCAGATTCCTCTAATTTTTTAAACTGTACAGTGTCCAAATACAAATCTGGTTTCAACTACTGGACACCGGCAACCCTACCAGAGAGGGGTGCCACCAGGTCCCCACTTAGTTTTGAGGACTTTATTAAATGAAGAAGAACGCAATAGTTAATTTCAAAAGGCTAAGGTCCATAGAGACTGCAGCCGTGGCTGAGGTGCGCTGAGGCTTGAGGGAAAGCGGTGCTTTTCCCGGCTTAGTTTTGTGCGCCGTCCGGGGCGTGTCGGGGGGCGGGCCATGACTCACGGAGCTGTTCGCCCTCATTGCGCTGCAGAGCTCACTGACCAGCGTCAGCGTGCCTCCGCAATGGTCATCGCCTAAGAGTCCGAATTAGAGATGTTTACTCGTACAATAGACATGCAATAAGCCAAACCCTTCTTCTAGCAGGCGAGAAGGGACAGATATCCATTTGTTCCTCAAATTTAGGAGAAGTCGTCAAATTAGTCCCTTATTACATCTATCAATATCACCTAACAAACCTTTGATATGACTCCGTGTTGTCGAAGTAGCAGGGCCACGCAGTTATTAGGTCTTTCAATATCTATGCACCCTTTTAAATGTTTAAAAAGGGAGGTTTTTTTTCTAAACGTAAAAACCGCCAACCTAGAAGCGATTTATACGAGAGGGGTGGGGCTTATACTTGTTCCAAGGTGAGAAGGATTTTTTCTAGGTCTTGGCCCTGGAGTTATGAAATCAGAATTAAAACAGAGGTGTTTGGGATCAAACACGTAATTTTTGGAAAACTTATAACATTGTAATACTGTAACTTTGTAAACGTATGTATGGATTGTGTTTTTTCTGTTATTTTAATGAAAATGTTCTGCATTTATTATAACTCTGGTCTTTTCTTGTCTCCTTTTCTGTCATCTGCAAAACTGTATTTTATATAGATTATCAATTCTTTCATAATATGCTTTTGGGCTTGAATGAAATTTTGCAAAAAAAATCCCGCTTTGTAGATATATTTCCACATTTCGACACTTTGCTACAACGATTTTTGTGTGTAAGTGCTGTTTTTTCTAAATAAACAGGGACATGAGACCCTGGGAGATTATATTAATTACATATTTTTGCATACTTCTTTATTTGCAATCTTCTGGGTGGTAAAAGCAAATGATATGATGCACACTGAGTAATGGTTCTATAAACTCATTGAAGTACCCCTTGCGCAGAGAAAGGTGAGTTGCTAGGTAGCCTTGTTTATTAACCCTGGTTGCTATCTAAGCAGTGTTGCGTCCGTGACGATGTGTATCTGTGGACGATTGACGGGGAGATTTATTCATTTTGAGGGACTTTGTGCAGGTAAGTGGGGACTTAACCCTGATCGTATGCAGTCATGGTACTTCACGCAGGGTCCTTGACAGATTTCCCCCAGGCCCAGTACTATATTTAATCCATCTTCCCCCCCCCCCTCAGGCGTTATTGCGAGCCCCCCCATTTTCACACCATCAAACGATACCTCTATTTCCTTCCCACTCTTTCCCGTTATTTTCATCCCCTCTGTCCTCCACTCCCTCTTTCCCACTCGTCCCCTCTCCCTTCTGTTCTCTCCCCTTGTTCCTCACTCTTCCTCCCTTTTTTCCTCACTTCTCCCGCACCTCTCTCCTCTCACTCGCCCACCTTCCATCAATTACCCCACTCTCACTCAATCCCCCCCACAAAAGCTACCAAAAACCCCACCCACCCCCCTAAATACATATTAACCCCCCCCCAATCATAATAATACAAACCACCCCCCCACATATTAAAACATACACCCCAAGAGCCCCCATTACTATTAAATACACCCCAACATCCCCCAATACATATTACTATAGCAACTCCAATCCCCCAATACATCATTTGAATCAACGCCCCCACTCCCCCAGAGTGCATATTAAAAATACACACTCAGCCCCCGCATTGCATATTAAAATATTACAGCCCCATCCTCCAAGCTATTAAAAAATACACCCACCCTCAGTTCCCCAATGCCTATTTTAAAGACCCCCCCAATACACATAAAAACAGACCCCCACTCCCCCCCCCTACACACATATAAAAAAAGAAGACCCCCCCCCCACCGTATTACAAAAAGATCCCCCACTCCCCAATACTTAGTAAAAAAGACCCCACTCTCCCTACATATACAGTGATTTTAAAAACAACTTATATATCAGTTGTATTGAGATACTCAGCGGCCTCATTCGGGTTGCCACCCGGTCTACCTTCTATCACCGAAGGCTCAAACCGGAGATAAAAATTTTACATTTCATTTTCCTCCTAACCTGGTCCTACTACCCTCCTTCCACATTACTGTTGGAAGCATATATACCATCATTCAGCTCAGTAGCCAAGCGACGCTGCCTAGGGGGTCATACAACGCCCTCACATTCTCAACTCGCATCAAAAGGTACTAAAACCCGTTGTTTTTTTCCTCCGCAATATTACAAGATACCCTTCCTCTGTTGACTTGACTGCTAACAAAACTCTGACACAACCCTCATTCTCTCCCGTCTGGACTACTACTGTAACCTCCTGCTGTCGCGCCTTCCTGCCTCTCTCCCACTTCTTCCCTCCTCCCCTCAATCTAGTCCTAACCTGCTCTGCCAGAATCACTACTTCCCTAAATTCTGTCTCAGGCTCCCCGCTGAAAATTCCTCTTCCTCCTGGCTTTCTTATCAATCCTGCATTTCGCACTCACATTCTCCTCACTTTTTAAAGCTTGACACTCTTCTCTGGCCCCTCCTATCTCTCAGCCCTAATTTCTCACTATAACCCCACCCCACTCTGGTGTTCTACTCAAGGATGCCTTCTCTCTACCCTTACCCCCCCCCTTTGTATCTAAGCCTCTCCCACCTTAACCTTTCTACTGACTGCTCCACACCTCTGGAATACCCTTCCCCTCAATACCCGACTCGCATCATCTCTAGCCCCTTTAAGACCCACCTTAAAATACAACCTGCTTAACTAATCATATGAGTAGCTCTGTGGCTGATATACTAAACACCTCCATACTAAACCTTGGCCCCTTACAGACGCATTTACCGACAACCCTCCTACTGTCTCTGTAAGTTCCTCCTACTTACCATTAAATTATAAGCTATTCGGGCAGGACTTCGTTTCCTAAAGGTCACTTTTATGTCTGAAGCACTTCTTTCCATTATGTGTTATTTTATATTATTTGTTATTTATATGATTATCACTGGTATTCCTGCTATTAACTATGTACATTAATGGCGCTATATAAAGAAAACATAGATCATCATACATTGGCTCTTCTATTTACTCCGCGGCGTCACAGTTCCGTGACAACTGGATGCCTTAGGTGCCAATACGTCAGTGACGTCACTGGTCATGGCACACTGTCGCTGCAGACTCCGTACACAACAATCCCGTCATGGCAACTACGTCATTGACGCTTTGATGTCACGCAGCGTTCCCGTTGTCATGGCCAACGTGCGCCATTTGACGCCACGCAACCTATTGACAGCAGTTGCAGGGATATGCCGGAGCCGCAGGAGGATCGGGAGACGTCGCCGCCGAATCCCATCCAGTTTTACAAAGTAAGTCCGTAGGCCCGGAGAACTGGCCAAAACCCGAAAAAGGTGGAAAACAAGTCTCGTTTTTCAGACCGGGAGGGTGGCAATCACCATATACGCGCATCGTGTTCATTATGATTATAGAGATACACACACCATTATACGCGCAGCGTGTTTCATTATTCGTTATAGAGATACACAGCATCTTATAACAGCGCAGCGTGTTATATGAGTATAGAGAACACAGCATCATTATACACGCAGTCGTGTTCATTATGAGTGTATAGAGATACACAGCATCATTTACAGCGCAGCGTGTTCATTATGCGTTATAGAGATCACAGCACTATAACGCGCAGCGTGTTCATTATGCGTGTATAGAGATACACAGCATCATTATACAGCGCAGCGTGTTTATTATGAGTATAGAGATACACAGCATCATTACACAGAGCAGTGTGGTTATGGTTTGTGTATGGAGATACTCTGCATATTTATACAGTGCAGGTTTTCTCTGCATGTCTGTGTGTGAGGTGTATCAGTGTGTGTACAGTTGTAGTGCTTGATGTGTGTGTCTGTGTGTGTGTTTGTGCAGTGTGTGTCTGAGGGTGTGTCCGTGTTTGTACACTGTGGGTGTGTCTCGGGTGTAGCACAGGGTGTGTGTGCGTCTCTGTCTATCCCACAGTCTGTGCTTCTTGTCTGTCACCAAATCAAATTACACCTCCTGTATCCCCTGTATACTGCACCTGCTATATATATCTGTATCCCCTGTATACTGCACCTCCTGTATATATCTGTATCCCCTGAATACTACACCTCCTGTATATATCTGTATCTCGTATACTGCACCTTCGTATATATCTGTAATCCCCTGTATACTGCACCCCTGGTATTCACTCCCTGTATATGCACCCTCCTGTATATATCTGTATCACCTGTATACTGCACCTCCTGTATAATCTGTATCCCCTGTACTACGCACCCTCCGTATATATCGGTATCCCCTGTATCTACCACTGCTATATATTCTGTTCCCGTTATACTACACCTTCTGTTATATCGTATTATCCCCTTTTAACTCCCTCCTGTATATATCTGATATCCCCTGTATACTCACACTGCTATATATATCTGTATCCCCTGTATACTACAACAACCCTTCTGTATAGATCTGTATCCCTTGTCATATATGCACCTTCTGTATAACTGTATCCCCTGTATACTGCACCTCCTGTATATATCTGTATCCCCTGTATACTACACCTTCTGTATATATCTGTATCCCCTGTATACTACACCTGCTATATATATCTGTATCCCCTGAATACTACACATTATGTATTAATCTGTATCCCCTGTATACTACACCTGCTATATATATCTGTATCCCCTGAATACTACACCTCCTGTATATATCTGTATCCCATGTATACTACACATTCTGTATATATCTGTATCCCCTGTATACTACACATTCTGTATATATATCTGTATCCCCTGTATACTACACCTTCTGTATATATCTGTATCCCCTGTATACTACAAATGTATATATCTGAATCCCCTATATACTGCACCTTCTGTATATATCTGTATCCCCTTTATACTGCATCTTCTGTATCTATCAGTATCCCCCTGTATATTTATATTTATAGTGTTTAATACATTTTTCTCTATCCTCCTCCTTATAGTTCTACCTCATCCATCGCCTCTTTTATTAGAATGTATTTTTATATATATATATATAGGTTGTATGCTAGCTATAATATGTGGGATTTATGTAAGAGTATCCAATTAGAAGTTGTATTCGCATTTTTATTCTAGCTAATTTTTTGTTATGTAGGGGTTAATAGGATGTTATTTATGAATGTTAGATTTTTTTAATAAAGTTTTTGCTATGTTATATTGATATGTAGATTATGGTATATACTATACCCCTTAGTCTGTATAAATACCATTACTCACCACTTTATGTTAAGTTTAGTGCTGCTATTGATCATTTTGAGAACTAGCTGAGGATTGGTTATTCAATTAGATGGTTACTATAAATAGGTAGTGTATTCAACAAGCCTATACGATTCCTGAGGAAGCAATAGTGAAACGCGTTGAATCGATTGGCAGATCCTGGGAGACATCAGAACTTGCGTTAACAGAGAGTACTGGCAAAGCAAGTGCAACCGGAGAGACCGTCCAGGCACTTCCGCCCTGAAGCGAGACGTCACCGGAAGTGACGCACGCGGATGTTGAGGCGCGCGAACCGGGTAGCTGGCGAGATCTCGCTGCAATATCACCATTCTCTCCCATGAATGTAACCCTTGCACAAAATGTGAGTGCGCTTATTTCTATATGCATTTTGTTTATTATATACACTGGCAATATTGCACAATTGTGGTTCTTTCTTTTATTTCCCGATGACCATACGTTTACTACTATTCTCCAATCTATAACCCTGACCTGGCTTGCATTGACTACTCTACATCCTAGGCGCGCCCGCGTGGCTGTGGGTCGGCGTTAACCAATTCCCTACCTCAGCACCGCGGTCGCGCTTCGTTTGTGGTGAGCTACGCGTTACAGTATGCTCAGCCACACAAACTTCGACCCCGCTGAGGTAGGAAGAGTCCTGCGCACACACGCAAGCTACCTGTCTACCCTAGAGGAAAAAATTGTGGGTAGTGAGCAAAGCATGCTCTCCCTTCAGGAGGACTTTCGCTCTCTTTCTCGGACCCTACAGGAACCGCGTCCCCCTCTTGTGCCTGCTGTTCCTGATCTTTCCACTACTCCAGCTTTGCCTTTCCCCCTATAACCTCGTTTACCTGCCCCCAACCGCTATGGGGGTGACCCTCACGAATACCGGAGGTTTCTGAATCAATGCTTTATACAATTTGAAATTAATCCTTCACGCTACACTGCTCCCCGCGCCAAGGTGGCGTATATTGTTTCTCTTCTTATAGATGACGCTCTTGCCTGGGCCTCTCCCACCTGGGAACGAAGATCCAACCTCACACAGGATATCGGAGCCTTTGCCCGGGAGTTCCGGAAAGTGTTTGATACACCTGGTCGTAAGGTATGTGCCTCCTCTGCACTTTTTCATGTTTCTCAACGCAATCGTCCAGTCGCCAAATACGCACACGAGTTTAGAACTATAGCTGCAGAAACTGACTGGAACGACGAAGCTTTGGCCACGGCCTTATGGCAAGGATTATCTGAAGCCTTGAAAGATGAGCTGGCAGCCTATGACCGTCCCACCGATTTGGAGGAACTTATTACCGTCTGTATTAAAGTGGATCGTCACCTCCTGGATAGCAGATCAGAAAAGGCTCATCATCGTGTCACCCCATCCCGGATCAATCCCGGTCAGGTGAGCCAAGCCGAGATTTCTTCCCCGGATACGTCCGAGCGTATGCAATTAGGGGGTCTCTCCAAATCTGAGAAATTACGACGCAAGAATGCCGGGTCTATGCCTTTACTGCGGTGTTTCTGGACATTTTGCATATTTCTGTCCCCAAAAGTCGGGAAACGTAAATATCCCATGAGACCCGGGGGAGTTTCATTGGGAACGCTTTTTCTCTCCCCTATTTCTACTGACAACCCTTCTCGCATTCTTATCCCCATTACTCTCTATGGGGAGGGCTTCCCAGTATCTACGCTCGCTTTCCTCGATTCAGGTTCCGGAGGAAACTTCATAGATCAAGCTTTTGTAGAACGCCATCTAGTTCCGACCAGGCGCAGGAAGAAGCCCATCACTCTTGAAGCCATAGACGGAGGACCTCAGCAGCTGGCGTTTATCTCCTTGGAGACAGAGGTGCTTCAACTCATGGTACAAAATTCACACCTGGAAAAGATCCAATTCAATGTTATCCACACTCCTTCCATCAGCGTGATCCTCGGGCTACCCTGGCTACAGATACACAACCCTCGGGTGGATTGGCTCCATTCAATGGAGCGCCTTTTGCCATAAGAACTGTATCCTTGAAGCCAGTAGCATTGGGGGTACCACCGTGTCCGAGGAGAAGGAAAGGGTACAATTGCCAGAAGTGTACGCTGAGTTTCGGGACGTCTTCGATAAGGTCAGATCGGCGGTTCTTCCACCTCACCGCCAGTTCAATTGTCCCATTGATCTACTTCCAGGCACCACACCTCCTAGAGGGACTGCCTATCCGTTGTCTATGCCTGAAACCAAGGCAATGAAGGAATATATTGCAGAGAACTTACAGAAGGGATTTATATGTAAGTCCACCTTTCCTGCGGGCGCAGGGTTTTCTTTGTGACGAAAAAGGACGGAACCTTACGCCCTTGCATAGACTATCGGTCTCTCAACAAAATCACCGTAAAGAAACGCTACCCTTTGCCCCTCATTTGTGAACTGTTTGATCGATTACAAGGAGCTAGTATTTTTTCTAAATTGGATTTACGAGGTGCCCATAATCTTGTCAGGATCCGTCAGGGTGATGAATGGAAGACTGCTTTCAACACCAGAGATGGACATTATGAGTACTTGGTGTCATGCCTTTTGGTCTGTGCAATGCCCCAGCCGTGTTTCAGGATTTCGTAAATGAAGTTTTCAGGGATCTTCTTAACTCCTTTGTAATCGTCTACCTCGATGACATATTAATATTCTCTAAATCCAGACAGGAACACATCTCTCACATGAAACAAGTGCTCCTTCGCTTACGCAAGAACAAACTTTTTGCCAAACTGGAGAAATGTCATTTTCATCAAACATCTACCATTTTCCTAGGGTACATCATTTCTGATACCGGCCTCACCATGGATCCCGGCAAGGTCAAAGCAGTCCTGGATTGGCCACAACCGATTACCCTAAAAGCAGTACAGCGTTTTCTTGGATTCTCAAATTATTATCGTAGGTTCATCCAAAATTTCTCTTCCTTAGTGGCTCCACTTACAGAATTAACCAAGAAAGGAGCGGACCCTGCTTCCTGGCCTGCTGTTGCACTTCAGTCTTTCGCCCATCTCAAGAAGGCCTTTGTGTCCACCCCTATTCTTATTCATCCTGATCCCAAACTTCCTTTTACTCTTGAGGTTGATGCTTCTGATGTGGGTGTAGGTGCTGTTCAAAGGAAGAATTCTCTATCCAGGTTGCATCCATGTGCGTTCTTTTCGAGAGAAAAAATCTCTGGCCCAATGCAACTACGATGTCGGGAACCGGGAACTCTTATCCATGAAATTGGCCCTCGAAGAATGGAGACATCTGCCTGGAGGGTACCGAAGATCTGATAACTATCCTCACGGATCATAAGAACTTGCTTTACATTGAAGGCGCACATCGCATGGGAGCCCCTCAAGCCAGATGGTCGCTATTTTTCTCTAGATTTAATTTAATAATTTCCTACCTTCCCGGATCCAAGAATGTCAAAGCTGATGCCTTATCTCGGCAATTTTCCCTGGACGACAAGACCTTGCCTTGCCCGTTACCTCTTGTTGCCTGACCCTGCATATCTCTTTGACTCCGCACCTCTCCTCTCCTGATCCGGCTACGAACGACCATTCTCCTGTCTCCAGTCCTGACCTTGGCTAAGTACTCCAGCGAGCCGATACTCTCCTATCCTGAACCTGGCTACGTACCCCAACGATCCGCTACTCTCCAATCCCGAACTTTGCTACGCACCCTGACGATTCGCAACTCTCCACTCCTGACCTGGCAAGTACTTACTACTATTCTCCAATCTATAATCCTGACCTGGCTTGCACGACTACTCTACATCCTAGGATGTGGGTCGGCGTTAACCAATTCGCTACCTCAGTACCGCGACCACGCTTAGTTTGTGGTGAGCTACGCGTTACACGTATATCCTGGTAGAAAGTTGGGGAGGAGATGAAGATAAGGTGCCCAGCGTGATCCTCCCGACTCTCACTGAGTTGTGGCGTTTCCCGACTTTAATGGACAAGTGGCCACTAAATGTCTGCTGTTACCGCTGTTACCGCAGTATAGGCATAAGCTTGCGTGACATCTGCGCTGCCTTTCGCCCGTCGATAAGCAGGTACCTCCTAGTTGAATAGGTTTGTCCAAGGTTGAAGACACAGGTCCTGCCGGATGAGAAAAGAGTGTGTACCTTGTTGGTGCCTACCCCTCTCCATCCTTCTCTCCTGGAGGTGCTGATCCATGCGTATGCATAGGGCCACAAGATCTTCGAATCCTACGGGACGTTCCTGAGAAGCCAACTCGTCTTTGAGATCCTAGGACAATCCTTGCCAGAATACTGCCGACAGGGCCTCATCATTCCATCAGGTCTCGGCGGCTACAGTGCGGAATTTGAGCGCGTAGCGGGCCACCGTGAGGTCCTCCTGGGAGATGTTTAGGAGGGTAGAGAAAGAGAAAGTCTAGAGAAAGTGTGTACAGACAAAAGAGAAGAGGTCCCAGGAAAGAGCCTGGGGTACCCCTACAGAGAGATCGATAGAGGAGGAGGTGTTAGCAGAAGAGACACTGAAAGTAAGATGGGAGAGGTAAGACGAGATCCAGGATAGAGCTTTGTTACGAATACCAAGAGTATGGAGAATGTGAAGAAGGTGGTCCATGGTGTCAAATGCTGCAGAGAGGTCAAGTAATATGAGCAGAGTATAATGACCTCTGCATTTAGCAGCATTGAGGTCATTAGTTATTTTAGTGAGGGCTGTTTCAGTGGAGTGAGCAGTGCGGAACCCAGATTGTAGAGGGTCAAGGAGAGAATAGGGTCCAGGAGAAGGTCAAGTGGAGCAAGCGAGAGAATACAAGACGTTCAAGGAGTTTAGAAGCAAAAGGCAAGAGGGAGACAATTCGATAATTAGAAAGACAGGTAGGGTCAAGCTTACTGTTTTTGAGTAATGGTATAATTGTTGCATGTTTGAAGGAGGAGAGAAAGGTCCCAGAATAGAGGGAGGAGTTAAAAATGTGAGCGTAGGGATTATAGTAGGAGCAAGAGGTTTTAGGAGATGGGAGAGAATGGGGTCAAGAGGGCAAGTGGTAGAGGGAGAAGAGGAGATCAGCAGTGACACATCCTCCTCTGAGACAGCGGTAAAAGAGTCAAGGAAGGCAAGGGGGAGAGTTAGGAAGCAGTGTTGGATGGGAGGAGGATGTTCTAACGTATGAATTCCACCTTTTCTTTAAAATAGTCAGCAAAGTCCTGAGGTGAGATGGAGGAGGAAGAAGATGCAGCTGAAGCTGGCTTGAGTAGAGAGTCAAAGACAGAGAAGAGTCGGCATGGGTTAGACTTATGCGTGTCGATTAATGAAGAAAAGTAGATTTGTTTAGCCTGCGAGAGGGCAGAGTTGAAAAAGGATAGCATAAATTTGTAGTGAAGGAAGTCTGCGAGAGTTTGAGATTTCCTCCAGAGGCGTTCAGAGGAACGAGTAGAGGAACGCAGCATGCACGTGTGGGAATTTAGCCAGGGTCTGGGGTTAGAAGGGCGAGGACGGCAGAGAGAAAGCGGGGCATGTAGATCAAGAGACGAGGACAAGACAGAGTTGTAGTTCCTGACCAGGTTGTCAGGGTCTGGAGCAGAACTGAGAGAGGAGAGGGAGGAGCGTAAAGTGGACTCAAAAGCTGGTAGGTTTCTGCAGAAACGAGGAGTAGATGGAGATGCACACACGTGTATATGTATGCTCTGGATGTGGATCAAATAGATTTTTTTTAAATGTTAGCTCTGTAGCTCTGTCTTGTATCACATAATCCTTCGATATACTGTGTAAATTATTAGATATAATTAAATAGATATAGTTATACTTTAGGTATATAGATATAAGCATAGTGCGCCCTCTGGTGGAGCTGTGAGTGTCTGCACTGCAACAAGATGTTACAGGAGCCATAAGACAATCGGAAGCTGTGGTGCTGCAATAAGAGGTTACAAAGGCAATTAAGCACTCGGGGGCAGGGTTGCTGCAGTAGAAGTTTACAGGGGCAACATGGCTAACTCTTTCTCCCCAGCTGTCCCTCTCCCTACCTCTGGCTGACTCTCCCCATGGCTCTCTCCAAATCAGTTTCCCTCTCCCTGACTATCTCTCACATCCCCCCCCCCCTCCTTCTCCATCCCTGTGGCTGTCTCTCACCCCCACTAGCTGTGTCTTTTTCTCCCTTTCCCTATCTCGTCTCACCCTCTCTCTCTCTACCTCTCCATGGCTATCTCTCCATCCCAATGGCGGTGTCTCTTTTTCTCCCCCTCGCTCTCTATTTCTCTCATCATGGCAGTCTCTTTCTCTCTTCCTTCCCTGGTTGTGCCTCTCTCCCTCCTCATGGCAGTTTCATTCTTCTATGCCTGTATCACGTCCTCGTTTCTCTCTTCCCTGTCTCTCTCCCTCCACTTGACTGTGCCTCACTCCCTTCCCCAGTCACCCCCCTCTATCTTTCCCTCCCCCTCTGTCTTTCCCTTCCCCCCTGCTGTCTTTCCCTCCCCCTCTGCTTTTCCCTAGCCCCTCTGTCTTTCCCTCCCCCTTCCCTGTCTTTCCCTCCCCCTTCCCTGTCTTTCCCTCCACCTTCCCTGTCTTTCCCTCCCCTTTCCCTGTCTTTCCCTCCCCATATCTCCCCCCACCACTGTCTTTCCCTTCCACCCATTTTCCTTCCCTCCCCCCACTGTCTTTCCTTCCCTCCCCCCTCTGTCTTTCCCTCCCATCCCTCTGCCTTTCGCTGCCCCGCTGTCTTCCCGCCCCCCCGTTTTTCCCTCTCTACCTCCCCCCGGTCTTTCCCTCCCCCTATCTTCCCCCCACCCCTCTTTCTTTCCCTCCCCCCACTATCTTTCCTTCCACTCCTGTCTTTCCCTCCCCCCACTATCTTTCCTCCCACCCCTCTATCTTTCCTTCCCTCCCCATCTTTCCCTCCCCCTCTGTCTTTCCCTCCCCCTACCCTCCCCTTTTTCCCTCCCCCCCTCTTTCTTTCCCCGTCTAATCCCCCCTCCTCCCTACGACCTTCCCTCTTCCCCGACCCCCATCCTCCCGTACTCCTTCCCTCTATCCCCCCCCCTTCCCTCCCTCCGCCGTCTATCCTCCCACCCCCTCCCTCCCTCCCTCTTCCCTCCCCCCTCCCTCACTCCTCCCTCTTCCCCCCCCCCTACCCGTGTTCACCTTCCCCCCCCCCTTCCCCTTCTCCTCCCTCCTCCCTCTCTCTCCCCTTCCTCTTCCCACTCCCGTTCATCTCTTCCTTATCCTACCCCCCCTACCTCGTACCTCCAGCGTGTCCTCCCTTTCTTCTGCCAGCCTCTCCCCCGTCGCTAACTGCGCCCCTCCTCCCCCTCCTTCGACCCTTCCGCCTCTTTTTCCCTGGCGCCGGCCCCATCCCCCCGGACCCCTCGGCGTTCCCTCCTTCCCCCCCTCCCGACCCTCCCCTCTTCTCCCCCCTCCCGACCTCCCTCCCGACTCTCCCCCCTTATCCCCCCTCTTCCCTACCTCCCTCTTTCCCCCCTCCCCGACCTCCCCTCTTTCCCCCCCCCTCCCCGCCCTTTCCTCTCCTCCCCCGCCCTCCACGAACCCTCCCTTCTTCCCCCCTCCTACCTCCCGCATCTCTGTATTTCTCTACTACCCCTCCCCCTTCCCGACGCATCGCCTCTTTTTCCCCCCACCTTGCCCTTCCCCTCCCTCTTCCCCCCCCTCGCCCTCCCCTCCCCTCCGGCCATTCCCACCTCCTGCCCTTCCCTTCCCATGCAACCTACTTCCCCGCCACTCCCGCCCCCGCTTCCCCCGCCCCCCCCCTCGCCTCCCGTCCTTCTTCCCCCAACTCAACACCACCCCCGCCTACACACTCACACCTCTTTCTCCGCTTCTACCCCCTCCCTCCCTCCCCAGAAAATTATTGTCGCACATAAGTTACACAGTCACAGTAACGTATATTACACACCGCCATGTATCCGAGCAGCTGACCTTTAGGACACTCTTCCAAAACACGACATCAAGGGCAAACAAGTGTGAGCTTTAACCTTTATTATCTAAGTCTGGTTACCCCCTCACTTGCGATCACACCCAATCCCATTGCTGGGCTCTCAAGAGGAGCTTGACTCTTCTAATTGCAAACATCCTTATTACCAGTATATGGGATAACCAATACAGGCTTAAACCTTTCTTTTTTTTGAGTACCCAGGCATTACCCGACCGCCCTACCGTCACACTTTAACCCCCACCAACTAACAAACTTTCCACTTCCCCTCCCATACCAGTCCCCACCCTCCTCCCATCACACTTCCCGCCTTCATCCTCTCCCCCTCCTTCCCCCCCTCCCCGTCTCGCCCCCTCCTTTATCCTCTCTTTCCCCATCCCTTCTTCTTCTCCCCCACACTTTTTTCTTATTCCTTCTTCTAAAGCGCTACCTTCTTTCTCTTTGACTCTGCTCCTCTCTCTTTCCCTTTTCCTTCCCCCCTATCCACCCACCACTATACTATCTCCGACAGCCCCTTTCCCCCCCTGCTCGGGTGTCTCCCACCCCCGCTTTCCATCCCTGTCCCCCCCACCCCAGCTTTCCCATCTTTCCTCCCTCCCGCACCAACCCTCGCCCTTTCCCCTGTCCTCCCTCGCCTTTAACCAATCACATCCCCCGCCTCCTCTTCTTTACACCCGTGCGTCCTCAGTGAATGTATCTCTTTCTGATTACAATGTCTCGCGTTTAACTGGTCACTGATAGACACTATACTCATGTTGATCATCGAGAGAGTTATATATTAAATCCTAAACTGTCCGATTGGACGCCTAGACAAACGAGAGAGATTTCGTTAAATACATCACCGTGAGTATTTCATTGCCTAAAACCTTGGTCTCCTGGGCCTCTCACAATCTTAAAGAGTCGGACTGGTAATGTGTCCCCCGATGGTATTGGATTGTGTCTGGGAGGTATGTTTTTCATTCCAGCTGACATGATAGGGGAGCGAGTGGGAGGTGTGTCACGCACTGCGGGGAGTGTGGATAGATTCATCCATGATTGCAGTATGGGGGAGGCATGGGTCTCTGAAACGCCAGGGAGTGGAAAAGTATGTCCTCGCATATAGGGGTGGGAGGTATGTCAGTTTTCTCCTAAAGCATATGGATTGGTAGGTATGTTCGCCTTGGATGCATGTGAAGGGAAATGCTATGGGTCCTCTGATGCCAGGGAGTGGCGCCAGTACTGTGTTCCTGACTCAGGGCTGGGATGGTTGTATCCTCTTTTAATTTATGTAATATGTGTTCCTCGCAGCAAGGAAAGCTTAATTTACATTTGAGAGTTTCCTCTCGGTTCAAGTATGTCCTGGGCACATGTAGTCAAATAACTCTTCTTTACTGGATGGTTAGCAGTAAATCGCACATCGTTCATACCGTCATTCACAGACATTTCATGGACAGCCTTAAGATCTCTATGATTACCCATTGGTGCAGTACGTACCGTTTCTACCAGACACAATTAAAATGTGGTGTTAGGAAGAAGTTAGATACCCTGTTACTCCTGTCATCGCAGGGAGTGGGTGAGGGGTGTAACTTCCTGAGTTCGGGTCGTGGAGCGCTTTGGAGGATGTATTTCGCCTGATGTAGAAGAGTATTTCATTCTTGCTCTCAGCTTCCCTCCTCACTCCCTAAGTTACAACTGTGTATCATTTTTTTTCACCAATATACGATCATTAACATTACGCTCCTGATGTTACACCAAAAGGCTTCGGCTCTGTCTACTATGGGTGCTTCTAAGAGCGACCCGTACAGGCCGTCTGAAGTTCCGCTTTCCTATGTTCCACGAGGTTGTCCCAGCTACCACCCTCATTCTCGAGGGTTCTCACCCTGTGGCCTGTGTTTCGCCCCCTGGTAGGTCGGTGTCCCTTCGAAATGCCATAGGGTCGATCCTAAAATTTTCAACAACTGAAAAAAACCCCGGGACCACCTTAAAAAATTATTTACACTTATAAACCCACAACATCTTCCATTCACGTGGACGCCACGCTGTTAGCCATGACCCAGCCATCGACCTGACCAACCCCACACACACCACTCCACAATACAGTACAGCTCTACTGACACCACACCTCACTAGCCACTGACCCCACTAGAACCTACCCACTCCACACCACGTCACCAGTGCCACACACATACACACAGCAAAAAACCTACAACCTCTACCTTGCTCTATGCTGAAAGGAGAGCATCAGGTCTTGTGCTCTTTCCTCCAACCACATTCGCCATGAAAGGCCCGGCTGCTCCTCACCAGCCAACCTAATCCCCTGCGTCCTGCGGCACTTCCTGCAAAGCTCCTCCCGTCTTCTCCCAAACTCCAACCAATCTCCCTGCACCAAGCCCAGCAACCTACAAAGACAAACCCCCGCCCCCTGCATCCTTCTACCGCAATCCCCTGCGGTCCCGGCCGGCATTCTCCAAAATCCCTCACCACCCCCACCGGCATTCTGCAATTCCTCACTACTACCAGCCTACCGCATCTTCTCAACCCAGTCCCGTATCATGCTGTCTCCATCTGACACAGATTGCCATTTCAAAAGTTCCCGCGCATCGCTGCACAGCGCCCCTGGTCATCGCGCGCCACTCTCCTGCCTTTAAAACCGTGCCATGGCCTAAAAAACCCCGGACGCATTAACAACCGGCGACGGGACCGGGCAACCGTGACAGTAATGAAAAAAACGGGATTGTCCTGGCCAAAACCGGGACGATCTGTCCACCTATTGGATGCAAGAGTTGGAAGTGTGTTGTCCCGAATGTAGGGAGTGGGAGGTGTGTGTCCCAGATGTAGGGAATGGTAGGTGTGTGTTTCCGGGCAATGATGATAGGCAAGTGCTCTTTGGTGAGTCACCACCTCGGGGTCACTGTAATACACCTCCCGCCTGGCGTCTGGACAGGTGTGGTGGTGGCATTGAGACGTGCCAGTAGATCTTCCTGCTGTGCCATGTGTGGGGGCTTCCTGTAACTCACTACCTGTGGGACCAGACACCAGCTGATTATCCAAACTATAGAAATCCCCCTTAACTTCACCTATAAGCCCCAGTCCTATATAAACCCATTACTTCTTTCCCTATACCCACCCTATAGAACACTTGTTTATTTCCTCTATAACCTTAGTCCTTATAGGACTTCCATTTACTCTTCACTTATAGACCCAGTCTTTATAGAAACCCAATTTTAACTTCACCCGAATCCCCATTTGACTGTCACAACCTTCCAGCAGTTTCCACCCAAAGAAAATCCACAGATAATTTTTTTTCTGTGGGGGTTTTTAAATATGGCCGTCGGTGGAATCCCCCCTTTAATCTCACAACTCACAGCACGTTTGGGATAAACGGACCCCCTACTCTTCAGTCTCCCTTCCCTGAAAGGTGCTGTCATTCTCATATTCGGGGGTAAGAGAACGGTCCCTGTGGGTGGCTGAGGTACAATACAGGTGTGGACACAGCAGGGTAACAGTGTGGGTATCACTGCTGGGTGACAGCTCTGGTGTGTCCTGCAGGGTGACGGTCCTTGATGTTTCTGTTCTCTGTCCCCCTTCCTTTCTGTAGCGTGGGAGCTCTGCTGCTTGTTGACACGTTGCAGTTACACACGTGACAATGGAACAGCAGCTCCATAGAAGGGTTGTGACAATACCCATGTACCAATGACCTGGGATGATTGTGACTAATCAGTCCAATAAAATAAACTTTTTTTAATAAATATTGCATTCTTTTTGGTGTGCTCAGCTTCCCTTCTGTTCACCCATGTCCTGAGCGTGTCATTGTAGGCGAATCATCCTTATTATTCGTACTTAATACTTATAATGTGTGGTGTGTAATCAAGCAAGTGCAAACTAAAAAAAAAAACCCATCAAATTCTGACAGGTTGCAATACTAATACTAACATCTATAATATGGAAGACACTACATTATCAGTGCTAGTGCGCCCTATAAGTGCATGCAGCCAAAGAAAGTCCTCCCAACCCCCCCCCCAAAAAAAGTTGCAAGTCTTCTACAATGTTTCAAAAGTTGGACCTTGGGGCCGACAAAAATATGGAGAAAAAAAAAAAAGAGATCAAATTCTGTCCCCTAACAATAGATACTAAAAAAAGATTTCTGATTGCCAAAGAGTGAGGTTTATTTCCACTATAGTCCTCAATTGAACCATATTCAATCTATGTTGCATAGAGACTGGTCATGTTAAAAAAAAACAAATGGCGTGGATCTCGTAACCCGAAGATACAGTAACAAAATGGCCCAAGCAAGATACGTAACTTAAGGGATCAACACTAGGTTCTTTCCCGTGCGGTTCCGTGTAAAAGTTGCATTTATATGCGAGTTACATAGTAGCATATACGCTTTGGTGATAGTAGTTCCACAAAGTCTCAAATTAAGGAATACATCTCAATTGATTGTCCACTGGAGTGATATATGGACTCAAATGTCCTGTGGTCTGTGTCACGGGAGACCAGACAATTCACGTGGGATTAAGGCACCACACAGAACAAAAGTGTCAATAAAAGCAGGGGAGTGCAAACTTTTACTGCTGCGCCCTCCTGTCTGGCCTGCTCGGAGCTCGCGCCCCCCCCTACCTGGCAGCTGCGTCAATGACGCTCTGGGGTCATGTACTGTAACGTCAGGTCATGTCACCCACGGCATCATTTGACCCCTGTCACGTCACATAACCCGTCGGGTGTCATTGTGGCCGCGTTGCCATGGAGACCGTCAAACCGCGTCTGAATCCCGGTAGATTTTTATTGTTGTCAGATTCCTCCCACCATCCCCCGGTATTTAATTTAAATGCCTTGGGAAGAGCGCGGTGTCATGATGGCTGCCAGGCGTTGTAATAAAGGGGTCACCCCCAGTTGGCAGACCCCAACAATCGTGCAGGATGCGGAGGGGTATATGGAATTGTATACATGAATTTCCGCAGTCCCCTGCTTCCTCAGCACAAAATGTATTCCCTTTGTTTTATTTCCCGCCCTGTGGACGTGATTGCACCAAACATCTACACTGGGGATCAGGCCGGGAGGGAAGGGGTTAACTGTTTTAATGTTAATGGCCCTTTGTTCCCCTCCCGCCTTTTTGGCCACCATTTGCAGTGACATGCAGATATCATGTATTCCTATGCAGAGGTTACGGGCTGTTGCAATTACGCTGGTTTTGAAATGTTGTTTGTGTAACATGAGTTTTAAAACCAATATGCTATCTTCCTCGGTTCTGTGATAGCTGGAAGTCTGAATTTGGCCACGCGACACACCCCCGAGTCGGATTCTCTGGCAGGTTTCAGCCCTCTCAGATTACCGAACGGAGTATTTTTGATATATATAAATTGTGATATATTTCTGTATATGTAGGCTACCCAATCCCCACGAAAGTCCCTGGCCATGTGGAATTGTAATGAGCCATCATGCGCGATGAGTCTGCGTGCTTCACCCCCCCAGATTGAGTTGTGCAGGGGGGAGATAGCAGGATCTGTTGTTGTATGGTGCTACAATCACACCCTCAGTCAGCCTCCCTGTGAAGAAATACAGATTGCAGACTCAGAGGCACCAGCGGGACCTTTTCCTATTGCCGCCCTCGCGCGCCAAGTGTACTGCGTATGCGCGACTCTGCCTGGCCACCGGCTTCCTCTGCGCATGCGACACCCTTTTACCGGACCCTCCGGCGAGCCGTCGCCCACCCCCCACCCTCCCCGCAACATCCCCGCAGCACGGAGGTAAGGAAAGAGACAGAAGAAACTTGGGACCAAGGAGGCGTGGTTACACATTATCATTCATAGTTGATATATGTGTTATTATATATAGCTTTGTATATAATATCATGATTAATCGTATGTATATGATGTAGTATTTATATTGTTAGTCTAACAGTATTCATTAATATATTGGTCCCCGGTAATGCTGATTAAGTGTCTCAAACAGTGGCGCTAATCTGATTGAGTATAAGGTCTCCCAACTACAGTAGTAAATAAAAAAGCAGTTTACAGAAAACTGCTTCAGGAGCCTGACAAAGAGCCACGGGGCCCGAAATGTTCATGACTTTCTCTCTCTTTTGATGTATTTTTGATGGATGGATAAAAACATTTTGCACTTTTTTTACCTTGGAGTTGCTGTGGCCAATTTTCATTTCACATACATGTTGCTGGTCAGGTGAGGTGATCCTCTACCTTCAGAGATGCCCCGGATAAGTTAAGTGACCTTTTACTCCGCCAGCAAGGTGGAGACGCACATCTTTTGTGACCCATTGTATGTGCAGATGTTTCCTCCTATGATTGACAGCAGGAAATCGGAGGGGGTGGGGCTTTGTTTTCACATGACCTGAGGCCCCGCCTCCACGGGATCTCTGTACCTCTGATGGGGCCGTTGCTATGGAGACCAAAAGCTACAGAGTGGAGGAAGGTTTCCATGAACCAGACAGGGCGGAGCCTGGATAGTAGGAGGTGATTGTGACTGCGCTGGGGGGTGAAGGGGGGGGGTCGGGCAGGGGAGGGAAGAAAGAAGGGGGAGGAAAAAGGGGAGGGTAGGGGAGGGAAAAGAGGGGTGTGAGGAATATAGGGGAGGCCAGGAAGAACGATGCGGGTGAGTAGAGGATGTGGGGGAGGAAAATCAGATCGAAAGAAAGGATATTTGGGGCGAGGAAAAAGAGGGGTGGGGAACAGGCGGAGGAAACCGAGTAATATAGGAAAAGACGGGGGGGCGTGGAAAGCAGCGGGCCAGCGAAAACAGTGAGGGAGGATGGTGAGTAGAAGACAAGGGAGGAGGAAGGTGCGAACAGTGGGGGGAGAAGGCAATGGGTGGAAGAAAACAGTGGTGGGGGAGATATGGGGGAAAAGGGAGGGGAGGAAAGACAGAGGAAGGGTGAGGGAAAGACAGGAAGGGTGGAAGGGAAAGACAGGAAGGGGGAGGGAAAGACAGAAGAGGGCTAGGAAAAGCTGGTGAGGGAAAGACAGAGTGGGACGAGAAGACAAGGGGGGGGGAAAGACTAGAGGGGTTGACTGGGGAAGGAGGTGAGGCACAGTCAAGTGGAGGGAAGAGACAGGGAAGAGAGAAACGAGGACGTGATACACAGGCATGAGAATGAAACCGCCATGATGGAGGAGAGAGGAGCACAACCAGGGAAGAAGAGAGAAAAGACTGCCATGATGAAGAAATAGAGACGAGGGGGGGGAGAAAAGAGACACCGCCATTGGGATGGAAGAGATAGCCATGAGGGGTATAGAGAGAGAGGGTGAGACGAGATAGGGAGGGAAAAAGACACAGCTAGTGGGGGTAGAGACAGCCACAGGGATGGAGAAGGAGGGGGGATGTGAGGAGATAGGTCGAGGAGAGGGAACACTGATTTGGAAGAGCCATGGGAGAGTCAGCCAGAGGTTAGGAGAGGGACAGCTGGGGAGAAAGATTTAGCCAGTTGCCCCTGTAAACTTTCTAACGGCAGCAACCCGCCCCCGAGTGCTTAATTGTCTCTTTGTAACCTCTTATCAACACCACAGCTTCCGATTGTCTTATGGCTCCTGTAAAATCTTGTTGCAGTGCAGACACTCACAAGCTCCACCAGAGGCGCCACTATGCTTATATCTATATACCTAAAGTATATACTTTCTATTTAATTATATCTAATGATTTACACAGTATACGAAGGATTAGGTGATACAAGACAGAGCACAGAGCTAACATTTAAAAAATCTATTTGATCCACATCCAGAGCATACATATACACGTGTGTGCATTCTCCATCTACTCCTCGTTTCGCAGAAACCTCCCAGCTTTTGAGTCCCATTTACGCTCCTCCCTCCTCCTCTCTCAGTTCTGCTCCAGACCCTGACAACCTGTCAGGAACTACAACTCTGTCTTGTCCTCGTCTCTTGATCTACATGCCCCGCTTTCTTCTCTGCCGTCCCTCCGCTTGCCTTCTAACCCCAGACCCTGGCTAATTCCACACTGCATGCTGCGTTCCTCACGCTCTTCCTGTTCTCTGCTAACGCCTCTGGTGAGGAAATCTACAACTCTCGCAGACTTCCTTCACACAAATTTATGCTATCCTTTTTCCACTCTGCCCTCTCGCAGGACAAACAAATCTACTTTTCTTCTATTAATCGACACGCTAATAGTCTAACCCATTGCGACCTTCTCTGTCTTTGATCTCTCTACTCAAGCCAGCTTCAGCTGCATCTTCTCCTCCTCCTCTCACCTCAGGACTGGCTGACTATTTTAAAGAAAGGTGGAATTCATACGTTAGAACATCTCCTCTCCCATCCAACACTGCTTCTAACTCTCCCCCTTGCCTTCCTTGACTCTTTACCGCGTGTCTCAGAGGAGGTGGTCACTGCTAGATCTCCTCTTCTCCTCTCTACCACTTGCCCTCTTGACCCCATTCTCTCCCATCTCCTAAAACCTCTGCTCCTACTATAATCCCTACGCTCACATTTTTAATCCTCCCTCTATTCTGGGACCTTCTCTCCTCCTTCAAACATGCAACATTAACATTACTCAAAAACGTAAGCTTGACCCTACCTGTCTTTCTAATTATCGAATTGTCTCCCTCTTGCCTTTTGCTTCAACTCCTTGAACGTCTTGTATTCTCTCGCTTGCCTCCACTTGACCTCTTCCTGGACCCATTCTCTCCTGACCCTCTACAATCTGGTTCCGCACTGCTCACTCCACTGAAACCCCTCACTAAAATAACTAATGACCTCAATGCGGCTAAATGCAGAGGTCATTTAACTCTGCTCATATTACTTGCCCTCAGCTGCAGCATTTGACACCATGGACCACCTTCTTCACATCTCCATACTCTTGGTATCGTAACAAAGCTCTATCCTGGATCTCGTCTTACCTCCTCCCATCTTACTTCATGTCTCTTCTGCTAAACCATCCTCCTCTATCGATCTCTCTGTAGGTGGTACCCCACGCTTCTTTTCTGGACCTCATCTCATCATCTTTTTCGTCGTACACACTTCCTCTCTAACTTTCTCTTTCTCACCCTCCTAAAACATCTCCCAGGAGGACCCACGGTGGCCCGCTACCGCAGCATTAAATTTCCGCACTGTAGCCGCCTGAGACCTGATGCGAATGATGAGCGAGCCCTTGTCGGCAGTTTCTGGCAAGGATTGTCCTAGGATCTAAAGACGTATTTGGCTTCCTCAGACGTCCCGTAGGATTTCGAAGATCTTGTGGCCCTATGCATACGCATGGATCAGCACCTCCAGGAGAGAAGGATGGAGAGGGGTGGCACCACAACAGGTACACACTCTTTTCTCATCCGCGCAGGACCTGTGTCTTCAACCTTGGACAAACATTCACTAGGAGGTACCTGCTTATCGACGGGCGAAAGGCAGCGCAGATGTCACGCAGTGCTTGCACTATACTCGGTAACAGCGGTAACAGCAACATTAGTGGCCACTTGTCCATTAGTCGGGAAACGCCACAACTCGTGAGAGTCGGAGGATCACGCTGGGCACCTTTCTCATCCCCTCCCCACTTTCTACCAGAGATACGTGTAACGCGGTAGCTCACCACAAACAAGCGTGGTCGCGGTACTGAAGTAGCGAATGGTTAACGCCGCCCACATCCTAGGATGTAGAGTCGAGTCGTGCAAGCCAGGTCGTGATTATAGATGGTGGATATGTGTAAGTACTTGCCAGGTCAGGAGTGGAGAGTTGCGAATCTTCAGGGTGCGTAGCAAGTTCGGATGGAGAGTACGGATCGTGGGGTACGTAGCCAGGTTCAGGATAGGAGAGTATCGGCTCGCTGTGAGTACTTAAGCCAAGGTCAGGACTGGAGACCAGGAAATGAGTCTTCGAGCCGTATCAGGAGAGGAGAGGTGCGGAGATCAAGAGATATGCAGGTCAGGCAACAAGAGTTAACGGGCAAGGCAAGGTCTTGTGCGTCCAGGGAAAGTGCCGAGATAAGGCCATCAGCTTTGACATTCTTGGATACCGGGAAGAGAAATTATTAAATTAAATCTAGGAAAAATAGCGACCATCTGTTGAGGGGCTCCCATGCGATGTGCGCCTCAATGTAAAGCAAGTTCTATGATTCCGTGAGGATAGTTATCAGATCTTCGGTACCTCCAGCAGATGTCTCCATTCTCGAGGGCCAATTTCATGGATAAGAGTTCCCGGTTCCCGACATCGTAGTTGCATTGGGCCAGAGATTTTTTCTCTCGAAAAGAACGCACATGGATGCAACCTGGATAGGAAATCTTCCTTTGAAACAGCACCTACACCCACATCACAGAAGCATCAACCTCAAGAGTAAAAGGAAAGTTTTGGGATCAGGATGAATAAGAATAGGGGTGGACACAAAGCCTTTTGAGATGGGCGAAAGACTGAAGTGCAACAGCAGGCCAGGAAGCAGGGTCCGCTCCTTTCTTGTTAATTCTGTAAGTGGAGCCACTAAGGAAGAGAAATTTTGGATGAACCTACGATAATATTTGAGAATCCGAAAACCGCTGTACTGCTTTTAGGGTAATCGGTTGTGGCCAATCACGGATGCTTTTGACCTGGCCGGGATCCATGTGAGGCCGGTATCAGAAATGATGTACCCAAGGAAAATGGTAGTGTTGGATGAAAATGACATTTCTCCCAGTTTGGCAAAAAGTTTGTTCTTGCGTAGCGAAGGGACACTTGTTCATGTGAGAGATGTGTTTTCCTGTCTGGATTTAGAGAATTTAAATATGTCATCGAGGTAAGACGATTACAAAGGTATTAAGAAGATCCCTGAAAACTTCCATTTACGAAATCCTGAAACACGGCGCGGGCATTGCACAGACCAAAAGGCATGACACCAAGTACTCATAATGTCCATCTCTTGGTGTTGAAAGCATCTTCTCCATTCATCACCCTGACGGACTCCTGACAAGATTAGGGCACCTCGTAATCCAATTTAGAAATACTAGCTCCTTGTAATCGATCCACAGTTCACAAATGAGGGGCAAAGGGTAGCGTTTTCTCTTTACGGTGGTTTTGTTGAGAGACCGATAGTCTATTTCCAAGGGCGTAAGTGTTCCGTCCTTTTTCGTCACAAGAAAACCCTGCGCCCGCAGAAAGGTGGGGACTTACATATAATCCCTTCTGTAAAGTTCTCTGCAATAATTCCTTCATTGCCGGGTTTCAGGCATAGACAACGGATAGCGAGAGTCCCTCTAGGAGGTGTGGTGCCTGGAAGTAGATCAATGGGACAATTGAACTGGCTGTGGTGTGGAAAACCCCGATCTGACCTTATCGAAGACGTCCCGAAACTCGATCGTACACTTCTGGCAATGGACCTGTTCTTCTCTCTCGGACACGGTTGTGGTACCCCCCAATGCTACTGGCTTCAAGGATACAGTTCTTATGCAAAAGGGCTCTCCATTGAATGGAGCCAATCCACCCGAGGTTTGTGTATTCGGTAGCCAGGTGTAGCCCGAGGATCACGCTGATGGAAGGAGTGTGGATAACATTGAATTGGATCTTTTCCAGGTGTGAATTTTGTACCAGATTAGTTGAAGCAACCTCTGTCTCCAAGGAGAAAACGCCACTGCTGTAGGCTCCTCCGTCTATGGCTGCTTCAAGAGTGATGGGACTTCTCCTTCCTGCGCCTTGTCGAACTAGATGGCGTTCTAACAAAAGCTTGATCTATGAAGTTTTCCCTACCTCTGATACCTGAGATCGAGGAAAGCGAGCGTAGATACTGGGAAGCCCTCCCCATAGTAGATAATGGGATAGAATGGCGAGAAGTGTTGTCAGTAGAAATAGGGGAGAGATAACGCGTTCCCAATGAAACTCCCCCGGTCTCATGGGATATTTACGTTCCCTCCACTTGCTTTGTGGGGACAGAAATAGGCAAAATGTCCAGAAACCCGCATAAAGGCATAGACCCTGGCATTCTTGCGTCGTAATTTCTCAGATTTGGAGAGACCCCCCTATTGCATACGTCTCGGACCACTACGTCCGGGGAAGAAAATTCGCTTGGCTCACCTGACCGGGATGGATCCGGGATGGGTTGACACGATGTGAGCCTTTTCTCGATCTGCTCTCTCAGGAGGTGACGATCCACTTTAATACAGACGGTAATAATAATTCCTCCAATCGGTGGGGACGTTCATAAGGCTGCCAGCTCATCTTTCAAGGCTTCAATAATCCTTGCATAAGGCCGTGGCCAAGCTTCCTTGTCCATCGTTCCAGTCGTATTTCTCTCTCGTTTCTGGACGCTATAGTTCTAACTTGTGCGTATTTGGCACTGGACGATTGCGTTGAGAAACATGAAAAAGTGCAGAGGAGGCACACACCTTACGACCAGGTGTATCAAACACTTTCCGGAACTCCCGGGCAAGGCTCCATATCCTGTGTGAGGTTGATCTTCGTTCCCAGGTGGGAGGGCCCAGGCATGAGCGTCATCTATAAGAAAAGAAACAATATACGCCACCACTCTTGGCGCGGGGGCAGCAGTTGTAGCGTGAAGGTTAATTTCAAATTGATAAAGCATGATTCAAACCTCCTGTATTCTGAGGGTCCACCCCATAGCGGTTGGGTCAGGTAAACGAGGTTATAGGGGGAAAGGCAAAGCTGGAAGTAGTGGAAAGATCAGGAACAGCGCACAAGAGGGGGACGCGGTTCCTGAGGGTCCGAGAAAGGAGCGAAAGTCCTCCTGAAGTACGAGTGCTTTGCTCACTACCCACAATTTTTTCTTCTAGGGTAGACAGGTAGCTTGCGTGTGTGCGCAGTGACTCTTCCTACCCTCATGCTGGTCGAAGTTGGTGTGGCTGAGCATACTGTAACGCGTAGCTCACCACACGAAGCGCGAACCGCCGGTGCTGAGGTATGGAATTGGTTAACGCCCCCCCCCACAGCCAGCGCGGTCCGCGCCTAGTATAGATAGTCATACACCAGGTCAGGGTTATAATTGGAGAGAAAGTAGTAAACGTATGGTCACTCGGGGAAATAAAAGAACCACAATTGTGCAATATTGCCAGTGTATATAAATAAACAAAATGCATATAGAAATAGCGCCTCCACATTTTGTGCAGGGTGATACATTCAGGGAGAGCAAATGGTGATTTGCAAAGCCGAATCTCGCCACTACCCGTTCGCGCCGCCTCACAACATCCCATCGTTGCTCACTCCTATCCGGTGAACGTCTCGCTTCAGGGCGGAACGTGCCTTGACGGTCCCATTCCTCGTTGTTTCACTTGCATTTTGCCAGTATCTTCTCTGCTTACACGCAAGTTCTTGATGTCTCCCAGGATCTTCCAATCGTTCATACGTCACCGTTTCACTATTGCTTTTCATCCCAGGAACCTCGTATAGGCCTTGTTGAATCACTACCATTTAAGTAAACCATCTAATTGAATAACCATCCTCAACCTAGTTCTCAAAATAGTCAATACGGCAGCACAAACTTAACATAGAAGTGGTGAGTAATGGTATTTTAACAGACTACGGTGGTATAGTATCATACCATGAATCTACCATATCATTAACATAGCAAACTTTATTAAAAAAAATCTAACATTCATAATAACATCCTATTAACCAGCCTACCAACAAAACAATTAGCAGTATAAAAAATGATTAGCGAATCACAACTTCTAATTGGGATACTCTTACTATAAAATCCTCACATATTACATGCTAGCATACAACCTATATTATATATATAAACTACTTCTAATAAAAAGGGCTATGGATGAGAGAACTATAAGAGGAGGAATGAAGAGAAAAATGATATTAAACACTATAAATTAACAATATCACACGGGGGATACTGATAGTACAGAGATGCAGTATATAAGGGGATACAGATATATAACATGAAGGTGCAGTATATAGGGGATGTCATGATCATCATACATGTTAGTATAAGGACTAGCGATATATACATAAGGTGCTAGTATACCCAGTGGGATACAGATCTATATACAGAATGTGTAGTATCAGGTCATATACCATATACAGAATGTGTAGTTATACATGGGATACAATATATACAGGAGGTTATGTAGTATCAGTGGGATACAGAATATATAGCAGGTGTAGTTACATAGCGGACAGATTAATTCATACATATGTGTAGTTTCAGTGGGATACTAGATATATATAGGCAGTGTAGTATAATACTCTGGAGTACAGATATATAACAGAAGTTGAAGTTATCACAGGGGCATAAGCAGCATAATACTACAGGGTGCAGTATCCAGCAGTGATCAGCAATATATCAAGTGCCTAACGGTTCAGTGAACATATCCAGATATATACAGAAGGTGTAGTATACACTGGATACAGACATCTATCATAGCAGGTGTAGTAATCAGACAGGATACCAGATTATTACGTACAGGGTGCAGTTAAATGGGGATTACTAATATATACAGAAGGTTGTAAGTCAGACAGGGATCAGATATGATATAGCAGGTGTAGTATCACAGGGGGAGATATAACCGATGACTATACCAGGACGATCCGTGCAGTATCAGGGGATACAGATTATACAGGAGGTGGCAAGTATACAGGATACGTTACCGGGTTGCCAATATATGATCGATATATACACAGGAGTGTGCATTATACCAGGGGATTCACAGAATATATACAGAAAGGGTATACGAGATACAGGATATATACATGGAGTTGTAGTATTCAGGGGATACCGTATTATCCACATGAGGTGCAGTATACGAGGTGATGACGATACTATATAGGCAGCGTGCAGCTATATCCGGGATACGGAGGCTGTAATTTTGATTCCTGGTGACGACAGAAGCACAGCTGGTGCTGGGAATAGACAAGAGACGCACACAATTACACGTACCTGTTGCTACACCCGATATCCCAACACACCCCAGTATACAACACGGACAACACAACCCTCAGACACACACTGCACAATACACACACACAGACACACCAGCCATCAAGAACTACGAACTGTACACACCGATACCCTCACACGACAGCACATTGCAGAGAAAACCTTCATCTGTATAAATATGCAGAGTATACTCCTACACCACAACCATAACCACACCTGCTCTGTGTAATGATGCTGTTAATCTTATGCACTCATAAATAACAACGCTGCGCGCTATATAATGATGCTTGTATCTTACATTAATACACCATAATTGAACACGCTGCGCTGTTATACTATAGCTGTGTATCTTCTATACACCGCCATAATGAACAGCGGCTGCGCTTATGAATGATGCGTGTATCGTCTATACACTCAATATGAACACCGCGCGCTGTATAATGAATGCTGTGTTCTCTATACTCATAATAAACTACCTGCGCGTAAATGTATGCCTGTCGTATCTCTATACACGCATATGAATCAACGCTGCGCTGTATAATGTGCTCGTGTATCCAATCTAAATACACTCATAATGAACACGCTCGCGCCTGTATCATGAGGTCATATTTGCCACCCCCATCTCCCGGTCTGAACAGAGACTTCGTGTTTGCCACGCTTTCTTACTCCGCCTGACGGTCTTACTTTGTGAAACTCTCTGATGGCGGCATTCGGCGGCGACGTCTCCCCGGCACTCCCTCCTGCGTCCCGGCATCTCCCTGCAACTGCTGTCAAGATGTTGTGCGTGGCGTCAATTGGCCCACGTTGCGAGCCACATGACAACTGGTAACGCTGCGTGCACATCAAGGCGTCCTCAGACGCTAGTGCCAGCGGGGCGGGCGAGGTGGGGTACGGATGCTACGTGATGTCAATGCCCCCAGCGCCTGTGGCCATGACAAACCGTGCCCGTCACTTGACGTATTTGGCACATAAAGGCATCCAGTTCGTCACGGCACTGTGACGTCCCCTGCGGATTAGGCAGCTTCAATGTTATGTACAATCTATGTTTTTCTTTATATAGCGCCACTTAATGTACATATCGCTCATAGGCAGTAATCTCATCGTGATATCATATAAATCAGCAAATAAATAAATACACCTAATGGGCAAGAAGTGGCTTCTGACATTCATAAAAAGTGAACCTTTAGGAAAACGAAGTCCCTGCGCTCCGAATAGCTTAGATTAATTTTTGGTAAGTCGGAGAACTTACAGAGACGTAGTGAGGTGTTCTGGTAAAGTCGCGTCTGTAACGCGCGCCAAGGTTTCTCATATGTATGAGGTGTGTACTCGTATTATCAGCCATCAGAGCTACTCATAATTCTCTAGTTAACAGTTGTACACTTTTTCAGTGGGTCTTCAAGTGTCTATAGAATGATCCGCTAAGTCCGGGTATTTGAGGGTCAAGGGTATTCAGACGGTGTGGAGCAGTCAGTACAGACACGGTTTAAGTGGAGGGCTTAGAGTACAACGGCTGGTAGAGTGAGGAAGGCCATCCTTGAGTTGACACACTAGTTTGTGGGGCTGGTTGCTGTATAGTGACAGAAATTAGGGCTGAGAACTCTAGGAGGGCCAGAAAGAGTGTTCAACTTTAAAAAGTGCGAGAGAAGTGAGTGCGATGCAGGATTTTGATATAAGAAAGCCGGAAGGGAATCTTTCAGCTGGGAGACCGAGACAGTATTTAGGGAAGAGTATGATACTGGCAGCAGCGTTTATGACTAGATTGTAGGGGCGACTAGGTAGAGCCCGGAAGGCCCGACAGCAAGGAGGTTACAGCTAGTTCCAGTACGGAGAGATATGAGGTCTGCTGATCAGAGTTTTTTGGTTAGCATGTCAATCACAGAGGAAGGGCGTATCTTTTGTAATATTGCGGAGGAAACACAAGACGGGTTTTAGCTACCTTTCTGACAATGCCTCACCATTTGAAATGTGAGAGGCGTGTGACCCCCTAGGGGCAGCGCGCTTGCTACTGATTGACATGATAAATGCTTCCAACAGTAATGTGAAGGAGTTAAGGTTAGGACCAGCTGTTAGGAGGAAAAATGAATGTAAAATTTTATCTCCGGATCCTCATGCGGAGGATGGCATAAGGGACTCCTATACAGAGAAGAAGGGAACCCGGGGATAGAGAAGGGATTGACCGGTAAGCGACAGCTAGTAGTGCCCCAGGGGTACCGACAGCAACTGTTACGGGTAGCTCACTATTCAGTTGGCGGGACATCAGGGGGTCACCAGGACGCGAGCCCGGTTATTGCAGCGTTACTACTGGCCGGGGGCATCCCGAGATGCGAGCAATTTCTGCCGCTCTTGTGATGCCTGCCAGCGAGTAGGTAAGGCGGGCGACCGTGTGAAGGCGCCCCTGAGACCCCTACCGATAATAGGGGAACCCTTCCAGAAGGTAGCGATGGACCTGATAGGACCCCTCATGATTCCTAGCAGGTCAGGGAAGCGCTACATCCTCACGGTGGTGGATTTTGCCACCCGGTACCCTGAGGCGGTAGCGCTTGGCACCATAAGTGCCAAGACAGTGGCAGCAGCTTTGCTGAACATTTTCTCTAGGGTAGGTTTCCCTAGTGAGATCCTAACCGATCAGGGGTCGCAGTTCATGAGTGAACTGTTACATTGTCTCTGGGATGCATGCGGTGTACAGGACCGGCGCACTACCCCTTACCATCCCCAGACAAACGGATTATGTGAGAGGTTTAACGGGACCCTGAAGCAGATGCTTCGGACCTTTATAGAGGCGGAGGGGAAAGACTGGGAGATTCACCTGCAGCACTTGCTGTTTGCCTACCGAGAGGTACCGCAGTAATCTACAGGCTTCTCCCCCTTCGAGCTACTATATGGCCGCAGGGTACGGGGACCTCTGGACCTCTTCCGTGAGGGATGGGAAGGGGAGACTACCGCTACTGATGCTTCAGTGATCCAGTGTGTGGTAGATCTCAGAGACCGGTTAGAGATGCTCATGGGGGTGGCCCAGGACCACCTCAGGGCTGCTCAGACCAAGCAAAAGCAATGGTATGACCAGCAGGCCCGTAGCAGAGAATTCATCCCAGGACAGCAGGTACTTGTTCTCAAACCCACTCGGGAGAACAAGCTGATGGCTGCCTGGTCGGGACCATACTCGGTTATCCGAAAGGTGAATGAGTGCAACTATGTTGTACAGGTAGCGCCCGAGAGGCACAAGACATACCACATCAACATGTTGAAAGAGTACAGAACACTGAGAATGGGAGCAGTGCTGGCCATTTGTAGCCCACTGCTGGAGGATCCGGCGAGCAATGCTCTGCCTGATCTCCTAGGGGAGGCAAAGCAAGGAAACACTGTTGAGCAGGTAGAGATAGGGGCACAGTTGAGTGCTAGGCAAAAGGGAGAAGCCAGGGACATGCTAGCTCAGTATAGCGCCCTCTTCACTGACATGCCAGGGACCACACATCTCACCAAACAACCCAGTACACACAGGGGACCTGCAGCCTCTGCATAAGCACGCTTATAGAGTGTCAGCAGAGGTCAAGACCAGTATGGAGAGAGAGATTGAGGAGATGCTGACCCTAGGGGTAATTACTCCGTCCCAGAGCCCTTGGGCAAGTCCAGTAGTCCTAGTTCCTAAAAAGGACAAGACCACCAGGTTTTGTGTGGACTACCGGTTGCTCAACACTGGGACGGTGTCAGATGCTTACCCCATGCCCCGCATGGATGAGTTACTAGATGAACTCGCGGGGGCAAAGTATCTGACCACCATGGATTTGAGCAAAGGCTATTGGCAAATCCCACTGACCCTGGAGGCTAGGGAGAAGTCAGCATTCATCACTCCAAGTGGCCTCTATGAGTTCTTAGTGATGCCATTTGGGATGAAGAATGCCCCGGCTACCTTTCAACGCCTGATCAATAGGTTACTGGAAGGGATGCAGAGCTATGCCAGGGCTTACTTAGATGACATTGCTGTCTTTAGTAATTCCTGGGAATCCCACATAGGACATGTAGCTGCAGTGCTGGATAGGATCAGGGAGGCTGGGCTTACCTTAAAACCCACTAAGTGTATGGTAGGGATGGCAGAAGTCCTGTACTTAGGGCACAGGGTGGGTGGAGGGCATCTCAAGCCAGAGCCAGCCAAGGTAGAAGCCATAGTTGAGTGACCTGTTCCAAAAAACAAGAAACAGGTCATGGCATTTTTGGGCACCGCAGGGTACTATAGGAAATTTGTCCCACAGTACAGCGCCCTAGCCAAACCCCTGACTGATCTGACCAAGAAGCAACTGCCTGTGCTTATTACCTGGTCTCCTGCCTGTGAAACTGCTTTCCAGGCCCTGAAAACTGCGCTTGCTGGAGCCCCTATACTGGCCGCCCCAGACTATACCAAGCATTTTCTCATACAAACTGATGCATCAGACTTTGGTGTGGGGGCTGTGTTGAGCCAGGTGGGGGACGACGGCCAAGAGCACCCTGTGGTGTATCTAAGTCGCAAACTGCTCCCCAGGGAAGTGGCATATGCCACCATTGAGAAGGAGTGCTTGGCCATTGTGTGGGCACTCAAAAAGCTCCAGCCCTATGTCTATGGGAGGGCTTTCACGGTCATCACAGACCACAACCCCTGAGTTGGCTACAGAGGGTATCAGGGGAAAATGCCAAACTGCTGAGATGGAGCTTGGCTTTGCAAGAATTTGAATTTACCATTCAACACAAGAAGGGCAATGAAAACAGCAATGCTGACGGACTTTCACGCCAGGACTATCCCTCTGAGACTGAGTTCATTAATGGTGCCAGCAGTGCCCCACTCCCCGTTAGGGCCAGTGGGCCACAGGTCACCCATTAAGAAGGGGAGGTGTAGAGGGAGAAAGGGGGTGGCCCGGGATTAAAGGGGTTACACCCCATTTGGCCATTCCCTGACCTCACCCGGGAGTCAAAGGGTTAACTGGGCTAAGACCCAGAACAGTGATTTAACCCCTGTAATGACATGTGCATGTGTATTCCCCTGTTCCCCTTTTCCATTGTAATGTCTGGTTTAATCGGTGTCTGCATCACACACACACTAGAATCCAACCGGATATTCTCAATTACGTCTTATGCTTTTATGTTTTATGTTTGATACTGTGTCCCAAGGTATGGACAAAGAGAGGAAATTCCTTTGTCCACCAGGATAGCAGATGGCCCAAGAGGCGCCCTAATGTCTAGGATTTAAGTGTTGTTCAAAGGGTCTTGTCACCCTCCCTGATGATTTAAGGGCGGAGGAGGCTCAAACCAGAGCAGTCTCCAAGTGTCCCAGTTATCACCTTCCAACAAAGGTTATCTTGCTAGAGATCCAGATGGGTAGACTGGCTGGCATTCCATTTGCCTATGGGGGGCTACAGAAATGAGACCCCAGAGTTCTACTGCGCATGTGCCAGCTAGCAGGGGGGCCTGTCCCAAAATGTGTTCCCCCATCAAAGATTGGCTGGAGATAATTGACCACCAATCACAGGTACTTCAGGTTAAGGATAGAGGGACAAAAGATATATAAACTGCTGTTCCCCATATATCCTTTGCTAGTCTTCATTGGGTCTTCGTTCTTCGTTTGCTGATATGGTTAATCTTCATTTTGTGTTAGTCTGTTAGTCTTCAATTTATCATCTGATGATTACCTGATTGCTGAAGAGAAATGCTACATCAAACTTCTCATTCCCCAACCCCTAAGTAAGTGTACTTCTTGTCTGTTACTGTATTATTCATGTGTTCACCTATCCTAAGGAATAAAATCACTTTATTATATCTAAGACTCGTTTCAGTTCAAACCCAGTTATTTTTGTGTAATATTAATGCACCTGTGGAGGCTATCGTCACACAGACGTTGCTGGAAGTCATTGTAATGTGGGGGTGGGGGTGGGCTACTAAGGGACAGTTAGCAATATTGTGTATGCAGGAGGAGCTCTCACCCTTGTAGAAGACGCCCCACACCCCTTTCTTCTCAGACAGGAGCCAACTGCGCAGACGTGGAACCTTCTGAAAGTAAGCACAGGTGCAGACGAAGAGCAGGGAGAAGACCAGGAGCCCGTCCAGAGAGTATACTGAGAATATATTGGAGCAAAGAGATAGATATAGATAGATATATAAACACACACACACTGTATGTTCATTTGCATGTCATTTCCCAGAATCCCTTGCTGCAGTGGAAGCACTGTATGCTGGGTGATAATGGTGAAAGGCATACACACACATACATATATACACACATGAACGAGTAGTCCTAAAGACTAGACTATGTTCGGTAACAAAGAAAGAAGCCAAAAATGGCAAATATGTGCTTTTTTTATTCCATATAATACAATAAGTGCAACAAACAACAGGCAAGGAAATTTCTTTCCGGAGAACTTACAATCTAAAAGGTATGTTGAAAAATGTGCAGAGACAGCAGTACTGCAGGCCTGGCCTTAAGGCCTTGTCAATGCTGATCGCAAGCTGCGCAATCAAATCAATGTAAATTCATTGGAGAGTCCATACTGCGCGTCCACGTGAACGTGGGTAGGCGCGAGGCGTGCAGAGAGAACATTTTTTGTCTTTGTCGCACGATGGGCTGGTCACGTGTGTGGTTCAGCCAGAGGGCGAACCATGCATGTGACATCATGGGCATGCTCCCCGATTGTACAACCTTGCAGGCCAAAAATCACCCCTACTGAAAGCGAGCGTGATGTCACGGCGCTCTGTCTCACGCTCGCTAGCAGGCAGCTTGGACGCGGCCTTAGAGTTTGCCGGGCCCTTCAGGTGGAAGTATTCAGGAGCTGATTGTACTTACCTGCTGGCCCGGGCGATTCCTCGATGAGCCCTCCTGTGACGTCACATTGTCATGGCATAGTCATTTGACGCCGGTCGCCATGACAACACGACGATGCAGCAGGAGGGCCACTCTGGAGAAAGCAAGACCCCTCCCTCTCTCAGCACTCGTTCCAACACACACACCTTGGCGTGTTGCCAGCTCCCTCCTCCAGTCGGGCAGAAGTTGGATCCCGGCACCGACAGGAAGAGGGAGGGTATTGCAGATGGTCAGGGAGCGTCAACATTTTTTGGCAATTGGAGCGCAGGACCCCAAGCCACGCCTTGCTCGCCTAAGCCCGACTGAGTCTGTAGGGGGGCAGTGCTTGGCCACAATGGTAGGTAGGATCAACTGGGGGTGTGGGACAGTAGCTATAAGGCTGGGCTATTGAAATGCTTCATTCAATAGGCAAGTTTGAAGGTTTGACTTCAAGTTGGGGAGAAAATATCTTGGCGCATATATGGGAGCCTGGTTCAATTCCCAGTGTCGGCTCCTTGTGAACTTGTGCCTCAGGCACCAAAAACATAGATTGTAAGCTCCACGGGGCAGGGACCAGTGCCTGCAACATGTCTCTGTAAATCGTTGTGTACAACTAGCAGCGCTATACAAGAACATGCTATTATTATATATACATATGCATATGTGAAAACTGATAATATATCACTGCGTTCCCACCCTCCTCTCTGTACATATGGTAGGTGGGCGTGTGTACACAGGAAAAGGACCCTCCCCCTATTTTCACACACAAACTCCTGCAGACAGTTCCTTGACTTACCGTTCGTCATGGTGGAGGCGCGCAGGGAAACCTCCCCCCGGTTAGAATCTCCGGGTCCTGCTCGGTAGTTCCTGTCTCTATTCTTTACTTCCTGGTCCACCTCATCAACCATCCAGCTCCGGGTCACGTGCTCGTTTCAGATGGGGCGGCATTTTGGAGGTGGGTAGGCGCCATGGCGACGCAAGTACGCGCAACGGCGGCCATCTTGGGAATGGATTGACAGCATTTTTTTTTTAGACTGAGTGGCAGCCATCTTGGATGCGGGAACACAACCCAGTGCTCACGCGTCAAGACGTCCATCTTTGGTAAGGGCAGAGAGCGCGCTTAAAGCGGCCATCATGGATATACAATCACCATGGCAACAGGCATACGATGTACAATTAACCTATATAATACAAACAGGCGAATCTTGTCACTGGATCCGTGGTGCGGCATCTTTGGGCCCATCCCAGAAATACCGATCTCTGAGGAAAAACTCTCTCTGTCTCTCTCTACTATGGAGTTTTTTTAGTATGAGTTCTAAGTCTGTCTTCTCATTATATCACCATTAGAGGGCGCTGTTCATCTTACCAATACGTGAAGTATCATTCTGGCAGGATCTGTAATAGATCAGCATCATATAGCCGGTAATACACATCTGTACATATATTCTTTTTAAGTATTTGGTACTGTTTTAATGAGCCACAAGTCTTACCTTTTACCAATGGAGATTATTATCAAGTGATTATTACCATTTGGTACTAGAAGCATTTAATTTGTTGAAATCAGCCCTATTTTCCTGCTAATAGCGCAAGATTAGTCATATTGTGGATATTATTTATGGGTATCCAGTGTTGCTATGTGATTCAATGAGTTATGTGTACTAAACTCAACTTCATATACCTTTCCCATGTTATACAGTATAAACAATCTACCAAATATCACTTAGCATTAGGGGAGTTGTATTAATTTATGTCAGCCCTATATAAGCATGGTCCTCCAGGTCTGCTACACAAACCTGACGAAGGATTACCATATCCAAAACGCGTAGTTCATGTCGAGACCTGGAGCTTTTTGGCTGTGTGCAGACACCATAGCCAGCGCCTTGGACTTGCAGACCTGTATACCGGACGCGGGATCAGGAGCACACTGCACCGGAGTGCAGAAGCTGGCGACGTAGACCGGAAGCAGTTATTCATGTGTGAGTTACACGGTTACTCACTTTTTTTTTATCAAATAAAATATCCTTTTAAACTTGTATTTGTGTCTTCCCTCTTATACCTATTGGTGGTCACATCTGTGAAAAACCCTGAAGGGAGCATTAGCTGCTTGCGGCAGTGAAGGAGCAGCACAGAGGCAAGAAACCTTTCTAAAGACTTAGTACCACACATGGGCGTGTGAGTACATCTATAGATTATATTCTGTTCCACACCACTTGTTTTTCATTTTAATTATTATTGTTGACTTTTAATATAATTTTTATTAATTTTTTTGCACACCCGTTCTTTTTCGTTCATACCAGTGAGTGTGTGCCCAGTAATACTGATGTCTCTGGAGCTAATAAAGCAGAGAAAGAAGAAAAAGAAAAGTATTTCTCAAGTCACAGAGGAAGTGACTGAACCACTTGAACCTGCGCTGTCAGAACAACATGTGTCAGGAAGGTGCCGAGATGTGCTGCAGATCAGAGTGATGGGCAGAATCGTTACGGGAACGGTGGAAAAGGAGGAGCAAAGGGAAGTTGAATCCTTGATCCAGGAAACAATGGTTATGTAGTTGACAAGTGGCATGGATTTTGACAAGTATAAAAAAGGTGAACTTATGTTTATAGTAATACAATTTCTGTAAGGAAGAGCGGTTTCATCTTGAAACAATGGCTTTTAAACATATTTTATTAATAAATTCAACAACAAATATATATATTTTCAATATAATACATCAATGGCTTATTTAATTAATACTCAGGAAAAAAGGGGATCCAGCGCTCTACGGGTTTGATTATAATTGCTAATTTATTTGTGCCACACAACGTTTCGACCTAAATAGGTCTCTCGAGTGACTAGGCACTTGAGAAAAACCTATTTAGGTCAAAACGTTGTGTGGCACAAATAAATTAGCATTATAATCTCAACCGTAGAGCGTTGGATCCCCTTTTTTCCCCTGAGTATTGCCCTGGAATTACTCTGACAGGCACTCCTTGAACCAGCAGCACCGGTAAACTGTATGTATTTAATTTTTAATTGTGGTGTGCAGCATACCCCTTTATTTATTTAATTAATTAATAGGCAGTGGATTCAGGTTACTGAGACACATTGCAGGTACCAAATAACCACACAGTCCTGCCGAAGCTACGCCATCCCCATGAGTAGCAGGGAGACCGCGTGGAGCAGTCGGTACAGACGTGAACATGGGGTAACAGAGGTGAAACACAGGCCGAGAGGCTAGATACATTGAAGTGAAGAGAATGGACAATGAAAGAGTGGTTATCAGTGAATGGTTGTGAAAATAACAGGAGTGAATACTTGTATTAACCATGCAGATCCAGCAACGTCCCACTGTATACAAAGTAAATGCTAATTACAGCAGGATACCGTATAATCCTGCATACCCAACAGATACACAGAAGAGTACTATATGTGCATATTTGCATTAGGTTTCAAAGTGTTAGAAAGCTCTCTCTCACAATATTAAACATCACAGGACATCTTAGGGTTTTATTAGTTAAAATTCACTTTATTCCTGTGCACAGCACAGCAAATCGTAATTGTCTCACTGTTCCTATCAAAGTTGCGTTGTAATAGGGTCAAGATCCCCCACTCCCTGGTGGGCTGCTCCGAATGTCATGCCACATTTTCACCAGGGGCTCCCTCCTCTTCCATATAAACTCATGTCCGTATATAGCGTACCAGCTACAAGGGCGATATATGAAGTAAATGAGTTACTATTCCCCTTCTATATCCCTGAGCCAAGTTGAGATAAAAGGAGCAGAAAGGAGACAGTGCAGAGCTGATAAAGGAGCAGAACGGAGATAGCACACAGCTGAGATATACAGTGCAGAGCGGAGACAGCAGAGCTGATAAAGGAGCAGAACGGAGATAGCACACAGCTGAGATATACAGTGCAGAACGGAGACAGCAGAGCTGATAAAGGAGCAGAACGGAGATAGCACACAGCTGAGATATACAGTGCAGAGCGGAGACAGCAGAGCTGATAAAGGAGCAGAACAGAGATAGCACACAGCTGAGATATACAGTGCAGAGCGGAGACAGCAGAGCTGAGATATAAAGACAGAAATTAGATAGCCCTGGGCAGAGAAAGAGCAGCGAAATAATGATAGACAACAGATAGAAAGATGCCAGATCAAAACCGAAACAGGACAGGCCTGATCACTTACATTCCAAAGAGAGCTCCCCCGAGATGAGCTGCATGATCAAAAAACTTCCAGCCCAGGACAACACCGGCAGAATCCAGAGCAAGAATAACCTTCAGAGCCTACAGAAGAGGTGTGATACAGTGAAACCTTGCACGCGTGCGCACACCCCCCCCCCCCCCCCCCCCTAACAGGTTGTATAAGTTCAGGTGCCATGTACACAGTAATGCAGGAACCAGCACACTTCAATAAAGTTATCAATTGATGAAATGCATTAACCAACGTGTCGGTCCCCTCTAAAAAAAAAAAAAAAAGATCTGAGTTGTACTAGTTAGGGTGTTCCTAAGTAGATTTCTCCCTTCTCACTGGACCAGCCGGTCGGGTGTATATATTTTACCACTTTCACAAACTATATTGTTAAAGGTTGTGATTTCTTACCGTTTTCTGTGAATTTCTCTAAGTTTTTGTATCTCTGATGTTACACTAATAGATGGAGCAACTGTGTGTTGAAATGTTTTTATTTAACTTATGCTGTGTTTACTACATTGATTTAGTATATTTTGGTGTGCGGGAGTGCTCTTCTTGTGTTCTTTTCTGTGATTGTGCATGTGTATGCAGGGCAACTGTCAGGGAGGGGAGGGGAGCCGGGACAAATGCCCTGGGCCTGGCTGCAGTGCTGGAAGTTGAGCCTGCAATTTCTGCACCTGGCTGCAGGGCCTCTAGTTTCTGTCGTCAACAGCTGTTGCGGGGCCTCTCCCCCCGGGCAGGCCCAACTTCCACATCTGCGCCCGGGAGCCAGAGTCCCACTTCCAAGGTTAGTGTGTAGGCATTGTGTGTGTAGGTGGATTTTGTGGGGGTAATGTCTAAGGGTTTTGTGGGGATAAAATGGGAGTGATGGGAGACAGCATGTAACCAAAAGATTGTCTATACAGCAATAACCGTTACAGTCCACAATGGGACCGAAATGTTGGTTACAACTATGGACAATACAAACTTTTGATCACATTCACTGCAGTGCTGTGTCTCCTATTGCTGGGCGAAGTATTCCAAGATATATAGATAGATATGTACGTGTACACACAAATTCCAGACAAGGCTCTTCACTCTCACATCGTACACCATACTACAAAAGGAGTGGGAATAATGGTGCGTACACTCCCCGCGGTGAATGTGAACATGGGTAGGAAGATGATAGCCAGCTTAGCTTCAGGTATCTTGGTACACACGGCAGCCAGTACAGTCATTATTGCCCCAGACTGAGAACAGAAAGAGAAAGGAGACAAATCATTAGCGCTTCCACCCAACTGTACACACCATTACCCTGCTGGAGAGAACTGCAATGCAGCCCTGTATCCCCACTTGTATGTATGATGCACTCACTATATTATACCTCCCTGTATTTTTGCATAGTGCCGATTCACTGTTGGCTGTGCACCAGTTAATATCACACACTGGCTAGCCGTGCCTCTCCCAGAATCCCTTGCCAGGCCAGTCCTCACTGATTACTAGGCTCTACCGAGCCAGGGCGGTGTCATCAACTTAAATTCTATCCCAAAAATGGTGTTCAGGGGCTCTCTCCCACCAGGGGCATGGATAGGACGGCTCCATGATCAATCTTACAGTGTGCACATCGCCTTGACTGGGTCAAGAAAGCAGCAAGAATTCCAAGGGCACAGTGATCAGGGTCAGGGAGGTTAATTCAGTGTTGTAATGTTTTAGCAATGGTCTTAAATACGTACAGCTCCCAGCGATGGGCCAAAGCGTCCTGTGGCAGTTTTGCACAAGTAGCTGGCAAAAGTAGACACTACTCCTATAAGAGAAATATAAGGCAAAGAGAGATCATTGAGGTGCTTCCAAATATCCCTGAGTGCGAATTTGACTGACGTTTGAGATTGAGGTGAGAAAGTGGGATTTCTGTAGGGACATGGGCTACAGGGGAAGTAAAGGCATTTATATAGGGACAGGGCTATAGGGAAGTACATGTAATTTCTAAATGGACAGCAGCCTGCCTATAGACAAAGTAAAGGAGATTTCTATATGGAAGGGGATACAGGTTACGCAAAGAATTTCTACGGGGACTGCAGCTATAGGGATTGGGGATGTAAGGGGGGGATTCATTTCTATACGGGGATTTCTATGGGGACTTGGGCTATAGGGAAAGTAAAGGAGATTTTCATAGGGACTGAGGCTACAAGAGTAAAGATGATTTCTGTAGTGACTGGCGCTATAGGGGAAGTAGTATACGAGACATTAAAAGCAAAGATGCAGCATTCAAATGCCCAGTCTCAAAACCTTTTTCTTTTCCCCCCAGAGTCACAAATGTGATTACAGTAAAATTCAAACTTCTCAGCTTAGATGAGGTATCAGTAGGTATCAGAGGAAGTGACCTTTCAAAAATGTTATTACAGCATGAAATAAGATGCATTTGTACACTTGACACAATGCGTCCTACAGGGAATTAATAAAGAAAGCCCGTTTCATTGATTTCTGTAGAGTAACATTTGTCAGCACTCTTGTTTAGCATGCCTTTCCGTTTTGTTTATTTGAGGGGTATGCCACCAATTGCAGGTACATAAACAAGCAATCCTCTCCAGGACCATATTTTGAGTTTAACACGTATATGTTCAGAACTTGTGCCTTGGGTGCGTCCTGTTTGTACTTTTGTATATTTTAATGTTCAGATCAGGATTTCCTTTATCTCAGGCTTCTGAGGTTACGATAGTCACCTTTAGACTGCTCTGGGTTCTGAGGAGAGTCTCATTGTAACCTACTGGACACTTCAGGGTATATTCTATAAGGGAATATTGTATGCGCCACTGACTGCGCCGAAACCGGGATATCCTTAAAACATAGCCTGTTTGTGGCCTTGAGGACTGGAGTTGGCCACCCATTACATAAAATACCCCACAATACGTCAAACACCTATCTCCTTAAAAATAAAAACAAGTGTTGGAAAGGGCAAGAAGAGATTAAAGGCGTTAGTCGGCAGCGATTGCTCCACCGCAGAAGACGCCATAGGCAAAACACGCATTGAGTCAGAGGGTCAGGGTTGCTGCGGCCATCAATGTTTGACATTACCACTGTTAATTCCACAACACCACGTGTGATGCGTGAGGCTTTCTCCACTGTTGCGTTCGAGGTCGTATACTACTATGCCCACCATCGCACTGATTGACACCTGCAAGTTGCTTTTCTCTCCATACATTGTTTGGACTGAACTGTGGGCTGTCAAGTGATTATTTATACAGCAGGGGAGCTCAACTCCAGTCATCAAGCCCCCCCCAACAGGTCAGGTTTTCAGGCTCTCTGCTTCAGCACAGGTGGCTCAATCAGTCTTTGACTAAGCCACTGATTGAGCTACCTGTGCCGAAGCTGGGATATCCTGAAAACCTGACCTGTTGCGGAGGGGGGGGGGGGGGGGGGGGGGGGGGGGGGGGAGGGGCCATGGGGACAGGAGTTGAGCAGCACTGCTATACAAGGCCTCCAACACACTGCGGGGGGTAGAGCTGGAACAGCCGTCCCCAGCACCCAGAAGTCGAGCCTGACTTACGGTTGGATGGCGGGGCCCCCTCTTGCCTTACTTTCCCTTGCTCTCCTTCCTGAACTGAATGGGTCGTGACATGGCTGCACTCCCCCCTCCCCCATTTAACAAACGGGATATTCGTTTCATGATGTCTTTACCTGGGCCCCGGAAAACCTGAGTGTGGGCCTGATGCTATATGGGGGGAATCGAGGGCAGATTTATCATCCGCTTCAAGTTTCTATCTCGCCAATACTGTAGATCGTTCAATTATTTAACCCTTACTGGCTCGATTAAACCTATAGGATGACGGGCACTTATTGAATTTGACTTCATTAGATTGTGGATTCGCCTGCAAAATATCCGATTTCAAGTTTGAGGTCGCTTATTTTTTGCACTATAACTTGGGTTTTCCATATTGCTTCATCCTCTTGGGAGAGTTCATTTTTCATGATTTCATTCTTTATGTATATTTCGCCAGAGTTTGGGATTTGCAGTATCTAGTTATGCGTTTGGGTCACGTTAATTTATAAAATCGGCATTATAGGAACCATCTATTTTTTTTTTGTAAACAGGTATAAATGCATCAATCCTCATTTAGTGTTGATTTAGCCAACTGAGATTAAGTCGGGAAGCCAACATGAATATGGGTGCAATATACTGTAGTTTTAATTAAGTAACACTGGTCATGTGCGTTAAATTAGATACAGTATTGGGCACATCAGCAATCAGACAAAAATCAGGGGTTTCTGTAGGCTGCATGATTTTGTGTGATTTTTGATAGTAACATTGTTCCTTTTAATGTAATCACGTGAGTGAGCTTCCTTTCATTTGTTTTCTTTATTACCCACATAAAGGGGCAGTGATTACTATATATGGGTCTAGTTCTATACCATATACAAGGGGTGGCCAACTCCAGCCCTCAAGGGCCACCAACAGGACAGCAATTAAGAATATCCCTGCTTCAGCACAGGTGGCTCTTTCAGAGATTGGTCCACCTGTGCTTAAGTAGGGATATCCTTAAAACCTGACCTGTTTGTGGCCCTTGAGGGCTGGAGTTGGCCACCCCTGCCATACACTATATATGGGTATGGTATAGTATATAGACACTACATGTTTTTTTCTGGTATTGGGATTTGTATAGGGACTGGGGCTATAGGAGAAGTAGATGGGATTTTGATAGGGGCAGGGGCTTCAGGGAAAGTATAACAAGTTTCTATAGGGGCAGGGGGCGATAAATGGAATTTCTATGGAGAGAGGCTATAGGGAAAATAAAAGGTCATTCTATAGGGACAGGAGCTTAAGGGGATGCCTAAAAGGAGGCATATTTTGGGATGTGGTACTGAGAAGGGACAAATGGGATCTCACCTGCGGACATGTAAACGGCCAGAAACTGCTCACGACCCAGAATAGAGACAATGCTGGAAGAGAAGCTCCACAGGACGTACATATTGGCTGCCATGTGGAAGAGGGAGAAGTGGCTGAAGGTGGAGAGAACCATCGGGAGGCAGAGGGACCCTGGGAACCGGAGAGGACACACACTTAGAGAGAAGAGAAGGGGCTGATACAAACCGGGGGCAGATACGAGAGGAGATAGGGTACACACACAAATATATAACACAAACGTGTATATGTGCGTATGTGTATATACACACAATATTTGCCAACAACGTGCGCAGTGCTTTACAAAAGGGAATACTTTACAGAGAGCTATAATACAATAAGTGCAGCAAACAAACTCAGGCAATCGGAAAGGAAATCCCTGCTCCGGAGAGCTTACAATCTAAGTGGTATGTTGGGCGATTTACAGAAAGAAAAAGCAACACCGGGCAGTACGGATTTTCTAATCCATTTATTAAGCCAAATATTTGTGCGACGTTTCGACCTACAAAGGTCTTTCTCAAGTGATAAGTGGCATGAGAAAGACCTATATAGGTCGAAACGCTGCACAGCTATATGGCTTAATATATAGATTAGAAAATCTGTAGTGCCCTGCGTTGCTTTTTCTTACCATATATACTGGATTACTCACAGGCCATCCCTTATCACATGAGCACCAGTAACTGTATTACTGATTTCATTTATGGTGGGCAGCAGGTATCATTATTATGGGCGACTTACAGAGACAGCAGGTGAGGGAATGATGGCAGTGCCTGGCCTCAATGGTTGATAGGCGTGACTGTGGGTCCGTAACCTTTAGTCTAGGCTATTGAAAAGCTTAATTCTGAAAGAGGGTTGACTTAAAGGCAGGGAGAGAAGGTGCTTGGCGTATACCGAATGTGAGGTACTTCCACAGGTAAGAGGCAATGAGGTTTAAGGCAAGAGAGAAGTGGAGGTGGAAGGGGTGGAGACGACTTAGCAGAGCACAGAAAACGAGCAAGGCCATAACGAGAAATCAAAGCTGATGTGTAGGGAGCATCAGAAAAGTGGAGAGCCGTGAAGATGAGAAGTGAGAGTACATGCATAAACACATACATGCTGTTTATATATGTTGCATAAATGGTCCAGCACACTTGGAACATTTCTCAAAATACAATATTTATTTGGAGATCACCAACTAAAACATCTTTTGCGAAATCTTCCAAGTGTGCTGGACCCCTTGCAACCTATATAAAAATACCTGTCCAGGACACGTTAGTTTAGAACTAATAGGAGTGCCTTACCAATAGATATATATATCTATAGATATATATCTATAGATATATATATATATAGATGTAGATATATATATACACAATACACACCAGGGTCAGTAGTGTAAAAGACACTCACGGGACACAGGGTTGGATGTGAAGTATCGGATCATCGTGTGTTGCAGGGAGGGGACCCTCCACAGGCAGAACACCAGTACGTTAGCTGCAACTATACCTGTAACAGAACACAGAGGATTACAGGCGCACACTCCCCTAATAACTGGGTGCAATGGGCTAAAGGGTCAATGCAATGTAGGAGCAAAGTGACATAATGAGTGAGATTTAGTTTAGTGGCTCATCCTTACCCGATACTGTTCGCTGCCCATCACTCAGGTTGTTCCACCACTGGTTTACCTACAGGGACACATGTAATTGCACACCTGTGTTAACTTCCTCGCGCCAGTGCCCTGCAACACAACGGCGGACATATTTAATACTGGCGCATAATGATTGAATGTTTCTATGAGTTTGGAAATCGCTGGCAAGTCTGATGGGGTGTGTGGGATTAGGGTGAGAAAGTGGATGCAAGGGGGCTTTCTAGAAAGTCTTGGGGGGAATAGGGGAAGTCAAGGGGATTTCTATAGAGACTGGGGCTACAGGGAAGTAAAGGGATTTCTAGAGAGACTGGCGCTGTAGGGGGAGTAAATGGAAGATGCTAAATGGAATACTGTACACAGTCCTACTCCTCTCTGGCAGCCAGGGGTTAATGGAGGTGCAGCTATTACAGTAACTCCCAGAAAGGGAAGTCTGGCTGTATCCTATAAAGCGGACCGGTTACCTGCTTCCTGAAGTCCCCCTCCTTCGGGGGCCGTAACTTCTCCAGCCAATCAGCTCGGACATCGTCCAGATAATTTTTCATACGAGACTTTAGGGACTCATACTGCCAGATAGCAGCAATTCCAAAGGAACAGCCTGAAAACTGATTACACAGATACTCATCATTATACAGAGAAACACGTGCGCCTTCATTATCAGTGTGTAGATACTCAGCAGCATTATGAAGCACAGCATGTTCACTATCAATGTATACCAATACTCTGCATCATTATACGGAGCAGTGTTCATTATCAGTGTTATAAATACTCTGCATCATTATACAGGAGTGATCACCATCAGTGTATAGAGATACTTATATGACAGTGTATTTATCAATGTATACTCTGCATTATACAGCGCAGTGTTCATTGTCAGTGTATATAAACACACAGCATCACTATACAACACAGCATGTTCACCATCAGTGTATAGACACTAAGCATCATTAGTGTAGATACTCATTCTACAGCACAGCGTTAATGACCAGTGTGTGGATACTCATTATTATACAACGTGCTTGTTTATTATCAGAGTATTAATACTCATAATCAGTGTATACTCCGGACCACTATACGGCGCAGCATACAGTAGTATAGTATTTATACCCCCACAGTGAAGAGGAGCGGTTTGTAGAGTTGTCGCAGTGTGTGGGAGCGCGTGGGAGCACCTAGCTCAGTCACGAGGGGTGTGAGGCTGCTTCTGACTGGATCGGGGGGGCTCCTAACCTCAGACTCCCCTCGCTCAGGCTTCTTGGGAGCCTTTCTAAATCCATTCCTCTGCTCAATAACAACCCTGGGGGAAGAAGATTGATGCATTTAAGGCATCTCTGAACATTCCACTGACAGCAGGGAACAGAGCTTAGAACAGTCTTGCTAAATAAATGGAATACATGCTGGACTTTCCTTTCGATAGACAGACCCTATAAAAGTCTTAAAGTATAAATAAAATATATGAGAGAGGCTCTGTCCTATAAAAACAGACACAGATCCTGTTGTATAAATGGAATATACGATGGAGGCTCTATCCTATCAACTGAAACACAGACCCTATAATAATCCTGTAGTATACATGGGATATATATGCATGTATGTATATACCTGCGTCCCTGACACCAGCTCCTCCCAGCACACGCTCTCAGTGTCCAGCAGGCCGCTGCCATCTTGATCCTTTACAACCAGCTGTTTATTCTTCAGAGCTCCCTGAGCATATACATCTTATATACACCTGCGATACAGAACACATTAGTAGATATTTAATATACTGCTCTGTTAATATAAGAACCTATCACAAAAAATACAGATCATACACAATATTACAGATTAAATTGTAAGCGCCCGTTTCCCTCAAATATATTTGTGTTATATTACTTCATGCTTTGTTGTTGTACTGCACAGATCAGATGTGCACCAAATTAATATAACAATTACTAAACAAATAAAATGTATGAATGAAAAAGGAGTATAATAAAGTGGAATATTAATAGTGGAATATTAATAGTAGAATAACTAGAGCTTGGAAGAGAAGATTTACACAAATATACATGTGTATATATTATAAATAATATAATAATAATATAAATATATACACATTAGTATATACACACATTAATATATTATATGTTTATTATTATTTTGAAAGTGGCCTGGGGTCAGAAGTCAGCAGGAGCTTCGGGGTAATACATCAATAATGGGGGGGGGGGGGGGGGAGTCAGAGGTTACACACACCGATCAGTCCTTGGGGTAAGAGGTCACATGCCCCAAGTGTGGAGTCAAGACAGCAAACAGGGCAGGGATGTTAGGGGTCACATATACATGCCCTACAGTTTAAAAGCCGCACCGAGAAAAACTTAGGGGATCAGAGCTCACACACACAGGTCACGCCGCTGTCATGTGGATATAGCCATCTAACTACCGCAAGCCCCTCGCCCGGGCCTCACGTTATCACCGCGTCGGTCCGAGAGCAATCTACACAGCACAGGCCAGCAGCCCCTGAATTCACGAGGGTTTGACACTTCCTGCCAGCCCCGCCTCTTCCGTTCTGAGGAGGAAACTAAGGACGCGTGCGCGGGGAACAGCCCTTATATAACATCGCAGTCCACGCCCACCGTGACGTCAACATAGCCACATACTCTTCGCCGGCCACTCCCACCCTAACAGCAGCTCAGAGCCGGTGAGCGGTATTATTTTAAAGGGACAGCACCATATTAATGACTGGTTAGCGCAACTAATCAATATATATATTCATATAAAATAAATAGAATATTAACAACATCAAATGATTGCAATAATACCACAACAAAATTAACTATTAATAATACAATTACAAATAATATGTAACTATATTAATGTGAAACCACTATGTATGTTGTTAACGCATCGCTCTGCCAATATCTACAAGTGATTATAATAAGATGTACAAGGTGCATAGGGATAGTTATATATACGGTACTTTGAAACAACAGATGCGTAACAAGATAGTCGCGCCAGATCCCTGTTAATTGCACGTAATGTACATATGATTAAAAGGAATTAGTAAGTCTAAGGATACCAATATCATAGGGCAGCAAATATATATATATATATAGCCATAGGGATACCCATCAGGGAACCAGAGAGTAAACTCCCCTAATACAGTGTATGAAAAAATTATCCAATTTTAATATATTGTAATATAGACAACGTCGCAAGTGATAGCATGCAGCTAGGTCTGGAAATAATTGGACACTGATACAAGTTTTGTTATTTCGGCTGTGTACCAAAATAAATTCAAGTTACAGTTAAATAATGAATATGGGCTTAAAGTGCAGTCTATCAGCTTTAATTTGCGGGTATTCACATCCAAATTGGAAAAAGGGTTTAGGAATTACATCTCTTTAATATGTAGCCCCCTCTTTTTCAAGGGACCAAAAGTAATTGAACAATTGACTCAAAAGCTGTTTCATGGACAGGTGTGGGATATTCCTTTCGTTATTTCATCATCTACTAAGCAGGTAAAAGGTCTGGAGTTGATTCCAGGTGTGGCATTCGCATTTGGAAGCTGTTGCTGTGAACCCACAACATGTGGTCAAAGGAGCTCTCAATGCAAGTGAAACAGGGCATCCTTAGGCTGCAAAAAAAAAAAAAAAAATCCATCAGAGAGATAGCAGGAACATTAGGAGTGGCCAAATCAACAGTTTGGTACATTCTGAGAAAAAAAATAACGCACTGGTGAGCTCTGCAACACAAAAAGGCCTGGACGTCCATGGAAGACAACAGAGGTGGATGATCGCAGGATCCTTTCCATGGTAAAGAAAAACCCCTTCACAACATCCAGCCAAGTGAAGAACACTCTCCAGGAGGTAGGCATATCATTATCCAAGTCTAACATAAAGAGAAGACTTCACGAGAGCAAATACAGAGGCTTCACCACAAGGTGCAAACCATTCCTAAGCCTCAAGAATAGAAAGGCCAGATTAGACTTTGCCAAACAATATCTAAAAAAGCCAGCCCAGTTCTGGAACAGCATTCTTTGGACAGATGAAACCAAGATCAACCTGTACCAGAATGATGGGAAGAAAAAAGTATGGAGAAGGCTTGGAACGGCTCATGATCCGAAGCATACCACATCATCTGTAAAACACGGTGGAGGCAGTGTGATGGCATGGGCATGCATGGCTTACAATGGCACTGGTTCACTAGTGTTTATTGATGATGTGACAGAAGCAGCCGGTTGAATTCTGAAGTGTATAGGGATATATTGTCTGCTTAGATTCAGTCAAATTCAGCGAAGTTGATTGGTCGGCGCTTCACTTTACAGATGGACAATAACCCAAAACATACTGTGAAAGCAACCCAGGAGTTTTTTAAGACAAAGAAGTGGAATATTCTGCAATGGCTGAGTCAATCACCTGATCTTAACCCGATCGAGCATGCATTTCACATGCTGAAGACAAAACTTAAGGCAGAAAGACCCACCAACAAACAACAACTGAAGACAGCTGCAGTAAAGGCCTGGCAAAGCATCACAAAAGAGGAAACCCAGCGTTTGGTGATGTCCATGCGTTCCAGACTTCAAGCAGTCATTGCCTACAAAGGATTCTCGACAAAGTATTAAAAATGAACATTTTATTTATGATCTGGTGACGTTATACGCAAAGCCTCCGCCTTTACGTTGGGTGGGTCCCGCGTGGATTGTACCACCTTTAATAGTCATATAGCAGTAGCAGGTGTCTGGTTCCAGATCACCTGAGGCCACGCTGTGTCCCTCACTCTAATGCTACAGGGGCAGTGTCCCTATCTATGGGCTTGTCCCTACAGCAACCACAAGCTGAGGGAAGTTCGGGCCTAGCTGGAGCCTAATAGTGGGTATCTGGCCTAGTGCAGGTACCACAGACACCTCCACACACAATCTACCCCTCCTTGTCCCAGCTCCGACTGGCGTGGCTGTCTAAGTGCGCCAAATGTAACCCCTAGCTGTCCGTGATCCTAGCAGCCCTATTGGCTGTTCGGGCCAATATGTTTAGCACTCCCAGAGCCTTCTGAGAAATGTAGTTCCCCTGTGGAGCTTGGTCTGTGATGCCCACAGCTCTCTGAAGCTACTGTGCATATGTGCACGTCCTGTCATGGCCGCCGGCTTCGGAGCCTCTCTGCGCATGCGCAGAACTCCTCTGCGCGATTGCGTAAAATGGTGGTCCCGGAGCTCCGGCCGCTCCCTCTCCCAGCAAACCACCACCTCCTGCACTCAGCCCCATTACGGCCTATCCAACGGCACCCACGCGCGCATCCACCGCCAGCCACACGGGGGGTATGTGGGAGCCACAGGGATGCCCAAAGACCTGGCCGCATATACAATATTATATAATAAGTCTGAGTATTATTGACTGTATTTTTTTTTTTTTTCAAAGTGTCAGGGGAGTTCGTCTCGAAGTCATAAAATAGAAAAACATATCATAGTGCAAAAATGTTTAAACAGTGAAAAAGGTGAAAATTCATCCAAAATGACTACTCACATTTTAAGTAATCAAATTAGACAGTCATCCAACTTAAGGGGTGGATGCGTCCTATGTGTGAACAGCAGCCACCAATCACAACCTCCAGAGGAGAAAAAAGAGAGACCATATAGTGTAGAGGTAAAATAATTATAATATCAAAACATGATTCAAGGCTTACACTTCATACGGTCAATGTGGGCACTCAAAGGTAGCGGTTGACGGATATCCCTTGGACTCGCGATTCCTCGGGGTACTCGGTCACCTCCGCTCTCTCTGGAGACACTTGGATCCACACCGGAGCTTTCGTCCCTTCACTTCCGGCACGCCGAGAGCTTCCCAGGCTCCCGCTACGTAGCCACAGATGTACTGCTTGTATCGTGTAGCGGCTTATTTGCTATCTGCAATACTCAATACTGATCGCTGCAGACTCTGAGTACATCTGTGGCTTATTGTGCTGGCTCAAATCATTACCTGTTTATCGCAATACCGTAATATCTATGTGATGAGCTAAGTAGAGATGGTATATATACTCCGGTAGTGTGTACATCACGGCTGTGTCCTTTGCGAAATCAGTGGCAACATATACTGCTAGTGATTAACACACACCACCAACAGACAAGGTGGTTTGGCTCTATATATATGATACAAAAACCACTCTACTGTTACATGTGTATGGTTATTGAGCAGACAATTGTATTATATAACATTCTGTAATACAACTGAGTATATATAATGTCCTAAATATCTATATAGATACGTATCATTGGATCTCTGTTTACATATACATGAGAGCTAATTAAAGGCTAGAAACACCCTTACTAAGGGGGTTCCAAGATAGCACCTGTTTTAACATTGTGTGCTGATTTACTACATAGATATGGGCAGCTGTCTCTGATACAACACAAGCCCTCTCAGCAGCTTTCTCACTGTATACTTATAGGTCTGGATGTTTGGATATTACTAATTAAATAGTTTGATCTATAATACTTACCTGAACATATATTAATATCCATTATAGCCACATTTATATGGGGATTTTTAATACTGTATCTGTGTTTTTAAAGTCAATTGAGACGTAATAAAATGTTATTGTTTTTGACTTCTACGGTGATTCTGACAGTACTATCTGTTGGACAATCCTTTATGTCCATTAATACATTATATAGGATTAGAGTTCTGTATATAGAGGGTTGCCTTTCTGATCAAAATCCCTTTTTTTGACCAACACTGTTAATATTCTGTGAATCATATGTCTAGTACAGCTGAACCCCGTTATAATGCGGTGCTCGAGGTCCACCCGATACGACCGCGTTATAACCGGAATTGCAGGAAAAAATGGCCACCGCAATCAGGGGACCCGGTGGCACCCCCACGCAAGACTTAGCCGGAGCAGGGTGCTGGGGACCAAACACCATGGGTCAGCATTCGCGCAGGGCGGGGGTGGTGTGTCTGTCTCCATCTGTGTGTCTGTCTCCATGTGTAGGTAAAACATACTGGACACCTACAAACCCCCAAAATAACCACAACATATATATAAGCATATGAGTGTCACAGAGGAATGCTACTGAGCATGGCAATATATATTTCAATATAGAGCATGGCTCTGTCTGTGTTTTATGTTCTGTCTCTGTTTTTTCCATGTGTAGGTAGCAATAAAGCATTGAATAGTAGAGAAAAAATAATGGCCGTCTGTCACGGTAGCTTATGACAAGATATAATGAACACCAAATATCTGGGTTGAACTGAACGAGGCTTAGATATAATAAAATATTATTTATTCCTTAAAAAAGGTGAACACAGCAATATAGTACAATTAACAGGCAAGAAGGTAACACCTACTTAGGGTTGGGGGATGGAGAAGTATCAGCTAGCAATTCTCCAGCAATCCGGTGACATTCAAGATGGTATCAGAAGAAGAACTAAAAACTGTAGGGTTGACACAGTTTATATACCTGTGTAACCCTATTCTTAACATTGAATACAGACTATTGGTGAACAATTATCTGTATCCAATCCCTAACGTGGAGACACAGATTAACCCATGCCCTCCAGCAAATTAGCCCATGTGTACTGGGACTTTGAGGGTCTTATTTCTGTAGCCCCATAATTAAATCAGGGCGACGACCAGTCTACCAAATTAAGTATCTGGTAGGATCTGCATTGTTTGAAGGTGTAGACATAACACTTACAAACCACTCCAGTTTGATGGTTCTCCGCCCTCAGGTAACAATTAGAGTGGCAGAGTCTGTTGATTAGTACTTGGTCTGTTGATTAGTACTTAGTGTAAACAATCAGGGCAGTTAACTTTTGATCACAGTGCTTAGGCTCAATCAGCCGGCTGCCCTTCATGACCTATTAGCATAGCAGATGGAGTCTGCATTTTCAGAACAGATCCAAAATACCATACATATACACTTTAATATCTACACATATTAATAAGTTCCATTCTGGTGGGCTCAGTGGGTCGAAATTTGCCAGTTTTTAATGCCTACAGTGACTCCACATATTGGCCAAATATCAACTCTCTGCGACCTCCAGAACTGGAGATACAGAAATGCACTTTAAAACATCTTTAAAATACAGGATTCTAATGAAACATGGGAACAGGGGAACATACATTTTCATGACATGACAAGGTGTAAACCACATTCCTGGACCGCAGTCCATTTAACCCCTTGCCTCCCTGGTGAGGTCAGGGGGTGGCCATATGGGGTGCAACCCCTTTAATACCGGGCCAACCCCCCTCTCCCTCTACACCGTCGCAATCAGGGAACCCGGCGGCACCCCCATGCAGGGGAGGAGGTGGACAAATTAAACCATCCAAAGGCATCTTACATATACAGGTGGGAAAATTATATTGTTAATCTAATATTGTTGCAATGAACATACTGTAGAAATGGATGACATATGGATGAAATGGACTGGGGGGTCTCTGGAAATGAGGATGTTGGTAGTGTGCAGAATCTATTTTGTCTCCATTTTGTCTGTCTTTGTCTTCACAAGTCTGTGTCTTGTGTCTCATGCTGTGTTCCTGCAATCATTCATGTTCATTCGTTTGTAAAAGAATGTGCATGTTGCGAGTGTATCATTTTGGCTACCAGGAGACTCAAGGACAAAATCGGCCTCTGGCTCAATGCCTAGAAATGAGGGGGAAGCATATTCAGACTTAGAGATAAAATTGTATTCTAATATACCATGTTCATTGTATTAAGATGTTTTATCCCAGTTTTTACTTCTTTAGTGACTTTTATCATGATTGGTTTAGAATAGGGAGGAGATATTGTATTCTACCTAGCAATTTGTTTTAGACAAAGAAACTCATATGTGTATAAAAAGGCTGCAAGGGCCCTCCACTTGCAGAGTCTCTTGAGACACTCCTCTATGATCATTCAGAATATTACAATAAACGAACTCATTATCCATTCTTTCTTTCTTTACATATACTAGGAAGATCTGGGACTCATTTCCAGTTTTTTATGTTGGTTTGAGTGGTTTCTGTAACACATGATAGTCGTATCTGGTGCTATGTTACAGCTATGAGCCGTTGTGTTTTCAAACTGCATGTGGTTGGAGCACACAGAGAAAATATTAAATGACCCCCATGTAGAACATTTGGACCTGTAACTCCTAGCAGTAACACAAACAAGGCTGCATGTGGTTAGTGATTGTAAACTGCAGCCTCAGAAGGATGCTATATCTAATACAAAAGGTGCTATGTGTGCAGATTAGAAGGGAGTGCCAGAGTGAATGCATAAGCAGTAGTTTTGCATAATGAGGTCTGTGAAAATACCACCAGAGGTTGTTAAAACAGACAGGCAGTCTGTGGTAAACAACATGGAAGATAGTCTTTGAAAGCAAATGACTTTGAAATCTTAGCAAATAACTGTTTTATACCTAAAAATCTGTTACTTCAGGACAAGGTTTATTGTTTCCCTCTTCTGCGCATGCATATTTTATTTGCTGGGTTTTAGATAATAAAATAATGTTTTTTAATTGAACATCAGTTGTACAGCTGACTGTAAACATGTTGAAAGATGAAAGGGATTAGCACCTTGAGCGGTCTCATCAAAAGATAATGCACATGTAATATCAATCGAATATTATGTGCTTGTCCCTTTTGAAGGACCACAGGTATTTAACACTCCTACTGTGGAGAATTTTTTTTGCACACTTGGCACACGTTCTCTGATTGGAGCATGGGTCAAAACTACCTTTGGTCCAGCTGGTGCAAGGCAACAGTCAACCGTGACCATAACAGGCCCAATATTGGCAAGCTGCAGTGGATGTGGCGGAAGGATTTTCCAATGCTGCGGCCTCTGCCTCATGTATATAGTGTGTGTGTCTGTGTGTGTGTCTGCATGTGTGTCCATCTCCGTTAGCAATAAAGCTTTGAAAAAAATGCAGCTTCATTTTTAAAAAACGGGAGCCACACACACCGCGTTATAAGCGGATCCGCGTTGTAGCAGATTGCGCTATAACGGGGTTGAGCTGTATTAACTTTTTGGATATCAACCTTGGAGCTCAATGTGATGGCTCGGTTGTTACCAAAACTTATTTAAGGAGGTGGTCACTAACAGTTTTCTGTTAGCCACCAGCAATCAGAACAAACAATGGATTACAAATATCCCCCTGAGCCAATTTCTATGGCGCAGGAGGAATTGTAGCAGAAATTCTGAATTTGAGAGTCAAGCTTCAGGTTTGTTTGACAGATTCCTCACTAGAGGTTATCAACCTGATCTACTTACTGAGGATTGGAATAATGCCAGAACTCAGGATAGGAACAACCTACTAATAAAGAAAATGAGTCACCAACCAAATCATTACATAGTCTCTGATAAAATAAACATTCCATTTACTACTAAATATAATTCTACAGATCCAGCTATCCAGAAAATCATCAAAATATCCTGGGGCATATTGTCAAATGATCCAATTTTGGGACCTAAGCTTGCCAATAGACCAACAGTTATATTCAGGAAACCTAACAATAAAAAAAAATCGTTAGCACCAAGTGACATTGGGATGGGTTGTCAACTAATTACAAGCTCTACCTGGTTAACAACTAAACCCCCTGGTAATTCTTCACGTGGCTAATGTCTTGCCTGTAAAGTCCTCTACACAGATAGGAAAACTGTTATATCTTTTGTATGACAGGAGAGCTTTACCATTAAAGAGTGCATCTCCTGCACCACCATGTGCATAGTCTACCTACTTGAATGCCCCGGTGGCCTCCAATATGTTGGGAGGACCAGGGGGCATTTGAGAAGGAGAGTCCTTGATCATGTTCGCAACATTAAAATTGGCTTTGATAAGCATAGCGCCTCACAACATTTTAAACGGTGTCACAATCAGGATCCTTCTTCCTTGCGATATAAAGGAATTCATGTGATTCAGACAGACAGGAGAGGAGGGGACAGTCATAGCCCTTTCCAGACAAGAGAGCTATTCCAAATAAACACTCTAGTTCCCTTAGGGTTAAATACAGATTTTTATATCATGTCTCTTTATTGATCCCCTGTGGGCTTGATAGCTTCCCCATCTGTAACCAATATGAACTGGTCATAATTTTACGCATTTTGCCCTATTCTGAATGTTTTTCTCTTTCTTAATTTTAGTTCTAATTTTAGTTTTTTTCCCATATATTTTTAATTATCCATTTTTCATGTATTCCAAAATCATGCATTATTATTTTTGAAAATGTTAAATATTAAATATAATTTTCTATATTATTATTGGAATTATAAATGTATTTATTCTCTTCTTACATTTTGTGGTCTAGCATACATTTATTCACCCCCTTGTCACCCTTCCCCTCTTTTTTTCAGTAGTCTTATTTCTACTGTTCATTAACCTTTTTATTTTGGGGGGTTGCTTAAATGCCACAAATTTCTCTATTAGATCTACTCCTCCTACTATGATATATTGCAAGATATGTGGAAATCATCTACTGTTATATCTTAACTCATGTATTCTTTTGTCCTTTCTGCATTTTTCTCTTAGAAATATGAGCTATTTCAACTTGGTGTTAAAAAATGTTTTTATTTCAATAGTATAAATTGATTAATAAATTATTGAATTATGTTTTGAGAGCGGAGAGATGCAGAGAGAGAGAGAGAGAGTGAGAGGTGAGATGGGAGAGAGATGATGAACGAGCAGAGGATTGTGAGGACGAAGAGGAGGAGAGAGAGAGAGAGAGAGAGAGAGAGAGAGAGAGAGAGACCACAAGCACCGTTCCTGGTCAAGTGTCAATTAATTGAAAAAGGATTGATATTTCAGTCACCGAATGGACCTTCATCAAGATGGCATCACATAAAAAAAACCACTTTATACACCCTCCCCCATGTACAAAATGACACAAAAACTGTCAGTGGCGACATCGTACCCTCACAAAAAAAAAACAAGAAAGGATAAAGTGAATAGGCTAATAACCAAAATTCAAGGTAACGTGATACATATTTACACACCAACCTCAACAGTGCACATCCTCCAACTGCACCTGGTGTTTACTTCCTGTACCTATAATATTCAGCTGTACCTTTTGTACCTACTTCTGCCAGTGGTTAACTCTCGGAACCTTCAGCTAATTAAAGCATCTGGAAGATTGATGACTGAACTGATAATGACCAGCTGCTTATGGGCAATTTAACTCCAATTTTATTGTGTGTGTGTGTGTGTATACTGTGGCGAGAAAAAGTTTGTGAACCCCAATGATAATTACGGAAATGCCATAGTTTTTCCATAATAGCCATTTTGAATCAATGAGCCATTTTGAAACCAATATTTTCATAAATATCCAATATAGGTTTATATTAACCTAGTCCATGTCTTTTTAAACAAAATGATGTATGAATTAGACAATGAGTAATTAAGAGTCAGGGTATGTGCAAAAGTAAGTGAAACCCTGGTTTTATCAACTAAATTGAAGGCGATAAATACAATAAATTGTTTAAATAATTAGGCAGATCTTCAGGTGTGAGTTTGGGAGACCTCACCCTATATAAAGATCAGAAATGTTGTGAGCTTGGTCTTCACCATACAGGTGTGTGGAAACACATCATACCACGATCAAAAGAAATCGGAGGACCTCAGAAAAGCAGTTATTAGTTACATAGTTACACCGTTGCATAGTAGATGAGGATGAAAAAAGACACACATCATCAAGTTCAACCTATGCTAAGTTATAGACGACAGATACAGTATTCTTATATTTGTACTTACAGTATATTGATCCAGAGGAAAGCAAACAAAAAAACACTAGTGACATAATCCAATGATATCTCATAAGGGGAAAAATAAATTCCTTCCTGACTCCAAATATTGGCAATCAGATAACTCCCTGGATCAACACCCTTCCCATGTTTACACGGACTAGAAAAGAAAGAAATCCCCACTGATGAGCACACTCAAATCCCAAGGTCTAATGAAGTGGTGTTTGGGAACAATGGTAATATTAAAAGTAGCAGATAACTTTATTGGAGCTGTGCTGAAAAAGTGAAATGAAGGGTTGGTAATAAACGACGCAAAACAACAAACGGATATTGGTCAAAGGGTTGATGCCCTCAAAAGTGTTCATAACCTTCTTCGTAGCAAGTGAATATTAAAATGGGTATCTGCTATTCAGGTCACTGCACCGCACAGTGAGTGCCTCCCTGTATTATATGTAGAAGCCTGTTGTTGTGGTTTGAATGGAAACAACAGTAACGAGTTCGCAAACTATCTGCTGATAATGATACTATTCAGTGACTGAGTTGCCAGTGCCTGTTGTATGCTGGCTGTGCAATGTAGTACGCATTTGTCAGACTCCTTAGGCCGAGCTTGTAGTGGGGGAGTTGCTGCGTGCGCGTCAAGCACACATCAGTCATTGGCTATATCAGTTAGCCAAGTGCCTGTGCGCCTGCAGGCGAAGAGGCGAGTTGACGCGGCAGCGTTTTGAGGAGACAACATATATATATAACAGTGTATATATATATATATATATATATATATATATATATATATATATATAGCGTTGTAGTTTGCACTCACGGTTTCTCAATGGAGGCAGATGCTCGTCCCATAAATGAATGTAGACAAGTGGTGACTAGGAGCATCCTGGTGACAAAGAGACAGCGCACTGCAGCATAAGTGAAAAAACAGTGCCACCTACCACTGGATCTTTGTTCCTTTGGACAGTTCCTTTGATACATACAAATATCATAATGTAACCCAGAGGTGCTCAACTCTAGCCTTCATGCCCCGCCTCAGGGTTTCAGGATATCCCAGCTTCAGCACAGGTGGCTCAATTATAGGCTCAGTTGAAGACTCAGCATCTGTTTGAGCACCTGTGCTGAAGCAGGGACTCATTGAGCCACCTGTACTGAAGCTGGGATATCCTGAAAAACCTTACCTATTGGGGGGGCTTGAGGTCTGGAGTTGAGCACCCCTGATGTAGCCAATAGTTTGTGCACCATACAAGTAAAAAACAAAAAAGAAGCAAAATAGGACAAAGTAATGTAAAAATAGGGAAGAAAGAGATCCCTGATAGAAAATGGAACGTATATATAAAGTAATGTGTCAGGTGGTTATTCTGTACTACTGTAACTATGAGGGGTAATCTTACCCCACGGCATATAACCAAAGATGTAGGTAGGTGACCACGATAGAAGCAACACCCTTATCTAGACTCTTAAGTAACTGCAGGAAATCCAATTTCACTCACTGAAGGGTATGAAACTATTATGTGTACAAAACGTGGGCACATATATGTATATGTATATATATATATATATATATATTTATATGTATATAGCGCCCACAGTGTACTGTACTCAGTGCTTTCCTATTGTCTGATCTTATTTGTTGCATTTATTGTACTATAATTCCCTGTACTGTATCGTCTCTCTTGTAAAACACTAAGTACATCTGTGGGTGCTACAGGGAATGAAAATAATAATACAATAAGTGCAAAGTCAAACAATGGGGAAGGAAATCTCTCTCTCTCTCTCTCTCTCTCTCTCTCTCTCTCTCTCTCTCTCTCTCTCTCTCTCTCTCTCTCTCTCTCTCTCTCTCAATAAATGTATGTGTGTATGTATATATATATATATAGTGCAGAATAAATGAGTTCTTCAGTGTTAGGTGATACTGAAGAACTCATTTATTCTGCACTATTGCAACTGGATTTACACAGCCTTTTTCTTCTTTATATATATATATATATATATATATATATATATATCCTCAGCAATACTCAAATGTAACCCTGTTAGGGCAAATCCGGGTTTGTACCGCTCAGTTTTGTTGCCTGAGAATAGTTTATACAACTGATTTTTGTGAATTATTTTAATGAGCATGGTGATATGTAACTATATGTATAAGATATATTGATGAACACGCATTAAATAACCCTATACTTCAGGCTGCATCACAGATTATAAGACTACTGCAGATCACATGTTATGTAAACAAAATTGTCCATAATAATATTATTAATGTATTTAAAATATGTTTCTATACACTGTCGCGTTACTTAGATTTCACTTTACATTATTTTTACATTTAACATAATCTATATATTATCTTAGCTTTATAAATATTATTGTATCAGGATATCTATAATGGTATATTTATAGTTTTAGTATTATTATTGATATTCTATGTACATATCAATTACCTAGAATATCCTACTTAATGTTCCATAATATGAATATTAACGTATTTAACATGACATGCATTGCATTATACTACGGGAGGACAACTCCAGTCCTCAACGGCCAACAACAGGTCATCTTTTCAGGATATCCCTGCTTCAGCACAGGTTGTTCAGTCGAAAACTGAGCCACTGATTCAGCCACCTGTGCTGAAGCAGGGATATCCTGAAAAGCTGAACTGTTGGTGGCCTTTGAAGACTGGAGTTGCCCACCCCTGCATTACTGCATTATAACATTAATATGCAATATATCATATCATTATAAATATGTGTAACTTGTATATTAAACGTAATAATCAACAATATTGTATCGAATTCTCTATCAAATATATATATATATAATAAATGAGTAATAAATAAGTAAATAAATAAATAAATGAGAATAAATTAGTTCTTCAGTATTAAGTGATACCTTTTTTATTTGGACTAACAATTTATGTCATAGGACAAGCTTTCGAGAGTTCTCCTCTCTTCTTCAGGTCAGCAATACTGAAGAACTCACTTATTCTGCACTATCGCACCTGGACTAACACGGCTATTTCCGTTTTATATATATATATGTGTGTGTATGTAAATATATATATATGCACACACATATATACATATCTTTTCTCATTTTAATTCCTAGACATTGCAATGTTTAATTAAAAGGACATTGATTAAACCAAGTTATTTGTATGTACTAAATGCACCTTTTCTGTTGCAGTGTTCAATAAATTGTATTATGAAACATAATGTAAATATTATAATAATTATTATAATTTTTATTATCATCATATATTATCTAAATATTATTTTGACATTGTTACAAATATATTTTAAGTGATATATGTATTTAAATATATTATTAGCTTTATTTGTAAGCCATATTATAAAGTCACTCATTTTACTCACTTCTACTAATTTCTGGTATATAAAAAAACGGAGTGTATTTTAAAACTTGAATGAGTGTGTAAGTTTACAAATCTGTTTTTAAATGCTTAGTACTTTTAAATACAAAGTATTTATGTGTGTAAATATATATACACTCAGAAATACTTTGTATTTATATATATATATACACACACATACATAATGATATATATTATTTATCTTCTTTCAACTTACACATATATATCTACACACATACATTTATATGTAATATTTTCTCTCTCTCTCTCTCTCTCTCTCTCTCTCTCTCTCTCTCTCTCTCTGCCTAAGGCCACCACTTTCTTAAAGAAGCATATGAATAGCCTGTGGATATTCTGAACATATGATACATACTAGCTTGGATATACCACTGCAGACGCACTTAACCAGACACTCACCTCCTACTGTCTCTGTACGTTCTCCCTCACCTACCCAATTAGACTGTAAGCTCTCGGGCAGGGGACTCCTCTTCCTTAATGTTACTTTTTCTTAAAGTCACTTATTCCCAGATCTGTTTTTTATATTATTTATTTATTTGATTACCTGTGTATTACTCACTGTGTGAAGCGCTATGTACATTAATGCGCTTATCAACTAAAGACATACAATACAAGACAATAATCTGGATAGGGTACTGCTGTCACTATTTAGTTGTTATTATGGATCCGGGTCATGTCTAGTGTATGAATAACCCAGCTAGCTTCAAACTCAGCCCTCTTTCCAAGCACAACAAGTCCTGTACGTGTATTTTCTTCACTTATTTAGGAAGACAGCATAAAACAGGCCTCTGTAGTAAGATGTTTTGTGTTGAAAGGTTGTATATCTGTGGATGCCTTGAAATTAAGGCAGGGTGAAAAGAATTTGCTTTGCCATAGGGTGTAACACTATTTACTCACTCGTGCCAATGTCAGGAAGTAAAGACAGTGGGATTGCTTGTGACACAGGGATAGGGGTCAGTGCTAAACTAACTGTCCAGCAGGGACAGGGGGGAAATGGAAACCCTAATAACTTGAGGAGGACTGGAGGATGTGTGCACGGCAACCAGGGTGTGAAGAGACTGGAGGAAAAAGGCACATCAATGTATCCATTCCATCTGCACTGGGAGTAAAACTGCAAGGAAAGTAACATAAGTATCTCTAAGAGCAGGGGGGCCTCAGAGCTGAAATGAATGGGGTTCGGCTCCCCGGAGACCCCCCTGCTTCAATCCAACGTAAAAAAATAAGGACAAAAAATGAACGCTGTGGATTGCCGCTGTAAAAGGGAGCTCTCACCAGAGCCCAGTGCAGTTTACAGGCTAGAGATTAATCATGATTTTTAACACTAGAAAACATTTTTTTTTTTTTTTTGTAAAGAGATATGCTCAGGGGTCAAGATACTAACGTTATATGAGTTACTGTACATTATATAAGCTTTGGGGAGGGAGCAGGTTGCTGCTCTAATTCCAGAAGTTTGACAGTATTTATAGTGACCACTCCCTCCCCTAAAAACACGCAGCTGCCCACTGCTTGTCACTTCCCATTCCTCTGTCCCCCTCCCCCTTGGTGACACAAGGAGGGGTCCGCTTCCAGGACACAGGAATTCTGTGGTGTGTGTGTGTGGTTGTGGTGGTGTGGTGTGTGTGTGTGTGGGTGGTTGGTGTGTGTGTGTGTGTGTGTGTGTGTGTGTGTGTGTGTGTGTGTTTCTCTGTGCTTGACGTGGGTTAAGCCCTTGAGCAATTTTTTATTTATAAAATGTTTTAGCAGGAAATAATACCTTGAGAGTTACACCCTTTGGGAGGTACAGTAGTGGCAGAGAGAGGGAGCAGAGGGGACACAGATGGGGCAGAGAGGGAAGGGTCTCAATTAACATTGATATAGTTTGCTATGAAATGTCCGATATTTATATTGTGCTCCCTCTCTCTGCTAACACTGCACCCTGCGCTCCCCTCTCTCTGGTAACACGGCCCCTGGCTCCCCTCTCTCTGGTAACTACCCTGCGGTCCCCCGGATAACACTGCACCCTGCGTCCCCTCTCTCTGTAACACTGCACCCCTTCGCTCCCCTCTCTGCTAACAACTGCACCCTTCGCTCCTCTTCTAACTGCCACCTGACGCTTCCCCTTTGCTACGACCTGCCCCTGCGCTCCCTCTCTGCTAACCCTACCACCCTGCGCTCCCCTCTCTCTGCTAAACACCTGCACCCTGCGCTCCTCACTGCGATCCCTGCACCCCCTCCCTGCTAACACTGCACCTGCGCTCCCCTCTCTGCAAACCTGCCCCCTGCGATCCCCTCTCTCTGCTGACACGGCGCACCCTCGCTCGCCTCCCTGCTAACACTGCACCCTGCCCCCCTCTGCTAACACTGCACCCTGCGCTCCCCTCTCTGCTAACACTGCACCCTTCGCTCCCCCTCTCTGCTAACACTGCACCCTGCGCTCCCCTCTCTCTAATAACACTGCACCCTGCGCTCTCCTCTCTGCCAACACTGCACCCTGCGCTCCCCTCTCTGCTAACACTGCACCCTGCGCTCCCCATCTCTGCTAACACTGCACCCTGCGCTTCCCTCCCTGCTAACACTGCACCCTGCGCTCCCCTCCCGACTACACTGCACCCTGGCTCCCCTTGCCAAACAATGCCCCCTGCGCTCCCGCTCTCTGCTAACACTGCACCTGCGCTCCCCTCCACTGCTAACACTGAACCCTGCGCTCCCTCTCCTGCTCAACACTGCACCCGGTGCTCCCTCTCTCTGTAACACTGGCACCTGTGTCTCCCCTCTCTGCCTAACACTTGCCCCTGTGTGCTCCCTCTCTCTGCTAACATTGCATACCCTGCGCTCCCCTCTTCTGCTAACATGCACCCTGCGCTCCTCCCTATAACACTGCACCCTGCGTTCCCCTCTCTGCTAAACATGCACCCTGCGGCTCCCTATCTCTGCTAACAGTGCACCTGCGCTCCACCTATCTTGCTAACACTGCCTGCGCTCCCTCTGCGCACCCTGCCTCCCCTCTTTGCTAACACTGCACCCTCGTCCCTTGCTAAACTGCACCCTGCGTTCCCCTCCTCTGCTAACACTGCACCCCCTCTCCTGCTAAACACCTGCACCTTCACCCCTCTCTCTCACTAACACTGCACCCTGCGCTCCCCTCTCTATAACACTGCAACCCTGACGCTCCCCCTCTCTGCTAACACTGCACCCCCTCTCTCTGCTAACACTGCACCCCTCTCTTTGCTAACACTGCATCCTGTGCTCCCCTCTCTGCTAACACTGCACCCTCTCTTTGCTAACACTGTATCCTTGCTCTCTCTGTCTGTCCAGTATAGAACATGGAGAGGATTAGAGAGGGTTAAACAGTGGGGTGAGGGAATCCAATTGTTAAACTGTCCCCTCCCTTCTCACAGGGGGGTGGGGGTTTCTGCTAGGACAGATGTCCCTAAAAGTTGCAGGACATGCACACATTGTAGCAGGGGAAGACAGGCATTTTTAAGGTAGGTCATGTTTTTAATAAGATTTCCCGTATCCCCAAGAGCTTACAATAAAATGTTGGGGAAGCTGAGAGAAAGTGAGCCGGCTGCATGCAGGGGCTGTGTCTAAAACCAGCTCCCACCCCTCCAGAGGCTGCATCAGCTTCACTTGCTCTGCAGCTTTCCCCAAAACAGGTCACGGTTTCCTACAAACAGGATTGTCACGTCCCTCTGGGCTCCTGATTGTTAATAACAGAGGTTGGTTAATGTGAAAATGTGCTTGGAGGCTGGGTTACTGCAATAAGAGGTTACAGGGGCAATAAGGCACCCAAGAGCTGGGTACTGCAATACAGAGGTTACAGGGGCAATAAGGCACCCAGAGCTGGGTTACTGCAATAAGAGGTTGACAGGGGCAATAAGGCACCCAAGAGCTGGGTTACTGCAGTAAGAAGGTTACGTGGGCAATAAGGACCCAAGAGCTGGGTTACTGCAATAAGAGGTTACAGGGGCAATAAGGCACCCAAGAGCTGGGTTACTGCAATAAGAGGTTACAGGGGCAATAAGGCACCCAAGAGCTGGGTTACTGCAGTAAGAGGTTACAGGGGCAATAAGGCACCCAAGAGCTGGGTTACTGCAGTAAGAGGTTACAAGGGCATTAAGGAGCTGGGTTACTGCAATAAGAGGTTACAGACAGGGTCAGGAAGGTATTTATTAACAGGGTAAGGCATAGGAGGATGTCTGTAGTGTTGCCCCTCCCTATACTTGCCCCCGTTCCCACACACCCCTCCCCTGACAGACAGGCTGGCCTGGTGCTGACACCCTGAAGTGGGTGCGAGTGCTCTCGTCAAACCCAAAGATCAACAGAAATCTGCTGCTCCTCCCCTCACCCCCTCCTCCACGCAGCAGAACATCGCAGCATTAACCCCTTACCTACAGGGGCAATAAGGCACTCAGGAGCTGGGCTACTACATGGGTTGGGGAGGAATGGGCAACAGGAGAAGTACAGAATAGCCTGTAAAGACCGGGGCTGTGAGGTGCGGGGTGTTTGCTAATGTTTGGGAACATGCCTAGGGGCATATGGTTTTCTGTTGATGCCTTAGGAATTTGTGGGGAGGGGAACGTGACAGGAGACCGCCCCCCATCCCCCAGGTAACTGCTTGTCCTAAATAAACAGCAGCCATCTGCTGATAAGAGGGGAGGGGGAAGGTCCCGGGACCAAAACTTGCATCCCATCCCTATGCACTCTTGTCATTAACCCCTTTACTGCCAGATTGATTTACAGAGCCCGGCCACCTCCCCCATAGCTCAGTGTGTGTTATTGGGGAGGTTGTGTTCTTGTCAGGTAACACTAATCTGTGTTTGTCACAGAGAGGGGACAGTCCCCCCCTCTCAGCAGCTGTTAGGCCCGGGGGCATGCAGACAGTTGTGGGTCTCTGGAGTGTCACTGTGGATGTCTGTGTGTGAATGTGTTTATGAATTTGTGTATTTGTTTATGTGTGTATGTCTGTGTATAAGTGTGACTCTGTATGATTGTGTGTGTGTCAGTGTATGGATAGTATGCATGTGTGTTTATGACTGGTAGTGTGTGGAGTGCCACTCCCCCCCCCTTGCACTCCTCCCCCCCCTTGCACTCCTCCCCTCTGCTCAGGTACAGACAGGTAACTCTCAGCTTCCTCTCATACCAATCTCAGCACCCTGCGTGTCCCAGCGCGGCTCCTTCAGCCTATCGCCACTCGTGGTCCTCCACACAGGTAAGGGACAACGAGAGGGAGGCTGGCACTGCCGCTGTACGCTTTTTATCTGTGCTGTGTATACATGTCATCATGTAGTAGTGTAAGTGTGTAAGAGGGAGGCTGACACTGCTGCTGCCTGCTGTGTATACATGTCATGATTGTGTGTGTGTGTGTAAGAGGGTGGGTGGCACTGCTGCCGCCTACTGTGTATACATGTCATGATTGTGTGTGTGTGTGTGTGTGTGTGTGTGTGTGTGTGTGTGTAAGAGGGTGGGTGGCACTGCTGCTGCCTGCTGTGTATACATGTCATGATTTTGTGTGTGTGTGTGTGTGTGTGTGTGTGTGTGTGTGTGTGTTTGTTTGTGTGTGTGTGTTTGTGTGTGTGTGAGGGTGGATGGCACTGCTGCTGCCCACTCTGTACCTGTGCTGTGTATAATTGTCATTGTGTGTGTGTGACTATTGTCTTTCACGTAACTCTTCAAGGGTACCGCTAGGGCAGGGGATAAATAGACTGGAACCTCTAAGACTAGACAGTGCAGTGATACCGAGCCTTAAGGGCTAGGTGCACAGAGATATATTTATTTATAAAATGTGTTACCAGGAAGTAATACATTGAGAGTTACCTCTCGTTTTCAAGTATGTCCTGGGCATATAGATGTGAGTGTCCTGAATATCTCATGGAGAGTCACACAGGATCTGATTGAGACAGTCTGAGGTGAGTCACAGGTAGAAGTGGGAAGAGACAGACAGGGGGGAGAGCAAAGGTCAGAACTTAGCGCCCTAAAATCCCCTCACAGAGAAGCCCACACAGCCAGAACACTCCCCATATTAACCACTTCAGTGCCCGAGCCCTGCAGAGACAGAATATCCCTCACCCCTAAGCCTTCACTGCCGAGCCCTACATACCAACACAGTGTGGTATATTGTTGTTCTCTGTATACCAGGCATTTTTTAACCCTTCATTTTTTTTTCGTATTTAGTTAACCCCTCGTGTCCCGCACCATGGGGAAGAAAGAGGAATCCGGTGACAGAGACACACATTACATCATCCAACCAGGTGACACAGAGACCATGGCATGTATAGGGTGATCCTATTAAAGCCTATGGGGGCAGCTGATTTGTGTAAGAGGGTGATCCCATTAAAGAAATATATAAGGTTACTGGTATGTGTTGGAGCAGGGGTGCGCAAGTTTTTTCAGGGGTGCGCAGCAGTTGCAGAGGCTCTTCCCCACTGCATTTAAATTAAATGTTGGGGGATCGCTTGAGGCCTCTGCAATGTCTCCTACCTGGTCTTTGGCACCGCCGCGGGTCACGTGACATCACGTTGCCAGTCACGTGACCCCGCAGTGTCATTTGACGCCGAACATAAGGAAGGAGGGGGGCGCGAGGAGGTAAGGAGAGCAGGTGGGAAAGATTGTGCACCCCTATTTTAGTGGGTGATCATATTGACGTCTATGGGGGTAACTGTGTAAGAGGGTGAAGATAACAACAACAAGAACAACAACAATTTATTTCATATAGTGCTTTTCTCCCACTGGAACTCAAAGCGCATCACAAGTACAGCATAGTAGTATATAGGATTTTTACACTCTATGTATTTGATGTCAGAGACACAGGGAGATAAAGTGACTTGCTCACAATGAGCTGACACTGGGATTTGAACAAAGGTCCTTGATTTTAGAGTCAGTGTCGTTACTCACTGAGCCACTCCAACATCTATGGGATAACTAGGTGATCTTAATAAAGCCTGCTGGAGTGAGGACGTGCTGTGATGAGCTTCCAGGTGGGAGTGGAAGTAGCTGGGCTGCGGCCGCTAAGAAAACGAGCGGCTGTGACTTTGGCCGGTCTGCCCGATATTATGGATGCTGGGAATTCGAGAGAAAAGAATGTTACGGATAAATCAGAAGAATTGTATAAAGCAGCAAAACCGAATATATAAACGTGCTCAGCATGGAAATGAAGATCATAAGGCTGCAAAGAGAGCTTGGAAAAGAAAAGGATATGTCTAACAAGGAAACGCTGCAAATTATCCTTGCAAACCACCTTGAAGAATAAAAGATATTTAAAGAAAAAGGAGCTCAGTGAGACAATAAGTCTTTCCACAGAAGATCTTGTGGAGCTCAGTGAGGAGGAAACAGCTACACTGCCGTGTCATTTCAAAGACGGGGTCCACACGGGGACAAAAGAATGTCACCAACTAAAATGAGAACCTTTCTAAATATCTGTACAACCTGGTCTCTGGATTCAAACAAAGCTATGTCCAGACATCAGCTCCTTTAGCAATATCTCCCCAGTAGGGACTTAGGCACGTTCTATAGTTCCGGGCGCGTGCTGCGCTGAATAGAACAGCCCTTAGACGCCTGAATGTTGCAGAAAATATTACCTCTGAAATAAAGCTGACGGGTTTCTTTGCTTAAAGCGTGTGTACACGTTTGGGAACTATTTGGGAAATAGCATTTTCCTAATAAATGTGTTTTTATGTGTTGTAAAGGAAAATGTGCAAGCCCAATAGATTGGATATATAGGCAAACAAGAGAGTTTAAACATCGTATTTGAGAGTAAATCCGAATTTTCTGATCGTCCTAAAATCAAAAGAACAACAAGTTTGAATGATGCTGTTATCTGGTAAGAGACAGTTGAAGTGAATAGTGCTAAATTTTGTATCTTTATGTGAGAGAGAGCAGTCAAGTGGAGAATTCACTGAGGGCGACCATAAGGTACAAAAATAATGTCTCCTGGTATGATATACAACATGTAATGATGTTAGTTAAATTGGAAAACATCCAATGATTGTTTTTGATATAGATATATATTTATATATACCGTTGTATATCAGAACACTTAAACCTTCCTTTGGGGCACAAATCCAACTGAAAGACTGTCACATCTAGAGGTAAAGAAAGCCATTGATATAATGAATGATTATGGAGTACCAGTACATATGAGGGATGTGTTATGGTTGTGTTTCCGTGGCAGAATGTGTGTTCGAGCCAACTTTAGAGCTAGGAATATAATTGGCAGAGCTTGGCCGAGGGAAGTGTGTGGGGACACATTATAGTCAATGGAGCATCTTCTGTTGACATGCCCTTTCAGTGAGGAAGTATGGGAAATAATAGTTTTTAAAGATGCCAACCTCTTGTCACTGGAGACTTTTAGATTCCACATTGGAAAGATTCAGTAAGATATCTTTGTGATAAATGCAGAATGAATGTATATAACATCTAAGCAATGCAAGATGTTTTTTCACAATAAGACAGCTGGTGTTAACATCAAACTCTGTTGTATAATTGACTTACAAGTCTAAAAAAGATATTTTATAAAGGTAAGAGTGTGCATAATGGCAAAATGTACTGGAAATGTATTGATTTCAGATTTTTGAATGGAATAATATGAATTAGTTGACAACGTTTTGCTTGTTTTGTTCTGTTGAAAGTGCCCCAATAAAAGACTTGTATGAAACATTTTAGGCTTACTAATGTATGTAGGGGGGGGGGGAGGGGTCCTATTAAAGTCTATAAGGATAGCAGAGAGGGGGTGTCTTGATTAAATAGCAAGAGCTGGAGGGCGTTGAATGTCTTACTGCTTTCTGTTTGTCTGTGTATATTAGGGCTGCTGTTATAGGATGGGGTCAAGGAGGGGCCTTTGTATGGGGACATCAAAGGTTTGAATCCCCTGTTAAATCCTCAAAGGGTTTATGGGGTGCGTTATAGGGTCAGATCTGTTTCTTTAATTGCATGGGAAGCTGAGGTTGAATCATATGAAATCCCAAGTCCTGCCCATGAATGTATGTATGATATGCCTGTGAAAGCGCTCAGCCATATAACCCCTTCCCTGATTTGTTTAATGAGCTTCTCACAGTGCAAGGTGTTAAAAGTGTTTGCAAACAATACACAATACAGATTGCTCCACTTTCTCTCCCTCACCCTCTCTCCCTCCCTCTGTCAGGAAACTCCACCCCTCTCTTTTTCTCCCCTCTTCACACACCCTCTCCAACACCTTTTCTTCCCCAAGGTCCTCATGCTCTTTCCATCTCTGTTACCCCTAAACACCAACCTCTTTTGTCCCATTCCCTCTGCCTCCCTCACCCTCTAACACATATTCTCTTTCTCCACAGGCCCGGATGCTCTCTTTATCTCTCTCAAATCCCTCACCCCCCGAGGTGTGAACACTTTCTACCCCCCTCACACTTTCTCTATCTCCCCTCATACTCTTTCTCTCCCGGTCACACACACTCTCTCCTGCATACACTCTCTCTCTACCCCCCTCACACTTTCTCTCTCTCTACCCCACTCACACTTTCTCTCTCTCCCCTCACACGCCCCCTCCCCCCCCCCCTCCCCCCTCCCCCCCCCCCCTCACACTCTCTCTCTCCCCTAGGTCCGGATACTCTGTCCCCGGGGTGTCGAGAGTTGACGCAGGCAGTACGGATTCAGCAGCGCTCGCTGGAGCAGAGAGTGCAGAACTGTCTGGATGAGCTGCGCCGGCTCTGCGTGCGTGAGGCTGTAAGTTCTATCCCCCCCCTGGCTTCCCCACCAATCAGAGAGCAGTACCATGGACCAACGCTCAACCTTATTGGCTAAAGCAGTGACACTCTCACTCTTTCTTGCCCCATCTCTCTTTTTCCCTCTCTCACGCTCTTTTCCTAACCCCTTTCTATCTCACGTCTCACACACTCTCTCTCCCCCTCCTTCATCTCTGGCCCTCCCTCTCCCCCCTTTCTCTCACTCTATCCTCCTTCCCTTCCCTCTATCCCCCTTCCCCACCCTCTACCCTCTCCCTCTCTCCCCCTTCCCCTCCCTCTATCTTCCTTCCTCTCCCTGTATCCCCTCTCCCTCTCTCCCCCTTCCTCTCCCTCTCTGCCCCTTCCTCCTCTCCTCTCCCCATCCCACCCTCTCACCTCCTCACCGCTCAGGTCAGGTCACCAAACTCCTGCAGTGACCCCTTAACCTTTCTCCTGCCAGAGACCTGCACTACATCCGCTTCATTAACCTCTCCATCTCCACCCCCAGGAACTGACCGGTGTCCTGCCCAGAGAGTACCCCCTCAAACAAGGGGAGACCCCCCCGAAAGTGCGGAGAAGGGTGGGGGCCGCTTTTTCATTGGATGAGCGAACAATTCTGCCCCGGGGAGAGGTGAGTGTGAGCTCAAGGTGCAGTACAGGAATAGCAGAGGAGGCTGCAGGGCAGGATAGGGGTGCAGTGATAGAGCTGTGTGTGGTGGGTTCAGTACAAAACTAGCAGAAGGGCAGTATTAGGGTGTATTTTGGGATACTCCTAACACCCTTGCATCCTATTGACCCAGATGTCAGCATCTGCCCTTCCCCTTGGAATAGCAGAGACACTGCTACCACTGGGGCGTGTTTGATAGTAATAGAGGTGTGTGTCTGGAAAAACATCCTGTGCTCCACCTGCCATTGTTACACAGCATAACGTGGTGTGTGTGTATGTATACAGGCATACCCCGGTTTAAGGACACTCACTTTAAGTACACTCGCGAGTAAGTACATATCGCCAAATAGGCAAACGGCAGCTCACGCATGCGCCTGTCAGCACGTCCTGAACAGCAATACCGGCTCCCTACCTGTACCGAAGCTGTGCGCAAGCGGGGAGACTATAGAGCCTGTTACAAATGGGTTATTTACATCAGTTATGCACGTATATGACGATTGCAATACAGTACATGCATCGATAAGTGGGGAAAAGGTAGTGCTTCACTTTAAGTACATTTTCGCTTTACATACATGTTCCGGTCCCATTGCGTACGTTAATGCGGGACCTGCCTGTATATGTATCTGCATTATGTTATTGGGGGGGGGGGGGTTGGTATCATGAGTGTGTGCTCATTTGCCATTTTAGACAGGTCGCAACCCTGCCTTTCATCATTATCATCCAGCATACAGTGCTCCCACTGCAGCAAGGGATTCTGGGAAATGACATGCAAATGAGACACAGTCCCCACCTTTTGCTTCAAAATCCATTTTGACATGGACCCCTATAAGCTAGATTTTTTTTGTGTGGCGAGTAGATTTTTTGGTGATTTGTCGACCACTATAATAATATAATATATATATATATATATATTTATATCATATACTATACTATCTCTCTCTCTCTATCTCTCATAGGCTTTCTATTGATACTATACCTATACTATAATCTACCTACGTATTGATATTCATTATCATATATATACATATATAATACTATCATACCTATATCGCTATATACTATATATTATACGTGGTCCTGACACAATCACCAAAATACTCTCCCACAAATCTAATGTGTTATAACCCACATTAACGTACGCAATGGGACCGGAGCATGTATGTAAAGTGAAAATGTACTTAAAGTGAAGCACTACCTTTTCCCACTTATCGATGCATGTACTGTACTGAAATCGTTATATACGTGCATAACTGATGTAAATAACGTATTTGTAAAGGCGTACAGGTAGGGAGACAGTATTGGTGTTCAGGACGTGATGACAGGCGCATGCGCGAGCTGCCGTTTGCCTATTGGGCGATATGTACTTACTCGCGAGTGTACTTAAAGTGAGTGTACTTAAAGCGGGGTATGCCTGTATATATATATATATATATATATATATATATATATATATATATAATGGATACAACAGAATGGACCACATCCAAGTCCAATACTTGAGCCGCCTACGATTTGCAACAAATCAGAGAACTCTCTGAAGCAAGAAAGAAAGTGGCTTGCATAGGAATCTCAGCGAGACCAAAGTGATGTTCAACAAATGTGTCAACTCTGCAAAGATCGAAATAAATGGAATACAACTAGAAGAAGTCAAAGACTACGTTTACATTGGCCGGCAAGTAACAATGGATGGGAACCTTTTGAATTAAATTGATAGGAGAATGAAGATGGGATGGGACGCATTTGGAAGAAAGAAAACAATCTTTCAGAGGAACCTTCTACTGTGCTTCAGGAGTGAAGTTTTTGACTCGTGTATTCTTCCTTTACTCACATATGGATGTGACATCCGCCACCAGTCTAAGTTCTTTCAGAACTAAAGCTGTCTCACATTTTAACCTGGTCTGTAACTGTTACATACGTCTATAATATATATTATCTCTATCTGTGCGTGCAATGTCTTGTATACAATGTATACCCTGTTCACTTATGTAACTGTGTTTGTCATCTTAACTCTGTGCCCAGGACATACTTGAAAACGAGAGGTAACTCTCAATGTATTACTTCCTGGTAAAACATTTTTATAAATAAATAAATAAACTTGGACCCTAAATGCAAAGATAATTGAGAAGCTTCAGACAACTCAAAGAAGTATGGAGAGGTTCATGTTGGGTATTAACTGAAGAGACAGGAAAAATAATGAATGGGTTCAAAACAAGAGTATATGACATCATCACAAGGGTGAAGAGATTAAAATGGCAGTGGGCCGGACATATCGCAAGAAGAAATGACCATCTTTGGACAAAAATGGCAAGCGACTGGATTCCAAGGGACGTTACAATACCAAGACAAGGACCAAATAAGATGGGAGGATGAAATCAGAAAATCTGTTGAAACATTATGGAGAAGAGAAGTGTGTAACTGCAATACCTGGAAGATAATTTGGGAGGCCTTCATCCAGCATTGGATCGATAAGGGCTAAGAAGAAGATGATGATGATGATATATATGTCTGTCTGTCCTATCCATCACTCTCTTGACCTGTCCATCAATCACTCTCATGACTTGCATTCACTCCCCCTGCTTGTCAATCACTTGCCTGTCAGCCTTTTGCCTGTCATTCCCCCCCACCCACACCTGTCAGTCAGTCACTTGTCATTCAATCCCCCACCAGTAAGTCACTGCCCTGTCATTCACTCCCCCCCACCTCTCCGTTACCCTCCCCCGCCCAGGACCCGCTCAGCTATCTGGAGAGGGATTTGGCTCTGCAGCTGCAGATCACGGAGGCTGCCAGGCGTCTCTCCCGGGAGGATTCTCTCGCCAAACCAGTCCGGCGGCAGAGGAAGGCCGCACTGAGAGCCGCCGAGCGGAGACTCGCCGGGCTGGAGGAGAGGCTAAGCCAGGAGCGCAGCCAAGGACGGGGCGTACGAGGAGACGGTGAGGTGGAGGGGGGGCGACTGGTGGAGAGGGAGAGGAAAGGAGGGGCTGCAATGCTCTATAGAGAGGGAGTGATGCTCTGCAGGGGAAGTAGGGTGGTGCTCTTTGGGGATAAGGGAGGGTGATTAATGCTCTCCAGGTATGAGGATGGGTGAGCGATGCTCTGTGGGGGAAGAGAGGGAGAATGATGCTCTGCCAGGAGAGAGGGGGGAGTGATGCTCTGCGGAGAGGTTTACGGGGAGCAATGCTCTGTGGGGAGAAGGCGGTAAAGCAATACTCTGCAGGAAGGAGGGCGAGTTACGCTCTGTGTGAAGAGCGGGGGAGCGAAGCTCTGCAGAGGGGGAGTGACGCTCTGTCTGTAAAGGAGAGAAAGCAATGCTCTGCAGGGGAGGGGGAAAAACTACACTTCGGGGAGAGATAGAGGGGGAGTGACGCTCTGTGCGGGGGTGCAACACTCTGTAGGGAGAGGGAGAGCAACATTTTGCGGGGTGAGGGGAGCGATGATCTGCAGGTTTTTGACTCTGGTCTTCCTCTTTAGACAGCAGTGTATCTGAATCCAGCTCCCTGTCTGATATCACAATACTGGAAGAAGGTAAGAGAGAGAGAAGTGGCGGAAGAGAGAGAGGAGCGGGGGGGGGGGGGGGGGGGGGGGGGGAGAGGGGGGGGGGAAGGGATTTGAGGGGAGAAGGAGGGGGGGGGGAAGGGGGGAAGAGAGGAATGCACAGAGGGGGAACTTTAACCATGGAGGTGGGGGGACAGACTGGTCCACAGAGCTCCCTTCCAAGTGGCGTGGGGGAGAGCAAAGAGGCATACCAATTTACATGTCCCACCGCTTCCTTCTGTTACCCTGGGGTGGTGGGGGGGAGACAGACTCTCACAGAGCTCCCTTCCAGTAGGGCTCGGGGGGAGGAAAGAGGCATACACTTCATGTCCCAAGCTTCCTTTGTCACCCTGGGGTGGGGGGACAGCAGGACTGTGTCCACAGAGTTCCCTTCTGTAGGGCGTGGGGTAGAGAAAAGAGGCAATACACTCATGTCCACAGCTTCCTTCTGTCACCCCTGGGGTGGGGGACGACTGGGTGTCACAGAGCTCCCTTCCGTAGGGGGTTCCCCCGGGGCTTTTTAGAGAACGAGGCATACACTCTCATGTCTCACCACAGTTCCTTCGTTCACCATGGGGTGGGGGAGACAGACTGTGTCACAGAGCTCCCTTCCGTAGGGCGCTTCCCCCTCCTTCTTCCTCTCATTGTGCGCGGGAGAAAACAGAAAAGAAAAAGATTTCCCCCCGGCTACACCATCACTTCTTTTCCCCACTGTCACACCCCATTGCTTCAGCCTGTCCACCCTTGGTCTTCCCCGGCGCGCGGTATCCTCCACACCACTCCCCACTTTATTCCCCCACAACTGTACAAAACAAAGAGTTATAATTTCAGCCATTCAGGCGTGGTTTCACTTTCAACACATGCTCTCCCCCTCCCTTATCACGTTACTATTTTCCGAAGGTCCCGAGGACACTCTGTCCCTCCTTTTTGCTGCTCTTTAGCATTAACCTACTTGTGTAATCTGTTTTATCTGCTTTAGCCACACAATGAGAGTAAAATGCGCCTCTCTGTTTTCCGGTCATATACATCTGTTTCCTCATTACCTATACACCCCACCATCATTGATCCCTCTTTCACCCGGTCCGTTTCCCCTTCCTCTTATTTATTTTGAACGGTCCGACCCCCCCTATTAATTTCATTTAACCCTAAATTTCCCCCTCACTTTCACCCTATATTTCCACTGCCATTAATCCCGTTACCCCCTTACTTATAGTCCCCACCTTGACCTACCGTGCCCTTACCGCCGTTGGTTAAACTATTTATCCGACGCCACACCTCAATTCCGCACCCAGCCCCGCCGCCGCTAGTGCGGCAATGGAGCTTCTTTTTTCTTAAACCACGAGGATCTAGTACCACTGCTTCTCATTTTACCACAAAATGCTGACATACAGCCGGGCATTCACAATCGTTGGTGTGTGTGCGCACGCGCGTGAGCAGACAAAACTAAGGATAACACTGGACGCCCACCCTCACTAAGGTTGATTTCCTTTTCGCTGGGGGTTTGTGCGGGGCGGGTTTTCCCGGTTTTTCTGCGCACACGCCCACCTCCCATTACTTGCTCTGTGCCGGGCCTTGTAGAAGGGGTTTGTGTGAAGGGTTTTTCCCAGACAATCTCTCCTCCGCTTCCCGTAATAACCCAATCTCACCCCATGCTCTTATTTTACCCTCGGACATCGCCTGAGGAGGCTGAGGCCCGCCCACGGGGGGTTCAACCCTTCAACCAAGCTGCTCAACACACCACGCACGCGGGCGCACACTTTCCCTTTAGTGTCAATTATATTAGTTTAATTTATATACTCGATATTCAAATGTTCCCTCTTTGGTTATTATTTTGTGTGTCTATATACTCATTCTATAGAGCATTTCTGTAGTAGAGTTGCATATGTATATAGTATTATGTAGCATTTTTCTGTATGTAGGTGCATATGCTATTATATTAGTTTACGTAGCATTTTTCTGCCCCTCAGTCAGGTGCATTTTTTCCCCGATTTTCTGATACCCTCCCTAATAGACTTGTAGATAGCCATTTTCTGATGTATTTCGTTTATGTTGATATTACTCCCCCCCGGCTTATATATTTATTAGGTGTGTATAGCATTTGCCTTTCCGCGTATGTATGGTCTTGCATATATTTGGTTCATTCTCCTTTTCTTTCGTATATTTATGATTTCTATTTTGATGAGCATTCTTCTCTTTTCTGCGATTTCTGTTCTGTTGCCCCATACCTTTTTCTGCCTTTATCTACTCACTTATTCTACGTGTACGCATTTTCCCCTTGTAGCTTGCGTCGTCACAGCACTGTTTACTTATAATTTTTCTACTATTTATTGAGACCTCTTACCGGTCAAGTTTTTTTGGAGGATTTTCCTCCCCCATGTCCCCATCTTGTCATAGATACTATTTTATGGATTCGCATCTTTTCTGTTATTGTCGTTCATCTCAGGCCCCCTCTCCCTCTTTGCTCGTTCTTTTTGTAACTACTGTCATATATTATTATTTTCCCTTCAGTTTGTACGCACTTCTTCCTTTTCGGTCTTCAGTAGGTTTGCAGATGTTGACTTTATATTTCTTTAATCTTTGTTAGACCCCGCTTGTCTTTACCCCCCCTCTGTGTACCACATGGGTACGATGTCACATTTGACCTCTCCGTTATCACCTCACTCCTTACGCCAGTTTAACATGACCTGAAGGAAGCTGTGGGACATGAAGTGTATGCCTCTTTCTCTCCCCCACCCCCCCATGGAAGGGAGCTCTGTGACACAGTCTGTCCCCCACCCCAGGGTGACAGAAGGAAGCAATGGGACATGAAGTGTATGCCTCTTTCTCTGAAGGGTGATCAAGATAGAAGGGAGCCCTGGGACACAACCTATTCCTCCCTCCCAAGGGTGACACAGACGGAAAGGGGTTATGAGATATGAAGTTTGACCCACAGTAGGGTGACACAGAAAGGGAGAGGTCCCAAAATGGGGCAGTCACCGACATAAGGGCTGCTGTGCCTCTAGGGGGTACATGAGGTGGTTGTCTTTCCTTCGCCCCCCTCCCCCCACAACGAGGATTACTAGATTTGTGCGCGCCAACGGGAAGGGGGACTCGCGCGGGCTATTTAAACCCTGAGCTCGCAGGATTGCAGGAGCTGCTCGGTGATTGTGTTTTTCCCGCCCATCCCAGTAAGAATGTAATGTTGTGTTATGTCTAACCATATCTTATGAATCTGTTATCAGATCCATTGTCACAGCTTCGGCGGAACTGTCACACCAGTCAACGCAGGGACACCGTAAAGACCCGAAATGGGGCTCCATCCGATGCGGATGGGCCCCAGGTAACGGTCCCCCTGAAAAGATTGTGTGGGCTGGAGGCACCGACACAGGCAGTCGGGCGCCGTACCCCTGGCACCAATCTTAGCTAGCTGGGCTCTATCCTATGCGGGTAGGCCCAGGCAGCCATGATAGGGGGACCTAGGGTGAACAGATGACGTGGCGGTTGAGAGTATTCTCCCGGTGGCGGTCGAGAGTGTCTCTCTCGGTGGACAGTAGATTAGGGCGGTTGGAGAAGGGCTCCCGGCGGAAGATACCGAGAATAGGGATGACAAAGGACTAAGATTATGGCTGACAGTTATTTTCAAGTATTGTTAAAACAATAAAGCTGTGGCCAATTTTACTTCCACAAAACTGTGTCGTCTCAGTTTGTTAGGTGGGGTGTAAGTAAACCACGCGGTAGGCACACTAGGCTTTTTAGAATCAAGGTATAGGATGGAGTCTATTCCCCCCTTCCCCAACGTGACCGAATGGAGCTATGGGACATGGAGTCTGACCGTCACACAAGTTGGTAAAGAGAGAGGTGGATGGTTGCAGCACGCGGACAGCTGAGAGGGAAACACCTGCGGGAGAGTGCCGGACAGACACAGCGGGCCATAACAATGGGTGACGTTGAGAAAGGCAAGAAGATCTTTGTCCAGAAATGCTCTCAGTGCCACACTGTTGGGAACGGGGGCAAGCACAAGGTTGGACCTGGCCTGATTGGACGCAAGACTGGTCAGGCTGCAGGCATTTCTTACACTGATGCGAACAAAAACAAGGGTATTATTTGGGGTGAGGATACCCTGATGGAGTACCTAGAAAATCCCAAGAAGTATATCCCAGGCACGAAAATGATCTTCGCTGGCATAAAGAAGAAAGGAAAAAGACAAGACTTGATAGCATATCTCAAATCTGCTACCTCCTGCTAATAACTATCAGCCACCCTATTTATTACATGGAGGGATTGCTTGTGATGAGATGCTTTTAAATTTTATATATATATATATATATTTATTATTTGGACTGTCCCTGCATCTTAGATTGCCTCACCAGCCAGCGAATGTAAGCAAAATGGATGGAAAGATCATAGAAATGAATTTGGCCATGTAAATGAATCTCTTCAATGTCGTGTAATTTCTTATTTAATAAGACTGTGCTAAACAATTGTTAAAGTCTCCAATAATAAAATAACTTCCATTGACAAAAAAGAGAGAGGTGGATTTGGGATCTATAGACTGTCTCTCCTGTCTCTCTCTAGATCCGTTATGTCCGCGGTGACCTCTTTAGCTGTTGCCTCACAGACTCCCTGGCTCACTGCATCAGCACAGATTGCCGTATGGGAGCTGGTATCGCTGTGCAGTTCAAGAAGAGATTCCAACGAGTGGAGGAGCTGAAGAGCCAAAGTGAGTCTGCCTCCCCCCCACCGGGTGACACAGTTGATGGGGAACTGTAGGACATGGAGTCTGTCCGTCCCACCATAAGGTGATAACGGTCACATCACTTTGTGTCTTTTCTAGATAAGAAGAAAGGAGATGTTGCTGTTCTGGAGGATAAAGGAAGATTTATTTACTATCTGGTAAGGGGGACGGGGTGTGGAGACGAGAGAGAGGAGGGAGACGGGACGCACGAGCTGATGGAAAGGGATGGGTGAGAGCTTGTAGGAGGAAGGATAATGCTCTGTAGTTGTAGGGGGTGGGGGGGTAAGAAGCTCCTTCCTCTGTGAGGTGTCCCCTCTTTTCGTTCACCTTTTCCTTTCTCCCCTTCTCTTTCACCTTTTTTTCCCCTTTTTCTCTTTTCCTGTTCCCTTTCCCTTCTCTCCCTTTCCCGTCCCCTTTCTCCTCTCCCTTTCTCTTCTCTTTTTTCTCTCCTACCCTTCTCCAGATTACCAAGGATAAAGCTTCAGGAAAGCCAAAATATGAGGATCTGTTTAACAGCCTGGAAGCCATGAAGTGTCACTGTGTGTCACACAATGTGACGGCACTCTCAATTCCCAGGTACTTCCCTCTCCTTGCTCTCCTCTCCCCCTTCTTTCCCTCGCACTCTCTTCCTCCTATTTCACTCTCTCCTCTTCCCCTCCTCTCTCAGGATAGGCTGTGGATTGGACCGTCTGGAGTGGGACCAAGTATCCTGTCTCCTGGATAAAGTCTTCACAGACACCAACATCATCATCACAGTCTACTCCATATGACCACGAGGTGCCCTATCCCCATCAGGGACCTTGGGACTGTTTATCACTGTCACATTATGGGACTCAGGAAGACACAACCATACTGTAGCTTCTTCCTACCGCCTCCCCTTATCTTGGTAACTTCCCTTTGCCCCAACTTGGTAGCCACTCTACCTCCCTATCTTGGTAACCAAGTAATTCTCCCCCTTTATTATGTCAACCAATCTGCCCCATCAGGGTAGCTATCCCCCTCATCATAGAAAACAAGTCTTACATGTTGTTGGCCACCCTTCCGTCAGCAGAGAATTTGATGCTGGGGGAGACCAGCTATGGAGACGTGGACAACACCACTTTCTTTCCCACTCTGTCATTCTGAGTCTGAGTTATAGGCGGTGGGTAACTACTCGCCCCCTATATGTAGGTAGCATGTTAAAATGGATAAGAAGTAAAGCGTGACGCAAATGAGCACAGTGTATGTCATTACCCAGAATCCCTTGCTGTCGTGGAAGCACTGTGCTAAGAGAAAATGGAGAAAGAGTGTTGCAGGCCTGTCTGAGACATGCGAATGCACCACAAGTAGTATTTTTATTTACTGTACTACAGAAATATGACCCAGAATCTGTCATATAAGGTTAGGGTGGAAACATGGGCCGTTAATGAGGTTATATTACATGAGAATTTAGTCACGGGTGTGACATGATTCTCACCTTTGTTTTATATACTGACATTTCCACCCTAAAAGGTATGTGGGGATGACTTTCTTATCCCATGCAAGGTGGGTACTGCTAAATATCAAAATATGGGATAGCCACCATTTATTTAGTATATTAATTTATATAGCTGTATATATGTGGCTTGTATGACAGTGCAATATTTTTTTAGCGTGCTATATACAGTGTGTAAGTGGCACGTTGTATATATCCTCTGAGTGATTTCAATATGTAATAGATTATAAAAGGTGGTGTTTTTTGCCTGATTTTTTTCCTATGGATATTAAACTTTTGCAATCAGAATTTATATTAATATACAGTGTGGTGTGTTATCAGGTTATGGGGATACTCAACATTATTAAGCAGTGCAGCAGCATGTTCATTTATATAGTGCTAAAATTGTACGCAGCGCTTTACGAAGTTACAATACAAGGTAAATTAATTATTAACAAAGGAGATAAAAGCAACAGGTAAATGACACAAAGTGCGACCGTGCCCCAAAGAGCTTACAATCTAAGGGGTGCAATGTATAGTTACTCAAGAAAAAATACACACAAAGCGCACCGAGGATTAATGTAAACCCAATAATGGACTGGATGTATAACCATAAAATAGAACCTCCCATTAGAAATGGATAGTTAAAATGTTTTATTTATAATAAGAAGTCTAAAAGACCACACACACAAAAAATGCACACAATACAAACGGTTCAAATTCTGCTCTAGTGCTGCTAAATACACACACTATAAACACATGACACACGTATATGACAAATATACAGACCCACTGGTCACAGAAACTACCCAAAAAGCAGTGGTACTCCACATGTAGAAATCAGAATACCAAAATCTGGGAAGAAGGCTGTATAGGGGGGACAGGCACTCGCCATAGAAGTGCGAGCTGGAGCCGCTTGCTGACGCTAAATTGTCCGGACCGCGCCAGCCACGGAGATAACAAAACAGCCCGCACTTCCTGGTTCTCTGCCACTGCCTCAGCCAATCGGCAAGCGCGTTAGTGACCTCTACGCGTTTCGCTACAACATGCTGCGTCAGGAGGTCATGTTAGAGGTCACCCACGCGCTTAAATCAGAAATAGTAACCAATCAAATGGTCAGCTCTTCCCTAAGGCAGGAATGACAGCCTGCTAATTAATGGCTATCTAATACATGATGCTGGTTGAACACAAACAGCTATGGTACACCAGTGTATCCACAATTGAAGCAATGCTCAATAAAAACCAATACAAAAAGCAAAATCAAAAGTTACAATATTGTAATTCATATTATGACAATATAAAACAAAGTGGGATCAAAAATAAAAAGGCTCTACCTTAAAAATGGTGTGAGCACCACAAGTAGTATTTACACAGGATTTAGACCAAAGTCGGTATTCTTTCTTACTTTTCCAGAGGTCAGTATGTTGACCTGTTTGGAAAATTACTAGAGCGAGATTTAAAAGAAGTCTGTGCTAGAAGGTCTGATAGGTCATTTAGCAATTTGAATTCAAAAGAAAAAAGGTGTCTCAAGGAATTACAATCCAATCGGGAAATTGTGATACGAGCAGCAGATAAGGGGATGTGGGGGGGGGGGGGGGGGGTTTTTTGAGACTTTAGTTCTATAAGGAAGCCAATCGATTATTGGCAGATGAAGTTTCTTACAGCAGATTGGGAATGGAACCCACGAGAACTTACCTTGCACTTCTGAAACGGCTCTTGGAAGAGGCCTACGCGACTGGTATCCTCACCAAGGCTGAATTTGAGTTTCTTTATATTGTGACTCCCACTGTCCCCATATTTTATTATATACCCAATATTCACAAGTCTCTCACTTCCCCCTCCTGGTCGCCCTAATTATTTCAGGCATCAACTCTATTACATCTAATTTGTCTTTTTATGTTGATTTTTATTTACAACCACTTGTCACATCACTCCCGTCACATTTTAAGGACACCACTATGGTTCTACAAGTCTTAAATGACTTTCAGTGACGTGAGGGATATAGGCTGGCCACGTTGGATGTCCAGGCTCTATATACCAGCATACCTCACGTGAAGGGATTGATGGCAGTGGAGTATTTTCTTATGTTAGTCCAAACACTACCCTGTTCCCAAATAGATTTTATTTTATAGTCTATTAGGTTTATTTTGTGTCATAATAATGTTATGTTTGATTCTAAGTATTATTTGCAAATCCTTGGCACAGCGATGGGCACCACATTCGCCCCATCGTTTGCCAATCTGTATATGGGGCGTTAGGAGTCCATTTTTGTTATGGGCAGGTCTCCTCCACAGCTCAAATTGTGGAGGAGATATATTGACGATATTGTGATTGTGTGGGAGGGTAGCGAGGCCAAATGTCTGGAGTTCGTTTCATCCCTTAACAACAAGGATTATAATCTGAAGTTTAGCGGTGAGGATAGTACAAGCACTATTAACTTCCTTGATTTGGAAATCTTTATTGAAAATGGGTCTATTCATACCAAGACTCAGTTTAATGCAACGAATGTCAATTCATATCTGCATCCCAGCAGTTGCCATGATAGCAGATGGATCAATAATATTCCGTTCAATCCATTTTTAAGGTTGAAAAGGAATAACACTAGAGAGCAAGACTTTGATGAGCAAGCTGGCTTCCTTAAAGATAGATTCATTGGGAAGGAATATGATGGGGATTTAATTCTTTCCACTGCACTACAAAAGACAGGTGTTAAAAGAGGGGGAACCAAAAACACCAACATTTATAACGCAATTTAACGGGGCTCACAGTTCAATTAAGCGAGTTTTGTCAAAACACTGGGGGGTTTGTGATGAAAATGGGCGTAATCAGCGCATTAATAAAGGCAGTGTGCTCAGCTGGTTACCCCTATTTAGTATTGGGGATGAAGGGGTTAATTTTATATGCTGTTCCCATGTACCATTTTCCCCTCTATGCATTGTTGTCCCCTTTTTGCAGGCTAGTCTCTACCTGTAGTGTTGAATAACAGGAGTCGTTCCATTAAGACTGCTAATTTAGAAACAGAGTGAGCCAGAACCCTGCTTTTTGGTGTGCAGCCTCAGTGTAACCCACCAAGCACACACATATTAAAAATATAACTTTGTCATAAGGGAAACATATATTTTTGATGAAGTGCCTTTCTGTTGCGGTTTTAAAATGTACAAGCAGGATGCTATTTTTTTCTGCCTGCCTTTGTAATGCATTAAGGAACAAATGTTATGCATACATGAACCCCCGGTTGAGGCGATGCCTATGGGTCTGGGGGATGAAAGACCCCAGAGTCTTAAAGTGTCACTTAATCAGGATGTTTCTGAGTAGCAGATCCTGTTACTCATCCTGGATTTTCACACCTTGGGACCAAACTCCAGACGTTGCGTCCCCAGAAATGAGTGGCCCCTTTTTACTCAGCAGTGCTACCAAGCTGCTTACTGAGCATGCTCAGAGTTGCCTGGGCTGGCTGTTGGATTTTCCCACGTCACATGGCAGGTTCTGATAGGAGGAAGATAATTCCTTGCCAATGGGATGAGGCTAATGTAAAACTCCAAGGGTCCTTAAAGAGGCCTGTAACCATCATTCCTGTGTTGTTGTTACCTGATTTCTTCAAGCGGATAAGATCTAAGTACAGCGGCTACGATTCCAGAATGCAAGGGGTTAAAAACATCGCAACAAGGAAACTTGCCATGCTTCAGGATTTCGTTAGCCCTGGGGATTCCAGAACGAACCCCAAAGAACCAGAAAAGACTGCACATTCACAGAAGGATTGGGGCTGGCAATTTATGCCCTTGCAAAAGGACTACATTTTAAAAGACAATCTTCTGGTGCTTTGCACCTTTCTGGACATTATCCCCTGTTTCTATACCAGTAAGTGTAATTATTAAGTGTATTCTGCAGTTGTCGTGTGTTTGCCTATCAAGGGAATAAATCTCGGTTTATTTTGCTCAACTTTTTCTGCTCAATTGGGATCCACAAAATATAAATGTGTTATTAAGTGCGTCCATCGTGTCAGGGTTCTCCAGTTGGACCCTATATTGGGTCCTTTATTAAAATGTAAACCAGATGTTGTGTTCAGACGAGCGCAAAATTTAAAGGGTCTGTTAGCCCCAAGCCAAGTCCCACCATTGAATAAACCGCACAGTGACATCAGGTCCCGCTTGGGAATTGTAGGCAAGTTTAAATGTGACAAATGCAAGGCCTGTAATCATATTAAGGCAGATAAACAGGTCACTTCATCAGCCACAAAGAAGACGTATAAAGTGAAAAATACACTGGTATACCATAGCTGTTTGTGTTTAACCAGCATTATGTATTTGACAGCCATTAATTAACAGGCTGTCATTCATGCCGTAGGGAGGAACTGACCATTTGATTGGTTACTATTTCTGATTTAAGCGCGTGGGTGACTGTAACGTGTCTCCTGATAAAGCACGTTGTTGCAAAACGCGTAGAGGTCACGAGAGGTCACTAACGCGCTTGCTGATTGGCTGAGGCAGTGGCAGAGAACCAGGAAGTGCGGGCTGTGTTGTTATCTCCGTGGCTGGCGCGGTCCGGACAATTTTGCGTCTTCGAGTGGCTCCAGCTCGCGCTTCTATGGTGAGTGCCTGTCCCCCCTATACAGCCCCCTGCCCAGCTTTTGGTATTCTGTTTCTATATGTGGAGTATCACTGCTTTTTGGGTAGTTTCTGTGACCAGTGGGTCTGTATATTTGTCATATACGTGTGTTATTTGTTTACCGTGTGTGTGTGTGTGTGTGTGTGTGTGTGTGTGTGTGTGTGTGTGTGTATTTAGCAGCACTAGAGCGGAATTTGAACCGTTTGTATTGTGTGCATTTTTTATGTGTGTGGTCTTTTAGACTTCTTATTATAAATAAAACATTTTAACTGTCCATTTCTAATTGGAGGTTCTATTTTATGGTTATACATCCAGTCCCATTATTGGGTTTACATTCATCCTCAGTGCGCTTTGTGTGTATATTTTCTTGTCTTTTGGGGTCTCCTGTTGGGAGTCCCCTTCTTAGGAGCGTTTTGGGGGGGTGCACCACACACACAGCAGCAAGGGGTGATTGACTTCAATAGAAGATTTTGGACAGCTCGAGCGCGGAAAGCAGACTGTGTATAGTTACTCTGAATCATTAAACAGCACAGCATGTTCATTATCGGTGTGTAGATATACTTAGTATAATAATACTGCACCATATGTTCATTGTATGGAGATATGCAGCATCATGTTATATCACAGTGTGTTATTACAGTATCATGTAGCAGTTTAAAACATGAATTGCTTAGTAGCCTGTATTTTAAAATGGGCTCATATTATTGCTGCAAAACAAGATGGCAACAGCCAGAGCTGGTGTTTAGATTCATAATACACTTGTATGGTATCTATTCCAGCGATCCCTGGTTGGAAAAAGGATTGCTTCGAAGGGTAGGCTCTCTAAAGTCTATTGTAAACATATTAGTATAAGGTCATAAATCACAAGTATCTCCTCCGCACTAAGAACCACGTCCCGCTGAGCCGCCTGGTGCTGGAATAGATCAGACAAGTACAACTCTTCCCTCTGTGCTGATGCCACACGCACCCGCAGAGCATAACTAATGGACTTCTAGGTTTTAGCCAACGGTCTCTGTAATAAGGCTGCGGACCCGCTGGCGCTGACCGCGCGCATGCTTGAGATCAGTGACGCCACCAGCTCTCCAAGCATGAGCGCCGAGTGTCCTGGCTATTTTGCAAGTGTGGGCGTGGGGCCACCGGGGGCTTGTTGAGCGCGCTTCAAACTCTCTTTTGTTTTGTCTCCCCAAGCGCAAAGCTTGAGAGAGCGTGCATGGGGATGGGACAATTTAAATTGCGCAAACTAAACTCGGCAAGCGCCGCACGCTCAGTGCTAGCTTGGCCGCAGCCTAATATAATACACTGATTTTAAACAGCTAGTGTTCTCAACTAGCTGTCTTCTAACTAATTTCACATTATACATTTTTTGGTGGATACTTCAATACAATGATTAAAGTATAAGTTTAGACACACACACACACACACACACACACACACACACACATAAACACACACACACACACACACACACACACACACGTTTTATTTCTCTGTTAGTGTTACATACCATTTATTTAATATTATTTTTTCATTAGAGTAATTTTCATATCTATACACTAATCATGCTACTAATTGGGGCACTTTAAGAGTGCGGCAACAAGAATCTGTCTGTTTACTTCATTCCAATATATATATTTTACAATGAACTCATATATACCTACCCGCCCCACCCTCAAAAAAATAATAGAACATAACTTTTATTACATTTGATATTGAAGCAGCATTACCTTCCAAATCTTGTGGTTTAAAAAAAAAAAAAAAAAACAGCTGTGTAGTATTAGATCATACTTACTGCATTGTTTCACTCTTTATGCTCTTTTTAATGATTTTTAATGTATTTAAAGTTCACAACAATGCTGCCCCCCTTACATACCAACCCTCATCCCCAAATATAGCCCTAAACGCTCCCTACATTGTTCCCATAATATCCACTTCCTCCTGCCTTATTATCTCCTCTCACTCCCGCCTACAAGACTCCTGTTGCCCCCTGTGACAGGGCCTTTCCCCGGTTGTCTGTCTGCAACTGATGAGTCCAGCAGGGAGCTGGTTAGTTGTAGCTAGAGTCAATTAACCAATCTCCAGCTGGCTCATCAGGCAGGTGTAAAAGTGTGCTGCACAAACTGCATGGATCTCTAGCACAGCGGAGGTGTGTGCTCACAAGCAGAGATCCCAAGAAACCAAACCCTCTATTCCTGGACACAGCGGTCCATGGACACCAACTCAGACCTAATAAAGATATAAAGAGCCCCCTGCTTACAGGTGCCTCTTTGGATTTTGGGATCAGAGGTTGGCATGGGGCCTTAGCTCCCAGCCCTGCAGATAGGGACTGGGAAGTGTGAGCCAGCCCTTGCTGTTTGATTTGTTTATTTGTATGCTTCCTTAAACATGTATTGTTTGAAGCTACGGGCTGAATAAAAGCCAAGGTTTATTTTCCCCAATATATGTCTCCCTGGTTATACCTCTGCACTCATCTCCAACACCCCCTCTCGCTGGAATTCCTTACCATGTACCATCAGACTCTCCCCCAGCTTAAAGACAATTAAAAACTTTCTGAAAACTCACTTTTTCAAGGAAGCCTATCTTGCATACTCGTAACATCCACCACCAACCCTATTGGGACCAGCTTTGCGGCAGGACCAATCTCAATGCTATCTAACACCCCCTAACATCCACACCCCCAGACCTTAATGGCATCAGATGTCTGGCTTGACCATACTCCAACCTGATGGATACTCCATCCCACAATGAGCAGCCCACTTTACCTTTTGTTTCAACATTGCCCCTTATTCACCCTAGAGCACTGTTTTCCACATTTTTTGGTTTAGGAACCCTATAATTATATTGTGCAGTTCTGTGATACCCCAACCCTCTCTAATTGTGTGTCTGAGATCAGCTGCATTGTAAGGAACCCCAACTCTCTCTAACACCGCATCTGAGATCAGATGCATTGTAAGAATCCCTAAACCTCTCTAATAGCATGTATGTATGTATATATGTAAATCTTTATTAATATAGCTCATAGCGCCATCAATGTACATAGCGCTTCACAGTAGTAATACACGTGACCATCATATAAATAACAAATAATACAAATAACATGTTATGGGAATAAGTGCTTCAGACATAAAAGTAACATTTAGGAAAAGGAGTCCCTACTCCAAAGAGGTTACAATCTAATTGGTAGGTAGGAAGAAGGTACAGAGACAGTAGGAGGGCATTCTGGTAAGTGCATCTCCAAGGGGCCAACCTTTATGTATCAGGTGTCTAGTATTATCCACGGTGCTACTCATATGCTTTGCTAAGCAAGTGTGTCTTGAGGTGGATAGAGAGGGTGATTGTCGGGTATTGAGGGGAAGGGCATTCCAGAGGTGTAGGGCAGTCTGTGAGAAAGGTTTAAGGCGTGAGAGGGCTTTAGATACAAAGGGGGTAGAGAGAAGACATCCTTGAGCGGAATACAAGAGTGGGGATGGTGCATAGTGAGAAATTAGGGCTGAGATGTAAGGAGGAGCAGAAGAGTGTAAACCTTTAAAAGTGAGGAGAAGAATGGAGTGTGAGATGCAGGATTTGATAGGAAGCCAGGAGAGGGATTTCATGAGGGGAGATGCTGAGACAGATTTAGGAAAGAGTAGAGTGATTCTGGCAGCAATGTTTAGGATAGATTGTAGGGGAGACAGGTGAGAGGCAGGAAGGCCGGACAGCAGGAGGTTACAGTAATCGAGACGGGAGAGAATGAGGGCTTGAGTCAGAGTTTTAGCAGTCGAGCAACAGAGGAAAGGGCGTATCTTTGTAATATTGCGGAGAAAAAAACGACAGGTTTTAGATACGTTTTGAATGTGAGAGGAGAATGTGAGAGAAGAGTCAAGTGTGACCCATAGGCAGCGTGCTTGCACTACTGGGTGTATGACAGTACATCCAACAGTAATGTGGAAGGAGGTAGTGGGGCCAGGTTTGGGATGAAATATGAGGAGCTCTGTTTTTGCCATGTTAAGTTTAAGTCGGCGGAGGGCCATCCAGGATGATATCACAGAGACATTCAGAATCTTTGGTCTGTACAGCAAGCGTAAGGTCAGGGTTTAAACGTGTTTGTGTGTTGTCAGCATAGAGGTGATATTCGAACCCAAGAGATGTGATTAGGTCACCTAGAGAGAGTGTGTACAGAGAAAAGGAGAGAGGTCCCAGGACAGAGCCCTAGGGTACCCCCACAGAGAGATTGATAGAGGAGGAGGAGGTGTTAACAAAAGAGACACTGAAAGGTGTGAGAGGTAAGAGGAGATCCAGGATACAGCTTTGTTACGAATACCAAGAGTATGGAGAATGTGAAGGAGAAGAGGGTGGTCCACAGTATCAAATGCTGCAGAGAGGTCAAGTAATATGACCTCTGTCTTTGGCAGCATGGAGGTCATTGATTATTTTAGTGAGGGCTGTTTCGGTGGAGTGAGCAGTGCGGAAGCCAGATTGTAGAGGGTCTAGGAGAGAATAGGTGGTGAAAAAATGGAGCAAGCGAGAGAATACAAGATGTTCAAGGAGTTTAGAGGCAAAAGGCAGGAGGGAGACAGGCCGATAGTTAGAAAGACAGGTAGGGTCAAGCTTGCTGTTTTTGAGTAATGGTATTACTTATGCATGTTTGAAGGAGGAAGGAAAGGTACCAGAGTAGAGGGAGGAGTTAAAAATGTGTGTGAGCTTTTGGTTGAAAAAAAATGTGTGTGAGCATAGGGATTATAGTAGGAGCAAGAGGTTTTAGGAGATGGGAGGGAATGGGGTCAAGAGGGCATGTGGTAGAGGGAGAAGAGGAGATCAGCAGTGACAGATCATCCTCTGTGACAGCTGAAAAAGAGTCTAGGAAGGCAGGAGGAGAGTTAGGAAGAGGTGTAGGATGGGAGGAGGAAACAGAGGGGATGTCCTGACGTATGAAATCCACCTTTTCCTTGAAATAGTCAGCAAAGTCCTGAGGTGAGATGGAGGAAGAAGAAGAGGCAGCTGAGGGTGGTCTGAGTAGAGAGTCAAAGACAGAGAAGAGGCGGCATGGATTTGACTTATGCATGTTGATTAGTGAAGAAAAGTAGGTTTGTTTAGCCTGCGAGAGGGCAGAGTTGAAACAGGATAACATATATTTGTAGTGAAGGAGGTCTGCGATAGTGTGACATTTCCTCCATAGGCGTTCAGAGGAATGAGTGCAGGAACACAGCATGCGCGTGTGGGAATTTAGCCAGGGTCTGGGGTTAGAAGGGCAAGAACGGCAGAGAAAGAGCGGGGCATGTAGAACAAGGGAGGAGGATAAGGCAGAGTTGTAGTTTCTGACCAGGTTGTCTTGGTCTGGAGCAGGGCTGAGAGAGGAGAGCGAGGAGTGCAAAGTGAAATCAAAAGCTGGTAGGATAATAGAGGGCAGGTCTCTGCAGAGACGAGGGGTAGATCGAGATGGAGAAAGGGAGAAGTGAGAGAGAGAAAATGAGATGAGATGATAGTCAGAGAGATGAGAGGGGAAAAGGAGAAATCAGAGTGAAAAGTTATTAGTGTAAACCAGGTCTAGGTGGTGGCCATCCATGTGGGTGCTAGCTGCAGTCCACTGTTGAAGGCTAAAAGAAGAGGTTAGAGAGAGAAAGCGGGAGGCCCAAGCGACAGAGGGATCATCAATGAGGCAGTGCAAGTCCCCCAGGAGAAGAACAGGGGAGTCTGAGAAGAGAAAGAAAGAGAGCCAGGGTTCAAAGTGAGAAAGACAGAAGGGGGAATAGTAGAGGTAGGTGGGCGATAGATGACCCCCAAATGGACAGGGAGAGGAGAGTAAATCTGGACCGTGTGAGCCTCAAAGGAGGGAAAAGCAAGAGAAAGAGGAATAGTAAGGGTACGGTAGCGGCAGAGAGAGGAGATCAGGAGCCCCACGCCTCCACCCCTGCAATCAGGGCGCAGAGTGTGGGGGAAAGAAAGGCCACCATAGGGCTGCATCCATAGGACAAGCAGCGCTGAGCCGCGCAGACATGCCGCGCTGAGCCCCGGCATCCTCAATGAGGATGTCTTTAGAGGGGGCTCACGCGAGCGTCCGCAGGCGTGCTGAGGAGTTGGATTTTTCAGCTGACAGCCAAGCTGTTTTTCAGCGCGCTGTCGGCTGAAAACATCCAATCAGCGCGAAGCAGCGTCAACGTCACGGCGCCGTGACGTTGACGTCGGTGCGTCGCGGGCGATTGACCCAGCGACGTCACTGCCCCGCCTCCCTCCGCCTCCCCCCGCCTCCCGATCGTGCCCGCTCGCTCGCCTGCATGTACTTCAGCAGGCGAGCCATGGGTGTCCGCAGGAGGGGGCAAGGGGGGCGCTTGCCCCCCCCCCCTGGATCCAGGGCTGCCAACAGGGGGGGCACAGGGGGGAAAAAGGGTACTGCTTCCCGGGCCCGGTGGGTCAGGCCGAGCCCCCTGCGTGTCCGGGCACCAGTTTATGAAATAAATGAAAAAAAAAAAAGTTTAAAAAAATGGCGCAGATTCCCCGCGGTCCCGGTGCGCATGCGCAGGGCCCGCTTCCCCCGCTCCCAACGTGGGACGGAGGGGGAAGTACAAGCCAAGCTCCTCTGCGGCCCGCTCCCCCTCCCGCTCCCAATGTGGGATGGAGGGGGAAGTACCAGCTCCTCTGCGGCCCGCTTCCCCCCCTTGGCCAGCTTCCCGCGCACCCACCTCCCACGTGCCCCCCGGCCCACCTCCCGTGGCCTTGCCCCCCCCCCCCCGAGCCCACCTCCCGTGCCCCCCCCGAGCCCTCCTCCCGCGCCCCCTCCCCAAACCCACCTCCCGTCCCTGGCAGCTGCCGCGGGGATATCGGGGGCAGCAGGGGGAAGCGTCCGGCGACAAGCTGCACCCACCCGGTCAAGGTAAGTAACCCCACCCAGTCACTGTCACCCACTGTCACTGTCACCATCACCCACTGTCACTGTCATCCACTGTCACCGTTACCCACTGTCACTGTCACCAACCCAGTCACTGTCAAGTCACTGTCCCACCCAGTCACTGTCACTCACTCAGTCACCCAGTCACTGTCTCCCACCCACCCAGTCACTGTCTCCCACCCACCCAGTCACTGTCTCCCACCCACCCAGTCACTGAGAGGGCAGCTTCCAGAGCAGAGTCAGACTGAGTGAGCCAGGTCTCAGTTATAGCAAAGAGAAGCGAGAAAAGTGAGAGAGAAAGAAGTCATGCACAGAGAGGAACGTGTTAGAGAGGGAGCGAGCATTCCAAAGGGCACAGGAGAAAGGGAGAGAGGAGGGAGGGTGGCAGGGGATGGGTATGAGGTTAGAGGGTTTGACACCAGAAGGATTAGAAGTTGTATGTGGCGGCGAGGATGAGAGCATGTAGGAATAAGGTAGGGACCAGGATTGGGAGAGATATCCCCAGAAGCAAGGAGGCGAAGCATGGATAGAAAGAGGATGTGTGAGGATGATTTGCAGGGGTGTGATTTAGTGCAGGGGGTATTGCTATGTAGGGTCAGAGGGCGCAGGTAAGAAAGTAGTTCATGTGAACTGAGAAGTGGCGAAGAAAGGAGAGATGGAGATATATGAATAGAGTTAGAGACTCACGTTTGAGATCAGATGCATTGTAAGGATCCCCAACCCTTTGCCGATGGATCACGGGAGAACAGAACAGTATCTTTTACAGTGAATGCCTTATTCATCAGTGATAAAGGAAACTTTATAATAATAAACTAAAATGTATCTAAAGCCTTGTCTGATGTGTCTTTTTCCTAAAAGAGTACCAGCTGGTACATAAAGTAATTCACAAAGTGTCTATTCATACAAGTACTGTAATATTGTTTCTATAACCTCATTCCAACCAACTATAACAACTCCAGTCTTCAAGGACCACTTCAGGATATCCCTGCTTGAGCACAAGTGTCTTAATCAGTGGCTCTGTCATTATGACTGAGCCACTGATTGAGCCACTTGTGCTGAAGCAGGGATATCCTGAAAACCTGACCTGTTGGTGGTCCATGAGGACTAAAGTAGTCTACCCTTGATCTAGAACAACTAATGTAATTGGTATCTTGTCTGAGAATCGGTGATGGAGAGTTGGGATATTTTGGGCATAGGGTAAAAGTGGAGAGATTCATAGAAAGAGTAGTGGTTTGTCATTTGTAGATACTCCACAGAATTATACAGAGCAGGATCTTCATCATCAGTGTATAGAGATCCTCAGCATCCTTGTCCCATGTGGCGTGTTTATTATCAGTGTATAGATACTCAGCATCACTTTACAGCGCTACGTGACCATTATCAGTTTGTAGAGATACTCTATATCATTGTATTATGCGGTGTGTTCAGTATTAGGAGGCAGGGTTAAATTTAGCCCCTCCCCCATCCCCACTCTGCCCCCCTTAAGCAGAGACCTCATCCCAGGTGTACACAAGGAAGGAATACATATTTAAAAATATTTAACACACTTTTTAATTCTGGAAAAACATTGGAAGAAAAGGCAGCTAATGCGGCCATTTGTAAAGCAACCGCAACACAAAAACAAAACAAAGTAATACACAGCGCTACATGATGAATGCTTGAGCAGCCATTTTAAAGTCCCGGAACAGAAAAACCGAAGGGATGGAAAGGGCAAGGATATCTGGGTGCGTGGGGCTACCGGACACAGTATTTCCACCTTCTGTGGGCATTAGGTATTTTCGCAGTGTGATAACTTAACACCTGTGTGTCCCGCTGGGTTGAGATCTGAGTGAGGTTTTCATAGCTAGAGAGGGGGCCTAGTTGGGGTTAAAATAGTGTGAGGGAGGGGGGGAGAGAAAGAGAAGGAAAGAGGGGTAGAAAGATAGGAAGAAGGCGAGAAAGAAGGGAGGAGGGGGAAGGATGAGAGAAGGGAGGAGGAAGACAAGTATCGGACAAAGAAAGGGGGAAAAGAAGAAGGGAAGAGCATCTTTGAGGGAAAGAATTGATAGTATTAGAGAGAGGGAGAGAAGATTATTGAAAGCTATAATATAAAGGGGAAGAGAAAAAGGGAGGGCCAAAGATAAGAGAGACAAACCAAGGAGGGAGAAGTGGCAGGGATGAGTTAGGAGAAGACAGTGAAGACATGGAGTAAGACTTGGATGGAGATGGAGAAAGCGAGAGAGTATTGAGGATGGAGTGTGAGACAGTGAGGGAGAAGAGTGATATATGAAGGTCTAAGCATCCAAAATTAAACCGTCCTAATAATAACATCCCCCCCCAACATAACTTCCCCCCCCCCCCCCCCCCCGCAGGGCAGCACAGCTATCTCTCAGCGCAGAATCTCAGCCAACTTCTCCTCATAATACCGGGAGTTCTCCTCTAAATCCTCCCAGGGAATGAATACTCCGAACTCGCCTCCTACCTGCCCGCCCTCCCCTTCCACCACCACCCCCTCCTCTCCATCCGCTGGCGCGTCGGGCTCCACGAAGTTCTTCCACAAGTGAGCAAAGTCCGTGCTCCGCATCATCCTGAGGGCGCAGCCCGCGGAGCGCAGGCCCCGCAGGGCGCCGCGGATCTCTGGCTCCTCCCACTGAAAGATCCGTGCCAGCACCAGGCGGAGCTGCAGAGCCTTGCTGCGTTTCAGGCACTTTGCGATGCTGGCCGCGCAAGATACGCACGGACTGGACGACACATAGCAGGTGACGGTGACAGGGCCGGCACTGAGGAACTGCGGCAAAACAGTGGTGAAGAAGGCTTCCTCTGCGTGGGAGAAGGCGTGCTCGTCCTCCAGGTAGCCAGAATACACCTGGCCCCCAGCGCGTTCCACCGTGTAACACAGCAGGGTCTTGTTGCGGCCGGAGCTGTACTCCACGTTCTTGAATTGGAACTTGAAGGAGGAGGCGGGGATGCGGCTTCTGGGGTGGGGAAGAGAGGGGGATGTGTGTCACTGCGTGTAACTTCCATTCACGGTGTCACCCTGTGGTGGGAGGGACAGACTCAATGTCCCATAGCTCCCTGCTGTCTGTGTCACGGTGTCACCCTGCGTGGGGAGACAGAGACTCCATGTCCCATTGGTCCCTTATGTGTCACGGTGTCACCCTGCAGGCAGCATCTGTCACTGTACCCTCTCTCTGTCACAACTATTTGGGGGGTATTTTTAGCTCTGCCTGGGGCTTTTCTTATCATCTGTCACTTAATTAACCCCTCCCATCCCTCCACAGTCTCCCCCTCACACAGATTATGGGGCTTATTCTGAAGTTGCCGAAGTGACCAATCTGTTTTTCGACACAAATTCCTCATTGATTTCAATCTGCAATTTTGCCCAACAATAGACGGATTGGCTGCTCTGGCAAATATAGAATAAACCCCTAAAGGAGAGCGCAGTGTGCAGTGTTAGAGGGAGAGGGGAGCGCAGGGTGCAGTGTTAGAGGGAGAGGGGAGCGCAGGGTGCAGTGTTAGAGGGAGAGGGGAGCGCATTGCTGCAGTGTTCGAGGAGGGGGTAGCGCATGGATGCAGTGTTAGAGGGAGAATGGATCGCAGTGTTTTCATTGTTTTTAGATGTGCTATTTGATCTCCATTTTCAGTTTTTGGCGTCATTCAGAGTGATTTAACGGGCTTTGAACGACTCGGTCGCTTATTTTCATAAGTCCATGGTAAATTAGAATGATAGAGGAAAGAAGTAATTGGGACGTGTGGAGAGTGTAGTGCATGCTTCCGTGTTAGATGTGAAGGTATTTAGCTTAGGGTGCAGTGAGAGGGAGAGGGGAGCGCAGGGTGCAGTGTAGAGGGAGAGGGGAGCGCAGGGTGCAGTGTTAGAGGGAGAGGGGAGCGCAGGGTGCAGTGTTAGAGGGAGAGGGGAGCGCATGGTATACTGTTGGTAGAAGAAGAGGGAAGCACAGGGCGCAGTGTTAGCAGAGCAAGAGGGGAGTCCAGTGTTAGCAGAGGGATAGAGCTGGGTGCTGTGTTGGCAGATGAAGAGAGGATCGCAGGGTGCAGTGTTGGATGAGGGAGAGGGGATCGCAGGGTGCAGTGTTGGATGATGGAGAGGGGATCGCAGGGTGCAGTGTTGGATGAGGGAGAGGGGATCGCAGGGTGCAGTGTTGGATGAGGGAGAGGGGATCGCAGGGTGCAGTGATGGCAGAAGGAGCGCAGGGATCAGTATTGGAAGAGGGGAGTGCACACTGCAGTTTTGGCAGAGCTAGCTCATGGGGCAGTGTTGGCAGAGGAGAGCGCAGGTAATAGTGTAGGAAAAGGGGAGTGCAGGGTGCACTTTTGGCAAAGAGAGCGCATAGTTCAGTGTTGGACGAGGGGAGCGCAGGGTGCAGTGTTGGACGAGGGGAGTGCAGGGTGCAGTGTTGGACGAGGGGAGCGCAGGGTGCAGTGTTGGAAGACGTGAGCACAGGGTGCAGTGTTGGAAGAGGTGAGCGCAGGGTGCAGTGTTGGAAGAGGTGAGCTCAGGGTGCAGTGTTGGAAGAGGTGAGCGCAGGGTGCAGTGTTGGAAGAGGTGAGCGCAGGGTGCAGTGTTGGAAGACGTGAGTGCAGGGTGCAGTGTTGGACGAGGGGAGCGCAGGGTGCAGTGTTGGATGTTGCAAGAGCCTTGGGCACCTCTAGAACTAGACAGTGCACGTTACAGAGCCTGGCACATCTAGAACTGGTACGGGTATTCAGCGGCTGCACCTCTGAACTAGACAGTGCACGGTTAAGAGCCTGGCACATCTAGAACTGGTACAGGGATTCAGAGCCTGGCACCTCTAGAACTAGACAGTGCAGGGTTACAGAGCCTGCACATTCAGGCTGGAGGCTCTGAATCCCTGTACCAGTTCTAGATGTGCCAGGCTCTGTAACCCTGCACTGCTTAGTTCTAGATGTGCTAGGCTCTGAATCCCTGTAACGGTTCTAGATGTGCTAGGCTCTGTAACCCTGCACTGTCTAGTTCTAGATGTGCCAGGCTCTGAATCCCTGTACCGGTTCTAGATGTGCCAGGCTCTGAATCCCTGTAACGGTTCTAGATGTGCCAGGCTCTGTAACCCTGCACTGTCTAGTTCTAGAGGTGCCAGGCTCTGAATCCCTATACCAGCCCTAGACATCCCAGGCTTTGTATCTCTGTACAAACCCTATTGGTGCCAAGCTCTGCATCCCCTGTACCATGGCAATAAGGCATTCATAAAGTGGGTTACCATTCACTGACCGACCCTAGTGAACCGACATTGATATAAATAGAAGTGCCTTATTGCTTTCCCAATAACCCTTGTGAGCGATACTAACCGATGGTGTCAATCCCAAGTGCCTTATTGTATATCCTATATATGGGGCAAACCTGCATGCTAATAATCCCCTATTTCAGGGAGAGCGTTGGGGTAGAGGTGCCATGTTCGGTATCCCTACACTATAACGGTCTAGTCCTAGAGGTCGGCATATTGATGAGGTTTCATGCACAGTGAGAGGGGTCCCGGGGGGATTAGTACCTTGTTAGCTGCTAACGAGTTTAATCATGGTGATTAGCATCCTGAAAACAAGATGATTTAAAGGCCATTAGCAAAAACGCTCAGAGCCAGAACTATCCCCATTAACCCTGTCACTGCCAGAGACCTGCAGAGCAAGTACACTCCTCCCATTAACTCCTTCACTACTAGATATCTGCAGAGCAAGAACACTCCTCCCATTAACACCTTCACTGCCAGAGACCTGCAGAGCCAGAACACTCCGCCATTAACTCCTTCACTACTAGATACCTGCAGAGCAAGAACACTCCGCCATTAACTCCTTCACTACTAGATACCTGCAGAGCGAGAACATGCCACACAATAACACCTTAACTGCCAGAGACATGCAGAGCTGTAATACTCCCCCGCTGACCTTTTATCTGGCAGACATCTCACCCCCAGGAACCCCTTGACTGCCAGAGCGGCAGAGACAGACAGACCGGCAGGACTCTCGCGAGTTGTAAAATATAGAAATTTATTGTGCTGTCTCTTGCGAGTGACGTGCAGAGACAGATCTGAGACTGCGGCAGTGAGAGAGTGCTCCAGAGAGTGCACCCCATGCTGTCTCCCTATACATGACCTGAGGCTTTACGTAATCATTAACCCCTCATTCCCCGAGACTGTAATGTTAAAGCAGCATTCCACGCTGCTTGGTTTTTCTTCTCTTACCTGAACCAGGGGCCCCCTTGGACCCATCACTTTTGGACCCAACAGAATATGTACCCACCACCATGTTTGCAGTCCAGTAGCCATACTTGTAGTTTTTGTGTGCCCAAACCGTCCCCAAACACCACCCCCCCCCCCCCCGTACAAATATCTCCGGAACCGAGAGTCCACAGACCATGGATGAGCTCTGGGGCATCCATCAGGTAAGAATATATTTAACTGCTGCTTTAAGAGGCACCGGGGAGTAGGGTTATACAACAGTGACTCCTTGTAGGTGGGGCTGCAGGTGAGTTATTGCTTGAGGACTCCTCAGAGGTGGGGTGGGGGCCAAAACAAACTACAGGCACCTTGGGGGTGGGGTTACTAATTATTCAGTTTGGGGTGGGGTCACACAAGCAGAACCTGATCTTCAGGGGTGGTCTTACACCTCATGGATGGAGTCACAGCCCATTCCCTGGGGGTGCTCAGATTCGGGGCGGAGTCACAGGCTCGGGTTCTTCCCTTCAGAGGTGGAGTATCACACACAGATTTGGCTCTTCAGGGGCGGAGCCTGTGAGTGGGCGGGGTCAGGAGAAACGTCGCAGCATGAACTGCAGAATAAGGGCCGCAGCCATGGCCAGGGCGACATATGTAAAGCTGTCATTTGACAATTTGAGTGTATTCACCTGAGACAAACAGAAATAAAGGGGAGGGGTGAAAGTCAGCAGGGTGACAAGTAGGTGACAACACCCCCCACATTCCTGTACTAAGCTCACCCCCCCCCCACTTGTCTCCTTTTACCTCCTGCTGCACCCTCACTCACCTAAACACCCTACCCCTCTCCTCACTTACCCATCCCCCCTTCATCACTCATTCCCACTTACCCATCTTTCACTGCTTCACACACCTAGACCTTCTCTTCACTCATCCAACCCCCTCTCAACTTCCTTCCTCCTCATTTACCCAGCTTCTCCGACCTTTCCCCCTACACTCATCCAGCCCCTGTCCTCTTCTCCTCCTCCACCTTCCCTCTCTCCCCCTCACTTTCCCAGCTCCCTTCCTGCCCAACCTTACTTACCCAGCCCCCGTTCCCTACTATCCACCGTGCGATACTGCTCTCCAACACAAATTTAGCCAGGCATTTGGCAATTTTCCGGAGGAATCCGTGATGTCCCTTCTGGAAAACGTAAACCGCCATCCGGTAACCGAACCCCAAGAGAGTCAGCACCCGGCCCCAGTTCATCCCCGTTTCGCACAGGCTGCAAGAGAGGCGGTGGAAGTATTAGTGATGGTCGCCAGGCTTGCTCGGTGCACCACAGAGTGATGGGAGCCGGAGACGTGGATTGGAGAGGGAGAGAGGGAAAGAAAAAGAGTGAGATGAAGAGAGAAAGATGGGGAGAGATAGGAGGGGGGGGGGGGGTTGGCGAGAGACAGAGAAGGATGGAGAGAGATGGAGAGGAATGGAGAGAAAGTGAGAGGCATGGGAAGAGAGAGGAGGGGGGTGGCAAGAGACAGATAGGGATGGAGAGGAATGGAGAGAAAGAGAGAGGCATGGGAAGAGAGAGGAGGGGGGTGGCAAGAGACAGAGAGGGATGGAGAGAAAGAGAGAGGCATGGGAAGAGAGAGAGGGATGAAGAGGAATGGAGAGAAAGAGAGAGGCATTGGAAGAGAGAGGAGGGGGGTGGCAAGAGACAGAGAGGGATGGAGATGGAGAGAAAAGATAGGGGGACGAAGAGAGAGGGATGTTTGAGAGAGAGAGAGAGAGAACACAGAAGAGAGAAAAAATAAAGTACGAGGGGGAATAAATATAGCGAGAAATGTAGCAAAGGATGAAAAGAGAGAAAAAGAGAAAGGTCAACATAGAGGAAAGGGTGCATAGAAAGAGGAGAGAAAAAAAAGGGGAGAGATAAAAAGGGGGGGGGGGAGAGATAAGTGTGACGATAGTGAGGGTTTGGCCCGGGATTAACGGGGTTACCCCCCAAGAGCCCCCTCCAACCTCGCCAGGGAGACAAGGGGTTAACTGGGCTGAGGCCCAGAACTGTGACTTAACCCTTGTTAAATAACATGAAAATGCTTATTCCCCTGTGTAAATGTATTGTTGCGGGATCAGTGTCTGCATAACACACCCACTGGGTCATAAGGGGAACCCCCCAAGTACACACATATTAAAAATATAACTTTGTCATAAGAGAAACATATATTTTGGATAAAGTGACTTTTTGCAGTCTTACAATGTACAGGCCAAATGCTAACTACCTCTGCGTACCAGGACCAAATGGTTTGACTCATGAGTCTATTCACGTTTGATATGCAAGCTTCCTCTCTGGAAGTGCATATCCAAAAGGGAGGTGTGAATTGGCCAGTTGGATGCTAAATAGGACATCCTGCTAGAATTTAGCCTGGCTTCACAGGGGAATTGCTATGCAAGACCCAGGAAGGATCAACAGGTAATTACCTAGTTGGTTATGCGAGAAGCTACAAGCCTACTTCAAAAGGTTTTATTGATGGGGGTAGGGGTGGAGCTACCCAAGAAGGTAATCAAAAGGAGTAACCTTATTAAATATAAGAATATTATGAGATGTCCTTGGCTGAAAAGGATAAGAATTACATATTTGTATTCGTGGGACTTCCCCGCCACCAACCGTTACAAACACTTAATATCTGGCCCTTAGTGGCTGCCAGATATTAATATCTCTATTAATTTTCATATTACACTGTAATGTTCGGTCTCTCTGCGAGCGTCAGGTGGGACGGAATGTATTAATATATCTCACCTGACTGTATGTATTACTGAACTCAAGTTATGAGGTGATTTGCAGTAAATATGAAATTTTGGTTGAGTTCTGAGAAACTGCAACCCCCTGCTATGATAATGAGCAGGAATGCCAGAATTTACAAGCCTGGTCATCAAAGGCTAAGTGGCTAATTGCTTATGCTTGGCCCAACGGACAAAAGGAATTAACCAGAGTAAGTGTAACTTTTCACACTGGACCCTGGAAGCCCAAAGTCAGCTTCAAAAGCTTCAAAGCGGATTTTACTAGACGGCACGGCGCCGTAAGCTGGGATGCAAGGGTTAAAATGATATATAAGTCAGAGCCACCCTTTTATCCATGTTGTTTTACAAGTTCTTCAAGTGTTCAGTCTGTTCTATACCATCTTGTTTGCTGAGAGAAACGCTATGCACTGTCTTCCTGCCAGAGGTCTTTTCATGTCTTTGGTGTCTTGATGACTATGAAGAGTGCTGTATGAACTGCCAGTCCAGCTGTGACTGCTTCATCATTTCCATTCTACGTAAGTGTCTATATTTTGCCTGTTATTTGTATAATCTGTTGTGTTCACCTTTATCAAGGAATAAATTACATTTTATCATATCTAAGTCTCGTCCCAGTTCAAACCCAGGTATATATATATTTATATATAGTTTTGGTGTAAATTACAACCTGTCACAAGCTACCGTGACAATAAGGAAAGAGACATAAGGGGGAGGGAAACAACAACGAGAGGAAGAAGTAGAAAAAGACTGCGGGTGCTGTGATTACCTGGAGCTGGAGTTTGAGGCCTTGGCCCATAGAGAGAGGAGGGAGGCAGGAGAGAGAACAGAGAGTTATATCAAACCCCCCCACCCCCCGCTATTTCAGTACGCTATTTCAGTACGAGCCTTCCACACATACACAGCACCCACTGCTATTCCTGTACTTCCTTTCTACAAAAAGACAGCACCCTGTTATTAAGGCGCTGACCACCACACACACAGCACCCTCTGCTACTCCAGTACTGACTCACAGACACACGCACAGCACCCTCTGCTACTCCAGTACTGACGCACAGACACACGCACAGGCCCCTCTGCTATTTCTGTACTAAGCTTTCTCACACACACAGCACCCTCTACTGCTCCAGTACTGACGCACAGACACACACACAGCACCCTCGGCTGCTCCAGTACTGACGCACAGACACACACACAGGCCCCTCTGCTATTTCTGTACTAAGCTTTCTCACACAGCAACCTTGGTTATCCCAGTACTGACGCACAGACACACAGGTTACCTGGACGCAATCTTTTTGAAGTAGTCGTAGGCATTTTCAAGGTTGGGGTTCAGGGTCCTCAAGATGTTATTAAATTCGTCCTCGTATCGCCGATTAATGTCGTCCCCGATAATTGCCAACTGATGTCCCACCCGGTCCAGTGTACTGTGGGAGGGAAGAGGTTAAAACCAGCTCATGAGTGCCTTATTGCCCCTGCCTCTAATTGCAGCTACCCAGCTGCTGGGTGCCTTATTGCCCCTAAAACATCTTATTGCAGTAACCCAGCTCCTGATTGACTTATATACCTCTGTAACCTGCTATTGCAGTAACCCAGCTCCAGAGTGCCTTATTGCCCCTGTAACCTGCTATTGCAGTAACCCAGCTCCAGAGAGCCTTATTGCCCCTGTAACCTGCTATTGCAGTAACCCAGCTCCAGAGTGCCTTATTCTCCTTTGCAGTTACCCCAGACTGGTACCTGCCAGGCTCCTGTCTCGCCTCCTCAATTTCAGGGTTCAGGGGGCCAGGGTTTTCGCTCTCCACCCTCTCAAGGTGTGAGAGGTGATAGGTGTAACTCAGGAACACGTCTTCTGTCTGCTCCCTCACCTGCTCCTCTGTGCAACAAGAAGATCCCAGTTATAAAAACACTCCTCATAAGAATACATAAGAGCCTAAAGGTGCCATACGCTGTATCCCTAGGCCAGACCTAGAGGTGTCAGGCTCTGTGTTCCCTGCACCAGCCCTAAAAGTGCCAGGCTCTGTATTCCCTATGCCAGCCCTAGAAAATCCAGGTTTTATATCCTTGTGCCAGATCTAGAGGTGCCAGGCTCTATATCCCCATCTAGTGCTAGAGGTGCCAGGCTCTATATCCCCATTTAGTGCTAGAGGTGCCAGGCTCTATATCCCCATCTAGTGCTAGAGGTGCCGGGCTCTATATCCCCATCTAGTGCTAGAGGTGCCAGCCTCTATATCCCCATCTAGTGCTAGAGGTGCCGGCCTCTACATCCCCATCTAGTACTAGGAGGTGCCGGCCTCTATATCCCCATCTAGTGCTAGAGGTGCCGGGCTCTATATCCCCATCTAGTGCTAGAGGTGCCAGCCTCTATATCCCCATCTAGTGCTAGAGGTGTCAGCCTCTATATCCCCATCTAGTGCTAGAGGTGCAGGGCTCTATATCCCCATCTAGTGCTAGAGGTGCAGGGCTCTATATCCCCATCTAGTACTAGAGGTGCCGGCCTCTATATCCCCATCTAGTACTAGAGGTGCCAGACTTGGTGTATTGTCCTAGATATTCCCTCACCATCAACCTGTAGCTCGGCCTCTTCCTCCGTTGTCTCTCCGTTACCCCCGGACGCCATGATGTGGGGAAAGACAGGTGGGGGCGAGGGGTCGGTGTGCTCCTGGAAGAGGGGGAAGAGTAAAAGCTTGTAATAGCCCCCATACATCCCCTATAGCCCCAGTTCCTATAGTAATCCCCTTTAATTTCCCATTAGCTCAGTCTCAATACAAATCCATTTGACTTCCGTTATAGCTCCAATTCATATAGAAATCCCCCTTTACTTCCCCTACAGCCCAACCCCTTATAGAAATCCCCTTTACTTCCACTGCAGCCCTGTCCCTACATACATTTCCTATACTTTTCCTGTATAGCGCCGTCCCTCTATAAATCTATTTTACTTACCCTAGTGCCCCAATCCATATAGAAAAACCTTTTAATTCCCATATTGCCCAGTCCCTATAGAAATTCCCTATACTTCTCCTACTGTAAAGCCCAGTCCCTTTAGAAATCCATTTTACTTTCAATATAGTCCCAATACATATTTTAAAAAAACTACTTCACCTATAGCCTCGCTCCCTATAGAAATCCCATTTACTCCCCATTCCTTATAGAAATCCCATTTACTCCACCTATAGTCACAGTCCAGGTACAAATTCCCTTTTATTTGTATGCATGTCTTTATTTACAGTATATAGAGCAATTAATGTACATAGCGCTTCACAGCAGTAATACACGTGACAAACATATAAATGACAAATAGTACAAATAACAGATCATGGGAATAAGTGCTTCAGACATAAACGTAACATTTAGGAAAAGGAGTCCCTGCTCCGAAGAGCTTACTATCTAATTGGTAGGTAGGAAGGACGTACACAGAGACAGTAGGAGGGCATTCTGGTAAGTGCGTCTGCAGGGGGCCAAGCTTCATGTATGAGGTGTAAAGAACTGTATCAGTCATGGAGCTACTCATATGCTTCCTTAAGCAGGTGTGTTTTAACGTGGGTCTTTAAGGTGGACAGAGAGGGTGCTTGTCGGATATTGAGGGGAAGGGCATTCCAGAGGTGTGGGGCAGTCAGTGAGAAAGGTTTAAGGTGGGAGAGGGCTTTAGATCCAAAAGGGGTAGAGAGAAGACACCCTTGAGCAGAACGCAAGAGTCGGGATGGTGTATAGTGAGAAATTAGGGCTGAGATGTAAGGAGGGGCAGAAGAGTGTCAAGCTTTAAAAGTGAGGAGAATTGAGTGTGTGATACGGGATTTGATAGGAAGCCATGAGAGGGATTTCAGCAGGGGAGACGCTGAGACAGATTTAGGAAAGAGTAGAGTGATTCTGGCAGCAGCGTTTAGGATAGATTGTAGGGGAGACAGGTGAGAGGCAGGTAGGCTGGACAACAGGAGGTTACAATAATCCAGACAGGAGAGAATAGGGGTCTGTGTCAGCGTTTTAGCAGTCAAGCAACAGAGGAAAGGGCGTATCTTTGTAATATTGCGGAGGAAAAACTACAGGTTTTTAGCTACCTTTTGAATGTGAGAGGAGAATGTGAGAGAGGAGTCGAGTGTGTGACCCGTAGGCAGCGTGCGTGTGCTACTGGGTGAATGATAGTGCTTCCAACAGTAATGTGGAATGAGGTAGTAGGGCCTGGGTTGGGAGGAAATATGAGTAGCTATGTTTTTGCCATGTTAAGTTTAAGTCGGTGGAGGGCCATCATGGATGATATATCAGAGACATTCAGAAACTTTGGTCTGTACAGCAGTTAACAAACAACACACAGAACCCCAGCAAGCTAATTTTAGTAACCCCTGAGACACTGAAAGTATGATGGGAGAGGTAAGAGGAAATCCAGGATAGAGCTTTATTACAAATACCAAGAGTATGGAGAATGTGAAGGAGAAGAGGGTGGTCTACAGTATCAAATGCTGCAGAGAGGTTGAGTAATATGAGCAGAGTGTAATGACCTCTGTCTTTGGCAGCATGGAGGTCATTAGTTATTTTAGTGAGGGCTGTTTCAGTGGAGTGAGCAGTGCGGAACCCAGATTGTAGAGGGTCTAGGAGAGAATAGCTGTTGAGAAAATGGAGCAAGCGAGAGAATACAAGACGTTCAAGGAGTTTAGTGGCAAAAAGCAGGAAGGAGACAGGACGATAGTTAGAAAGCCAGGTAGGGTCAAGCTTGCTGTTTATGAGTAATGGTATAACTGTAACATATTTGATGGAGGATAGAAAGGTACCAGAGTAGAGGGAGGAGTTAAAAATGTGTATCAGCATAGGGATTATAGTAGGAGCAATAGGTTTTAGGAGATGGGAGGGAATGGGGTCAAGAAGACAGGTGGTAGAGGGAGAAGAGGAGATCAGCAATGACACATCCTCCTCTGTGACAGCAGAAAACGTCAAGGAAGGCAGGAGGTGAGTTAGGAACAGGTGTAGGATAGTAGGAGGAAACAGAAGGGATGTCCATCTTTTCCTTGAAATAGGTCGGCAAAGTCCTGAAGTGAGATTGAGGAAGAAGAACAGAGAAGAGGGTGGTCTGAGTAGGGAGTCAAAGACAGAGAATGTCGTCGTGGATTAGACTTGTGCGTGTTGATTAGTGAAGAAAAGTAGGTTTGTTTATCTTGAGAGAGGGCAGAGTTGAAACAGGATAGCATAAATTTGTAGTGCGGAAGTCTTCCAGAGGCTGAACGAGTGCATGAAAACAGCATGCCCGTGTGGAAATGTAGCCAGGGTCTGGGGTTAGAAGGGCGAGAACGGCAGAGAGAAATCAGGGCATGTAGATTAAGATTATTTCCCCTAAAGCCCTGGTCTCTACAGACCAGGCTTTCAAATACACATTAATATGCACGCACATACTCCCACAGACACCACACACACCCCAACTATTTACTGCTGCTGTTTCAGAGGAGATAAACCTGTTCTGTTTAACCCTCGGAGTGCTAAATAAATGTTTCATGCTATTGACCTCACAATACCTCCATTATAAATACAGACAAATATATATATATATAACAAAGTGAAAAACTAGGCTCATCTCAGTCGAGTTTATCAATTAGGATGTTCAGATGTGTGCATGCATAGGAATAATTAATAAAGTACATCACCCAAAACTGGAACTGTGACAAATATAATGGGATTAGATTGGATAAAGATGCAGCACCACGCAGGTAAGTAGCAAGAAAAAAAGTGTAGTTAGAGGTCCATACAATGTACCGTTTCGGTCCTCACAGGGACCTTCTTCTACCCGGAGAGCTGGGGTGCGGTCACTACCTCCAGTGCTACCGAGTGATGATTCAAGTCGCGTGGCATTAGAAGGTCTCATACAATGAGGACGCATGGGGCTTCGCTTTTGTATAATGTTTATTGAACATTGGCTGCAGACAGTAACTCTCCCTGGTTCCCAGATACCCACTTCACAGGAGCACAGGCTTCTGTGGGGAGTGGCTTCCCAGAGGCAGATGACTGACCTTTGAGGTGGACATGGGTCTCTTTCTCCAGCAGACAAAGTAGGTGTCTATGCTTTCATGGTCCCTCGTCTAAGACCTAACCTGTTCTTCCCGTGTCTATGGGAATCCTTTGGCCCAGTAGACCGACAAACCCCACGTGGGCTCTGCACCCAACAGTCAGAACTCCTGCCATCCAGTTTGTGATCAGTTTGATTATTCCTAATTAACTAAATCTAACCCTATTACATACAGCCTACCTAAGCCACTCCCCCCAGCTAAGACTGACCAGGTCTCTATCTAGGAGGTGCTATCCCCTTGATCAGGGGGCGCCAGAGATTTTCTGGGTGGGTGGGGGCGCGGCGCTTACCAAGGCCCTGTGCTCTTCCCCACAACATTTAAATTAAATGCCAGGGGAGCGAGAAGCCTCTAAGGCCATGTCCATAGAGGGGGAGCAGTGCTGAGGCGCGCTGACGCTGAGGCTCGCCTGCTGAAGCCTGTGCGATTTCATGGACTTGCAGTCGAGCCAGCGTGCGCGATCGGGAGGCGGGGCAGTGACGTCGCTGGCCCAATCGCCCGCGACGCACCGACGTCAACGTCACGGCGCCGTGACGTTGACGTTGCTTCGTGCTGATTGGATGTTTTCAGCCGACAGCGCGCTGAAAAACAGCTTGGCTGTCGGCTGAAAAATCCAACTCCTCAGCACGCCTGCGGACGCTCGCGTGAGCCCCCTCTAAAGGCATCCTCATTGAGGATGCAGGGGATCAGCGCGGAGCGTCCGCACGGCTCAGCGCGGCCTGTCCTTCTATGGACGTTACCTAACTCCCTCTTACCTGCTCTCAGCTGGCAAATGACACGACGTCGTCACATGACGTTGTGACGTCAAATGGCGCTGCCAATGCCGGAGAGAAGGTAAGAGGGAAGGGGGTGGGTGCGCGGGGAGGGGGGCGCAAAGAAAAAAGTTTGCTCAACCCCGCCCTAGATTAGTGTTTTTCCCCCAAGGTTTCTAGGAACCCTCGGGCTCCCCAAAAAGATTTCCTGCCATTTTCTGGCCATTTGAAAATTGTATCTAATACAGACGAATTTACAATGATCGCAGAGTTGCTATTCAAAAGGGTTGGGGGTTCCTCAGAATTTCACTTAAGGTTCCTTAACCCCCAAAAAAGGTTGGAAATCACTGCCCTAGATTGAGAAGATCGTCCATTAAAGTGACCTAGTGACGCGATGCTCTGGCAGGGAAGGGGTTAACGGAGCGACGCGCTGCAGGGCTCCAGCCAGGGAGAGTTATTATTGGAGTGACGCTCTGCTAGGGACAGGGATTAAAGGCGCGAAACTCTGCAGGGCTCCGGCAGGGGTGAGGTTAAAGGCGCGAGACTCCGCAGGGCTCCGGCAGGGGTGAGGTTAAAGGCGCGAGACTCCGCAGGGCTCCGGCAGGGGTGAGGTTAAAGGCTGAACACTGCAGGTCCCCAGCGGCACAAATGTTAAAGCAGCGACTTCCTACAGAGACGTCCATCAGAGAGCAGGGTGGGCGTTAAGGGAGCCGCGCGATGCACGCGAATTATCTAGAGGCACGCAAGGTTTGAGCCCAAGAGCTGACACTCGAACCACCTCTCCCCGATCCCCACTCACCCTCACTTCGGGATTCCTCTCCCTGTCAGGGGAGCCGCGAGGCTGGAGATCTGCAAAGTGATGAGGAAATGTTATCCGCCTCGGTCCCTCCCAGGGGCAGACAAGGGGGTTGTGCCGAATACCTTAACCACTTCACAGCCAAAGATGGCTGGCAGCAGCAGGGCAATGCAGGGACAGCGCCCGGTCACGGACAGATGACAATGACAGAGACGGGACAGGGGGACAGGGGGGGGGGTTGACAAGGAGGAGCGGCAGCCACAAGCACAAGGAAAAGTGAAAGAGAAAATAAACAGTGAGGAGCAGGAAGGACAGAATGACAGAGACAGAGCAGTGACACAGCGGAGGGACAGTCACAGGAAGGGACAGAGCAGTGACACAGCGGAGGGACAGTCACAGGAAGGGACAGAGCAGTGACACAGCGGAGGGACAGTCACAGGAAGGGACAGAGACATCAGACATAAAGCGGGTTGTAGACAGCACGGTGGGCGAGGGGTACAAGTCACAGCGGTTAAGACGGGAGTCACAGGGGATACAAGGACAAAGCAGGACAGCGGGGGACAGATCACAGGAAGGACAACGATGAGACAGAGGTTGGCAGTACGGACAGACAGAACAGTGTAGTTGACAAAGGTTGAGACAGTCACAGAGGGACATGTGACAGAGAGACACAGCGGAGGGACAGTTCCCAGAAGGGACAGAGGTACAGAGCAAACAGTTGACACCAGCGGAGGGACAGTCACAGAAGGGGACCAGAGAAGCAGTGACACAGCGGAGGAGCAGTCCACAAGCGAAGGACAGAGAGGGACAGAGACAGAGCAGTGACACAGCGTGATGGGAGGTAGCAGTCACAGAAGGACAGAGCTAAGCATGACACAGCGGAGGGGCGAGCAGTCACAGGAAGGGACGAAGGGACAGAGACAGAGCAGTGACACAGCGGAGGGACAGTCACAGGAAGGGACAGAGCAGTGACACAGCGGAGGGACAGTCACAGAAAGGAACAGAGGGGACAGAGCAGTGACACAGCGGAGGGACAGTCACAGGAAGGGACAGAGGGGACAGAGACAGCAGTGACACAGCGGAGGGACAGTCACAGGAAGGGGCAGAGGGGACAATAACACAGCGGAGGGACAGTCACAGGAAGGAACAGAGACAGAGCAGTGACACAGCGGAAGGACAGTCACAGGAAGGGGCAGAGCAGTGACAGTGGAGGGAAAGAGCAGAGGGGACAGAGACAGATCAGTGACACAGTGGAGGGACAGCCATAGGAAGCATCAGAGGTGAGGGGACAAAGCAGTGACACAGTGGAGGGACTGTCACAGGAAGGTGCAGAGGAGACAGCAGTGACACAGCGGAGGGACAGTCACAGAAAGGCGCAGAGGGGACAGAGACAGAGCAGTGACACAGCGGAGTGACAGTCACAGGAAGGAGCAGAGGGGACAGAGACAGATCAGTGACACAGTGGAGGGACAGCCATAGGAAACATCAGAGGTGAGGAGACAAAGCAGTGACACGATGGAGGGACTGTCACAGGAAGAGACAGGACAGTGACATTGGAGAGACTGTCACAAGAAGCAGGAACAGAGGGCACAATACAAAATACTGGAAATGTTCCACACCAATTAAAAAAAACAAAGGCGGGATAGTGATACTGGTGCGCCTAGTGTATGGGAAGACTCCGTTTTGTAGATTTCAGAGAAAAAAAAGAACTACAGCACTTTGGATTTTCAAAAGATTTATTGTAGCCAAAAAATAAGCCGCCGTTTCGGCTGTCAGTACATACAGCCGGCTGCTTTTATTACTATGTATGTGTAACGGTGATTCCCCCACCCGGCGGGAGATTTGTTCAGTACTACGGTGTATGGTGCATATACCTGCTGGTAACAGGAGAGCTGAATCGATCGCCGATGGTTGTGGGGACACAGGACCAGGCTTCTGGGGTTCATACCCCACATATCTCTTTAGCAGTGCTGCGCCTCCATCTGCCGTAGGCTCCAGGAACTGAAGGTGATCCTTTGCCTGGACCGGGTCTGGTTCCGTCTCAGCCTGCTCGATAGTCATCAGCAATCTCGGATCCCCTTGGGTCTCATCTTGGCCGCACAGGCCCTCCGAAGCCTCCATACTTGAGGTAGATTGTTGCTTGGTAGCAGCAAGATCGACTACCCAGGTATTTGGGTCGGTCGCATCCTTCTCTGCGAATTCCGTAGGCCGCAGCAGCGTGGGCTTCAGGTAACGTGCTCCGCAGCGGGGACACTGGGCTCCCCAGATTAGTTCGCCGCCTGGAAAGTCGCACTTGGGACAGAGGCATCGAAGGTATCTCTTCCCTTCCACTGTTACCACCAAGAGTCCTCCTGGTAGTCTGTAGTGGTCAAAGTCCATATCACCAGACATATTCAGTCTTTTCTGTACACACGGACACAAGAGCAAAGGATATCTCACTCCTTTCACTCGCCAGGCTCCGAAGAACTGAGGGTGCGGTCCGCTACATCCGGTACCTCCCTTATTCTCCAAAGTCTTTAGGCATTGGCTGATGGTGTGTCCCCTCCCTCTGGTGGAGTTTAGAGGAGGGGCACCCGGTGACGTGGATAGGGCGTGACTGACTCCCCCCTGCGCCAGTCACATCGCTTGGGTGGGGTTCTGGCTTTCGTGCCTGATCCCCGCAGGATTGTGCAAAAAGTTCACGTACAGCCTGTTTGCGGACAACACGTGCGCTCTCCAGCCTTGGCGGGAGCCACCATTTTAGCTCATGTAACTCACGTGGCGCATTCCCGAACAGGGGAACCTCCATGTTGGTCACAATCCCTTCACAGACCACGAAGTGACTGCAATTCCGACAGGGATCCGTTCCTCGTGGGTCCTCACAGCACATAGATTAGCAGTCTACCAAGAGTAAGTTGTACCCCAGGCTAGCAAAGCTCAATCTCGATACGCTGCACACAATTACAATCCATTCCAAGCACTCTGTGGTTCCATGATTTGGCTATGGCTAGTAGTACTCTGGGCTTCTTCTAGCGGAGGTTCAGGCACCTTGTACATCAGGCACCCCTCCTAAGATACTCCCTCTGCAGTACTCTTACGCCGCCCTACTCGGCTGCCAGTATCGCGGATCCTCTCCAAAGGTTTCTGGGACAGTTAACCAAAGAACCCCCTTTAGGCAAGCCGACTACCCGCCTCAGGACAACTTAGAAGAGCAATAGCCCTTGTCTCCAAATCATTCACCTGATAGGGCAGTCTAAGTCATAATTCCATGGCGGGGAAATTGGTCCCTGGTTATGGTATGCCGGGCTCCCCTTGGACACTATACCTAGCCTCTCTCCTTCATTAGCACTTGTTCTGGAAGCGTACCTTGTACCTTCCAACTTTGTTTTGCTGTTAGCCTGTCCTGTTACAGATCTCAGCAGCGCCTCCAAATGTAACGGTATTTCCCCCACCCGGTGTGAATTTTGTCCTTTACTACCGTGTATGGTGCTTATACCTGCTGGTAACAGGAGGGCTGAGACGTCCACCGATGGTAGTGTGGACACAGGACTAGGCTTCTGGGGTTCATACCCCACATATCTCTTTAGCAGTGCAGGGACTCCATCTGCCATAGGCTCCAGGAACTGAAGGTGATCTCCCACGGTAGAACTATTACCACTCCCCCCCAGTAAGGGGAGCTTGTTCAGGCAAACAGGTAGCTTACCCAGAAAGTATTTGAAGGCAAGACAGGAGAGATGAACTTTACGCCTAGACTCAAGTGATGAAAAATATAGTTCTTTGAGCATTTCACAGTGATGTGTGTTGTAGTTGCATTGGCGAAAAAAGACGGTGTAAAACAACGCTAAAAAGTAATATAAATGTGTACTTAGATAAATAACAATGAAAAACAGGCAGCCTGGCAAATACTGACAGTACAGTCAGACAGCAGAACATGGGAAAAAAAGGATTACCGGCGCCTAGGAAGTCCGTTAATTAAATGTCAATCAAATAAAAATCCAAACCATTCAGTGAAGAATCCCAAAAGTGTCCTTAGGTGAACAAGCAATGAAGGGGTGAACAGACGACTCTCACCATACAGCAGTGCAATATGTGGACCAGGTACATACTGGGTATTTGCTCGAATAAAGTGTGTCGGTGCAGTGAGGTGGGGTCATCCCAGTCTCAGTATTTATACATTACATATAACCCTTATCTTATATGTATATATTATCCCTTCACCCAATCCACAAGCTCCACATTGCACATTGCAATCATCCCATAATACTTGTTTCTCCCAAATTCCTAGGGAGTACAGTACATGATTTACCTGGGATAACCGCAGAGCAAACCTTGCCCAATCACACATTCCATCCTGTACACAATTTTAAATAATTTATATTTGAATGTTTGTATTGTTATATGTATAGTAAGGCTTGTTTATTGTGAGACCCTGACCATGGCAATTGCAGTGTTAAACAAATTTTAATTATGCAATTAGCCAATTAAAATCACGGATAAAGTGTATACATACTATCACGTTGATAAATTTGTGCAAACAAAGCTCAAAAATGACTACTCACAATAAAGCAGTCAAATTCAGGCAGTCATCCAACTTAAGGGGTGGATGTTCCCTGTGTATACAGCAGCCACCAGCCCCCAACACTTCATATGATCGAGGTAGGCAGTATGATATTATAGGTAGTGGGTGCTCATCTGGTCGCGATCCTTTTGAGTTCCTCACTATCCTCTGCTCCACCGCAATACTCTCGCGTCCACGCCAGGCACTCCCTTTGCGTCACTTCTGGTTGTTCAGCGAACTTCCGGATCTGATGACAGGGGTGGACCTCAGTTGTTCTTCCTCTTTGGTATGGGCTGAAACACTCTAAGGGCCTCATGCAGAGAGCAGCGAATTTAAAAATTGGAGAGTTTAATAAAAAGTAGCTTTTTTGGAGAGTTTTATTCTCCATATGCAGAAATGTGCGAATTCTGCAATGTTTGGCATTAATGCGTGTGGCGAGTTAGAATTGGAGAGATGCGCGCTGCAGAAATGTGTTAAAAAAAAATCGCGCATTTTTTTTCCCTTTCCTATAGGCGGCGAGCTCCATGTAATTGCCAACTTTTCTTGGCGAGGCAAATAGTAGCAAATCGCGCCATTTTCTTGGCGCGAACAGCCGCTAGATGCCGTTCGCGGCTCTCTGCATTAGGATATTTTTAAAACTGGCGAGATGCAGGTTCTCGCCAGCCGCGCGGCGAGATTTTGAAAACGAAAAAAAAAAAATGGCGCGTTTTCCGTTACTCGCCATTTTCGGCAGTTTTCTGCACGACTTTCCACAAAAAATGGCGAGTTTTGAAATAGCGCTGCTCTCTGCATGAGGCCCTACATGTTTCGCCGTTGTTACGGCTTCATCAGGAGTGTCTGTTGGCTGCTAAACTGGGTTTTAAATACTCTAAGGCCCTCCCTCTCTGTAACATTCTATTGGCCAAACAATTATGACTCACAGGCAAACAGAGATAGTGGGCGTTGATTAGGTGCATACACCTCCATTCATTTAAAAAGGGGCATTATTTACATACATTTTTGCCTAAATCGGCACATATGATAAAAACAACCTCTTTTTATGATTCAAAAAGGAGGTACAATTTATACAAATAATAGCCTAATGTGGCATATAAAAACAGCATAATAAATTATATAAAATTTATAAAAAATTGTTAAAATGATAAAAACTCAAACCTAAATCTAACTTTATTTTTAACTTCATTAACGACGATAGTGGTATTTCTCAAAAAAAGGAGACATAAAAGAAAACATAATTAATATAATATCACACATAATGTATATTTATAACATCATAAGAAATCTTTATATATCAATCCTTAAAGAAACACTCCCAATTCAATATCCATATTGAGCCCCCCTGGAGTTTTTGTGGAAAGAAAATCCTATAAGACCGATATTCTACTACCTTCCAAAGTTACACAGAAGTCTAACCAATCCTCCAGGCAGGCCCATCATTGCTGGCAGAGGATAGTGAGGAACTCAAAAGGATCGCGACCAGATGAGCACCCGCTACCTATAATATCATACTGCCTACCTCGATCATATGAAGTGTTGGGGGCTGGTGGCTGCTGTATACACAGGGAACATCCACCCCTTAAGTTGGATGACTGCCTGAATTTGACTGCTTTATTGTGAGTAGTCATTTTTGAGCTTTGTTTGCACAAATTTATTCACAACAGTATTACACTATGTAGTGTTTCTTTATTTCATAACTACGAGCTCCCCTGATTTGTTGGAGGATCACCTGGTGCAAGACGAGCGGAACAGTCTTTATCAAGGGTTGCAGTTTGTTTCTAAGTTTCTTAATTTTTTCTTTAGATCACTTGATTGTTATTATTATCACATTGCTTTATTATTTACACATATGTGGTTGAATTGTATATTGTCACATTTAGGGTGTGTTAGAGCGCTATTGGTAGTTTTTTTCATATACTATCAAGTGTCAGGGGTAGTCACATCCCCTGAAGAAGTGCGCGCATGCGCATGAAACGCATTGGGAAGGTATTTTCTTGTTTTAGAGCTGCTTTTGGTTACAGAGGACATTGTGTAGCAGCTGATCAGGCCGTAAGGGGGGAGGAAAGAGAGAGGAGCATCGGTCTAGGAAACCCCGCGGTGTGTGACGTCACATCCGCCCGTAAGTTCCGCATTTCGTGCGACTCACCATCCACCCCTAACACGAGGGAACTCTTGAAAAGGAGCTCCGGTCACCATCACTAAGGAGCATCGGTGCGATTTCCATCTGTACTGCCTGTTTACATCTATTGTCCTGTAAGTAGGGTTTCACTTTTACCCCTCTGGACCTCGGTGCTATTCCCTGTACCCTACGGATACCCAGCATTTTTTGTTGTGATTAAATAGCTTTGTGTTAAGTTTATAGCCTTGCTAGTGTTATATTGTTTGTGTGTCATGTCTGTTGTGTGTTGTTAGTCCTGATGCCTTTGTCAACATTGATTGGCATACTGCACCATAATTTGTTTTGTTGTCTTTTTTCCACATATTGCACTGCTGTATGGTGAGAGTCGTCTGTTCACCCCTTCATTGCTTGTTCACCTAAGGACACTTTTGATATTCTTCACTGAATGGTTTGGATTTTTATTTGATTGACATTTAATTAACGGACTTCCTAGAGGACATTGTGTAGCAGCTGATCAGGCCGTAAGGGGGGAGGAAAGAGAGAGGAGCATCGGTCTAGGAAACCCCGCGGTGTGTGACGTCACATCCGCCCGGAAGTTCCGCATTTCGTGCGACTCACCATCCACCCCTAACACAAGGAAACTTTTGGAAAGGAGCTCCGGTCACCATCTCTAAGGAGCATCGGTGCGATTTCCATCTGTACTGCCTGTTTACATCTATTGTCCTGTAAGTAGGGTTTCACTTTTACCCCTCTGGACCTCGGTGCTATTCCCTGTACCCTCCGGATACCCAGCATTTTTTGTTGTCATTAAATAGCTTTGTGTTAAGTTTATATCCTTGCTAGTGTTGTATTGTTTGTGTGTCATATATGTTGTGTGTTGTTAGTCCTGATGCCTTTGTCAACATTGATTGGCATACTGCACCATAATTTGTTTTGTTGTCTTTTTTCCACATATTGCACTGCTGTATGGTGAGAGTCGTCTGTTCACCCCTTCATTGCTTGTTCACCTAAGGACACTTTTGGGATTCTTCACTGAATGGTTTGGATTTTTATTTGATTGACATTTAATTAACGGACTTCCTAGGCGCCGGTAATCCTTTTTTTTCCATGTAGTTGCATTGGAGAACAAAACGGCATATTGAATTGTAGAGGGTATCCAGTTTGCCAAGGTGGGTTTGGGGTGCTGAGCCGTATGCTATATCCCCATAGTCGATAATTGGCATTAGCATCTGCTGTGCGATACGCTTTCTGTCCAGCAGACTTAGGGAGGATTTGTTCTTGTAAAGTACCCCTAGTTTGGCATAGGTTTTGGATATCAGGGTATCAATGTGCATCCCAAATATTAAATGGGAGTCAAACCATAGCCCCAAGTATTTAAAACTAATAACAGGAGTTAGTGTGGAATTAGCGTTGATTCTGATCTGGAGCTCAGTCATTGGAAGCTTTAAAAATGTATCCTTGGTCCCAAATACCATTGTTACAGTCTTGTCAGTGTTTAAAAACAGTTTGTTTTGGGAAATCCAATTTTCAAGACTCAAAAAGTCAGATTGAAGCAGGGGTTCAAGTTCGGAAAGGCTAGGGCGGTGTGCATATAAGATTGTGTCATCAGCATACATGTGTATTGAAGCTCCCTTCATAAATTGACAATGAACGAATCATGAGTGTAACTCTTGCATGGAGTGCAAGAGTTGAGTGCACTCACTTATCAGTGATAAGGAGATAAGTGAGTAACCAGTTTAAAATGATAACCAACTCTCCTGAAGGGAACAGTCAAAAATGAAAAATTCACCTTGCTGTAACCTCATTGGAGAAAAAGATAAAAACCACTGGAAAGAAATAATGTCCATAACTCACAATAAATCTTGAATAATTTGATTCTTGAATTCGATCTTACCCACTCCTAGAGCCTCAATGAATCTGCAGTGGCGTGTCTAGCCGTGATAGAGATGTCCAATTAGCAACAAAAAGAAAGAGCAGCGCACTGCCCAGGGAGCCAGAGGATATAAAAATGAAAAATGTATTCAATAATAAACATCACCCAAAGGAGGTGTAGGACCTCCTACGCGTTTCACACAAAAAATGTGCTTTATCAAGGATTTTTAATTTTTATATCAACCGGCTCTCTGGGCAGTGCGCTGCTTTCTTACTGTTGCTAATTGCTCTTCTTAAAGCTGCAGTCCATGCAATATCCTGCATGTGTGTTTTTTTTTAATACATCAGTTCTGTAGAAGGAAAAAATACTTTTTAGCATTTTCTGTTTTAAAAAACAACTTTGAAAGACCAATTTTCTTGTATTCTATTTTAACAAGCATGCTTGTTCCTATAGCAACGATTTACATTCCCCATATTTAAAGATGTCGCCAAACTTTGCCGATCAATAGACAGAGAACGAATTGACCGGCAGCTATGCAGTTCTTTAGGTAATTAGAGATTGCCCACGTGAAACTATTGAAGTAAAAAAAAAAAACGGGCGCTTGAACTGCAGCTTTAAAGAAGCACCGCAGACCTCAGACAGACACCAAAACCACCTGCAGGGGGCCCGCCTCCGGTTACACTTCTCAGCTTAGCGTGGTGGGTTTTTTCTTTACTGCGCCGTATACATCCTATTTGGAGTGATATTTACTTACTTTGTGAGAAATTTCCCACAATGCCTTGTGTGTTTCGTGAATCCGATTCACTTCCAATAGGGTGACCCCCTGGATGCGTATTGATCATCCGAGAGTAGTAACAACATCTCCCTCCCTCCATCCTCCCCCCCCCCCCCCTCCTACGGGGTCAGCCCCGTTTGTGTGAGAGGCACGCGGCAAACCTGCCTGTGTTGGAGGTGCGGTGTAGTGCATAACAGCAAGGAGGATCCTATTCCATCTGGTGTCACCTTCCCCCGCTTACATCAGGAGCAGCTACGGACACAAGCTGCGGACACAAGCTGCGGACACAAGCTGCGGACACAAGCTACGGACACAAGCTGCGGACACGTGCCGGAACCACCTGCGGATTACTGTCCGACGAAATAAGTAATAAAAAAACAGTAAGAAAACTGGGCCATCTAAACCTGCTGTAAGTGAAGGATTTTATAGTATAATGTCCTTCCGCTCCGTATCATTCAATATTGACTGGGATACATATCGTTGTTGATAATACATATGTATGATATTGACCATTGCTAGAGCCAATGGACACAGTGGAACCTAACCCTATCAGAATGGTAGTTGGTGGTCTGTTCATAGAGTAGGGGATGGTGCCTCTCTGTGCTCGGTCTGAGTGATTGATCTATATCAGTACTCTAAATATAACGGGGAGGAGGGAATGTGCCCCCCCCCCTATCGGTATCCCCGACTATCAGCCGTATATGTAGCCAGAAGGATATAATTGGGGGATTCTGCTATGGTCCGGTGAGTATTAACCCCTTCTCGGGGTATGGACCTATTGATACGGGTCCAAAGTGTATATGGGCTTAGAGTGATGAATCGTAAATACAGTACGCTGCCTAGGATTCAGCAGCCATTTCCAGTGGCAACACCTGAGTGCTGGATTTGGATTCCTGTGTACAGTGGTCGGAGACACCATCACGGTCAGTGTGTCCAGTGATTGCGGTAATATGGGCATCCCCCTGTCAGTCTCCCCAGTTTAGGACAGGGAAATTACCCTATCGATAGTTATTTATCTGTTCTGCTTTAGCGCAATGGGTATTATTAACCCCTAGTTGATTGCGGGGATGTGATGTACACAATCTAAACAGCGATACGCGGGCTGTTGGCGTTTAGTATCACGCAGGTATCAGTTCCTTTTGCTGTCAAATAGTTAGAAGCTCCTTCAATATCGTGTGAATAGTAGAAGGTAACTATGCGGAGTTGTAAATCAGTACCCAATAGTGCCCGCAAACAACGGATCCCTGTGTCCTGATATAGTGAGAGGGGGGAGTGAGTTGTGCCTGGGAAGTAGATACTCTCATTGGCACATTTGTATCTAACTTGTCTTGATTCACAGCTCCCCAATGTGTCTCATATGGTTACATAGTAGCACATCAGTTGAATAGACTGATAGCAAACCGTGTATATTACGGAGCAGTGTACTCATAAAGAAAGCAGGCAGTGGTGTTGGAAGGGAATAATATCAAGTATTGCTGCAGTAACGTTAATATCTATAATATGATGCCGTCTCTGACTTTCTGCATTAGTAAATATACCCCGCAGATATTAGGCAGAAAAAAGATTAAAAATGCGACGAATTTAAAACCCAAAAGTCAGACGCATTGTCAGCGTCTGCCGGCTATGCCCTATACGTGGTGTCACAGATAAGCTCCTCATAATCGCTCACTAACGTATTGATAGTTTAGAGGGTTGCACTCTAAAGCTGCAGTTCAAGCAATATCCTAGGTGTTTTTTTTCTTCTCTTAATCAGTTCTGTACTATGAGAAAATACTTGTAGCATTTAAAATATATTCCTTTATATTACTTATTCTGGGTTCCATTTCTTCTTTCAGGGATCTTAACTTAACGGGTCCTGTCCCTATCTACAATATAATAACCAGGGGGGCTTGGTCTTTATTATTACTTTAGAAACATTACTGTTCTACTTTCCCCGATATAACTTGTGAGCACATTCACATGTCTTTGACAGGTCTGCAATCCTGCTTTTCCTCATTATCTCCTAACATAGGGATTCTGGGAAATTATATGCAAATGACCACACAGGCTCACCTTTTGTTTCAAATCAATTCTAACCTGGATCCCTGTAAGCTTATACCTGCCGCATTACACAGGTTTTCTGCACTGCCTGGGTTACAGAGGTGCATAGCCAGTAAACCTACTCACAGACAGCTGTTTCAACCTTTTGGGTCTGATCCGTGTGAGGCTAGTTATACTGGCTTTGCAAAAAAAAATAAATATATATATATATATATATATATATATATATATACATATACATATATTCAGCGCCCTGAAGAAGGTCGCTCTCTGCAGACCGAAACTTTGGCTGGGG
>CM071575.1:21906203-21988842 GCA_036426205.1 Ascaphus truei | reverse complement strand
CTGCAGGTCCCAGGCAGGGAAGGAGATAAGAGAGCGATGTTCTGCAGATACTGGCAGGGAACGAGATAAGGGAGCGATGTTCTGCGGGTCCCAGGCAGGGAAGGAGATAAGGGAGCAATGTTCTGCGGGTCCCTGGCAGGAAAGGGAATGACATTCTGCAGATCTCTGGCAATGGATGGGTTAATGGAGTTACTCTCTGCAGGTCTCTGGCAGGGGAGGGGTTACACTCTTTATTTTGTCAGGGGAGCAGATGGGTCAGAAGAGGGGACGCCTGCCTCTGCGCTGGATGGAGAGGAAACCCCAGGAGAAGGGGGTGCAATCTCAGAGATCAGCACTGCACTGAGGTCCCTCCATATATCTGAGGAACAGGAGAAAGAGAGGCTGCTGGAAGGTAACCCAACTCCTGAGTGCCTTATTGCAATAACCCAACTCCCGAATGCCTTATTACCCTCGTAACCTCTTAGGCCTCGTCCATGGTTGCTGCTTGCTAGCGGAGGCGCGCACCCGCTCAGCACTGAGCCCCTACAGCCGCAGTTAGAGCGGCTTTAGTAGGGGCTCGCCTACGCTTCCGCAAGCGCGCGGAAGCGTAGGTCTTACCAGAATTTTAAATTTGGCGCTCGCCGGAGCGCAGGGCCGGTCACGTGAGCGGTTCGCCCAATGAGGGTGAACCAGCTCCGTGACGTCACTGGCCCGCCCCTGACACGCCCCCTGACGGCGCGCTGTCTAAGGCCAGGGAAAACACCCGCTTTCCCTGAGCCTCAGCGCGCCTCAGCACGCCAGCAGGTAACATGGCCGAGGCCTTATTGAAGTAACCCAGGTTCTGAGTGCCTTATTGCCCCTGCAAACCATTATTGCAGGAACCTAGCTCCTGAGTGGCTTATTGCCCCTGTAACCTCTTATTGCAGTAACCCAGGTCCTGAGTGCTTTATTGCCCCTGTACCATCTTATTGCAGTAACCCAGGTGCTGAGTGCCTTATTGCCCCTGCAACCTCTTATTGCAGTACCCCAGCCCCTGAGTGCCTTATTGCCCCTGTAAACTCTTATTGCAGTACCCCAGCCCCTGAGTGCCTTATTGCAGTACCCCAGCCCCTGAGTGCCTTATTGCAGTACCCCAGCCCCCGAGTACCTGACAGAGCCCTGAAGGAAGCTCCCCCTCCCTCCCCACTACTTGCATATAAATAAATAAACACACAACGAAGGTCTGGAGATGCAACTTACATTTACATAAATAATAAACGCTGGTAAGTGCCAACCCTGCCAGCGCGCTCCCTCCCCAGGTAAAGGCCGATGGTACCCAAACCATGGCCCACAAGATCCACCAAGCCGTGCGCCCCACCGGCCCAGCCGTTTAGTGAGGCATGAGGGAATCACGCACAAATGAGCCGTACCCACTCGCCACCTCCAGCAACCACAGGGCTTTTCTGCACCATAGAGCCCCCGCTGGCAAGGTTAACGTGCACTTACCCCCCCAACAGCCGCCGTGACGAAGGCACCACATGCCCACATGGAGTGCCCACCTCAGCCATGCGAGACATCAAAGTCTTTGCTTCAATTTCTGCCTTTATTATTCATTTGTTTATTTTTATTATATTTTTGGAAAAGGGGACATCAAAGTACAACAAAACATTATAACACTATAACCACACAACCATCGCACAAAACAAAGGAGCGGGAGGGCGGGAGCTTCTTGGCTGGGAGCGGACTGCTTTCCCGCTCCTGCGCTCCCTTGAATCTGCTTAGCCCCCCCCCCCCCCCCGCGTCATAGCTTGACGTGGTGAGGAAGGGGGTAGGGAAAGCAGAGTGCGGTCTGGCCGTGTCAAAGGTGTGAAGGGGGGTGGGGTGGGGGGGTAGAAGGGAGCATTGCCCCTGTGGCCAGGTGCCCCGTCGCTGAGGGGCTCCAGGCTGCTTTATTGCCCCTGTACATCTTATTGCAGTAACCCAGTTTCTGAGTGCCTTATTGCCCCTGTAACCTCTTATTGCAGTAACCCAGGTTCTGAGTGCCTTATTGCCCCTGTAACCTCTTATTGCAGTAACCCAGTTTCTGAGTGCCTTATTGCCCCTGCAACCTCTTATTGCAGTAACCCATTTTTCTGAGTGCCTTTTTGCCCCTGTACCTCTTATTTGGCAGTAAACCCAGTTTTCTGAGGCCTTATTGCCCCTGTACCCTCTTATTGCAGTACCCAGTTTCGTAGTTCCTTATTGCAGTCCCTGCAACCTCTATTGTCAGTAGACCCAGTTTCTTGCCTTGTGCTTATTGCCCCCCTGCAAACCCTCTTATTGCTAACCCCGTTCTGAGTGCCTTATTTGCCCTGTCAACTCTTATGCAGTACCCAGGTTTCTGAGTACCTTATTGTTCCTATAACCTCTTATTGCAGTAACCTAGCTTTTGAGTGCCTTATTGCCCCTTCTCTATTGCAGGTTCCTCCCAGTTCGGAGTAGAAAGAAAGTCATTGTCTTCTTGGAATAAACTCTTCAACATGTGCAATGAGCGAAGGATACAAGGCTCTGGGGTGTGTGTATATAATTGTATATAGAGGGAGGGCCACAGAGAGGAAGAGAAGTCTGACACTCACCTCTCTCCTCTTCCTTCTCGTCTCTCTAACCCTTTTCCATGTTTCCTCTCGTTCTCTCCCCTTACTTCTCTCTTTCTCCTTCCCGTTCTCTCTTCCTCCTCCCTCCTCCCCTTCTCTTTCTCTCCCTCAGGTCTCCGATACTATATCGCTCGCAGTGCAAAGTTCAGCCGTCTTGGACTCCAAAGACTTCACTGTCATCCCCTACTCAGACACTGTGGGTGAGTAATGACCTACAGAGCGTCGCTCTATTCAACCTGAATAGAGCGCCCCCCCAAGTTCCTGCCCTGCCAGAGCCCTGCAGAGCATCACTCCCTGAAGTTGATGAGATGCAATAACTAGATTTCAGCCCCAGGTGGCAATGTCACCATATTAATGCCAAAGAATCTCAGTGGCGGTCTTTGGCAGGGAAACGGTTGTCATGTTAAAAGTGTTGAAACCCCTACTATTTTATAAGGATGCTTTATGCAAATAGGTGTTATATGTATGGTTATAAGGGTTAGGATTTATAGGGAGCGGTTATATGTGGCAATAAGAGGAGTTATAGGGAACGGTTATATGGGGCAATAGGAGGAGTTATAGGGAGCGCTTATATGGGGAAATAGGAGGAATTATAGGGAACGGTTATATGGGGCAATAGGAAGAGTTATAGGGAGCGTTATATGGGGCAATAGGAGGAGTTATATGGAGCGGTTATATGGGGGCAATAGGAGGAGTTATAGGGAGTGTTATACGGGGCAGTCGGAGGAGATATAGGGATTGTTATATAAGGCAATAGGAAGAGTTATAGGGACCTGTTATATGCGGCAATAGGAGTTACAAGTAGCGGTTATACAGGGAAGTGGATGGAGTTAGGGTGAGTTACCCTAATGGTATTTGTTCCCAGGACTCCTGGAGCAGAAGGCGAGGAGCGCACTAAAAATGCCCCGCAGTGCCCGGCTGTGGAGGGTGGGACACAATAATCAGAGAGAGCCCCTAGGGAAGAGCGAGCAGACGCTAGAAGAAACGAGTATTACAGACAGAGAGGTGAGATAGTCTATAATGTGGACGCCCTTTCACCTCGAGTGTCCTTATTGAGGATATATGCTTATGAGATCTGGTGCCTCTGAAGGTAGTGATTTCTTAAAGAGGCACTCCTGGCGACACTTTATTTCTATTTATTTTTAAATTGGGTTTGAAGCAGGGGGTCTCTGGAGCTGAACAGCGTGGATTACAGCTCCAGGGACTCCTGCTTCCAGAGATACTTACCTTGGATTGGTGGCTGGGGGGGGGGGGGGGGCGGGGGGGGGGGGGGGGGTGGGCGGTAGCAGCCCAGACGGGGCTATCAATATGGTGACTTTAAATGTCCCGCGTCCTACTAGGAAGCCGTGATGTCATCCCTTGCGGCTTCCTATTGGCCCACGTGACATTTAAATTGCACACAGATACCAGCACCCCCTTCCGAAGTAAATATCTCGGGAAGCAGGGGGTCTCCGGGTCCAAAATGTTTTTGTTATAAGAGGGGATGCTTTTATTAGACTTTTTTTTTATTAGAGGGTTATTTTTATTGGGGTGTCTTTAGTAGAGGGGAAGTTTAAGTGGGTTTCCTTAGAGGGGGTATTGTTATAAAGGGAGAACGTTCTTTTCAGAGGGGTGTTATAAATGCAGTGTTCTTAGTTATGGGGTATTGTTATAAGAGGGGTGTTCTTATAAATCGAAGGTTCTTATAAAGAGGTGTATTCTCCATAATGGGAACGGTTCTTTCAAATGTATTCTTAAATGAATGTTCTTAAAAAAGGGTTTGTTATTATAATGGGAAGTGTTCTTATAAAGAGTTGTTTTACTGTAAACGCTCTACTTTTGGCTCTCAGACTTATAACTATAGCCGAGGCTGGGGCCTGAGTCCCTCTTAGTAATTTACTTAGCCATATGTGGCCTACGGTCAGACAGCAGGAATAACACAGGCACAGTATGAAAAATATAACTAGTTTACTGGCACCTTACTGACGCTAGAACCTTGTGATCTTTAGATGAGGATCACTACACACAGTATACAGGGTAATATACAATCCCTAAATAATGCTGTGCTGGTGTGAGTCAGTGTCAGGGGTGTAGTAGCCACCCAATCCTGGGTATGTTGGCTTGTGATGGTGCCGGCACACCGTGGGAGTTCGTTGTGTACTGAACCTGTTGCAGGCCTGTTCTTCGAAAAGGGAGCTTCAGTACCACTGTGCTTTTATAGCCGTTGAGGGTCCCCTCCAGCAGCGCTTCATCTCTCGCTCCATGTCTGGATCTGCAGCTCTCTCTCCAGCTGCCACATCCACTCCCTGCAGACCTCAACCGGACTTGATAGCACTCAGTTCTACGCAGATCTTGTCTAACATAGCAGCCCCCCTTCCTAAAGGCTCCTCTCCCTCAGAGTCCCTCCTCTTCCACAGGCGTTATTATTGGCTGCTCTCATGTCCATCATAGTTACATGTCCAGACCACATTGGAGAGAAACCTGCCAGGGGGCAGTGTTGGGGTGACCAGATGTCCCGGTTTAGCCGGGACAGTCCCGTTTTTTTAATGGCTGTCCCGGCTGCCCCGCATTCTTTAAAATGTCACGTTTTTGTGTGGCTGTTCCGGTTTTGGCCATCAGAGCAGGGGGGCAGCAGAGAGCAAAGAATGCAGGCAGAGAGGAGAGCAGGAACAGAGCGGAGGCCGGTCTGACTGCAGCTGCAGAGGGTGGGGGCGGGGTTAGTGTCAGCGGAGCCTCAGCAGTGAGAGTCGGAAGTGAGGTGCCTGCTGTCAGTCAAGATGAGGGAGAGGGAGAGAGGGAGAGGGACTCAGACAGGACTATTGGCCCTGTGCAGAAATCTTTGCAGACAGGATTATTGGCCCTGTGCAGAAATCCCAGCACACAGGACTATTGGCCCTGTCCAGAATTCCCTACAGACAGGACTATTGGGTTTGTGCAGAAATCTCTGGAGACAGGACTTTAGACCCTGTGCAGAAAACCCTGCAGACAGGATTATTGGGTCCGTGCAGAAATCCCTGCAGACATAGGGTGACCAGACAGTCGCAACCCCCCCCCCCCCCCCGCGGCTGTGCCTCAGAGCGTGTGTGTGTTGGTTAGTCTTTGTGTATGGTGTGTGCAGGTCAGTGGCTGTGTGTCTGTGCATCAGTGTCTGTGTCTGTGCTGGTCTGTCTGTGTCTGTGTCTGTCTGTGCAGGTCAGTGGCTGTGAGTCTGTGCAGGTCAGAGAGAGAATGGGGGGTAGAGAGAATGGACGAGGGAGGGGGAGAGAGAATAGAGGAGGGGATTGAGAGAGAAAATGGAGGAGCAGAGGGAGAGAGAAAATGGGGGGAGGGAAGGGAGAGAATGTGTGTGGGATGGGGAGAAATGGGTTATGGACAGGTAGAGATTTGTTGGGAAGGTGACAAATGAGAGATATGGGGTGGGATTGGAGAGATGGGGGAAGGGGCGAGAGCGAGGGAGAGTAGAATGGGGGGGGGAGGGAATGGAGTAGTACGGGGTGGTGTTAGAGAAAATGGGGGGGGGGGAAGGTAGGCAAGGAGGATGGAAGAGCAAGGTAGAAAGAATAAGCTGGTTCTATAGTGCGGCGCGTGCGGCAGTTTTAGTTTGGCTGAGGATAGCCAGCCATTCTATAAATGGTGTCCGCGCACACGCGGGAGCTTGAGCGGACCGACGAGAGAGAAGATGAGAAATGAATGATTTTGCGCCGCTACCCGGCGCTGTAGTGTGTGTTGTGTGGTGGTGTGTGTGTGTGTGTTTGTGTGTGTGTGTTGTGTTTGTGTGTGTGGTGTGTGTGTGTGTGTGCAAGTTAAATAAATAAAATATTTTTATTACAACATTTTTTTATTTTACAAATATTTAATACATATTTCACAATCTCTACACACACACACACATACACACACACAGTACCTTCACTCACAGCATACACGGAAAGCATGCGGCACGTGCACGCGCGCACACAGTATAGACGGCCTTATACAGCATCAATGGTACACTGTTAGATAATATCATTATAATTTATTATTTTTAGTAATTTCATCTGTTGTATTAATAATTGTTTTTATGTGTCCCGGTTTTTCATTTTCAAAATCTGGTCACCCTAGGCAGTGTGAGAGCGCATCACAGATGGGGTTACATTACAATGGGAAGTGTTCTTTTAAAGGGGTTGTTCCTATAACAGCAGTGGCGTAGCATGTGTGGGCCCCCAGGTAACATTTTTTTCAGGGTCCCATTATGAGTGAACATATTCTGTAGACTGATGAGTTTCCATTGCTCCCCCCCCCCCCCACCAAGCAGGTGTTGGGCGGCCCCTGCAAGCCTCCCCCCCCTCTTTTACCACCTCCTCACATATTCTCTCCCCCCTCTAAACCCCCTGCCTCACTCCCCACTCCCCTTTTTCTTTTCACAACTCTCCCCCCCCCTTGCATCCACGCAGTAGGCCCCCCTCCACACTCAATCCGATCCCTCAATCCCTTCCATCCTCATTCATTTCCCCCTCCGACCTGACCACACACACAATCACCCCCTTCAATACGTACCCCCCCCACATACACAATTAGAATAACTACCCTACCCCCCCTGATGTCACATAGAGCAGGAGCGTGCAGAGCTGTGCAAGCTCTCTGCCTCATTCTGCCCCCAGCCTCGCTGCCTGCTCTCTCTCTGCAACCCCCCCATCTCGCAATCGAGCTTTGATGTTGTGCTGGTGAGCACTGACTGACGGCTAAGGCTAAGGCCCCGCTCCCAGAGTCAGCGCGCCCGCACTCAGACAGGGGGGCTGACAGACACAACCCGTCGATATCGGTCTGTATAGGAGCGGAGCCGGGCGGGAGTGGGCGGGAGTGGAGGTTTGAGCGGGGGGGGGGGGGCGTGGCTGTGAGCGGAGGACCCGCTACCTCACTCTCCCCCCTCCCTCCACGGCTCGGGTAATTAAAGCAACACACACACACACACACACAGACAGAGGCAGGCACTCACCACTCAACACACACACACAGCACCACTCACCAGGCCACACATACACTCCTCCCCGCCCCCGACCTCTCCTCCTCCTCCCAAGCCCCCTCCCCCCATTGGCTCACAGCCACACCACGTTGACGCGTCAACGCTAGGGATCACCATTCTCTTGTATCCCGTAGCGGCTGACGCGCCACAGCGTGTAGTAAGCTGTGCCGCCAGGGGGGACCGGCTCCGCAGGATTCCCCTGCTGGTGGGGAACCCGCGTGTGCGCGCCCGCGCCACCGAGCGCAGCGACCGAGCTAAGTCACCGCAGGCAAGCGGCTGTGCCCGGAGGAGGAAGGGGCCCTGACTTCAGTGGTCGGGGTCTGCTAAACTGCTGGACCAAATGTCCCGTGCTCTCCCCCCTTCAGCGGCCCCCCAAGCGCGCAGCCCCCAGGCTTTGCTCGGGCTATAGCTACGCCCCTGATGGGGAGTGTTATTTTAAAAGGTTTGTTCCTAGGTGGGGTGTTTCTTATAAGGAGTATTCTATATAGACTATCCCTCTTTTCCCAGGTGCTGTTTCTTTGAAGATACAACTGAGATTCAGCCTTTTACTGAGACCCCGGAGTCTACGGCCCCCAGTACATTCAAGTGCTGAGGGGCACCTGACACCCACACAGGGGTATCCTCCACCATATCCCCTCCACCCTTCCCAACTGTCCACTCTGCTCTTGTTATAGTAGTAAAATCTATGTTTATTGGCCTGATCCCTTGTAAACCTCTTATTGAAGTAACCCAGATCCTGAGTACCTTATTGCCCCTGTGACCTCTTCCTGTACCCCCCACCCCCCGTCCTCCTCCCTGTTGTCCCTTCTCTCTCTTTGTCCCATCCTGGCACTTCCCCCTCCCCCCTCTGTGTTCCCTTCCAGTGCCCCCTTCTCTGTGTCCGCTAGTGGTGCCCCCTCTGTCTGGTTTTTCTGTCCCTGTGCCCCCCTCTTTCTCTGCGTTCCCTCTGTGTGCCCCCCCCTGTGCCTCCAGAGCCCATACCTCCCCCCCCACCCAAGGTCTCACTTTATCCAGCAGGTATAGAGAGGTTCGGGGTGGGGAGAGATGCAGAGACACACACACCATTATGGAACACATATGTTGCGCAAGTATGCAGGAGACGATAGGTTGAGTTAGCACTTGGGTTTGCTGAAGTAGAATGCGTAGGGAAGATGGTAAGAGGCAAAAGAATGTTATATCCTCCTCCAATTATCGGTGAGTGTACAGCAGCACACAGGACAGGAGGCAGAACGCAGGAAAGGCAGTGTACAGCAGGACAGGAGAACATACGGCAGTACTCAGGACAGGAAGGCGTATGGCTGAACGCAGGACAGGGGAGTGTACAGCATTACAGGAGTTTACAGCAGCACGCAGGACAGAGAGTGTACAGCAGCACGCAGGACAGGAGAGTGTACAGCAGGACAGGAGAACATACGGCAGTACTCAGGACAGGAGAGCGTATGGCTGAACGCAGGACAGGAGACAGTACAGCAGCACGCAGGACGTGGAGGTGTACAGCATTACCGGATAGGTTACAGACCCACGGACAGGAGGAGAACGCAGGAAAGGGCGAGTGTACAGCAGGACAGGAGAACATACGGCAGTACTCAGGACAGGAGAGCGGATAGGCTGAACGCAGGACAGGGGGAGTGTACAGTCAATTACAAGGAGAGTGTACAGCAGCGTACGCAGACAGGAGAGTGGACAGTCAGCAGACGCAGGACAGGATAGTGTAGACAGCACAGCACGAGGACCAGGGAGTGTACAGGCAGCAACGCAGGCAAGGAGAGTGTACAGCACATCACGCAGGACGGAGAGTGTACAGTCAGCACGCAGGAATGGAAGAGTGTACAGCAGCACGAGGACAGGAAGAGTGTCAGCAGCACGCGGACAGAGAAGTGTACAGCACTCAGGGAGATCAGCACGCAGAAAGGATTGTACAGCAAGACACGCAGGACATGATAGTGTACAGGCAGACCACGCTAGGCAGGAAGACAGTACGGCAGAACAGGAGATGCGAGTGTAGGCAGGACCAGATGACAGTCGGACAGGAGACTAGCACATCTCTGACTGAGAGGGAATGTGCAACGCAGGACAGGAGAGTACAGCATTACAGAGAGTGTACAGCAGTGCACCGCAGAATTGTACAGCAGACTGCACCGCGAGATGTACAGCAACCGGAGAGTGGTACATACGGCAGATGCCAGCACAGGAGACGTATGGCTGCACACAGGACGAAAGTGTATGGCTGCTACACTCAGACAGTGTAGAGCGTAATGGGCTCCACACAGACGAGAGCGTATGGCTGCACGCAGGACGAAAGTGGTATGTTGCACGCAGGACAGGAGAAGGCGGCAGCAAGCAGACAGGATGAGCATATGCAGCACGCAGGACACAGAGTCGTTATGGCTGCACTTGCATGGAATTGAACGGACGCAGACAGGATAAGCTTGGAGGCGGGTGTATGGCTGCACGCAGGACAGAGAAGGGCGCATGCAAGCAGTGCAGGAGAGCGATTGGCACACCACGGCAGGACAGCTATGCTGCCACAGGACAGCATAGCGTATGGCTGCACACAGGACAGGATAGCGTATGGCTGCACACAGGACAGGAGCGCGTACTGCAGCACACAGGACAGGACAGCGTACAGCAGCACGCAGGACAGGAGAGGGAATGGCTGCACGCAGGAGAGGAGAGCATACTGCAGCACGCAGGACAGGAGAGGGAATGGCTGCACGCAGGACAGGAGAGCGTATGGCTGCACACAGGACAGGAGAGCGTATGGCTGCACGCAGGACAGGAGAGCGTACAGCAGCACGCAGGACAGGAAAGCGTATGGCTGCACGCAGGACAGGAAAGCGTATGGCTGCACGCAGGACAGGAAAGCGTACAGCAGCACGCAGTATACTCAAAAGAGGGGTAGTGGTACACTCAAAGATAATAATCACTAGAAAAATAAGCGGTACAAAATTTCACGTCAGGCCCCTCCTCCCCCCAAAGTAGGAAAACAGCCATGTATATGTAGCCAGGTCCCCTCTGGCTCCTCAGACATTCGGTTCTCTCTCTCTTACCTGCGACAGCGTGAGGGCAGTTGCAGGGGTGATCGCGTCACCGGGGGCTCCCGGCGACATCAGCTACAGGGCGCCGCCATCTTGTGTGTGGTCGCGCATGCGCGGAAGCTCGCGCACGCGCAGTATAGCTCCAGATGCGATACGGCAGCCATTACAGGGAGTGAGAAGAGGCGCTCCATAGTCAGGGACATCCCCCAGTTCGCACATGCGCAGTTAGCAGCGGCGGAGGCCATTACACAGCGCGCACGCGGCCCCAATGTTAAAGAGAGCCACCAAGGACTACAATTCCCAGCAGCCTCTGGGGACTGCACTTTCACCCTGGTCACAGGCAGCAAGACAGCCAATAAGGCTGACAGATTCTCATGCTGCAAAGTTGCAACAATGTTGTGAGCAGACAGGGATTGTCAGTTAGGAGCTGGGACACAGAGAGGGGAGGGTGTGTTTGTGCAGGGAGGAAAGTAGCCTCATGCACTAGGCCAGAAGTCTCCCCTTAGCCCCCAGCTAGGCCCTACTCACCTCAGCGTGTGGTTACTGCAGGGACACCCCTTAGACTAGGGACAGGGTCCTGTAGAACCCAGACAAGTGAGGGTCCAGCCAGGAAACGTAACTATCCTGGCAATTGCTGTGAAGGTGAATTGCTGTGAAGGTGAATTGCGTGAAGGTATAACATCCTCTGCGTTAGCAGAGATAAGAGACATTATAAAGGTGGATCACTCCATGCGGGAGCCACCCACCATTGAGGCGAGGCATCTTGGATCATCTCCTGGAGCAAGGGATTCCAAGTAAAGGTCATCTGCGCACCTGGTAGCAGGAGCACCGAGCAGGTATTATCCAAGTCACCAAGTGCACCACCTATACACGTCATCTTAGTGGGCAGTGCTGTCCCACACGTGGGTGGGGTTGTGTGACTCTTGGGACTTTGGGTACAAGGACTTTGGGAATACGAGGTGGGGTTAAGGCCCTGCGAGGTGTGTGGATAGTTGTGTTTAGTAGTGTTACAGGGTGATACTGAAGTTATGTACTGTTGATGTCATATTGTTGATGCATGTGTATTGTGGTTTATCTGCCCATATAGTAAACCTGTGTTATATATACCTTGGTGTATGTGGTTCATATATGTGGGTCCTGTGTAGGGGGCATTCCACACTCCTAGAATCCTGCACAGGTGGAGGCGCTGTAATTAGAAGATCGTTCCAGAGGATTCACCCCAGGCTTTCACTAGCGGAGGCTCAGACCTGTCTGAGCCTGACAGGTATACTGCACCACACCTGGTAACATATAGGTTCCCCCTCACATACACTCTATATGCGATTGGGTGGGGGAATACCCGTTACATATATATAGTGCAGACTGTATTTCCTCTTGACAAAGGTTTGTATTTCGAAACGTTGAGGATTTCCCAGGTGTGCCGGCCTTTCTGTATTTTTATATTACACTGCACAATTTATACTGTTACATTGTGATTCCTGTCCTTTTCTGACCAGGTATAATGCTAAAATATACATACAGTACTGAGTGCAGACTGGGTGTTTTTATACGGAGTTTCTAACTGACTGTTTGCCTGCAGCAGCACCGCAGGACAGGGGGAAAACTCCTGGAGGAAACTGGTGAGAACCCGTGGCCGCAGCACAGCCCTTCCTCTGTCATAGTAAAGGGATGTAACACTAAAATAGGGCACAGCAAATGCAGGCCTGCGGCCGTGGGCGGGCCAAGGAAGGGCTTTGCACAGCACCGGCAGAGGTCACTATCTGACAAAGAAAAGAGCCCTGCAGCATAGAGCAGTGGGAGAGCAGAGGGAGGGCGCACAGTGCCGGCGGAGGACACTAATCGACAAACCTTGTCACAAGTGTCCTCGACGTACGGCAAGCGTGGGAAAGCCCTTAAAGAGGCATTCCTGGCGACACTTTTTTTGTGTGTGCTTTTTTTAAGCATTATTAATAGGTTTGAAGCAGGGGGTCTCCGGAGCTGAAACATGTTGATTTCAGCTCCGGGTACCCCCTGCTTCCCGAGATACGTACCTCAAAAGGTGCTGCCGGTAGGGGCTGGAATCGCAATACGGTGGTTTAAAAGTCCAGCGTGCAGTGGGCCAATAGGAAGCTGCAACGTCATCCATTGCGACTGCCTATTGGCACGTGACGCGGGAGCTATAAACTGCGCAGAGATACCGGCGGGACCTACGGAGTTTAGCAGGGGTCTCCGGAGCTGAAGCTAACGTAGTTCAGCTCCTGAGACCCGCTGCTTCAAACCTGGGGACGGAGGCATAGAGGAGAGGCATCTGGAAGAGGGGCACTGGAGGTAGGCGCAGGGAAGGGAATTTCCACGCACGGGCACGTGGGAAACACCACAATGCTATTTGAGTGACACCCTGGGGCAGGCATAGAAGGTAGTGTGCGGTCCACGGAAGCATAAGGCTGCGGTTATGGTGATCGTGACGGCGCGCAGAAGGGCGCGCGCGGCGCGATCACATAGATGTCACGGCCACGCCCCTCCCCCGACACACCTCCCCGTCTCCTCTGCATGCAGGGCACACATCTCTCCTGCTGCAGGCTACGGGGAAGCTGAGTGAACGCTTGCGCCCTCTCCAGCGTTCACCATGGCCGCAGCCTACACTGTTAGGCTAGACTGATACACAGTCAAATAAATTCCACGTACAGACCAGGTTTAGAGCGAGCAGCACAAATTATGCAGAGCGGAGGTCTGGTTGAGTACAGGCATTCTGATTCCGTAGCTAGCAAAGGATGCTGGGAAATGCTGATATTTGAAGGCAAAGCTCGGCTGGTAATTAAAGTAGCAGTTCCCTCTGGGCCCCCTCCTTTTTTGTTTTAACGTGTTCAGTGGCGCATTTCCCATTAGGCCCAGACCAAGGGCGGCAAAATTTACACAGCGGCCGCGCTGCCTGATGGGAAGTTCCTTACCTGCTGCCGCCTCCGCCTTCCTGCTGCCTCCGCCTTCTTTCTGCAGCGCCAAATGACGCTACATCACACGCACACGGCGCCTTGCTGCCATGGCAACTCTACGTAACATGACGTCGCGTTGCTATGGCAACAAGACGCTGTGTGCCGTTGCCTTGGTGACGTTGCAGCGTCATTTGATGCTGTGATTTCGAAGAGTACGGATGGCGGCACCAGGTAAGTGCCTAGGGGTGGCGCATCTGAAAATCCGCAGCTGCATGTATTGGAAGCAGGGGGTCCCCGGGGATGGGTTTATTTCAGCTCCGGGGAAACCCCCTGCTTCCCGAGATACTTAGCAGGGAAGCTGCCGCCGGTACTTCTTGGAGGTTTAAATCCCTTGCCTCCCACTGGCCAATAGGAAAGCAGCGATGGATGACAGTTTTTTCTTCCTCGGTAAGGAGCCAATGGGATCTCCAGACCTGAAATTAACTCGGTTCAGCTCCAGAGACCCCCTGCTTCCTATGCATGTAACAAAAAGGGGAAAGGTCAAAAATAGAAGTCATTATTGATCACCGGGGTGATCAAAAGACCAGCACAGGGAGTAGAAGAAGGTGTATATTCAGTCCATCATGCAGACATGTCCCGATGTTTCGGTCCCCAGGTGGACCTTCTTCAGGAAGAAACACTTTTTTCTTCTACTCCCTGTGCTGGTATTTTGATCACCTTGATGATCATTAATGATATATATATATATATACCCCTGATTAAGGCTTTATAAGCCATGAACTCTATTCGAGCTTTCTGCACATTGGAGACATCGTATCCTCTGTATCGGAGGGGACCGTGTGCGGTCAGTTCATCTAGCTAGGGCATCAACACCCTGGGTTTTCAACCACCGGGGTAATCAGTAAGTAGGTCAGGTACATGAGGATTGCCGAATGGTTGCTAATGCATATGGTTATTTGTGGAGAGTCCTGCTACGGGGGCAATACAACCGGCGTGGTGACACTGTGTGTGGGGGGTGTCATGAGAGGAAGCAGAGAGGTGCAGTGGTGGTGGGGTTCAGTGAGAAGACGATAGTTAGTGGGCTGTAGTAATGTGTGTGTCGTGTGTATGGGTTTATGTGTGTGTGTCTCTATATTCATATGTCTATATCTAGATATATCTTATATATAATATATATAACTCAGAAGAGATCAGCCGATGACGGGTGTGTGCGGGTAAGTTACCAAAAGGCATAGCAGCAGGGAGCTGTGCATACGTTTGTGCGGTCAGTAGATGAATAGCACAGGTGTTCAGTCTGTGTCTGGGGTCATTAGAAGAATACTACAGTGGTGCAGAGCGTGTGTGGGCTCAGTAGAGGAATAGCAGAGACTAGTGTATGGGTCAGTAGAGTAATAGCAGCTCCTGTGTGTGGAGGGCTCAGTACAGAACACGAGAATGCTGGGGGTGGAGGGGGTAGGGAATAGCAATACGGCGCAGTTTGTGAGGTATGGTGGATCAGTAGAGGAATAGTAGAGGGCTGTAGTGTGTGTGTGTGGTGTTGGTGGTGTGTGTGTTTTGTGTATGGCCGTCATAAGAATAATAGCAGCGCATGTGGTTTGAGGGGGGTCAGTACGCAGGAAGAGCAGAGATGCTGTGTTTAAGGGGGACACAGTAAGGAATAGTGAATGGTACTATGTATGTTTAGGTGGGTCAGTAGAGGAGGCTTCATGTGTGGGATTAGTAGAGAAATAGCTAGCTGGCATGCGTGGGTGGGGGGTTAGGTGTAAGACGTTCTCCCTGCAGTGCGGGCGCACACTGAGTAAACACTGAATAATCCGGTAGTGTTTGGTTAGCGCACTGCACAGTAAGCGCAGAGGGTGCGGTGCTGGGAGCCATGGGAGAGAGAGGGGATGGCGTATTTGTGTGAATATATATATATATATTATACATACACATGCAAAACAAAAAGCGAGAGTGCACGTGCTGTAGTGTAATTCAATATATATATATATATTTCCATTTGCTCTCTCTGTATATATATTATATTCTATTTATATATAGTGGATATTATAGTATGGTCCCTATATACCGTACAGTGGCCACGTGGGGGCCTTCATTGCAGGATGGAGGTGTAATGACTGCTGTTTGTGTGTGTGGGGAGGGGGGTCAGTGCAGGAATAGCAGAGAGGGCTGCAGGGTAGGATGGTGGCGCAATGACGGAATTGTGTGTGTGCATCAATACAAGAATAGCTGCGGATGCAGCCGAGCTGTGTAAAAGGTGTGTTCTGTACCCTCGGCACTCACACTACGTTAATGTATGATTTCCTGGTGTCTCTTCCAATTAGCCCTGAGTCACTCTGTCTCCAAAATTCTGGGATAAGGGCCAAAAATATTGGAGTACAGGAAAGAGGGAGAAGGAAGGGAGAGGCAGAAGGTGGTGAGGGAGGGAGTGAGGGGGGGGCGGGGGAAGAGTAGGAAGAGGGAAAGGCACAGGTTACTGCACCAGTCCTGTTGATACAGGTATGGCACTCAAAGCAAACAAACTGAAGAAAGCTATGGGATCAATATATATATACACACACACACACTGAATGTTTGCATATATGTGTGTGCAGGGTCTATTCATGAATCCTCTTTGCGCCATTGTCTTCGGTGTCTGCGTTGGTCTGTGACAATATGGGGTATTTATGGAAGAAGTAAGAGTCTCTTGAGCTGGAGTTATATTTGCTTGTTGGCGCAGGTGTGTGTATTCAGTAATGTGCAGCTTACGGCTTCCTCTGTCACCTTCAAGGTGGTGTAGGAAGTGTGGTAGCACACAAATATAGTGCACACAGGCACCAAATTCTACAACCTTATAAATACTCTTAATAAATATGGCACGAAACAAACAACAGTCACATTTCTGAGACGCAAAGGCTTCCTTGCAAACCCACTTCTGCATACGTAGAACCGCCTGTGTGTATATGGGGCGGCGAAAGGGTTAAAGATCCCTTCTGGCTCTTCTCCTTTCATTACATTCTCACGGTCTCGTGCTAAAGATATTTAATTACTGCCAGTGCTTCAATTTCTTATTAAAAAGGACACTTCACAAAACTTTGATTGAACTGTGTGTGGGTGCGGACTTGTATGGATGTAGTTGTGTGTAGTAGGGTGCATGTGTGTACGTTGTAGTAATGTGTGTGTCTGTGTTGTAGTGTTTGTGTAGTTGTGTGTATCTGTTACTTACTATCTGTCTGTTCTGAATCTTAAGGAAAATCCGACCTATAAAGGGGACGCACCTGAATCTAAATCGGGATCCACGGTTGCAGTGAGTTTGACCCCCAAATACTATAACAGAAGAAACTCCAAACCCCTAATCCCAACCCTATACCAGAATAAACACCAACCTAATAATATAATCTCTTTAAACCCTATAACATAATCCTATCCCAAACCCTAAAAAAAACCTCATAGCAGAAAAAAAAAAAATAATCCCAACGCTATAACACAACAACCCTCTCTCTCTCTCTTCCTCTCTCGCACACCCTCGTCCCTTTCACTCTCCCTCTGACCGGCTCTGTCCTCTCAGGTAGTGAACATTCGTCCCAGCCGTAGAAACGCTGGGGAGAAGGTTAAATACCGCCTGGTGGCGGTGCCCCATGGGAATGACATTGCTTCTCTCTTTGAGCTGGATCCCACCACTCTGCAGAAGACCGATTCTTTCGTCCCCAGGTAACCAACCTCCAAACTGGGACCAGCCTGGAGGGACCAAGTATCAGAGGCAGGGGGGGAGAAGCGGTGTCATTGTAGGGTCAGCGGAAGCGGCCAGACCCACGTGGGTCTAATAGCTAGGTCCACTGTCTGCCTAATAATGCCTCCCAAACGTAGCTCAAAAAGTATGGGAGCTGGGAATAAAATCCAGTAGTCAAATCGGATGGGGGGTAAGGAAAAGGGTACAAGGTCAGTTGAGTGGTATTTATTTATTTTTTTATTTATAAAAATGTTTTACCAGGAAGTATAACATTGAGAGATACCTCTCGTTTTCAAGTATGTCCTGGGCACAGAGTTATAAAAAATACATGGCTACATTAAAAGAACAGAGGTTATACAGTGAATTCACAGACATTTCATAGGACAGATAGAGTTGGAAAATTGGGTACAGGGGATAAAGGGCATATGAGTTTCAGATAGAAATAGAGCAGCTTTAACATCAACCAATATCAGCAAACGGTTCACACCCTTTGGCTGCGCCAAAGGCAGTGCGCTTTTGGGGCAAAGCAGATGCACAGTGGGGTGGGTGGCTGAGATGCAGCTGTGAAGAAAAGCTCTTTGTGTCCTCATGGCTCGTTAACATTCCAGTGGGTGGGGTTGACGTTCCACAGAGAACAAACAAATGTTAACCCTTAGCACGCTGGTCCTTTGCAGAGGGGTGCCGCTCTTGGGGAGCACCATCAGGCTGTGCGCCTTTATAGAGAGTGGCGGCAAAAAAAAACCTTTTCTATATTAAAAGATAGTCTAGAAGAATTAGCATTTTCTATATATAATTAGAAACAAAAAAAGGTTATAAAAAAGGGAGAATATTCTGGATCTCATGACAGTCCTAGAACAAGGTGCGGTCTCTTCTCTAAAATACGGTCTAGAACAAGAGGAGGTTTATGGATAAAAATAATGGGTGTTTATAAACTGGTGATGGTTCTGTAGCTAGGAATGTGTTTTCTAGATAAAAACTCATCTGGAACGTGAGAGTGTTTTCTAGATCAAAGGAGTTTGCAAACAAAGTACTGTTTTATAGATCGCAAGAAGTTTGAAGGAGTGGCTGTTTTCTAAATAAAATTTCTAGAACAAAGTGTGAGGTCTTGTTCAATGAGGGGATTCAAGTGTGTGAAAAAGCCTTTCGATGAGGATTTGAAGGCAGAGTTAAATACTTGGGGTATACAGAACAGATCTCCAGGGCTAGGGGAGGATCTAGAGCTCATGTTTATCCTCGCTGGTTTCAGGAACTCGTTCGTGAGGTTACGGCACCTCTGCACCAACACATGGATTCAAAGCACCAATGTGCCCATAGATGTGGACGAAGAGAGACCCATCCGCCTCATGGTACGTTCCAAATTGTTCCCTATAATACAGTACCTCCTATTACTCCATATAACCACTTCCTAAAACTCCTCCTACATCTCCATATAACCACTCCCTACAACTTCTCCTATTGCTTCATATAATTGTTCCCTATAAATCCTCCTATTGCTCCATATAACTCCTATTGCTCCATATAACCTCTCCCTCTTTCTCCCTCCCACTGTCCTCCCTTTCCATCCCCCTCTCTTCCTCTCGTACTCTCACCTTTCCCTCTCAGGTGGGTACGTGCCCCACTAAGGAGGATAAGGAAGCCTTTGCTATAGTCTCTGTGCCTGTGTCTGAGATTCGTGACTTGGACTTTGCCAACGATGCCAGCTCAATGTTGGCAAATATTGTGGAGCGTTTCAACGAGGGGTTCATCAGCCAGAATGATCGCAGGTACAGTACAGGGGGGAACAATGGCACTTTAACCCATCTGCTTACAGGACATTGCACTTTCCTACATAGAGCCGACTGTGTACTCAGCACTGTACCCAGAGTCGTGCTGGCACAGTACATCCATATCCTGCAGAGCTTACTATCTAATTTGAATGCCACAGGGAGATGCACCGACTTGCACAAAGTCACAAGAGCGGACAGTGGGACTCTAACTGTCTCCGTTCATCCAACTGAGTTCACCCATGTCAGTGGCAGTATTCTTAATACTGAGTTACTCCTAAAGTGTATATATAATATATATATAGTTCCATCCATGTACATACTGTAGTGCTTTACAGAAGTAACACGTGACATAATAGGGATAAGCACTTCACACATAAAAATAGACAGGAAGAGGAGTCCCTGCCCAGAAGAGCTTACAATCTAAGTGCTAAGTGGAGAGAACGTATAGAGACAGTAGGAGGGTGTTATGGTCAGTGCGTATGCAAGGGGTTATGGTAAATGCATATCAGATGTATAGTATCAGCCAAGGGAGCTACCCAAATGCATGATTAGAGAGGTGTGTTTTAATGTAACCCCCCCTGCCCGGCTCCTGGGGCGGTTACAGCGGTGTCTCTTATATTGGCTACTCAGAAGGCATTTCCTTATCAGGGTGCAGGATTCCTGCGGCTGGGCGATGAGGTAATAAAGATAATAATGATGGGCGACGGGAAGTTTTTTAGTACAAACAACACTCTTTATTGTCACTCCTTTAACTAGGGCTTTTCTCACTCATCACTGTAAACATATTTACAGATGACCGTTTCTTTCCAGTTGTTTGTACTCTTATTTCTTGCATGCCCGGGTGCCCTCGCTTAACCCCCTGGGGAGGTGTGGACTCTTGGACGTGCTTGGATTAACTGACCTGTCCCTGTTCTGTATAACGTCCGTTAGGTCTTCTCACTATGAGCCCCTTTTCAGACCCTGACAGTGGGTATATATCCCGCTCCGCTGTCTGAACTGCCACTTCTAGACACACTAGTACTGGAGACCTGCCTGTAGAGCAGGTCCTGTTGCGCCCTGAAATACTCCTCATGGAGACCCCTGTAGCGTGCATGCCTCCTCTCCTGTCCTTGGACATATCTCGGGGCTTTACCTGACGGAGCACTGTCCCTGCCTAGATTATAATAAACGGGCTGATCTTTCTTGCATACTCATCACTCATAGACTCATTCCTGTACCCTATATACAGAGGCCCCAGCAACCCCCCTCTAGAACCTTCTCTTTCCTATATATAGCTCCCGTGATGTCCCTGTCTCCAGGCAGCAGTGGGCGGAGCTTAATACTTGCTTACTCACCCATGTTCCATATAATAGGTAATCCCAGGCAGGCCTGCACAACTCCAGTCCTCTAGGGCCGCAGACAGGCCAGGTCTTCATGATATCCCTAGTTCAGTCATACTGAGCCACTAATTGAGCCAGCTGTGCTGAAGTAGGGATAGCCTGAAGACCTGGCTTGTTTGCCGCCCTCGAGGAATGGAGTTGTGCAGGCCTGGTATAGGGGGTTACATAAGGTGGAGAGAGAAGGGTGCTAGTCGGATATTGAGGGGCAGGGCTGTATCCATTCTTCCACTCCATTTGTTTGAGTGATGTATGAGTCTTTTGTATTGCTTGCTTATGATACGTGTACGCACAAGTATGTTTGCCATTAATATTTGTGTATATATTAGGGTGACCAGATGTTCTGTTTTTTTCCGGGATTCTCCTGTTTTTTCGGCTTGTTCTCCAGTGACGTTTTCAAAACGTCCTGGTTTTTACGCGCCAATCACGTATGCGCTGTCGGAAAGCGCTGATCCTGTGCCTGCGCGATCGACTCAGTGGTCCCCACACACACCCACCCACATGCCACCCACTTTTCACTTACACACACCTGATGCTTTCCGACCTGCACAGCACTCACACAGACTGACCTGCACAAGACTCGCAGCCACTAGCCAGCAGACGCACACTGTCCAGCATAGACTATCACACACTCACTGCTAGTACAGATTCACAAACACTGAGAAGCATACTCACAGATACTAACTTACACAAATTGTTATACACACTGACCAGCAGACTCACACTCCTAGCACACATTCTCTCGCACTCAATAACCAGCACAGAGCACACCGCTACTGACCTACACACATACACACTGACCAGCACAGATCACACAGCTACTGACCTACACACACTGACCAGCACAGCTATGGACCTACACACTGACCAGCAAAGCACTCGCATACTGACCAGTATAAACTCAGAAACTGACCAGCACACTTCCCACATACACAGTAATGCACAGACTCTGACACACATACACAAAGACTGACCATCACATGCACAGACTGACCCACTGACCTGCAGGGACCACCTCCTACAGGAGAATCAGGTGAGCCCAGAGGAACCACCCAGAGGAGCGACCATGTGAGATTTGGCTGCTCACAGGCGCCCTCTGTGTCCAGATCTGCAACTACAGGTTTCTCTCAGAGGAGCTCTGTTGTGGCTACTGCTACCCCAAATATCTCAAATCAGACAAGCATGCAGGAAATTGCCCTCCTGCCCTCAGGCCAGCCTGCCCCTGTGTATGACCCAACATCAAGTCACACAGACAAGTAACTTGAGGACTATGAAATCAACCAACTTAACAACAAAGGAAATCACCCGCCTTCTGATCGTTATGGAATATTTTAATGGAAAGATTATTATCCAGCAGAACATCGAAGCAGGGATATCCTTAAAACCTGAGATGCAGGTGGCCCTTGAGGACTGGAGTTGTCAATCCCTAATGTAGACAAATTGAAAGAATTTGCAGAATGTGAAAACTTCTTCATCATGTATTGGTTCTTTAAGAAGAATTTGAGTACAAAATGGACTGGGGATGGACCGTTTTGACACAAGAAGTAATCACTGATTTTGGTTTGTTGCAAATTGCATCTTAATGCAAAGATAAATAAAGAAAACTGATTACCAAAAAGACAAAAACAATCAATATCACGAACCTAAAGAATAATAGCAAAGAATTTCAACTAAAGCTAAAAAAAAAAAGGTTTCAGTTTACTTGAGATGACAAACCATTATGAAAAACATGAAAATTAGAGCTGAAAGCGCAGAGAAAACTGGAGGAATAATCGTTAACAAAAAACAGGATAAGAAAATAGCAGATGAGATGAAACCGTTGCTGATGTAACAAAAAGAAATGGAGCAATCTGGTGAATATGGTGAAGAAGCCTGCTGAAAATAACAAAAGTATAAAAAACAAATTAAGCAGCGACTTATGATTGGGAATAAGGATATCATTACACTGAAATAGGACAATACATCAACAATAAAAGACTGTGCTCTTGTAAAGATATAGGAACTTGTATGAGAACGTCTGCAGAAAACTGTACAAGATAGCACAGGGCACAATCAAGCAGCTGAAGAGTGAGAAGAAACCACCAATGATGTACCATCCAGGACATCCAGAAGATGTAGCAAAGTCAATAAAATCCATGAAGAATGGAAACACCCCAGAGGAAGATGGAATAATTACGGAAATCTTGAAGGGAGCTGGGGAAGAAGTAGAGAAAATTATTGCAGAGCTCTTTTTATATCCTAAAGAACAGGAACATTCCAGAACAGTGGAGCAATGCCTGATCTTTCCTCTCCCAAAAGAAAGGAGACAAAGAAGATCCCAAGAACTACACACGAATCTGACTATTTGAAATCACTTCCAAGATTTTTACGAAGATACTCCCTAATTGGACTTTGCCCGACCTAAAGAACACGCAGCGTTTTGCAGTATGTACAAAATAATGGACCACATCCAAGTTGTACAAGAAGTAATGAATGCTATCTGCCACTCAGGTCCTAGTGTAGGACTGTCAAGCATACGGCCCGCTAGACCCTTCTGACCGGCCCGCATTTTAGGTACCGGGACATGAGGAGAGCTGGTGTGGGAGAGAGGCCTGTGCGGCTACCACACAGACAGAGCTGGAACTCTCGCGAGACTTGCAGGGCCTGGTTAGCCTTTGTGTGGGAACCTGCTGCAGTCAGGTGCAGTAGCAGCATGGAAGAGACAGCACAGACCCCTCCCCCACACCAGCACAGGTCCCTCCCCCACACCAGCACAGGCCCACCCCCAACACCAGCACAGGCCCCTCCCTCAAACAGGCCCCTCCCCCACACCAGCACAGGCCCCTCCCCCCCACAGGTCCCACCCCCACAACTCCCGTTACCACCCCCACACCCCCCGCACAGTTCCCTACCCCACACCAGCCCACACAACCCTCTCCCACACCAGCAACAAGGGCCCCCCCCCCCCCACACTGGTCCACCCCCACACAGGTCCACCTCCCCACCAGCACAGGTCCCTCTCCCACACCCGCCAGCACAGGTCCCTCTCCCAGCACCACGACATCGGGTCCCTCCCCCACACCAGCACAGGCCCACCCACCGCACCAGCACATCCCCCTCCCCACACCAGCAACAAGTCCCTCCCCCAACAACCAGCACAGGCCCCTCCCTCAAAACAGGCCCCTCCGCCCACCAGCACAGCCCCCTCCCCCCCACACGGTCCCACCCCCACACAGGTCGGTCCCACCCCCCACACCAGCACAGGCCCTCCCCCCACATCCAGCACACCCCCCCCCCACACCAGCACAAGTCCCTCCCCCAACACCAGCACAGGCCCCTCCCTCACACAGGCCCCTCCCCCACACCAGCACAGGCCCTTCCCCCACACAGGTCCCACCCCCCACACCAGCACAGGTCCCTCTCCCACACCAGCACAGGCCAATCCTCCACATCAGCACAAGCCCCTCCTACTATGTGTTATATGCGTATTGTGAAAATGTATGGCCCGAATTGAAATCTAATCAAGCCCCTCATATGAAATTAGTTTGACACCCCTGCCCTAGAGCCACCCTCCCTCCCCTCCCCTCATTGCCTGTATTGCTGCAGCCAATCCCAACCCCTCCGCGGCTGCCCGAACCTCCACCCAATCACAGAACAGCCCCGCCCCCAGTAGTGACATTGGCGTGGCTCACCCAATCAGGGCCGTTGACAGGGGGGGGGGGGGGAGAAGAGAGTGTCAGGACAGCTCCACATCCCGTTGCTGGGCCTCAGCTTCCCCTCCTCCTGCAGCAGGCCTTCCTCCTTTGCCGTTGCAGCCTCCCATGTAGGCCCCGCTCCTGAAGTTCGTGCGTGGACTTGCACCGCTTCGAAGGTGCGCAATGGTGGGAGGAGATGTGATGTGCATAGGGGTGCCAGGTGTCCGGTATTGAACCGGACAGCCCGATATTTGATTACTCTGTCCGGTAAATAATGAGATATTACCGAACATGTATGTGTATGCCGGTATTACCTCTCTGGACTTAGTAACCAATCGTGGGATTTCCCCTGAGATGGGATAGAGCAGGGCTCTCCCTGCTAGGGGCTGGGCAGCTTCTCTCCATCCTGATTGGCTGCTCGCTGTGTAATGCAGCCAACAGGATGGAGGTGGCAGGAGCCTGGGGAGGGGCCAAAGAGCAGAGGAAAAGCATGGAGCAGAGCGAGGTGAGGCTGTGTGCTGTGTGGCCTTGTTCTGGCCTGCCCTTATGCGTTTTGTGTCCGGTGGTGTGTTTTATTGTGTACTTGTACTGTTGTGTGTGTGTGTGTTGTTGTGTGTGTGTGGGGGGTGTGTGTGGCGTGGTGTGGGTGTGTGTGGGTGTGTGGTTTGTTCATCGGCGGTCCTGTGGGGCGTGATTATAAGAGAGCGGGGGGGGGCGGGAGAGGGTGTGGAGGTGATGGAGTATGAGGTAGAGTAGGCAGGTGGGGGGGGGTGATGAGGATGGAAGGTGAAAGGGTGGAGGATGATAACGGGTGGTGGGGGTGAGACAGATGAAGGAGGAGAAGTCGTGGTGACAGTGATGAAGGGGAGGGTGAGGTGAGAGAGGATGAGGGATGGGGGGATGAACGAGGATGTAAAGGAGGGTGTGGAGGATGCAGGGGAGGGGTGAGTATTATAAGGGGCAGAGAGAGAGATGAGGAGTGGTGCAACTTTTCACCATTTGTGTGTCCAGTATTTTTGTTGGGCATGCCACCTGGCAAGCCTAATGTGCAGGGGAGAGAGATGTGTGTGCAGGGAAGGTGGGGAGGGAGGGGGGGAGAGGAGATGTGATGTGCAAGGTATTGTGACTGTGCAGGAGGGGGGTATGTGATGTGCTATGGGGGGAGATGGTGATTGCAGGTGGGGGGAGATGAGATGTGCAGGTGGGGGGGTAGTGAGCTGTTAGCCGGGTCTCACAAAAAACGGAGTGACCGCGAGGCTGAGTGCTGGGGAGTTAGTGCCCTCCGACCTACACACCTCGTAACCACCTGCCTGCCGGAGTGCCAGGGTATGGGTCGTGTAAGCCACCGGTTCAGGATAGGAGAGGTCAGGGTGTGGTTGTGATACTCGCTCGTGGTCTGGGATAGGGAAGGTAGAGAATCACTGTATCCGTTAGTCAAGGGAGAGAGATGCGTTGGGCTCCAGAAGCAGCCCGGTCTAGGGGTCAGAGAAGGCGAAAGTCCCAGTTAAAGCTGGGTCCAGCACAAAAGACCAAGACAAGAATCACGGCAGGAAGCAGGAGCTTGGGCAAGCACACGATACCACAAACAGAAGTTTATGCTCATTGTCCAATTTGCTGTGAGGCAAGGCTGACGCATATAAGCATCAGATAGCCCATGAGAGAGCAGCAACAAGGCTGTGAGCAAGAGTCAGAACATAGGCTGTCCACTGATAGGAAGGGTCGGGGTTGTATCGCAGGGGGGGAGTAGCTGAGGGTATAACCCGTTGCGTGGCCTGTGTTAGTGCGGCGAGCGCGGATGTAGTCCTATCAGGTCTAGGCAACCATGACCCGCGCGTTTTACTCACGGCGGGGGCTGGCTGGCCGAAAGACCGATCCTGTAGGCTTGCGGGCGCTTGCGGTAATTTGTATTGTGTGGGTCACCGTCATGGGACACATCTCACTGGGAGGTCTGGGACCGAAGATCATCCTACACGTAACCACCCCACCCTTCGGCAGGCTATCTCCTGGCTGGCCCTAGGCGGATGGCTTATGGAGTGAAACCTCTGGGAGAAAAGGCCCGAACGAAGCTCTAGGGGCGTACCTTCAGGATCCCCTGGGATTCACAACGAGTTCTCCATCGAGAACCGTAAGCCCTCCAATGACCACGGTATTGAAGCCCTCCCTCCTGGTATTCTGGAATACCAGGACGGTTCTGGACGTTCCACTTCTTGCTCTCCTCTCACCAAGAGTAGGTTCCGAGAGAGCACAACGGACACGCGAGAGCATCGTGACGAGCGGCGATCTGTGTATGAACGGTTTTGAGTAGTGAAGTGGGACAAAAACTGCGGCATCTCATGGATGCTGGCAATCGTAGCCAGTAGGCCACCCGATTGACTTTCTCAACGACGGGAATGGGTCAATATATCTTGGCTAATTTTTGCAAGAGGGGACCTTCAGCGGATATTCTTAGTGTGACAGCCATACCTTTGACCCCGTATTGCCATGTTGGTGTTGCACGACGATGCCATTCAGCCTGCTTTTTCTGCATGAGACTGCCTTTCCTGATATGCAATCTGTAATCTTTCCCCATGACTCTTGTAGGAGGAAATGAGATTTTTAACCCCTAAGGCGATGCGAGCCAGGAAATGTCATGTATTAGATATAAAGCATTTAAATCTTCATAATCTCTTCCAAAACAAAAACAGCTTGTTGAACTCATAGGACCCAAAATCCACCAAAATACTGATGGATGTCTACCGCTAGTGAAACGTCCCTAAACCCACTGCTGTAACGGAGAGGCGATCCGCCCCCACCAATAGCCTATACATAGGTATGTCTTGTATCGCGGTAGTTCTAAATGGCGTGATGAGCGAGACTAAAGTGGTAATAAAAGTGTCAGCTATGAATGAGACAACATAATGATGAGGTTACTCACTGATGAGACCATGGGAGTTCCTGTGTTCGGCGTTCTCCTACCAGAGGGTTTCAGCATACAAAGGGCGTAAGAGGCCGTGCAGCTTGCCTTGGAAAACTTATGACCATACTGCAAATGTCTAGTTACAAAAATGTATTAAAGGCACATTTAAAAACAGTAAGAGAACACTCACGCGATTCGCGTGGTCACCCACGCTTTATCAAAGCGTGGGTGACACCGCGAAACGTGTAAGAGTGTCCTCTTACTGTTTTTAAATGTGCCTTTAATACATTTTTGTACTTAGACCTTTGCAATACTGGTCATAAGTTTTTCCAAGGCAGCTGCACCGCCTCTTACGACCTTTGTACCCATGACTCTTATAGATGTAGGATTCTGTTATCCGCTACTGGTACCCCGGATCCTGCAGTAGGGAGAGCTTAGGGATGGAAGCCGAAGTTGGTAAAGAATGGTGAGTCCTGTATCGACTCATTACGAAGATTGTTGTGAGAAAATTCGGCCCAAGGCAAGAGATATATCCAGTTGTCCTGATTGTCAGAAATGGAACAAAGGATGAAAATTCCACAGACTGATTTGTGCGTTCCGTTTGACCATTAGTCTGAGGATGATAGCCGGAAGAAAAGTGAAGAGAAATCCCTAGTTGTTTGCAAAAAGCCCGCCAAAACGTAGAGACAAATTGGGAACCTCGATCCGACACAACAACCTGGGGGACCCCATGAAGACGAAACACCTCCTTGATGAATACCTCAGACAATTTGAGGGCTTTGGGTAGACCCTTGAGGGGAATGAAATGAGCCTGCTAAGAAAAGCGGTCGATGACCACCAAAATGGTATTCCTACCCTACACAAATGGCACCCTACGCATTTCGTCAGGACGACTTCATCAGGGGACAACAATCACTACATACCACATGGTATATATAGGTTATTAGTCATCTGCACATAATTAGTTATTAGTCCAGTAGAATTTGCATAATTGCCTCAGTGATGACACTATTCACTATAGAGAATGTTTATAAGGAAAACAACATTGATCAATCCAATATATTTGTATGTATGTCTTTATTTATATAGCGCCATTACTGTACATAGAGCTTCACAGTAGTAATACATGTGACAATCATATAAATAACAAATAATACAAATAACATGTCATGGGAATAAGTGCTTCAGACATAAATGTAACATTGTAAAAGAGGAGTCCCTGCTCCGAAGAGTTATTTTAACTTAGATGATAGTCATATTAAAGAATCAATTTGAAATGATTGTATTTTTATATAAACTACAAGTTATGTATATAACTAAATTTGATACATGCCAAATTACCTTAGAAATAGAAAAAAGGAAAATAACAGAGGAATAAAATAAACTATATGAACTTTAAAGTTCATATATTGGAGTTTAAATTCTAGTTTGAACTAGAGCCGGATATTATGAGCAAAATGTGATCTTTATCAAGTAAAACTTACCCGCTAAACTGAAGGCTAAAGAATGGGGACCAATAATAGAATATAGAACTGGTGACGGCCGTGGTATGAACCATCTAAACGTGAAAAGGTTAATTACCCTTCTAATATGAGAATATATATGTGTTGTGAACTAATAATAATGTGATTGGTGAATTATTAAAGACAATGGGAGCTTGAGAGGGTAAATTATGACTAATAATTGGATCACTACGCATGATGCTCCAGTTTAGCACACTCCTAATCTGATGAGCCGATTGGTTATATTGAGTGATACATTTTGGTGCCTTCTCAGTAGTTATATCCCCTCCTTGCGTGTTTGTTTTTGTGCCTGGACCAAACTAGAATTAACTTTAGATTTTTCTAATAAATCGACACGATCCAGATGCTATTGGTCATAATTTACCCTCTCAAGCTCCCATTGTCTTTAAAAAGGCAAGGAACATTAAAACAATGTTAGCCCCAAGCAAGCTTAAATCAAATAATGCGGTCAGTGTAACAGCTAATATAAATAAGAATAAAGGTAACTTTTGCTGTGGAAGAAGTCGGTGCATAACCTGTAAACACCTAGGGAAAACAAATACATTTACATCCGTTTCAAATGGAACAACACATGAAGTGAATGACAAAATTAATTGCCTAACCACTCATGTGGTGTATTTAGTTTCGTGCCAATGCGGCTTACAATATGTTGGTCGAACATCTAGAGTATTGAGCACACGGTTTCTTGAACACCGGAGAAACGTAATACATGGGTCCCATTTGCATAGCCTCTCTCGACATTTCACATTGGCACATGGTAAAGATCCGTGCACACTTTCTATAATGGGGATTGAACACATCTCGCCTCTTTGATGGGGGGTGATAGGTTTAGGAGGGTATGTACAGTATTAGAGAGACCTACTGGATATATGTTCTGGGAACCCTGCGTCCAGGCCGACTCAATAACTGCATCAACGTTAGCACTGTAGTTTAAGTGGTCTAATCCTGTCCTACAACAAAGACTGTTTCCAGAGGTCTGGTTCGGATGTTGTTCGCCACGTTCCCTTTGGAGCTAATGTCTGGTCTGTGACATGCCTACTATTAACAAGATTATGCAGATGTAATGATGTATATGCACATTGTGTGGTATATGTTAGGTACATACTTCCACACTTGGGAGGAGGGAGTCTCTTCGCGTAGTGGTTAAATGGAACTTTACGTACTTTTATATCATTTTTAGACACTTAGTAGTTACCAGGAAACATTATAATTTACAGTTAATCTAGTCATCATAATAATACCTGATGACATTCAATTTATTCACATGCACTCATCAGGTCACACGACACAATATAAAATACACATACACTTAGTTTATTATAGATCATCACATATCACATTATTTAATAATTCACCAATCACATTATTATTAGTTCACAACACCTATATATTCTCATATTAGAAGGGTAATTGACCCTCTCATGTTTAGATGGTTCATACCACGCCCGTCACCAGTTCTATATTCTACTTTTTGTCCCCATTCTTTAGCCTTCAGTTTAGCGGGTAAGTTTTACTTTTATAAAGATCAAATTTTGCTCATAATATCCGGGCTCTAGAATTTAAACTCGAATATATATGAACTTTAAAGTTAATATAGTTTATTTTATTCCTCTGTTATTTTCCTTTTTTCTATTTCTAAGGTAATTTGGCATGCATCAAATTTAGTTCCATACATATCTTTTGTTTATATAAAAATACAATCATTTCAAATTGATCGTTTAATATGACTATCATCTAAGTTAAAATAATTGAGAATTTGAAGTAATACCAAATGTATTGGATTGATCAATGTTGTTTTCCTTATAACATTCTCTATACTGTAGTGGATAGAGTGTCATCACTGAGGCAATTATGCAAATTCTACTGGACTAATAACGAATTATGTGCAGATGACTATTCGCCTATATATACCATGTGGTATGTAGTGATTGTTAACCCCTGATGAAGTTGTCCTGACGAAACGCGTAGGGTGCCATTTGTGTGTCTAATTGCCACTTCACTGATCGCAAGCTGTGAGGCAGAGAGCTGAGAGAGCAGAGGATACAAGCTGAAAGTAACAGCGTGTACCAATGTTATCCGGGAAACTTTGCGGAGGAGATTTTGTTGCCGGAGGAGCCGGATTGCAGGCGACACGGTACACACATGCCACATCCGGTTGCGGTCAGAGTGGAGTGCCATATATATATATATATATATTGAAAGAGTCTGGGTTCTTGCAATCCAAGCAAATTTTAACCCAAGGCCCTAGTTTTGGTTTCTGACTCGCCTCGGATCTCACAATATTTCATCCCCCTTATGGCACCGGTGTTGGCAGGGGAAGGAAGGGAGTATTGGAGACTGCAGAGAGGAGCATAAAATAAATAATAATAAATGATGTCTTCATTTAATTATTTCTAAAAATAATAATTAATTTGACTGATTAGATAACAAGTTCAGTTATTAAGCACAAACAAACCACCCTCCATTCGACTTGTCTCAGTCAATCAATCCAATCCAGAATACTGTAGTTCCTCTATTTGAGTTTAGTTACCACCTGGGACTTGTAATATTCAGAAATATTGTATTTTTTTATCACCACCACCTGACCCGTCTCCTGTGTATCTTTAAACCAGTCAATCTGTTCCAGATGGTTTTACCAACAACTGCTGAACTATAATAACTAACACACCCTTATCTGTGATGGTGGTTGTATAAAAATAATATATATATATTACTACGTACTACTCTAGGCATAAAGATTGCAATCACCACCTGACCTTTCTCTGTCAGAATGTAGAAATATATATACATATATTTAGCTTGTCTGCCTGGACCAGTTAAAATTAATGGATATCCCGGCTTCAGTGCAGGTGGCTCAATCACAGGCGCAGTCGAAAACTGCATCACCTGTGCTGAAGCAGGGATATCCTTAAAACCTGACCTGTTGAGAGGTCTTGAGAACTGGAGTTGATCACCCCTGCTTTATATATATATATATATATATATATATATATATTCACTTTAATTTATTAGGTTACTGTGGGCCTGGTCAGCATATAAGCCAAGGTAATGAGTATATAGCGATCAGATCATGTGTAATTGCTTGCTGTAATCTCACAGTATAAACGCCAGCCCCACCCAGCCCTGCGGGAAACGCTCACATCTCTACATGCACAGCCGTGGTGAGAAGCCCTAACTACAATCCTGCCCCATACACTGCACGGCCCGTTAGAAGGGAGGAGTCCCCCTCTTAACCCATTCAGGCTGCTTCCAAATTATTTCCCTCCATTTTACATATCCCTATAGCCCCCCAGTCCCTATAGAAATTACCTCTATTCCTCTGCGGCCCCAGTTCCAGGGGGACCAGATTGTCCAACATTAAAAAAAATATCTCTAAAACAAATGACGTCACTTAAAAATAAATCTTATAATGGTATTTGTATAATAGCATCCCCAATTATGCTGAATTATTGATTGTACTCATGGTACAGAGCATTACTGCATTACCTTGAGCTACCGGTAATTTGCATTTACCAGTATATTTAAAATGTTTACTCTTTGATATGATCGATCACATAAAACCGTGCAGTGTTTATTCTTCCGGTTTTAAGTGAGTCCAGACGGGGAAAAGCTAAAAGCTGGGACATTTGAACAATTTTGAGTAAATGGTCGGGACCCCAGGACATTTATTGAAAAAACTGGACATCTGGTCACCCCACCCAGTGCCTATAAAAATGACCTTTACTTTGCCTCTATCCAGAGTTTCGCTGCAGAATTTTCCATGTAGCCTCAATCTCTATAGCAGGGGTAGCCAACTCCAGTCCTCGAGAGCTACCAACAGGTCAGGTTTTCAGGAGATCTCTGCTTCAGCACAGGTTGCTGTCAAAGATTGAGCCACCTGTGCTGAAGCTGAAGGGATATCCTGAAAACCTGCTCTATAGAAATCCCCTCTAAGGACCCGCTGCGGTCGGCGGCGTGTGCGCGCGCGCGAGCCACCAGCCCCTTACCTCCGCTGCCTCCTTCCGATGTGGCTGACTACGTACTGTGACGCGTCAGCCGGCCGGAGCTACAAGCTTCTGGTGATTTAGAAGCGCTGACGCGTCACGTGGTGCACGAGGCAGCCAATGAGGAGGGGAGGATGGGAGCTGTCTGGAGCTATGGGAGGGAAGCGTCTTGGTATGCATAGTGTGCCTGTGTGTGTAATGGCCCCTCCCCCCCACGTCATGGCCGCGCCCCCCCCACCCGTTTTGGTCACACCCCCCGCGCCGATACTAGTTGACTGCAGATCGCGGTGCAGTGACTTGCACGCGCCCCCGGCAAGCAAGGCGGCCGTGCGGGCGCATGCAGAGGGGCCTGAGCCTTACTTTCCCTGTGACACAGTCCCTACAGAAACCCCCCATTTTAAACCAAACCCCAAACTTAACCATCAAACCTACAAGCGGTTTCCAACCGCAGAGAAATATCCGTGGAGAATTCTTTCCTGAAGGACCTCTTAACTTTGGCCATCGTTCCGAATCCCCTAATAAACTCCCTTGTAAGACATGCTTTTGGATCACCTGCAGCGTCCTGATCTCATTTAGGGCCAATTCATTAAGTAGCCCCCAACTACAGCTGTACAGTATATTCTGTAGGATTTGTCCTTGTGACTTTTTGGGTTTCAGTTTTGGGGATAAACTTGCAAAGCTATTAAACATCTTGCATTGTGATGTGCTAGATGGCTGAGTGCTTTCAGAACAAATACTATATACATTGAGCTGCTTCTGTCGCACCCTATTTATTTAGGGTTATTTATAGGATGTGTTGGTTTAGGCCCTTTTATCAATAGGCCGTAACCTATTGTTAGTTCAGGGTATTGTTAAACATTTCCCTTATCTGCTCCCTGCACATTTGCCATGTAACAATGAGCATCCGTTGGCTACACAAACACAGATAAGAGCATGACCCCACTGAGCAACATATGTCAGATCTGTGATACTCGACATCATTATACAGCACAGCATGTTAATTATCAGTATATAGATACTCTTCATCATTAAACAGCGTGGTATGTTTATCATCAGTATACAGAGCTGATGACATGGGTGTCACATAAGTGCCTTTACATTGGCCTGGCTCTATATAAGTCGATGAGCTGAGCTGTTTGGGACTGAGAGGCACAGTACGGGGTGGTATACATAATTTAGGATGTATACGCCCCAGGGTACTGTTTCCAGTCTGGTCCTGTCGAACGCACAGGAGGCCTCTGTCTCTGCTATTAAATTGTCTCTGGTGATCTCTCTCTGAATGGTAAAAATCCCTAATCCTCCACACCCTTATGACTTCATTTTCTTCTGTCTGAGACCTGTATGGGGCGGGGAGAACAGGGATTAGAGAAAATGTAACCTTCTGCCAGCACATAGCTCCATAAAACCGCTCCCTATTTTCCTCCTATTTCCCAAAATAACGGCTCCCTATGACGACATCTATCGCTTTATGTAACTACTCCTATTATCCCATATAACCGCTCCCTATAACTCCTCCTATTGCCCCATATAACCGCTCCCTATAGCTCCTCCTATTGCCCCATATAACCACTCCCAGTAACTCCTCCCATTGCTCCATATAACTACTCTTTATAACGTCTCCTATTGCCGCATATAATGGTCCCCTATAAGTCCTCCTATTGCACCATATAACCCCACACTATAATTCCTTGACAACTGGGTTCTGTGTGCAGGATGGTGGGCATCTGATGGTAATGGGGTCATGTTATGTAGGATAATGGGTCTGTAGTAGTAATGGGTTCCTTTTGTACAATTGTTGGTCTCTTGTAGTAAGGGCATGCTATTGTAGGAAGCAGGGGGGGTGTCTCTGGTAGTAATGAGGTCTTGTAGTAGGATGCAGGGTCTTGTTGTAGGGGGGAGTCTCTTGTATTAATAGGGTCCTGTTGTAGGATGGCGAGTCTCTGGTAGTGTAAAGTCCTGTTGTTGAATGGGGGAGGGGGACGTTTACTACTTTAGGATCCTGTTGAAAGATGGAGGAATCTCTTTTGGTAATTGGGTTCTGTTGTAGGATAAGGGCTCTCTGGTAGTAATGGGATTGTGTTGACTCTCTCTCTCTCTGTAGATTTGCCATCAAGCTCCTGGAGGATCTGGTCTTTTTCGTGGTGGATGTTGCCAATAATGGTCAGAATGTTCTGGACATCATGATCATTAAACCCAACCGGGAGAGGCAGAAACTGATGAGAGAACAGAACATCCTCAAGCAGGTGAGAGGTTAGGTGGGAATGTGGGTCAATGAATTCTGTTCTTTGGACTCTGTTACTTTGCATCTTCGGTTGGGTTCTTAAGGTTCCTCCCTTTTAGATTCAGTTTGGTTCTCCTGCCTGGGTTCCTTCTCTTTGTTCTGTTAGTTTTCTTGTTCGGTTGGTTCTATTCTTGGTTATGTCTCTTTGCTTCTGTTGTTCTCTCCTTGCGTTGGGTTTTTGAGGTTCTTCTCGTTTGGTTCCATTGGTTCTTTTGCTTGGTTCTGTCCATTGGTTTTTCCCCAGCTGTTGAGTTGTGATATTTGGGCTCTCTTGGCTCATATTTTACAGTGTTGCCTTGATATTTATAAAATATTTTACCAGGAAGTAATACATTGAGAGTTACCTCTCGTTTTCAAGTATGTCCTGGGCATAGAGCTGGGCATAGTCTCTTGGTTCTCTTCTCTGAGTAATATAATTTGAGTTCTTCTTGGGTACTGATGTTTGGGCTTTGCTGGTTCTCATACAATTCTCTCCTTCTTTAGCTTCCCCCATTTTATTTATTTTCCTCTTTATCCCTTATCGTTCTCCTTTCTTTCTTTCTTTCTTTCTTTCTTTCTTTCTTCCCTCATTTTTAAGTGTTTGCCCTCTTCATGCATTCTTCTCTCCCCTCTCTTGTGTCTGGGCCACAAATGATTTATTAATGGTAGAGCGAACGGCTCAGGGAGTAAAGACCCTGGCACGGAGTTTGAAGCCGGGGAACCTGGTTCAATTCCCAGTGTCGGCTCCTTGTGACCGTGGGCAAGTCACTTTATCTCCCTGTGCCTCAGGCACCAAAAATATAGACCAGTGATTTCCAACCTTTTTTGTTTGGAGGAACCCTTGAAGTATTTAGAAAAATCTCGGGGAGCCCCTCTCTGGCTGACACATATTAGGTTCGAGTGGGGTCAGTCACAACATTTCACACCTCACGAGCCACCTCTATTTCCCACCCTCTACCCATGTATTTCTCTCCCATCCATCTCACTAACTATCCCCCCTCCCGCCTCGCATGTATTTATCCCTTGCGTCTCACTCTTACTCCCTCTTTTCCTCACTCACTCACTCCTGCCCCCCTCTCTTCTCTTACTCGCCCCTACCTTCCGTCAATTACCCCACTCTCAATCCACCCTACAAAATACATACCAAAAAAAACCACCACCAGGGGGGGTCTGTGGTCCATAGGAGGAACCCCTGAGACTGCTTCAAGGAGCCACTGATATAGATTGTAAGCTCTACGGGTCAGGGACTGTGTCTGCAAAATGTCTCTGTAAAGCGCTACGACAAAAAACAATAGCAGCGGTATACAAGAACAAACAATTATTATAACCTGTTTTCCTCATTCAGATCTTTGGGATCCTAAAGGCTCCCTTTAAGGATAAGGGGGCTGAGGGTCCTCTTCTGAAGCTGGAGGAGCTCTCTGACCAGAAGAACGCTCCGTACCAGTACATGTTCAGACTCTGCTACCGGGTCCTGCGTCACTCCCAGGAGGATTATAGGAAGAACCAGGTATGGGGAACCCAGGACGTTGGCCTCACCTTCATTATATTGTGGAATCTGGACCTCATCTGTGTTATAGGGTGAAATCTGGACCTCATGTTCATTATGAGGTGCAATATGCACGCATTATGATTTCTATATGAGGCATATTATCACACCCCAACACCGGGGAATGTATGATATCCCACATCATCTCATGGGTCAGGTCCCTTTTGGTCTCTTGCCACTTAAGTCACTAACACACCTTCTCTTTGTTTCCTCTATTTCTCTTATTTCCTCCCTTCGTCCTCTCCCTTTCTTTCTTATATTCCGTCATCTTTCATTTTTTTTACACTCTCTTCTCTGCGTCTCTTCCTTTCACCTCTACATCTCTTAACGTTCTTCTCTTATATCTTTATCCCCGTTCCCTTTTCCCCCTCACTCCTTTTTCCTCCATCCATCCCTAACCCCTCTAACTCTCTCTACCCCTATCTCTCTCTCTCTTTTCCTCCATCCCTCCCTCCCTCCCTCCCTCAGGAGCACATAGCCAAGCAGTTTGGGGTCATGCAGTCCCAGATCGGCTATGACATCCTGGCTGAGGACACTATCACTGCTCTACTCCACAACAACCGCAAACTCCTGGAGAAGCACATCACCAAAACCGAAGTGGAGACCTTTGTCAGTCTGGTCAGAAAGAACCGGGAGCCGCGGTGAGTCTCAGCCAATGTCACTGCCCTACTCTTTACCAGTCATGGACCCAATGATCATTGTCCTTTTCAGATGGTGGATAGGTGAATAGGCCTCTTAAATTAACCCTGCTTACGACACCCAGAACTCTCTTATCAAACTTCGGTGGATGGGCCATTGGAGGTATGGTGGAGATCTGGCAGGCCTAGTGGTAACTGCCTTTGAAGTGGGTGAAACCACCGCAGTTACAGCTCCCTGTGACACTGCACATCAAAGTAGTCGCAAAAATTAGACACTGCGATACGATGTTTTAGAGATTTTTTTTTTTTGTTCGCAATATCCCCCTTAACTAGAACATCACAAAAAAAGGATACCTTGAACATTTTGTGTTGACCCTCCCTTTCTTCAGTGCGTTCACCCGGTTTGTCACTGCAGTGGCCCAACACAGCCAGACCCACAAATGTTATTATTTAACATGGCCTGCAGCAATTTTACAGGAGTTCTGTCCTGTATCTCCCCTTAACCCTCTTCTAGGTTCCTGGACTACCTCTCTGACCTATGCGTGTCCAATCATATTGCGATCCCGGTGACACAGGAACTGATCTGTAAGTGCGTCCTGGACCCCAAGAACAGTGACATCCTCATCAAGACAGAGTGAGTAAACTGGAACTCTGTATGATGTCATACATATTTACGACCTCACCTGTACATAGTTACATAGTAGATGAGGTTGAAAAAAGACATGCGTCCATCAAGTTCAACCTATGCAAACTTTAGACAACAGATACTTTATCCTATATCTATACTTACAGTATAGTGATCCAGAGGAAGGCAAACAAAAAACCACAGTGATACATCATCCAATGATCTCTCATAAGGGGGAAAATAAATTACTTCCTGACTCCAAGAATTGGCAATCAGATTAATCCCTGGATCAACATCCTTCTCATGTTTACTTATTTGCTATATCCCTGTATACCTTTCCTTTCTAAAAAGATGTTCAACCTTTTTTTGAACAAATCTATTGTATCTGCCATCACAGTCTCCATGGGTAATGAATTCCACATTTTAACTGCCCTTACTGTTAAGAACCATTTGCTTTGTTGCTGGTTAAATCTCCTTTCCTCCAACCGAAGGGGATGGCCCGTGTCCTTTGTACTGTCCTTGGGAGGAATAGTTCTTTTGAAATCTCCTTGTACTGTCCCTGAATATATTTGTATATACAGTAGTTATCATATCCCCTCTTAGACGCCTCTTTTCTAATGTAAATAAATCTAATTTAGCTAGCTTCTCCTCATAAGTTAGATTGTTCATCCCCTTTATTAATTGGTGGCTCTTCTCTGCACTCTCTCTAGTTTTCCATAATGTCTTTTCTAAGGAGTGGTGCCCAAAATTGTACTCCATATTCAAGGTGTGGTCTTACAAGGGAGTAATGCTTTATAAAGGGGCATAATGATGCTTACTTCCCTTCCATCCATTGTCTGTTTAATGCAAGATAAGATCTTGTTTGCCTTTGCAGCTACTGCATGACTTTGGGCACTATTGCTAAGCCTGCTGTTAACCAGCACTCCTAAATCCTTCTCCATCGAGGATTCTCCTAATTTATCCCCATTTAATTTGTAAGTCCCCTGTTTATTCTTGCTTCCTAAATGCATAACCTTACATTTATCTGTATTAAACCTCATCTGCCATTTACCTGCTCAAGTTTCCAGTCTCCAAGTCCTTCTGGAGAGAAATTACATCCTGCTCTGATTCTATCTACTACCTTACACAATTTAGTATCATCAACAAAGATGGAGACTTTGCTCTCTATGCCAACCTCAAGGTCATTAATAAACAAGTTAAAAAGCACGGGTCCCAGTACCAATCCCTGTATCGTCTGAATATATAGGTTATCAGATTCAATTACCTCACACATATCTTCTGATCATATATGATGTCGCTAGCTTCAATAACCTCAGACATATCTTCTGATGATATGATGTCATGACCTTTTTATGACCTCAGAAATAGTTTCTGATATGTGATGTCATTAACTTTTGTGATCTGACATGTATCCTTAGATGATATATGATGCCATCAACATTCATAACCTCACATGTATCTTCTGACTATATGATGTCATCAGCTATCACAACCTCATAAATATATTTTTCTGACATACTGTATGATGTCTTTAGTGTTTTGTAACTTCAGAGGTCTCTTCTACATAATACATCCCATGTCATGTTCATTGTTTTAATCACAGGTGTCATGATGATGTCATAATATACTTTTCTAGAAATGACCTGACCTCATGAAATATTGTGACCTCACAAATAATCTTGTGATGTCATAAGCTTTGATGACCTCACAGGTGTCATAATGATGTTATAAGCGTTGTGTGTCACTTCCTTAACCAGCGTGTCTTCTGCAGGCTGAGGCCGGTGAAAGAGATGTCTCAGTCTCCGGAGTATATGAGTATCGAGTACTGTGAGGAAGAGGTGTGGCTGACCTGGACAGATAAGAATAACGACCCCCATGAGAAGAGCATCCGACAGCTGTCCCAGGAGGCGCGGGGCGGGAATGGTCACGATGAGAATGTGCTGACGTACTACAGGTGAGATATATAGCAAAACAAAAATACTAAAACCAGCGCTAGACCAAATTATTAAACAGTGCGGTGCACCAATTACATATATATATATATATATAAGCAGCCTGGTAATTCTACTATGGGAACTATCTCAAAAGTTACCCCACAACAATTACAAATACAAACATAGAAATGAAACCTGGCGCATGTGTACAAAGATAATGTGAATAAACAAATGTTAATGTGACAAAATCAATGTGAATAAAAGGATATAAGTGACTGAATTGAGCGGTGTCCTTCCTTTCAGATACTGAATGGTGAATGAATAGACAATGGACTCAAAAGTTTCTCCTTTGCAGCAGATTGTTATCCTGTATTGTGAGACAAAAACCAGGGACAAAACATTGCGCAGTATTGTAATTTCAGCAACGAAGTCCTCCCATTTGTGACTCAAATGCCCACTTACTAAATTTAGAGTAGGCAGCATGCAGTGGAGAGAATCTGTATATAGGTTCTTCTAGGTCCAGACGTTTTCCTCCATCTGTAGTCCTGTGAGTCCACCTCCCCACCATGCTCTCCCACCCCCCTCCTACCCCTCTCCTCCCCCATTCGCTCTCCTCTCCCCACCATTCTCTCAGTCCCCCTCACTCCCCATCTGTCTCTCAACACCCGCTCCCCCCAACAGTCTCTTTCAACATCCCCTCAAAGTCCATACCTGTGGACCTGTGGAGCAGGGGGTGTCATCCTGGCCGCAGACACCAGAAGGTTGTGACTGACTTCCGGGTCGGACCGCAGCCCGTCCTCCTCTGTAGCCCTTTTCCTCTGCTCGCCGCCAACGTAGCCATCCAGCAATCACCATCGTGCAGCCGCTCTCTGCCACCTGCCCACTCCCCTAACCCCATGTGCCAGGGCAGTTGCCCCGCTCACCCCCACCCCTAGTTCTGCCTCTGGCCATGCCATTTTAAGTTATCAACAAAAGCTGTTTATGTAGATCTATCAATACCAATATATAAATATAAAAATATATATAGAAAAAAAGAAGCGCATGCCACATAGCATAAATCTGTGTTGACATTTATTATCAAAAATAGGAGTTAAAAATAGCACACCTCCTATTTTTGATAATAAATGTCAATACGATTTATGCTATGTGGCATGCGCCTCTTTTTTTCTTTCTTCCAAATAGATTCTTGTGGATGCGAGTTCATCCTACTAGGATCTGCGGAACTGTCACAACACCCTATATCCTTTATTTATGGCCTTATATACTATATTGCCCCATATACTACATGGACTTTATCAATTCACAGTACTTTAGATTATTAGAATTGTCACACTCATATGTACAAACTTTTTTTGTCTGTGGTTCACTGTGTCACTACACTGATTATTTATGTGATTTTTACACAAACACCTTACTTTGATTGATTGTATTTATATATCTATATGATTCACAATACTATTGGAATACTACAGTAAGCGCTTACTTTTTATTTTGTAGATATATATATATTGTGATGCCCACATCACGTTACAGTATCTTTTAGTCCCAGAATAAGGGTGGAAACATTGTATTTCTCTACACAGTGTTTATTTACAGGGTTAAATTATACACCAACGGGCCCACCGTCCCTTTAATTCAAAACAAATCATAAAAATAACACCTATTCCCTTTAGGGAAAACTAACTAAACATACTCCAGCCCTTTCTAATGGGGCCGCCAGCTAAACTGGTTACCTGCCCAAAACTTGCCCTATCATATCATTTAGCTCTTGGTCTGTTACTATTGGGGCTCCAGGTAATTCCTTCTGGACCCTGCATGAGTTCTGAGAATCCCTCTTCTCTATAGTTGCAATAATATGGATAGGACATCCCTGCTTCAGCACAGTGTCGCGTCCTACCTTCTTCTTCCTGGGATTAAGACCCAGTCAGTCCCAGCAGACTCCACGACCACCGTCCAGCGGGTTTAAGGCTGTGCTTATAGTGCCGGCGATGGCGACGTGACGATGACGTCACGCTGCGGTCGCTGGAAAAATCGAATTGACTTGACTTCAGCGATTGCGACCAAGCCGTTGCGCTGTCGCTTCTACTATAAGCGCACGCGACGGCGGCAATACATTTGTTTTGCCGCGACGTCGCTGTCGCCGGCACTATAAGCGCAGCCTAAGGGACTGTGCCAGCCTCTTCATTAGCTTGGGAGCACTTTCTCTCTCTCCCCTCTTTTTCTGGGGAAAGCAGTCTCTCTCTGAGCAAGTAATTTCCTGACTTTTAACTCACTATGCAATCAGGAGTCCAGCCTGCTCAATTAGTTTGCAGCTGCTGCTAGCTTCTCTAGGGAAAATTAACTCCCTGTAGACTGGAAAGCACACTATCTGCACCACTCCAGCCTATACAGGGACAGTAATTGTATCGCAATATATATACAGCATATAATACTATCTTACCTTGCCTCTACTTCTCCCCTCTTTTCTTTCCTCCCCTTTTTTGTCCCCACCGCCTCTCTTCCCCTCTCAGGTACCAGCTGAAGCTTTTTGCCCGGATGTGCCTGGACCGTCAGTACCTCGCTATCCATGAGATCTCCAAGCAGTTGGGTGTTGAGCTCATCTTCCTGTGCATGGCTGACGAGATGTTGCCCTTTGACATCAGAGCCTCCTTCTGTCATCTGATGCTGCATGTTCACGTGGACAGGGATCCCCAGGAGCTGGTAACCCCCGTCAAGTTCGCTCGTCTGTGGACTGAGATCCCTACAGCCATCACAATCAAAGAGTGAGGGACCCCAATGTTTAATGGGATGCCATGAGCTCTTATGACCTCACATGTCTGTTATGATGAACCCTTGTGACCTCAAAGGTCTAATGTCATGAGCTACTATAACCTCAAAAGGATTTTTCTCAGATGGCATATGATGTAATGAACTTTCATGACCATACAATTTATCAGGTGCCATGAGTGTTTGTGGCCTCACAGGTCTCTTCTTCAACATTCATGAGTTTACAAGTCTCCTCTTACTGTAACTTCTGGTCATAACCTCTTCCACAGATGACATCATGATCCTTTGTGACCTCACAAGCCACTGCTAAAAATATATTTTTATTGATATCTGATGTCATGATGTCTTGTGACCGCACAGGTCTCTCCTGATTTTCATAACCATGCAAATATCTACTTCTCACGTATGATGTAATGGGCTCATGTTACATCACAAAGATACTTGTGAAGTCATGATGACATTGTCATGGCAGGTAAGCCAATTGCATCATACGTCATTTGAAGACACTTATGAGGTAAGCAAATGAGAAGGCCTTTCGCATACATGAGAAGGACTCCAACCACCTCGGCCGGATGGCGATCTATGAACCCACAACCCCCCTCCACCCCTGGTGGTAATATTCTGACACCCCCCCTCGTTGCACCTACAGCTATGATTCCAACGTGAATGGCTCGAGAGAGGATAAGAAGAACAAGTTCACAAACACAATGGAGTTTGTAGAAGATTATCTGAACAACGTGGTCAATGAGGCCATGCCTTTTGCCAACGACGAGAAGAACAAGCTGACCTTTGAGGTGGGAGTCCAGTTTAAAATGAACACACTGTATAATAAATAATAAGTATCTCTATACACTGATAGTGAACACATTGTACGGTGTAATTTATACCAAATTTGTACTAACACGCTACTCACCAAGAAACTCCGCACTAGAGCGCGAGCTGAGTATCTATATACTAATAATGAACACACTGCACTTTATAGTAATGAGTATTTATATACTAATAATGAACACACTGCACTTTATAGTAATGAGTATCTATATACTAATAATGAACACACTGCACTTTATAGTAATGAGTATCTATATACTAATAATGAACACACTGCACTTTATAGTAATGAGTATTTATAAGCGAAATATGAACCCGATGCGCTGTATAATGATGCAAAGTATTTCTAAACACTGATAATGAACACACCGCACTGTATAATGATGCTGAGTATCTACACATAGATAATAAACATGCCTCACTGTATAATGCTGGCGGGTGTACGTGGCTTCTTCCTGTAGGTGGTGAGTCTGGCGAGACACCTGATATATTTTGGATTCTACAGCTTCAGTGAGTTGCTCCGACTCACGCGGACTCTGCTGGGGATCATAGACTGTGTGCAGAACCCACAGGCCATGCTGCTGCAGGCCATGTACAACGAGGACGGGACAGGTAGTCAGGCACCTTATATACATACAGAGGTTATATTTTGGGGATCTTCTTGCTCTGATGTTTGTTTCCCCTTGAGAAAGGTTCCTTAGAGAACTGAAACATCAGAGCAATAAACTACCTGTAGTGGAGTACCAATATGTTAATTGGTTGTGTTCTGTACTACATGCATACTGCTGTATACATTATTAGAGTACCCCATTTTTTCACACACTTACTTAAGTTGGAGTACCTCAATGATTTTCTATGTGTGTGTGTGTGTGTGTGTGTGTATATATATATATATTATATATATACTATATATATAATATATATTTATATATTATATATATATATATATATAAAAGAGAAAGATATTGATTATATAATGGAGTATTAAAAACCGGGAGAAACATACATATACAGGCATACCCTTGTTTAAGGACACTCACTTTAAGTACACTCGCGAGTAAGTACATATCGCCCAATAGGCAAACGGCAGCTCACGCATGCGCCTGTCAGACGTCCTGAACAGCAATACCGGCTCCCTACCTGTAACGAAGCTGTGCGCAAGCGGGGAGACATGAGCTGTACAAATGCGTTGTTTACTCAGTTATGCGCGTATATGACGATTGCAGTACAGTACATGCATCAATAAGTGGAGAAAAGGTAGTGCTTCACTATAAGTACATTTTCGCTTTACATACATGCTCCGGTCCCATTGCGTACGTTAATGCGGGGTATGCCTGTATGTTGTGTGTGTACCTATTTATATATAAATTCCCACATTATAAAGATTTTCAGACCCATATTTATTAAGCTGCACCATTCTATAAGACAATTGGGTCCAAGTACAGAATAAAGGAGAGTACAAGATTCATTGTCTTTTCTATAGGACACCTTTCAGCGCCTGAAACACCCTCTGGCCTATTCCCTTTCTAATATATTCTATTATTATTTGCTTAATTCTTAATCTTTAAAAAAAATGTTAAAATTGAGGATTACTAATTATAAAAGTAGCTGTAATAGGACATCCCAAGAGTTAGGAGTGACTGAGAGGAGGGGTGGCGTGAGACTCTTTCTCTTGGGTAGGGTCGGTGGTATACAGTTTCTTCCAAGATATTGACCGGGGTTCAAGTCTCTGCCAAAAGCAGGAGGGTCTTATATGGTTTAAATAATAGGATCATTAAAAGGTTTTTATTGGAAGAAGGGTTCTTATCTGTCCCGCCCCCCTAACCCCATTGCTCCTCTTCATTCAGGGAAGAATGTCAGGAGGTCCATCCAAGGTGTTGGGCAGATGATGTCCACGATGGTACTGAATAGGAAGCAGTCAGTGTTCAACTCGTCCCCTTCTCTAAACTCTGTGGTCAGTCAGGAGACCCAGGTTAAGAGGAAGAGTGTGGAGAGTGAGAACATCACAGTAATGGAGACCAAGCTGAAGATACTGGAGATCTTACAGGTGGGAAAGAGAGGAATATGTCATTCACTGGAGAGCAGACATTCTCACTGGTGGGCAGATTCGCTCACTGGCAGGCAGTCTCACTCACTGGGAGGTAATCTCACTCAGTGGCAGGCAGTCTCACTCACTGGGAGGTAATCTCACTCAGTGGCAGGCAGTCTCACTCACTGGGAGGTAATCTCACTCAGTGGCAGGCAGTCTCACTCACTGGGAGGTAATCTCACTCAGTGGCAGGCAGTCTCACTCACTGGGAGGTAATCTCACACAGTGGATTTTAGTTTCCCATAAAATGGCTCAGTAGTACATTTCAAGCAGGTGGGTTTAGTGGCAGCATTATCCAATCAGAGCGTTCCGTTTCAGAAACTTACACTCCTGATACACCCACAATCTCTGAGGGGTGAGGAATTCGTGCTACAATCCCTTTTTCAATGATATAGAGTTAACGTGTCTTTGCCTGATACTCACATGGCCATTAATCCCACTTTTCAGTTCATCCTCAACGTGAGACTGGATTATAGGATATCGTACCTTCTCTCTGTCTTCAAGAAGGAATTTGTTGAGGTTTTCCCCATGCAGGACAGCGCTGCGGATGGAACAGCCCCAGCGTTTGATTCCACAAGTGAATAATCCATATCATTTCTCCCTATAACTCCTCCTATTGCTCCATGTAACTACTCCCTATAACTCCTCCTATTTCCCCATATAACCGCTCCCTATAACTGCTCCTATTTCCCCATATAACCGCTCCCTATAACTCCTCCTATTTCCCCATATAACCGCTCCCTATACCTCCTCCTATTTCCCCATATAACCGCTCCCTATAACTCCTCCTATTTCCCCATATAACCGCTCCCTATACCTCCTCCTATTTCCCCATATAACCGCTCCCTATAACTTCTCCTATTGGTCCATGCAACCGCTCCCTATAACGCCTCCTACTGCCTTATATATACCGCTCCCTATAACTCCTCCTACTGCCTTATATAACTGCTCCCTATAACTCCTCCTATAACTCCATATAACCTCTCTCTCACTGTTGCAGATGCTGCTTTGAATTTGGATCGTATAGGAGAGCATGCAGAAGCTATGTTTGGTGTCGGGTAAGAATATCAGGATTCCATCCCAGAGGTGTCTGCACTAAGTTCAGGATCCCACCTATGAGGCCGCTACACTAATGTCAGGGTCCAGCCCAAGAAGTGGCTGCACTAATGCATCCATATTTTGTTTGCCAAGGCAGTGTAGGGTTTTTGCTCTGCAATGCAGAGCGTGGCACCCGTGCAGAGCATTGTGTGTGTGTGTCTCTGCAGGAAGAGCATCAGCATGCTGGAGGTGGACGATGAAGGAGGAAGGATGTTCCTGCGGGTTCTGATCCAGCTGACCATGAATGATTATCCATCTCTCATCTCCGGCTCCCTGCAGCTGCTCTTCAAACACTTTAGCCAGAGGCAGGAGGTGTTGCACACCTTCAAACAGGTAACAGGACCGACGGAGAGAGAGGGAAGAGAAGGAAGGAAGTAGAACAAAAGCGAGAGAAACATGCTGCAGGTCTTTAAACCGGTAACAGAGTTGAGGGAGGGAGAGAGGAAGAGAGAGAAAAGTGCTACACTGCACACCTTCACGCAGGTGACAGGACCTCGGGAGGGAGAGAGCTGGAGTCAGAAAAAGAGATCGAGAGAGCAAAATAAAATAAGTGATTCCAATGTTTTACACTTATCCTTGCGTGTCTCCCTCTTCACCGTCTTTCTCTCCCTCCCTCTTCCCTGTCTTTCTCTTTCCCCACTCACTGTCTTTCTGACCTACTTTCCCTCCCATCTACTCCCCCTCTCTCTCCCTTGTCACTCTTCCTCTGTCTCTCTCTCCCTCTCCCACCCCACTCCTTCCCGCCCCGCCCTCTCGCCCTCTCTCCTCCCCCTCTCCCAGGTGCAGTTGCTGATCTCCGGTCAAGACGTTGAGAACTACAAGACTATCAAGTCAGAGCTGGATAGACTAAGGACCATGGTGGAGAAATCAGAGCTCTGGGTGGACAAGAAAGGGAACGCTGGGGGAAGCAGCTCCGCTGATGGGAACAAGAAAGAGGTACATGCCGGGAATCCCCACGGGTCACTTTGTAGCTTCCGATGCGTTGTAAACACAGTACTTCTCTAGAATGTTCCATCTCCATTACATAGGTTCTGAAGTTCTCACCTGTACCTTCCCTTTATTAGTCTTGTTCCCTCTTTCCCAGCACGCCACAGATCAGGAAAGCTCTGGAAAACCAGCAGTGGAAAAAAGCAGCGAGAATTACCAGATTGTGAAAGGGGTGAGGTCACAGTGTCCTGTTCTACAGGTCTCATCTCCAGAAGGGCACAGTATGGTGGTGATACCCCTTTATAGATTATTAGTCAGACCTATTCTAGAGCCGCGTGGCCATTTCTAGAGGTTCTATTAACAGAAGGACACAGGAAGATGATACCACGTTGCAGATGAATGGCCAGACCCTTTGCTAGATTCCTCTGTCCACTTCTAGAGACCATATGTCTAGAAACACAGAGCCATATTGAAAGATCTCCGAAAAGACCAATTGTAAGTTTGTCTCAAGGAGGCAAATCATTTCATAATTTCTGTGCCTGTCCTCACTGTAGATACTGGAGCGGCTGAATAAGATGTGTGGGGTTGGTGAGCAGGTGCGAAAGAAGCAGCAGCGGTTACTGAAAAACATGGACGCCCATAAAGTTATGCTGGATCTGCTCCAGATCCCATATGAAAAGGTAAGATCTCCCTCTTCTTAACAACAAGGATCACCCTCTTACACACATCAGTCACTTCATATATTTTTAATAGGGCCACCCTTTTGAAAGTTAGCATTTTATCACATAAGTTAGCTCTGACCTTAAATTAAATTTGATGTCTTAACTCTCCAAACAATCCATAGTTGTCTGTAAAACCTAATTTATTGTTGTCGGGTAAAAATGACTTTCCCCTACTAACCCCCTTGGGCTGTTGTTCTATAGATCAACTGCACATTTTAAATGGTGCATTTTCTCTTCAAAATGAACATTGATTTCACTGAATGATTTATCTGCATTTAATAGAGTAAGGCATAGAGCAGAAATCCAGATGGTGCAGTGATCAGGGCCCAGTTAATAAACAGTTTGTAGGATCTCAATCGTGGCCATCTTTAATTATCCCGGCAGATGGAAATGATACATTATTCATGATTTTTATTATAATTTGGTACTATTCTATGTTTTATGTATCCATCTATGTCTATATGTTGATCTATATTTATTTTTGTATTTAAGATAAATATTTTATTGAGCGATAGAGATACAGACATATATATATATATGTCTGTATCTCTATATAAGGATATGCACTTACAGTTAAGTTGATAAATATACACATTTAGTCCACTTCAGGGACAGAGAACACAACTTTGGGTTCTTGTTTTCATCCAAAGGAAGATCTCCCACACTCTCTTGTAGCTGCAGCAGCAGGATCCTCTGATCATTTGTAATTAACCTAGATAGACAGCTTCCATCTCAAGGATGGTTCCCGTTTAGGAAACAAGGCAGGGAGAGAGGGGCTATATAGTGTAAAATCGTTTAATAACAATGATAGTAAAATACCTTACAGGTAAAGCACTCACACTTTGTAAGTGGGAAATCTGCAGTTGAGAGTATTATAACTGAGTCTCTCACACGCAGTGCTATACCGAATCCAGCACCGGCGTTCACCCGCGATCACTTCCTCATCATGTGGTCATCGCGTAGTCTCGCGGGATCTCAGCTCTAATGCAGACTCCGGCTCCGTGGTGGAAATTCAGTCTCTCACTGGATCTTTCACTGCTAGCGTACACACTACGCGTTTCTCCAATGCGGCTTCGTCAGGGGCTATATATATATATATATGATGTGCGGCTAGAGACCGGCCGCAATGATGGGCAGTCTGCCAGTCAAGATGACAATAAAGAATGTCCAAGTTGAAAGAACCTTCTTGCCTGAGAGTGGAGTCATTCAGAGACTCCTCCCTGCTGTCATGGGGACCTGGAAGAGATGGAGGCGCTGTACCAGAAGTTTTCCTCACATAAAGGGGCCAATATGAGATTGGGGGGGGGGGAGGAAACGCTGTTACATATATATATATATATATATATATACAGTGGTCGACAAATCACCAAAAAGTCTACTCGCCGAACAAAAAAAATCTACTTGCCACCTAGTACCAAACGTGTATATATATAGCCCCTGACGAAGCCGCATTGGAGAAACGCGTAGGGGTAATCTTTTAACTGAAAAATAGCCAGACTCATTTTTCAAAATGACTTGTATATGAATGAAATACTGTGTGTGTGTGTGTGTATATATATATATATATATAATATATATATATATATGTAACAGCGTTTCCCCCCCCCCCCCCCCATCTCATATTGGCCCCTTTATGTGAAGAAAACTTCTGGTACAGCGCCTCCATCTCTTCCAGGTCCCCACGACAGCAGGGAGGAGTCTCTGAATGACTCCACTCTCAGGCAAGAAGGTTCTTTCAACTTGGACATTCTTTATTGTCATCTTTACTGGCAGACTGCCCATCATTGCGGCCGGTCTCTAGCCGCACATCATCAAGGTTGCCCACCTCAAGGAAGTCCATGGACACCAATCCTAGTCAGGGCCCTAGAAGCTGTCATTGCTCTTCCCTTACTCTCTAATAGAGTAAGGGGAATAGTCTGCCCACCTCTCCCCTAAGGGAGGGCCACAATCCTTGCCAGAGCCCTGGCACTGTGTTGGGTCAGACAGTCTCATTCAAGTGGAATGAGACACTCACACACTTCAACACTAAATTCAGGAAGTGATGCGTACTATATAGCTCCAGTAGGCACCACCCCTGTGTCACTGTAAGTGGACACAGAGCATGATGTCACTTCCTTCACTACACACTACACATCACAGGGGATGAGGGCAAACCTCATGATTACTCCTGGCAACCTGCCCTTTTAACAGGAATTATTGCACAGGAGGAGAGAGGCATGTAACCCCAAAATTACACAGGGCTACATATATATATATATATATATATATATATATATATATATACACAGTATTTCATTAATATACAAGTCATTTTGAAAAATGAGTCTGGCTATTTTTCAGTTAAAAGATTACAGTTCTCCTGCTCTCAGTATATAGACAGAACATTCTATAGCAGCCTGTGAAATGTAATATACCGTTATGGGCTATAGAAATCTCTGCTTTCTCAGCTCCCCCTGGCTCTGCTTCTTTAAACCAGCTGCAAATTATAAATGGAACATTTTCTTTTCCAAATTATTCTCCATTCAAATCACTTCGGGAAAAAAATGAGTTGGCGTTCAGTGAGCCAGGTTTCCCGGGGTGATAAATTGATTTATTCGGATAGGAGAGTTATATTCTTGGCTCACTGTAAGGTGTGGTGCTGTTACATTCAATGAACATGCTGCACTGTGGCGAGTATCTCTATAAACTGATAATGAACGCATGTTGCGCTGTATGATGATGCAGAGTATCTACTGTATGCACTGATAATGAACACTGCTCTATAATGCTGCTAAGCATCTATACACTATACATGTATGATTAACACTGCGCTGTATAATGATGCCGAGTGTCTATACACTGGTAAAGAACACGTTGCACTGTATAATGATGATGAGTATCTATACACTAGTAATAAACATGCTGTGTTGTATTATGATGCTGAGTATTTATACACAGTTGTATAATGCATCTACACACATTCACAGTGGCGGATTTCATATTAGGCCCAATAGACCCGGCCCTAGGGCGGCGATATTTTTTGGGGAAATGTTTCATTTTGTCCCCCTCTTTTTCCCCCTATACCGAGGTCTCTTACCGTCTCCTTCGCGCCGCCCTCCTCCTTCTGTAGCATGCTGCGACTTCCCACGGTGACGCGTTTTCATGGAAACGCGTCGTCATGTGACGTCGCGGTGTCATCTGACGGTGCGACGCTGCAGGAGGAGGAAGCCCGGGCGACAAAAAGGTAAGTGCCTATGGACGGCAACATTTTAAATCTGCTACTGCACATTAAGGATGACTACACCAGATCAAGTAATCAAATAAAGCTAGCAAGTGGCTTATAAGTGTATTTGTTTGCAAAGCTGTCTGTGAGTAGATTTACTGACTATGCACATCTTTGACCCGGCTATGCCACGTGTGCTTATTTGCATGTTATTTCCCAGAATCCCTTGCGGCAGTGGAAGCACTGCATGCTAGGAGATGCTGGTGAAAAGCAGGGTGGCAGACCTGTCTGCGACATGTGAATGTGCTCACAAGTGCTATTTTTATGGGAAGGGGCTGACGCTTTAAAATGTCATTCCTTTCCTGCTCGTACAGGGGGACATGAAGATGAAGGAGATCTTGAAATACACGCACCATTTCCTGCAAAAATTCTGCGCGGGGAACCCAGAGAACCAGACCCTTCTGCACAAGCACCTGTCCTTGTTCCTCTCTCCGGGAGTAAGAGAAGCAGCAGAACCGTACCAATCCCACTCTTTCAATGCAAATGTGCTTCCAGAACGCAGGCGTCCCCTCCCACTCCCTCTGCAAGCTTCTTCTTGTTAAAGTTGGTGGCAGGGTGGGATTTTCAAAACAGTTGCACAATTTCATGTTTGATTTTCCACACTCCCTAAGGCTATAGCACTCTGCATCTTGTCAATTCCCTTCTTGTATTTTATTTATGCTGCATTCATTGGCTGGTTGATATAGGTGGTGTGTTGATAATATACAGGCATACCCCGCATTAACGTACGCAATGGGACCGGAGCATGTATGTAAAGCGAAAATGTACTTATAGTGAAGCACTACCTTTTTCCCACTTATCGATGCATGTACTGTACTGCAATCGTCATATACATGCATAACTGATGTAATTAACGAATTTGTAACAGGCTCTATAGTCTCCCCGCTTCGCACAGCTTCAGTACAGGTAGGGAGCCGGTATTGCTGTTCAGGATGTGCTGACTGGCGCATGCGTGTGCTGCCGTTTGCCTATTGAGCGAGATGTACTTACTCGCGAGTGTACTTAAAGTGAGTGTACTTAAACCGGGGTATGCCTGTAATACCAAGGACGTGGGTAGATGTGTCCACACTTGAAATTCCACACTCTCTATGGGTTCATCCCTCCAACTCCTTTGTTTGAGTGGTGGCAGTGTGGGATACTTGGAATTGGTGGATCGATCTCCCTGTTTCCCTCTGCAGCTCCAGGAGGCAGAGACCATGCAGCACATCTTCCTGAACAACTACCAGCTGTGCACAGAGATCAATGAGGCTGTTTTGCAACATTTCATCCACTGCCTGGCCACTCATGGGAGGCACGTTCAGTATTTGGACTTCCTGCACACCATCATCAAAGCCGAGGGCAAATACATCAAGAAGTGCCAGGACATGATCATGACGGAGGTAGGGTCTGAACTCCATTACCCAGCATTATATTTGTATATGTGTTCACTGTAAGCCTGGACTTTCCTCTCCATATTAAACCTATTGACCATTATATTTAATTATTTGTCTAAGTGGGTCTGCATCTTTTACTGGGGATGTAACAAGGCATGGGGGCAGGGGGAGGTGGATGTTAGGGAGGAGGAGGCAAAGGAGGGGGGTTGCAAGAGGGAAAGGTGGGGAAGGGGAGGTGAAAGACAAAGAAGGGAAAGGAGAGGGAGAGAAAGGAGGGAGAAGAGGAAGGTGAGAGAATGGGAGAAACGTGAGGAAGTCCTTGAATAAAGGGGTAGTGGGTGCATGGAGGAACTCCACTGCAATGGGAGTAAAATGTGCCCCAACCTCCGCAGCTGACCAACGCCGGAGATGATGTGGTGGTTTTCTACAATGACAAAGCTTCGTTTGCATCCATGCTGGAGATGATGGCAGCTGCCCGCGAGGGGGTGGAGGAGAATAGCCCACTCATGTACCACATCTCGCTTGTTGATCTTCTGGCGGCCTGCGCTGAGGGAAAGAATGTCTATACCGAGATCAAGTGCACCTCCCTCCTACCTCTGGAGGATGTGGTGCGGATGGTGACTCACGAAGACTGCATCACGGAGGTCAGTGTCCCAACCCAGAGATGGCTGCACTAATATCAGGATTCCAGCCCAAAGGGGGCTGCCCTGATGTCAGGTTCCCACCCCAGAAGTGGCTAGACCACTTTTAGGACCCACCCCAGAAGTGAATGCACTGGTGTCTGGATCCCACCCCAAAGGTGGCTGCCATGATGTCAGGATCCCACCCCAGAAGTAGCTGCACTAATATCAGGATCCCACCCCAAAGGTGGCTGCCCTGATGGCAGGATCCCACCCCAGAGGTGGCTGCCCTGATGGCAGGATCCCACCCTAGAGGTGGCTGCACTGGTGTCTGGATCCCACCCCAAAGGGGACTGTCATGATCCCACCCCAGAGGTAGCTGCACTAATATCAGGATCCCACCCCAAAGGTGGCTGCCCTGATTTCGTATCCCACCCCAGAGGTAGCTGCACTGGTGTCAGGATCCTACCCCAGAGGTGGCTGCACTGGTGTCAGGATCCCACCCAGAGGTGGCTTCCCTGATTTCAGGATCCCACTCCAGAGGTGGCTGCACTAATGTCAGGATTCCACCCCAAAGGTGGCTGACCTTATGTCAGGATCCGACCCCAGAAGTGTCTGGAGCACTTTTAGGACCCACCCCAGAAATGAATGCACTGGGGTCAGGATCCCACCCCAAAGGTGACTGCCCTGATGTCAGGATCCCACCCCAGAGGTGGCTGCACTGGTGTCAGGATGCCACCCCAAATGCGGCTGCACTTGTGTCAGGATCCCACCCGAGAGGTGGCTGGACCACTTTTAGGACCCACCCCAGAGGTGGCTGCACTCATGTCTTCTTTTTCTCAATGTTACAAAAGTGCTTTATCCCACAGGTGAAGATGTCCTATGTCAACTTTGTGAATCACTGCTATGTGGACACAGAGGTGGAAATGAAGGAGATATACACCAGCAACCACATCTGGACTCTGTTTGAGAACTTCACCCTGGATATTGCTCGTGTAGGTGTCAGGGAGAGCGGGGAAGCCACAGTATTCCCTGCATAGGCGTATAACTTGCCTGCGGGAGGTTAGAGGGCATACGGGATGGGCAGGGGGGCAACAGCTTTCATTTTTAGTGGGGCTTCAGTAATGTTTTAGTGGAGTAAATGTATATTTTCTGTGCATGTGTGTGTACTACATGTGTGTGTGTGCGTGTGCAGCAGTGTGTCTGTGTGTATATCAGTGTTAATGTGTGTGTATTAGTATTTTGTATGTATCAATATTAGTGTGAGTGTATCAGTGTGCTAATGTGTGTGTATATCAGTAATAACGGCACTTATTCTATAAATTGCAATAGCTCTGCACGAACAGTTTACAGAATAAGAGCCAGTGTGTATGTATCAGTGTATAAATGTGTGTATATGTGAGTATTAATTTGAGGAAAGCAGTAATAATGTGTAAGTATCAGTGTGTTAATGTGTATCTATCAGTATTAAGGTGGTTGCCTCAGTGTGTTAATGTGTGTGTATCAGGGTGATTATTAGTACACTGCAGTATGTTGCGTGCCCCTTTTGGTTCAGTTCTTTACTTGCTAAACGGTTTCTCCACGTTCCCCATCTCACCTCATACCGTACATTCCCCTCTCCCAGGTATGTAACAAGCGAGAGAAACGCTTGCCGGATCCGACCCTGGAGAAATACGTCCTGACCGTGGTCCTGGAAACCATAAGGTCCTTCTTCAACTCCCCGTTCTCTGAGAACAGCACCTCCCTGCAGGTAAGGAACCATCCACACCTAAAGCAGGAACTATCTGTGACTAGCTAGCCAACCAAGAAATATACTGGGCCGTATTTACTAAACCGTGTCAAGCCATTAGGCTCATGTTTGAATGGGCGATAAGGCGCCTTGCAATTTAACACTGTTTAGTAAATATGGCCCTTTGTCGTAATCAAACATTGAAGGATTATGTCTACCCAACTGGTGATGTTTCTTTACCGGAAGTCAGCTTAGGGCTTGTTCACCTGAAGAGGCTGTAATGTGTTTTCCGGGAAGGTGTTTTAAGGCAGGAGTACAAAATTTTCCCTGTGCGCACCCTGCCTGCTCTCCTCTGCGACTCACGCATCCCCCTACCCCCCCCCCCCCTCCACTCGGCCCCGGTGTCAAATGACACGCGGGGTCATGTGACGTCACGTTGCCATGGTAATGTGATGTCACGTGACCCCGCGCTGTCATTTGACGCCGGGTTACCATGATGACACGTCGCTGGATAGTAAGGTAAGTGTGTTATAGAGGTCTCGCGCGGTCCCCCGGCATTTAATTTAGATGCCTTGGAGGAGACTGCGGGACCTCTATAACTGCCGCGACTCCCCCCATAAAATCTTGCATCCCCCAGTTTGCGCACTCCTGTCTTAAGGAATAGCATCGCTAAGTAAATATGAGCTAATGTCTCTCACTATCCAATGAAGAATGATCTCTTACCAACCAATGAAGAGATCATCGCTAGCCAGCCTTTGAATAATCATCTCTACTCAACCAGTGACCATATCATCTATTCAGGACTAATGAAGTTTATCTCTATAATAAGGAATCCTCTCCTCCAAACTGTTAATGGATCATCTCCATTCAACCAATAAATAGATCATTTCTAGTCTACCAAAAATCAGATCATCTTTACTCAACCACTAAACAGATCATCTTTACTCAACTAATGAACAGATCATCCTACTCAACCAAAAAACAGATCATCCTACTCAAACAAAAAACAGATCATCCTACTCAACCAAAAAACAGATCATCACTACCCAACCAATGAACAGACCAGCTCTATTTAACAAATTAACAGTACATTTCTACCCAACCAATAAACAGGTAATCTTTACTCAATTTTTAACCAGGTAATCTCTACTCAGCCAATAAAGAGATCATTTTAAACAACCAATGAAGAATAATTTTTACCCACCAAGACAAATTTCCCTAGCCAATTCCAATCTGGCTCTCGCCCCAAACACTCCACGGTAACTACCCTGCTAAAAGTTTGCAATGAGATCCAGTGTGGAATGGAACTGGGACAACTCACTGGTGCAATATTCCTAGATTTTGCAAAGGCTTTTGCTACTGTTGATCATGTTATCTTGCTTAACAAACTCCAGTGCTCTGGATAGGGAAGCATGCTTTAAACTGGTTTAATTCCTAACTATCAGGTAGATCCCAACATGTGTCTATCTCAGGCTCTAACTCCAACCCCTTGGATATCACCTGTGGTGTCCCGCAAGGCTCTGTTCTGGGGCCCCTACTCTTCTCAGTGTTCATCAATGATCTTCCTATAGCTTGTAAGGGAGCTTCAATACACATGTATGCAGATGACACAATCTTATATGCACACAGCCATAGCCTCTCCGACCTTGAACATACTTCAATCTGACTTTTTGAGACTTGAAAATTGGATTTCCCAAAACAAACTGTTTTTAAACACCGACACGTCTATAACAATGGTATTTAGGACAAAGGCTACATTTTTAAAGCTTTCAATGACTGAGCTCCAAATCCGAACCAACGCTAATACCACCCTAGCTCCTGTTACTAGTTTTAAATACTTGGGCATATGGTTTGACTCCCATTTAACATTTGGGATGCACATTGATACCCTGACATCCAAAACCTATGCCATACTAGGTGTACTTTATAGGAACAAATCCTCCCTAAGTCTCCTGGTCAGAAAGCGTATCGCACAGCAGATGCTAATGCCAATTATCGACTATGGGGACATAGTATACGGCTCAGCACCCCAAACCCACCTTAGCAAACTTGATACCCTCTACAATTCAATATGCCGTTTTGTTCTCGAATGTAACTACAACACACATCACTGCGAAATGCTCAAAGAACTAGATTGGTTATCACTTGAATCTAGGCGCAAAGTTCATCTTTCCTGTCATGCCTTCAAATACTTTCGGGCAATCTACCTGTCTATCTGAACAAGCTCCTCACCCCTACCATATGCAGCACTTATCATCTGAGATCTGACTCCAAAAGACTGTTCATGGTCCCAAGGTTCAGCAAAAGTATCTGGCTGCTCCTCCTTCTCTTACTGTGCACCCCAAAACTGTAAAAATCTACCGGAGTCTCTTACAGCCACCACCAGTCTAAGTCCTTTCAAAACTAAAGCTATCTCACATTTTAATCTGGTCTGTAACTGTTACATACGCCTATAATATATATTATCTTTAAATGTGTATGCAATATCTTGAATATAATGTATACCCAGTTCACTTATGTAAGTATGTATATGTAACCATGTATTATTTGTCATCATAACTTTATGCCCAGGGCATACTTGAAAACGAGAGGTAACTCTCAATGTATTACTTTCTGGTGAAACATTTGATAAATAAATAAACAATGAAGAATAATTTTTACCCTCCCAATGAAGAATCATCTCTACCAACCCAATAAACAGATACTCTCTACTCAACTAATAAATAGATCATCATTACCCAACTAATAAAGAATCATCTCTAAACAGATTATGTTTACCCAACCAACAAAGACTCATCTTTTCCCAACCAATAAATACATAATCTCTTCACAATCAATGAACAGATCTCTTCACAACAAATGAAGGATCATCTCTACCCAAACTTTGAAAGCGCAATCTCTACTCAACCAATGAACAGATAATCTCTACCTAACCGATAAACAGATCTATACTCAACCAATAAAGAAACCTCGACTCAACTAATGACCAGATTATCTCAACTCAATTGATGAACAGATTATCTCTATGCAACCAATAAACAAATGCTGTTTATTCAACCAATAAACAGATAATCTATATCTAATCAATACACAGATCTTCTCCACTCACCCGATAAATAGATCATCTATATCCAACAAATGAGGGAGCAATATCTACTTACAACAATAACCAGATCAACTTTACCAAGAAATAAATAAATATCTGAATCAAACCTAAAGTGATTATCTTGATAGAAGACACAACGGTAAATTACGCTATTGTCACTCACTCTGACGGTTCTATCTCCCACAGACTCATCAGACGATCGTGGTTCAGCTTCTCCAGTCCACCACACGGCTCCTGGAGTGTCTGTGGCTTCAACAACAGCACAAGGGATCGGTGGAGGCCTGTATACGGGCTCTGGCCATGGTCGGTAAGAAATCTCGACTAGAGTTTTGTAACCGTGATGAACCAGAATCCTAAAACACTGGGGACCATGTTTACTAAGTGATAAGATATTTTCCAGTCCCTTTACTGCTCCCTCACAACTAATGTCTGCATTAACAGTGTCTGCCGCCAGTGCTCACAATCTTATTTTGGTTCCTGGGGCACATGGTTCACCCACTTCAAAGACAGGGGCGGTACCAAAGACAGAGAAGCCATGAGTATATCTGCATCTCTTCCACAGCTCCCCAGACCTGCTTCATTCACCCCATTGCCACGTGTAACACAGCAGTTGGGACGCAGGCAAGGATTCTGGATAGGCACATGCAAATGAGCACACTGGGCGCATGACTTTTATCGGAGTGTTTCCCAAGAACTTCCACCTGCTGCACTACACAGCTTGTACAGCTCAACCTGGGTCAAAAAGTGTCTGTTCTATGCGTCTGGACTTCTGGAGCCTGGTCACTGATGCTGCGTTGTGAAGCTGGTAGTGGTGATTCCAAAATGGTGGAATGGCTGTCTCTGAGTGGGTGCTCTAACTCTGAATCGTTTTTGACCCAGGCTGAGTTGGACAAGCTGTGCAATACTACAGGCGAAAGCTCTAGGGCAACACCCATGGTTTAAATAAATAGGAAACTAAAAGTGACGCCCCCAGTGTGCTCATTTACATGTTACTACCCAGATTCCTTGTCGGCAGTTTAGTCAGTATGTGACACATAGCAATGGGCTGAACGAAAAAGGTTTAGGACCGTGTGAAAGACTTGCAAATACACTCATGGCTTCTCTGTTTTCGCTCCTCTCCCAGCCAAAAGTCGAAGCATTTCCCTCCCAATGGACTTAGACACGCACGTCAGTTCTCTGCTGAACTGCTCCACTAGCGCCCTGCAGAGGAACCTGTCTACATACAAGACCACGTCCACTCGGGCCTTCCCCCGTGTGCCCGCCACGCCAAACCAGTGGGACTACAAGAATATCGTAGAGAAGCTGCAGGTGGGTACTGTGAGAAGGGAAGTCCTGGAGGTCCCTGCCATGGAGGGAAGGCTGTGGGGAAGTGATGGAGATGCCATTTACCTATTAATAGTATCGCCATCTTCCTGTGTACTTCTGGAGATGGGACCTCTAAGAGTTGACACCGAGGTCTGACCAATGCTCTGTGAAGTGGTATCATCACTTTCCTGTATCCTTCTGGAGATGAGACAACTAGGACTGGATTAGTGGTCAGATCTCATCTAGAGTCCAGTGTTCCATCTTAAAAGTCAAATATCCAAAAGATCATAGGGAAGGTGGGGATACCATTTTACAGACCTCACGCAGAATCCTGTGTCCAGTCATAGGGGTCACATCACCAGAAGGACATAAGAATTTACAGATCTCCAGTCAGACCTCAGTGTCCAGTGCTAGAGGTCTTTTTTTCAGAAGGTCATAGGCGAAGGTGGTGATACCAGTTTAGATACCTCACCTAGGTTCCTGTGTTTAGCTCTAGAAGTCATATCTAGAGGTCACATGTACAGTCCTGATCACATCACCTCTTTGCGTATACTAGTCAGACCTTATCTAGAATCCTGTGTCCAGCCCTTGGGGTCACATCCTACTATCTAAAATTGATGCTGCGGGGGCTCAATAAATCTTCTAACATTCCTTTCTCTCTCTTCCCTTAGGACATCATAAATGTCCTAGAAGAACGGCTGAAGCCTCTCGTAGAAGCGGAGCTGTCCGTTCTCGTAGATGTTCTCCACCATCCTGAGTTACTTTTCGTTGAGGGAACTGACGCCCGGTTGCGCTGTGAGAGTGGGGGCTTCATTTCCAAGTAAGGAAACCGACTATGGAGTCTGCACAGGGGGCGGGAGTCTGGGACTCTGCCATTACACCCCCAGTCCATCTTCGTAACACAGATAGGATTTAGAATGTGAAAATGCCATATAACCGCTTCCCTGTCATGTTTAATGCCTGCCTCGTAGTTCAGGATGTTTAAGCTCAGCCCCGAAAATCAGAAACCTCAATACGCTGGAAAGACGAATCCCAAAGAACATACAGTGCAGGCTGTTCTCGTTGGGGATTAGCCCTAAATGGGCTAATCTCAAAATTGGCTGAATTATAGGACAGTTTCTTATGGGAAATTCACAACTGAGTCCATGTTTAAGAGGCTCTGCGACAGAAGATTATTTTACGGGGATGTTTCTCTGGGGTTGGAAACTACTGGCAGTGGAGTTTGAGATTAGGGTGAAGAAAGGGACTGTGGGCAAAGGGAAAGTAAATGAATTTCCATAGGGATTGGGGCTAACAGTGAGTAAAAAGGATTTCTATGGGGACTGGGGAACTCACTGGAATTTAAATAGGGACTAAGGGGGCTATGCACTAAGCAGTGATAAGTCGTTTTAAGAGCGCAAAGTGCTCTTAGAACGTGAAGTTCCGCCGAGCGCTATTCACTAAGCCGCGCAAACAGGTACTTTGCGCTCTAAAACTGACTTTTTCCTGGAAATTTTTCAAAGTCCAACTTTGCTCGTACGATGAGCTGTTTGCGCTGAATCCTGCCCTTCTGCGGGATTCACTAAGCAACGCAAACTTATCGTACGTGAAAGTTGCGCTGAATAAAGCTCACCAGCTAAAGGCAGGTGATAAAAAAAGCAGGACTTTGAAAAAATTCTTTGTTTACCTTTTTGCAGGCGCAAAACCCATACAACAGGCTGGCGGGTGTCCCCAGCTGACCCCGCGGGGGTCCCCGAGGGAGGCCAGGGGTCACGCGGGTATCCCCGGCTTACCCCGCGGCCGTCCCGGGGTCCCCGCGGGAGTCCCGGGGTACCCGCGGGCCAGCGGTATCAATGTTGTGCCTACAAAAATACTAAACATTATTTCTAACTAAATACACCGCCCTAACACATACAGTACAATTATGTACAAAATAACTATTATCCAGATATGGATAATAGATTATTTGCCCATTATTAAACACTGCATTAGCATACCTAAATAAAGTCAATAAAAACAGGAGCCAGCTAATCCAATGAATACAAGCAGTAACAACATCAACAATGAATTAATTAAACCATTAACCAATGAAACCAATTAATTCCTAAACCAACTCAAAATGAATAGTAACACTAACCAATCAAACCAATGAATTACTACAACATTAATGAATGTAAAAATTAAATGACAAAGAAATACATTCAAACAATCTCTGAAAGAACCATAAAACGCATTTGCTAACATAATACAACATTAACTACAAACGAACACCAATCGCAAACATTTTATTACCATTAAGCAGGAAAAAAACAAATAATCACATCCACATAGAAATTAAAAAAACCAACAGCAATACGAAGCCACAAATGCCCTCCAAATATTGTCATAATAATGTATTAATCTGTACCCTAAAGTGGTACAGATTAATATATTATCAGTCAATGTGCCTCCCCCAAAAAATCAACAATCACATCCAATGAAAAAACCTGTAAAAAGAGACATTTACAAACATTGAATATCTTACTTACCATTAGAAGCGGTGGCCCTCCGACTCCCGGGGAAACAGGAAGCTCACGTACCTTGAAGGCCTCCGACAGCATCCGATGCCATCTGCCATGAAGATCCGGATCAGGTACCCAAATCTTCTTTTTTCTTTCTTTAATCACCTTCTTCTATCTTTATCTGTCACCATTTCTTGATCTTCTTTATCTGCATTCTTCTTCTTTCCAATCGACCAAAAACACCATGGTAAATCCCAACCGATGTCGTCTTCTTGGGCTCAAATGAGGCGTCACGGCCTTAAATGGGCTTGTGACGTCACATTTAGCCTCAAAATGGTTACAGCCACCTATTGGCTGTTCAAACCATGTGTCCGACTGAATTTTTTTATTTTTTACATGACGTCACTTAAAGGGAATGATGCCAGCCAATCAGAATGGCTGTGCTTCATTTGCCTTTAAGATGACTTCACTAAATCCAAATGGCCGGCGTCACATGGTATTTTTCAGACCAATCAAGTGTGGAATTGGTTCCCACGATCTGATTGGCTGAAATACCATGTGACCCGGGCTTTCGTCACGTCATCTAAAGCAAATGAAGCACAAGCCATTCTGATTGGCTGGCAGCATTCCCTTCCCCCTAATTGACTTCATGTAAAAAAAAAAATTAAATTCGGCACATGCTTTGAAAAGCCAATCAGGTGGCTGTAACCATTTTGGAGCTAAATGTGACGTCACAAGCCCTATTTAAGGCCGTGACGCCTCATTTGAGCCCAAGAAAAACGACAAGACACATCGGTTGGGATTTACCATGGGGTTTTTATGGATTGTAGATGAAGATATAAGATAAAAGTCAGAAATGGTGACAGATAAAGATAAGAAGAAGTGATTAAAGAAAGAAAAAAGAGATTTTTGGTACCTGATCTGGATCTTGTGGCGGATGGCATCGGATGCTGTTGAGGCCTTCAAGTACTGAGCTTCCGTTTCCCCGGAGTCGGGGGCCACCGCTTCTAATGGTAAGTAATAATATTCAATGTTTTGTAAATGTCTCTTTTTACAGGTTTCTTCTCATTGGATGTGTTTTTTGATTTTTTGGGGGAGCACATTGACTGATAAATATATTAATCTGTACCACTTTAGGGGACAGATTAATATATTATTATGACAATATTTGGGGGCATTTCTGGCTTGGTATTGCTGTTTGGTTTTTTTATTCAGTTTCTTATGTGTGAATTGTTTGTTTTTTTTCCTGCTTAATGTAATAAACTGTTTGCGATTGGTTAGTTGTAATTATGTTAGCTAATGCGTTTTATATGTTCTTTCAGAGATTGTTTGAATGTATTTCTTTGTCTTTTATTGTTTACATTCATTATGTTTGTAGTAATTAATTGGTTTGATTGGTTAGTGTTACTATTCATTTTGAGTTGGTTTAGGAATTAATTGGTTTCATTGGTTAATGGTTTAATTAATTCATTGTTGGTGTTGTTACTGCTTTAGGTATGCTAATGCAGTGTTTAATAATGGACAAATAATCTATTATCCATATCTGGATAATAGAATTTTGCACATTATTGTACTGTATGTGTTAGGGCGGAGGGGGGGGGTGGCGTGTATTTATGTTGGTTAATCTTTTTTTAATAACATGTTGTTTCATTTGTAGATGTGCAGGGGGTCTCCGGAGCTGAACCGCATTGGTTTTCAGGTCCGAGGACCCCTACTTCAGGAGATACTGGCCCCGTTAGGGTGCCGTATCCCTGCACTTTCAAGCGTCTGCGTCACGTGACCGGGACTTGAAATTCTGCAGGGGATACCGGCACCCCATAACAGGGCCTGTATCTCCTGAAGTAGGGAGTCCTCGGACCTGAAACCAATGCTGTTCAGCTCCAGAGACCCCCTGCTCATGTACACTATAATTAAAATGTATTTATTTCGTGTACGATCGCCTGTAACAGCCTTGCATGGAGATGCAGAATCTCCATGCAAATGTCACAGGCGGCTTATTTTTTCTATCAGCTAGCGTACGGGAAGTTTCAGTGCGCTAGCAGAGGGAAAAAACCTTGCACGCACGATAAGCCAGATTTGGGCACGTCCGATAGAAAATGGGCTGCGGGCCTTAGTGAATCGCGCCGCCGGCTTCATTTTTTATCGGACGTGATAATTTTTTTCAGACCGGCGCAAAAGCTCGGAGCTTAGTGCATTGCCCCCTAAGTCTAAAAGGGTAGTAAAGGGTATTTCTAAAGTGACTGAAGCTATAGGGGAAGTAAAGGAGATTTCTTGAAGGGGGGGGGGGGGGTTATGCAAGGCAATGTACACAGATACTCACCATTAGTATACAACATTGTATGTTTATGCGTGCTCAGGATATGAAGGGACTTTGACGAATTCTGTAATGCTTTCTTTTCTAGGCTCATCCAGCATACGAAAAATCTAATGTCCAGTGAAGAGAAGCTGTGTATCAAAGTCTTACGGACACTGCAGCAGATGCTGATGAAGAAAAATAGCTACGGGGAACGGGTGAGATGAAAAGATATGGCCAAAGTGACCTAATAACAGTGATGCGTTGAATGGATTCAATGTTACTTGATTACAGTGATGTTTAATGGGTTAAAGGGTCGGTCCCACCTAGGAGCAATGTGACCTAATGACAGTGATGTATTTAATGGGTTAAAGGGACTGAGTTATATGCATTGTATAATCTGCAGAGGAGATAGGTGTTACGAGTTCTGTCCCTTTTATTGCAAATTCTATATATGTTGCTAAATGAGTTTGTGGATTTATGTATATTGAAGCAGCAGGGGAATCAATATTATTATAAACAGCCCATGGCTGTGTGTGTGTGTGTGTTTGTGTGTGTGTGTGTGGGTGTGTGATCTGCAACCCATGCTGGCAGAGGATGTGACATTAAAATAAATCTTTCCCAAACCTCCCATTCTTGCGTTCCGGCAACCACCAAATCTCAAACAGAAATTAGTCAACAGAAAACTTCACAACGAACTTAAAGACACTGATAACGGCACAAAACCGTGCAACAACACACGTTGCAAACTCTGCAAACATATATGCCAGGATCCCACAGCCAGTCACAACCATGCAACATTCAATGTTAAAGGATCATACTGCTGCACATCCAGGAATGTGGTGTATATGATTCAGTGCAACAAATGTGACCAAGGATGCTACATTGGGGAAACCAGACAAAAACTTCAGGGCAGAATGAATATGCACAGACACTCTATACTACACCACGAAGAAGGAAGATACTGCTCACCTGTGGGACATCATTTCTCACTACTAGATCATTCCATAAATGATTTAAAAAACAATATAATCAATGGAATGTTCAAACGCACCCAAGAACGGAAAACATTTGAACTCAGAATGATAAGACTCTTTGACACCAAAACAAGTGGACTTAATGCAGACATGGGGTTTCTCACACACTATCATAATTTGTTGTAATGGTCCTCCCTGCTATTGTGCCATCCTATAACTTCCCGCCCATCCCCACAAGCATCCCCCCCCCCCCCCCCAGCATCCTCTTCCCTCTCTGTGCTGCTGTGGATGTACTGTACACACGAATCCCTAATTCTCACCTTCTTTATCTCTGTTTTACCACCCTTCCAGTGCCTCTCTGTTCTTTATTCTTCCTTTTTTTTTTTCCAATTCCTGTCTAAGTTGTAGAAACCTTTGTATATCAGTATTGCTTGACCTGAGGAAGAGAGGAAAACTCTTGAAAGCTTGTCCTATGACATAAATTGTTAGTCCAAATAAAAAAGGTATCACCTAATACTGAAGAACTCATTTATTCTGCACTATATATATATATTCTTCTGGCATATATATATAAATTAAAAAATGAATATACAATACCGTTCTGTGACTAACGAAATGCTTTTATTTGTGCGAGCTTTCGAGATACACTGATCTCTACTTCCGGCGATGTTACAATGAATAAAGCAAGCAAAAGCTATACTATAAACAGTGTCTCTTGGAATGTTATCTGTGACTGAAACCTATCCCTCCCCCCTGTGCAGTGTGCGATTTATGATTTGAGGTGTTAAATAGTCCCTGATTGTTAGTGATGTAAGAGTGTGTATTTGGGTGTGTGTATGTATGTATGTAAATATAAATTTATACAGCTCCCACAGTGTATACAGCGCCTTACAAAAGGTGTGTGTGGAGTGGGAGTGTATACCAATGATGTGGGTATGTGTGGAAATGTAAGGCTGCGCTTATAGTGCCGGCGACGCAACGTCACGGCGAAACAAATGTATTGCCGCCGTCGCGTGCGCTTATAGTAGAAACGGCGCGATGGAGTGACGGCTTGGTCGCGATCGCTGTAAACCAAGTCAATTAGATTTTTCCAGCGACCGCAGCATGATGTCACCATCGCCGGCACTATAAGCGCAGCCTAAGAGAGTGTTGCATTACTAAAAGTGTGTGTAGATACTATGTGGTCCCTATTGATATATAGGGATGGAATTACATAGAGTATATGTATGTGTAAGAGATAGCTGTGTGTGTGTATCCATATAGCGCAGTATGTATAGACATGGCCTTAAGCACTCATGGGAAGAGAGTTCACTTGTGTCAGTAGTGACTCATGAAACTGCGGTCTCGGTTTAGGCCACCGCTAAGTGTCCCGAACAGTTGCATAAATTTGTATTAGTATTGTACATAGGCCATGTCTATACATACTGCGCTACATATGTGTATATGTGTGTGTATATATATACACACAGATCTGACTTAGTATAGGGGTGAAATCAAGAAATGTTGATTTCAGCGGTCAGCAAATGTATTGTGTAGAATGATATCTATCCTGCAATAAGATCTGCTCGCTAACCTTACTGCAGCATTAGTATGCAGGGCAGCATGTTCATTATCAGTGTATAGAGATACCCTGATCATTATATCATTATATAGCATAGCATGTTCATTATTAGTGTATAGATACTCACATCACTATACAGTGCAGCGTGTTCATGATCAGCATATATAGAATCCCAGCATCATTATACAGAGCAGCGTGTTCGTTATCATTGTATAGAGATACTCAACATCATTATACAGCGAGGCATGTTTATTATCATGTGTATAGATACTCATCACCATTCCACAGCGCAGCCTGTTCATTATTAGTGTACTGTATAGATGCTCAGCATTGTAGAGCGCAGCGTGTTCAGTCTCAGTATATAAATATCCATCATTAATATACAATGCTGCCTACAATTCCCATGATCTCACTCCCTTCCTTTCTCTCTCCCTACATCTCCACAGGGAAATTTGCTAAGGAGAACCCTTCTGAGTAATTACCTGCAAAGCAAGAAGTCAAACTCTAAAGGCGAAATAGCTGACAACTTTGCCACTGGTAATAATCGCTTCCCCTCTTAATAAATCAATACCTTTTCAGACCCTCTTAAACTGTGCGCTGCCAAAGAGCCATGACTCTGATGTATATACCCTGGCGTACAGCCACTAATGAACGGTAGGATCATAACCGGTATACACTGTGTTCAGGAAAAAAGCAACCTCTTTCGTTTATCATCATATCGTATATATTTCCCACTCAATCCCCATGAACATGTGCACAATTGTAGGTCTGTTATGTGCAGTAGATTCACACTGTACAAGAAGCACAATGGAGACAATCAATTAATGTCACTGTATTATGTCACAAGTACGAGTTACACTGCAGGAGGTTCATGTTCATTGAACGAGAAATAGAAGTTTTTCCGTTGTAGCTCTTAAATGTGTTAAACTGCTGTAATCTTAACCCGAAACACTAAGATTACTATAAAGTTTGAGTGCAAATTTGTGTTCAAAATGTCCTCCTTTTGCTGAAACGTGCGCCCGAAGACGAGAACGCCACTGTCTGATTGTGTAATCGATAACGCGCTGATCCAGTTGCTCCCACTACTGAATGATACAAATCAGTCCTCCTAGCGACCATCCCTTTATTAGGAAACATTTTATCAAAGCGTTTTGGGCCGTAGTTCCTGCTCTGCCTCGGGCACCTTATAACGTGCGTATCTTCTTCGCTAAACACCATTTTGTAACTATACACTTGATGAGGTCATCATACCGTGACCAATTCCAAAGAATATTTATTAAATTATCAAATCATTCTTAAATGTAATAATCTACTGTGACAGACCTATAATGGTCAAATTTTCATGAAAAGGAGTGATTATTCTGCAAGATATAGTAATGACCCAAATTATTGAGGAACCAACCAGGAGAGGGGCAATACTGGATTTGGTCATATCAAACAATGTAGAAGTAATAACAAATATTCAAGTCCTGGAACATTTGGGTAACAGTGATCATAACATGGTCTCATTTGAAATAAATGATCAAAAAACAGATTACTTGGGTTCAACACAGACCTTAAACTTTAGAAAATCAGATTTTAATAAACTGAGGTCTAATCTACAAGTAATACATTGGGATGATGCTTTTGCAGGGGAAAATGTAGAAGATAACTGGGTAGTCTTTAAAACATTGTTGGAAAAGCACACTTATCAGTGTATACCCTTGGGTAATAAGTATAAAAGAAATAAGTCAAAACCAATGTGGCTAAATAAACAGGTAGGGGAGGAAATGGACAAGAAGAGGAAGGCGTTTAGATTCTTTAAGTCAGAAGGGACGGAGGCATCGTATCAGAATTATAAGGAATGTAACAAAAATTGCAAAAGGGCAATCAAATTAGTAAAAATGGATAATGAAAAAAGGATTGCAATAGAAAGTAAGGTCAACCCTAAAAAGTTCTTTAAGTACCTTAATAACCAAAAAATGAGAAAAGAAAATATAGGACCCTTTCAGTGTGAGATGGGCAGGCAGATTATTGTAGATAAGGAAAAAGCAGAGGTATTAAACAAGTTCTTTGCCTCTGTGTTTACCAGGGACGAATCAATTTCAATAGTAGTGCCGCAAGAGGAAGCCACAACCTCCATATTAATGAACAATTTGTTAACTGAGGAAGAAGTTCATAAGCGGCTTGAAAAAATTAAAGTAAATAAAGCACCTGGCCCCGATGGCATACATCCAAGAGTTCTCAAGGAGTTAAGCTCAGTAATAGACAAACCATTATGTTTAATATTCAAGGACTCCATTTCTACAGGCTCAGTACCACAAGATTGGCATAAAGCAGATGTGGTGTCTATATTTAAAAAATGAGCTAGATCACAACCGGGGAATTACAGACCTGTAAGCCTGACTTCAATAGTGGGGAAACTACTTGAAGGTGTTGGCTGATAGATCCATAGGGGGCTTACTGGAATGTCCTCATGATATGATGTTCTCCTTGCAGGTCAGGACCAGGACTGGTCCATGATAGCAGCCATCCAGTGCAAGCTGGACCGAGAGGGAGCCACCAAACTTGTGTCAGACCTCATTATGAGCTCAAAGAACGATAAGATCTTTCTAGAGAGCATCCTGCTGGCCATCAGACTGCTGGACGGGGGCAACACAGAGATACAGGTACCCCACCCAAGAGACTGAGAGGGCAGGGACACTACCACTGATGGGATAAGATGGCATCTGATGCAGGGGATTCCAAAGGTCAGGGACACTATTGACCCTATTAACTTTTAGGAATCCTTTCTGTGAGATTCCCACCTATCACATTAGAGGGAGGTATCACTGACCCTATTAACTTATCAGAATCCCACTTTAAAACCCCAACTCTCTCTCCCCAGAATTCCTTTTACAATTTAATGAAGGGTGACAATAAATCAGAGAAGTTCTTTAAGGTTCTGAATGAAAGGATTAAACGTGCCCAGCAAGAAATAAAATCCACCATGTCCGTGAATATGAGCGATCTCGGGGCCAATGAGACCGGAGAGGCGAATGAGGAACTCGCCCCGAAAGGTAACGAGGGAGAGAAGAGGGATCCAGACTTCACCTAGATCCCGGTGTCCTGTTCTAGAAAGACATACAAAACATGAAAATGGGGCAGTGGGAGAGAACGGAGAGCAAGAGGGGGAGAAGGGGAGGTGAGAGAGAAAGGTGGGAGGTGCTTGAGGAAGGAGGGAGGAGAGAATTTGTGAGGAAAGGGGGAGAGGAGGTGGTGAGAGTGGTAAAGGCTGATCCTCTCACTTTATTTCTAGGCCGCAGCCCTCACTTTGTGGTGCCCGGAGCCCACTCGCGGGCCCTCACAGGGGGACCCTTTCGGAAGGGGCATGAAGGGGCAGAGCATGGGGAGAGTAATGAGGTGGGGCCCGTGGTGCTGATCATGGAGCCGATCTTAAGATTCCTGCAGCTGCTGTGTGAAAACCACAACTCAGACCTGCAGGTGAGTGACCTTTCCCTATAGAAACCCCCAACACTTCCTCCAAAGCCCCACTCCATATAGACATCCACTTTACTTCACCTCAAGCTCCAGGCCCTATAGAAATCTATTTTACTTGCCCTTTAGCCAAAGTCTATATATAGATATAGATTTCTATAGGGACTAGGGCTCCAGTCCTTCTTTTGCCTGAAATTCTGCTAAGTTGATAAACTAAGTAAAATGTTGACATCCCCCCCCCCCCCAGAATTTCCTGCGAAATCAGAGCAACAAATCTAATTACAACCTGGTGTGCGAGACCCTACAGTTCCTGGACATTATGTGCGGCAGCACCACAGGGGGTCTCGGCCTTCTGGGACTTTACATCAACGAGAAGAATGTGGCGCTCATTATTCAGACCCTGGAGACCCTTACGGAGTATTGCCAAGGACCTTGCCACGAAAATCAGGTACCACCCACCGAAAAAACAAAGACAAAGGGGCGAAACCCAAATGAGACTTATCCGATGTCGATCATGAATACTGCAGAATGAATACTCCCACTTTTTGACTAAACATATAAAATAGTGAAAATATCACTACACTAATTGTTTGGGGAAAATAAATATATATGGATGGGTCGTACATATATTCTTTAAAGAACCCCAGGTAGATGGGTGCAGCTCAGTCTGCCCAGTCTAATCTTCACAATATCCTCACAGAAGGGCCACAACCCAAACGGGAGAGGGGTTGTTTTGTGGTAGAAAGGGAAAAGAAAAATACTAATAATGTAATAGTTCACAGTGTTTTAGACCAATTATAAATCTCTATGCACACATACTGTATATACCAGGTTCTGTTTGTGTCCAAGAATATTCTCTCTCTCTCCTCTGTCCTATGTATTCTACATCGATATAGGTGCAATCCGTGTAGCCTAATCTGATTGTTTTTGGTAAAGTAATCCAACAGAGATCTGCCTTTTGTTTCTCTGTAAATGAATTAAACGTTTCAGTAAATATCAAGCTACACCCCGATTTTTTAAATCCCACACCTGAATGTTTCCATGTCGGGTCATAACGTTTGCTTCTTTAATATATAAAGGAAGCATTAAACACGCATACAATAATCCTAATAAATGATTCCATATAACAGGCCCCATGGTGTCCCTCGGTGTGATACCACGGTCAGTGTTCTGCATCCCTCTGCTGCCACCTCCAGTGATGTCATTGATGACTCTGCCTATGAAAAGACCAGCAGGCGGGGGGTATTTGAAATTAGCGCTACATATTAAAGCAGTAGAACATGTGTTTGTTTTTTCTAATAGGTGGGACGCAGAGGGTCTCCGGAACGGAACCACGTTAATTTCAGCTCTGGCCAGCCGCTGCTTCCCGAGACACTAACCTCCGTAGTGGGTGCCAGTAGCCACTCTGGAGGTTTAAAGCCCCGGTCACAGGGGCCCAAAAGGAATGACATCATGGCTTCCTATTGGCCCGTGTGATACGGGGTCTTTAAATCCACCATTGTGACACACAGCTGGAGCTGCTACTGACACCCCCTACGGAGGTACGTATCTCAGAAAGCAGGGGGTCCCCGGAGCGGAGAGTAACACGGCTCAGACACTCTGCTTCAAACCTAGAATGCTAGAAAGAATTTAGAAAAGGAAAGCAGGATTGCTGCTTTCTGATCCTGCTCTTTCCATCCTGTTTCTTTAGCAGTGATACATCCCCAGTGATACATCCCCAGTGATACATCCCCAGTGATACATCCCCAGTGATACATCCCCAGTGATACATCCCCACTGTTACAAGTCCTGTATCTTGTTGTTGTATAGAAGCACATAGAAGTACTGTACTGCTGCTACATCATCTAGTTACAGTACATCTCACCCTGCTGTTCTATAGGCAGAGCTGAAAGTTATGGGATATTACCTGCACTTCTATGACACCTGGAACTCCCTGTTATCAAAGTGGCAACATCACTTTCTATTCGACTTATTTTTTTTTAAGGTGTATTGTAAAAGGAATATAACATCTGGAATTGTATCTTTAAAGAATTGTTTTTGTCACCTGTTTTTGTTGATAGAGCTGCATAGTGACGCATGAGTCTAATGGGATTGACATCATAACCGCCCTCATTTTGAATGACATCAGTCCTCTGTGTAAATACAGGATGGATCTGGTGCTACAGCTAAAGGTAAGTTACAGTGAGAGGTTATATGAAGCAATGCAATGAGTTGTATGGCGCAGTTGGGCAGCAGTAATATGGAACTAGTAAATCCTACCCTATGTGAGTCTTAAGACTTCTCGTTCTGACTCTGTTACAGGACAATGCCTCGAAGCTGCTCCTCGGCTTAATGGAAAGCCGTCACGACAATGAGAATGCGGAACGGATCCTTCTCAGCCTCCGACCCCAGGAACTGGTGGGTAGGACACACAGCCGGAAACCTCAGCACAACCCTGCACATCTTTCCTCACTTCACATCTCACGCTTTGTTTCTGCTTGGTCGGCAGGTGGACGTCATCAAGAAGGCGTATCTTCAGGAGGACGAGGGTGACAGCTCTGACGTGTCACCGCGTGAAGTTGGACACAACATTTACATCCTGGCTCTGCAGGTCAGATCTCCCAAAGTTGTAACACAATCTTTGTAGGAGCCCAACTTGTAGTTTGAAGACATGGGGCTGTATTTGCTGTTGGAGGGATATCATCTTGTGTGACTCCACACAGGCCTCTTTTCTAATGCACTTTTTCAGTCTGCTGCACCGTTTATGTTCCACGCTCTTTCCCTCTCTCACTTCCCTGGGTGGGTATTAGCAAGGATCAACCCTCGTGTTATAACCTTTCTTTCGTCCCCCAGCTGTCCCGTCACAACAGGCATCTCCAGCATCTTATGAGGCCGGTCCGACGGATCCAGGAAGAAGAAGAGAGTATTTCCACCATGGTACCTACTTCTGGCATTGTTCCTCAATCCAACCGTTAATTATCTTTCTTTGTATCTCTCCATTTGTGTGTATCTATGTATTCACTATTGATGCCCTCGCATCATCCTATGATAGCATTGTATGTCCTCTCTGTCACTGTCTCCTCTGCTTCTTCTTACTGCGAGTGTCCCATTTTTCTGCCCCTGTCCCTTTTCCACCACACTCATTAGACCATCAAACAGCAGAACCTGAAAGACTGCCTGAATCCTCACATTTCTCCCTGAATTTCCAGCTCGCTTGACAGCTGTGAATAATTGGAAGAGACAAAGTTCATTTCATTTATTAACTTAAACTGTGAAACAGTCTGAGCGTAAGGCAGGCCTAATTGCCAACATTTATCAGGGCTCTGAAATTCACAGGAATGTTGGATTTCTTTATGTTGATTTATTTCTCCTTGGATAATCACAGCTATAAATAAAATATTAATCTCCCTGCTACTGACTTGGCCTGTAATGCACCTTACATGTCAAAATTAACTATTTCCCTGCTCCATAAAACTTCTCCCTATAGGTCCTCCCATTGCTCCATATAACTGCGCCCTATAACTCCTCCTATTGCACCATATAACCTGCCCCTATAACTCTTCCTATTGCTTCATATAATCGCTTTCTATGTCTCCTCCTAATGCTCCATATAACAGCTACCTATAAATGCTCCTTATTACACTGATGCCAAGATACACATTATGGAATGTCCTCTCTTGGGGTTATTTTGACCTTGATCAGTTCTCAATAACCAGACACTGTTCTACATTGGATTGAATACATGGCATTGTTTTCCAGCTGAGTCTGAACAATAAACAACTGACCCAGATGTTAAAATCCACAACGGCCCCTGTGCAGGAGGAGGAAGAAGATCCTTTAGAGTATTATGCCAAACATACTGCACAGATTGAGGTGGGTATTTTATCACTCATTCCCCCAAAAATCGCTCCCTATAACGGTCTAGGACATTTGGTCACGGCCGTTTCACCACGGCCATATGATTGCTGGCGTTTAGCCGCTGCTCACCTCGCCGTCGGGACACTCATCCGTCACACCACTAAGGTAAGTCACTAACCTTACCCGTTACCCTAAAACCCCCTATAATTAAACGCTACTCCCCACCCTAAAAACCTAAGCCCCTTACCCTAAAACCCTTTCCCCTAAGCCCTTATCCTAACCACTAAAACCCCTAAAGTTAAACCCCTAACTTAAAATGTACCTTCTCATTGAAGCGGCGGAGGGTCGCCCTGTGGGGAAATGGTTACGGCGGGACGATGGCGACCAAATGTCTCATTCCGCCCTATAACTCCTTCTGTTGCTCCATAAAACCGCTCTGTAGGAATTATACATAACATCTTGTGTGATGATAAATGTGTGACTGTAAATATATATGCACACGCTTTCACACACATGGAAGGAGAGAGATCTCGAAAATCAATGTGCTTTCTTGTGCTGATAGGGATCCCATCTGGTCAAAGTTAATTGATAGCAGCAACAGGTCCAAAGCGCAAACTTTATCAGGATGTTACATGAGAAACAGAAAAGATATATATATATATACTGTATAGTGCAAAAAACATTAATTGATTCCACATATGAGAATGTGGTCTGCCACATACATATAGATCACGTCCATATACAGTATAGCCATGAATAACACGAACACCTTCCTGCATTCCATTTAATTAATCTAACTGTAGAATGCCAGCTATATGAGGAAATCTGCAGAGCCACATGTACTTATATTGTACATAGATATTTGTAACATCACACGCTCTCTATAACTCCTCCTGTTGCACCATATAATCGCCCTCTTTAACTTTATGTATGGGAAGTTATGTCCCATTATGGCATTAAGTTGACTATGAGACATCCAATCATAATCTACATTTTTGGACAACTTGAGTTCCAAGAGGCCTCTGGTTTGTCTCTCATTATGCACACGAGTACCTATAGGTGATTTACATTGTTTCCCTCAGATTGTCCGTTTGGACAGGAGCATGGAGCAGATTGTGTTCCCAGTCCCGTACATCTGCAAGTTCCTGACAGAGGAGACCAAGCACCGAGTTTTTACCACCACGGAGCAGGACGATCAGGGCAGCAAAGTTAGCGACTTCTTTGACCAGTCGTGTTTCCTCCACAACGAAATGGAATGGCAGCGAAAACTGCGCAGTAAGAAGCTAACAGCTGGGCGCTTAACATGGCCAGAATCTGTCGCTGCCCCATAAGGAGAAGGACCCAACAATGATATGGCTCCCAAACCTAGAGTCTATGTGGAGCACTCGTACACCCAAAAGGGGGACTTGATAGGGTCTAGAAGTTCTCGGGAGACCAGCCATAGTCTAGAAGTTTTCGCATTCCAAAATTAGATGTTATTAGGGGCACCATCCAGTCTAGAAATGGTCCTTCTACTCCAAAATTAGATGTTGCTATGGATACCAATCAGAGTCTACAGGGAGTTATAATTTTCCAAAATAAGCGTTCTAGCTGTGGGTTTTCTGCTCCAAAATGGGATGTCGATAAATGGACCCACCAGAATCCAGATGTTGTTTGTTTCGTTTTAGACAGGTGTTGGTGAAAGGCACAGTCAGAAATCAGTGAAGGTTCTTCTATTTCAGTATAATGTGTTGAAAAAGAGGTAATTAATGAAGGAGTTATTGTGCATGTCACCTCCTCATTTTCCATTAGGTATAACAGGTTTCATGATCCATTGTGTTTGTTAAAAAGCCATCTGCCTGCCATCTTGAATTGAAAATGCAACTTCATGGTTTGGTTTCGAAGAGAGGGGGGGGGGTGGTGGCTGCTCTGGACTCCCCATCAACTTACTCCCAAGCCACCAGTACCAGATGTCATTGTAGGAACTTCCGCTCTTCCTTCCCATTTAAAGCTCACCTATTCAAGGAAGCCATTTTTATCACCCATGCAATATTGTTTTGAGGACTTGGAACTGTTGAGTTGCATATTATAATAATGTACTTTAGATTTGCAAGCCATATCTCCCTCTCACCTCAGGTATGCCGCTGTTGTATTGGTTCTCTGGCAGAATGACACTCTGGGGATCCATTTCCTTCAACCTGGCTGTCTTTATCAACCTGATCATAGCTTTCTTCTACCCATACGTGGAGGGCACATCCATGGGTAAGATATCAATGCAAACTTGTAGCACCAGTCCCTGAACAAATTCCCTTTCCATTCCCCTATAGCTCAAGACCCTATAAAATTCCCCTTTTCCCCCCTGTAGCCACAGTCCCTATAAAAATTCTCTTTATTACACCTGTAGCCAGAAGTATCTATTTAAATTGCCTTTAGCCCCAGTCCCCTTTATTTCCCTTATAGTCCCACACACTATAGAATTCCCCTTTACTTTCCCCTCTAGCCCCAGTCCCTATCAAAATCCCGTTTTACTTTCCCTATAGTTAGAGTCCCTCCAACGGTTTCCAATCCCAGAGAAACATCCACAGGGAATGGCCACCACAGTTAATTTCTGACGTGCTCCCCCTCTTCCCTCCCCAGGAGTTCTGGATTCTCCTCTGATCTCCCTCCTTTTCTGGGCCATGGTCTGTTTCTCAGTTATGTCACTGTTCACAAAGCGTTATGGCCTCAGGCCGCTGATTGTGGCTCTGATCCTGCGCTCCGTCTATTACCTGGGGATCGGCCCGACACTCTATTTACTGGGAGCGCTGAACGTAAGATGTCTATCTATAAAAAGTCCAGAGTCCTGTGTCCTGTTCTGGATCTCAAGTCTCTATAGGGACATGGGAATGTGGTGATAACTCTGTGCAGATCATAGAGGGCGATTATAAGTGAGAATGGAGGCAGAACCTCTGCTGCTTCCTCTCCCCCCTGCTCCCCTCTCTCTCCCCCCCCCCCCCCTCCCTTTGTGTTCCTCCTTCTCTTTCTGTCTCTCTTCATCATATACTGGGGATGCTGAACGAAATATATTTATCTAAATGTCCTTGGAGCCCTGTGTCCTGTTCTGGAGCTCATGTCTCAACAAGGATATGGTAAGGTGGTGATACCTCTGTACAGATCATGGCAACATGACAGATACTGTAAGAGCATGACTTTCTTTTCCGCGCTCCCTCTCTCTTCCATTCTCTCCTCCCTTTGTCACCACCTTCCTCTCTGCCCCTCTCACCCTACCTCTTTCTCTACATCTCACCCTCTTCCTCTCTCCCTCTCTCCCTCTCTCCTCTCTCTCACCATTGCAACCATTGTTTCCACAGCTGACCAACAAGATTGTGTTTGTGGTGAGTTTCGTGGGCAACCGTGGCACCTTCATCCGTGGGTACAAGGCCATGGTCATGGATGTGGAGTTCTTGTACCACGTGGGCTACATCCTAACCAGCGTTCTGGGTGTCTTCGCTCATGAGCTGTTCTATAGCATCCTGGTACGTAGTATGATATATATATATATATATACCAATTGTAAAAAGGAGATCGGTGAAACAAGAAATACAATGTTAGATTAGCAGATCCTTTGGAGCACATTAAAGAAGCTGCAGTGGAATAACCAACCACAGGGATACCTACAGAAAAAAAGACAAAAGGAAGCGCAGGCTCCATAGCATAAATCAGTATTAATCTGAGGCAGGAACCGACGGACTACACAATCCATTCCCCAGGTGCCCAGCTGCACGGCTCTGGACTCCCACTCCTATCTGGTGACGTCACCCACACAGAGATTTTCTCTGACATGTTATTTGCACTCTCTTGTGAGTGCAGGTCCTAAAGATCGCGGTTCTCTCCTTTCTTAATATTAAGTCCCATTTTTTACATAGAGTTATGCTATGGAGCTTGTGCTTCCTTTTGTATCTGGATCTTTTTGTAACTTTGCGTGTGTGCATTATGTATACTTTTGACACTGCTATTGGCTGGATGAATTTGCACCAAATTTGACACAAAACATCTCATACCTCCCGAGATGTACCAAGTTTGGTGCAAATGCATCCAGCCAATCACAAGATATGAGCGTGTGTTTGGTAGGTGACCTTTTCTAAAAAAAAGGGTAATGTATGGGCTACTCGCCTATAACTATGTATAATATAAATATATATATATATATATATATATATATATATATATTTTTTAAACACCTGTGACATTCTACCCACCAGCTGTTTGACCTGATATACCGGGAGGAGACCCTGTTTAACGTGATAAAGAGTGTGACGCGTAACGGACGCTCCATCCTCCTGACTGCGCTGCTAGCCCTCATCCTGGTCTACCTCTTCTCCATCGTGGGCTTCCTGTTCCTCAAAGATGACTTCATCATGGAGGTGGACCGGCTGCCCAGTGGTAAGGGGAGCCGACCAGACAAGCCAGGAGCTGTTCATGACAATTTTAGGTGGAAGGCAAACTGTTTTTTCCCCCCCCTAATATATCAGGGTGCCCCGTTCAGGACACTCAGGCGGGAAGATATCTGATTAGTTCTCATATTTCGAAGCATCAGCTATCAGGACGTTCCATTAATGGAACTTTTAGGCAGGAGAGATCTGATTGCCTGGGGGAACACTCTGTTATGAAGGATTGGTTTGACGGTGGCCAATCAAAATGCTCTGTTTATGGAATGCGATTCATATAAGTTTAAACAGTCACTGACACCCCCCTTTGATGGGATAAAGTGTCTCACGCAGGGGATCCTATAAGTTAATAGGGTCAGAGGTTCCTCCATCTGATGGGATAAGAGGGTGTGTGATGCACAGGATTCCAATGAACTAATTGGGTCAGTGACACCTCCCTCTAGTAGTATTATTTGGGCATGATACATAGGGGATTCCTATAAATGTATGGAGTTAGTGACAAATCCCTCTGATATGATAGGTGGGCGTCTCACGCAAGGGATGCCTATAAGTGGGATAAGGGGGTATCCCACACTGGGGATCTTATAAGTTAATAAGGTCAGTGACACTTCCCTCTGATGGAATAATAGTGTCACACAAAGGGGTTAATATAAGTTAATAGGGTCTGTTTCTTCACAGCTCCCCGCACTTTAGCACAGTCTATGCAATCAAACCCTTTTGCAGAATCCTGCAGCAGCGACCAGACAGACTGCGCTTCTGGAGTTACGACACTTGCTTCCCCAGAGAGTAAATATTGTAGGGATCATTCAAAAAGGTGTCTTTTTGGGCAACTTTAAAAGAAAAATCTGATTCTCCCTGTCTTTTCTTCTCTCTCCCTCTTTTCTCACTCTCCTCTCCCCTCCTCCTCTTTCATTCTTTCAAACATCTCTCTTCATCACTCCCTCTCTTCCTATCAGCCCCCTCTCTCCCTTACTTTCTCTCTCTCCCCCAGTCCCTCCACCCCTCTATTTTTCTTTCTCTCCCGCGCTCTATTTTAACTTGCTTCTCCTTCCCCTCTAAACTATTCCCCTTTCTGTTCTCCTATTTAGATGACGACGATAACACAGAGAGAGCGTGTGACACTTTACTCCTGTGCATCGTCACTGTACTTAACCACGGGCTGAGGAATGGAGGCGGCGTGGGGGACATCCTGAGAAAACCCTCCAAAGATGTAAGGGAACCCTAAATCTGTCCCACTGAGATACCGAGCCCTGGAAACCCGGGGGCATGTACAAGTTAGTAGTAAGGAACAGATCCCATATCAGTGCATTCAAAACCCTTTGTGGTATTTATGAAATAGTATAAATGTTCTTGTGTTGTTTCCAAGGCTCCTCCTCATGTTAGAAATCAAGGATTTCAATTGTATAAAATCAATCAATAAAACATTACTCCGATATACACTGTGACTGCAAGAGTTAAATGACTGCACACTAACAAGTGGATAAGTCACATGACGGATTAAGCCTATTGTCACAGATGGCTTGAAGGTGCATTAAATGCATATAGTGCCGTTAGTGAGCAGGTATGAAAATGAAAATCAGTGGTACTGTGGCAGCCAGCTATTTTTTCTCTGCAGCATGTATAAGTTAAAATGGCTGCCAGCGAGGTGAACAGGAACTGACCTCAGAGGGCACTTTCCTCTGATACAATGATCAGGCGTCTAACGCACCGGAATCCTACAAGTTAATAGGGCTAGCGTTGCCTCCCTCTGATGGGATAAGAGGATGAGTGTTTCTGTATGTTCTGTCCCGCAGGAGTCCCTGTTTCCAGCCCGTGTGGTGTACGATCTGCTCTTCTTCTTCATCGTCATCATCATTGTCTTGAACCTGATTTTCGGTGTCATCATTGACACGTTCGCAGATCTGAGGAGCGAGAAACAGAAGAAAGAAGAGGTGCTGAAAACCACCTGTTTTATCTGCGGTGAGAACTGACCCTGTAACTCTCCTCTTTTGCCCCATATAAATGTTCCCTATAACTACTATTGCTCCATATAACTGCTCCTTATAGCTCCTCCTATTACTCCTTATAATGGCTCACTAGAACTCCTCCTATTGCTCCATATAACCACTCCCTGTAACTCCTCCCATTACTCCCTATAACTCCTCCTATTACTCCCTATAACCCTCCTTATAACTCCCCTCCTTATAACTCCTCCTTGCCCTATAACTCCTCCTATTACTCCTTATATTGGCTCACTAGAACTCCTCCTGTAAGACCGGCATTAAACATGACAGGGAAGATTTCTATTGCTAATACTTTCAGTTAATGGGAAACTTGTTGCTTTATAAGATTGTTCTTTTCTTGTTTGTTTTTCTTAAAGGGGCTGCAGTGTTTCCTCTTAAAGTTCGGGCTCTGTATATAGCACTTTCTTCCTGTGGGTTTTTTAAGAGGAAACCGGAACTGTTCGGTTTATTTTTAGAGCTCTGGGTAAAGAGATTAACTCGCTTAGTGCTGGAGGGACCTGCGGCGAGCTGCAGATTAGAGTGTGAGCTTGGTGGGCGAGAGAGTCATTGTCTGGGCTATAGGAGAGAGATATTTAATGAATGGTGTATAATGACATATCTTTATTTAGATAATAATAAATACAGAGACAGACAGATAGTGTAAACAGGTACAGATAGATACAGACAGACACACCAATAGATGGATATATACTGTAGATAGATAGATAGATACACAGATGGATGAATAGTTCGATATTTATATAGATATACATATCTATTTATCACTGTGTCTATATCTGTATATCTAATGTTTGTGTATCTATCCAATCTAATTAATAATCATCAGTCTAACAGTTATATTATATTAATACATTTTAGGTCCTAATAAGACAATATTATATATATTAAAATACAATATATAACTCCCTAGGCTCATTTGACTTCCATTCAGCGACTAATTACATTTATCTCACACTATAAACCTCATTGGATGGCATTTTACACTTTATTACAAGAATATACTGGGAATCTGTACCAGAACTGTTACGGAAGCCTATGGGGCATACTCCTAACATCCACCCACCAATCCTATTGGTGCCAGCTGTGCGGCTGGACCAAACTCCACGCTATCTAATACCCCTAACATCCACACCCCCAAACCGGACCAAACTCCACGCTATCTAACACCCCTAACATCCACACCCCCAAACCGGACCAAACTCCACGCTATCTAATACCCCTAACATCCACACCCCCAAACCGGACCAAACTCCACGCTATCTAACACCCCTAACATCCACACCCCCAAACCTAATGGGACAAGTTGTGCGGCTGGACCATACCCTGAGGCACACTCTCTCCCACAATGAGCAGCCGCTTTACCTTTTGTTTCAACCTTGCCTGTTACTCCCTGTACGCTCTCGGGAGCGGGGCCCTCATTCCCTTCTTGTTATTCCTTATTTGTATGTCATTCAGTTTATGTAATTGATGTCACCCTGCATCCCCCCCCTCCTCCCCCCCCCCCCCCACTGTACCGCACTGTGGACAGTGGCAGATTTCTTTTTTGCACAAAATTAAATACAATTCTAAGTTTTATTTTTAAACAACACAATATTTATCAAATATATTTTAATATTTAATATTCCAATTTCCCCTGGTTGGAATACATCTTTATTTTCTAACGCTGCACCCCTATACATGCTGCTGGTATATATATATGATGTGTAGGAGATGTGCAGTACACACACGGATGTGATGTTTTTTTATCCCGTTGATGTGGTATATTCCCGCAGGGCTGGAGAGGGATAAGTTTGATAATAAGACGGTGTCCTTTGAGGAACATATAAAGGAGGAGCACAATATCTGGAATTATCTGTCTTTCATCGTACTGGTCAGAGTGAAGAACAAGACAGATTATACCGGGCCGGAGAGCTACGTGGCACAGATGATAAAGGTCAGGACCAGCCGTATTATATCATTAGAACACGCTTATTCTATGTAATATTGTCAGAACACGCTTATTCTATGTAATATAGTCAGAACACGCATATTCTATGTAATATTTTCAGAACATGCTTATTCTATGTAATAAAGTAAGAACACGCTTATTCTATGTAATATATTCATAGCACATGTATTCCATGTAATATAGTAAGAACACGCATATTCTATGAAATATAGACAGAACACGCTTATTCTTTGTAACATTGTAAGAACACGCTTAATCTATGTACTATAGTCAGAACATACTTATTGTATCTAATATTGTAAGAACGCTTATTCTATGTAATATAGTCAGAACACGTTTATTCTATGTAATATTTAAGAACACGCTTATTCTATGTAATATAGTAAGAACACGCTTATTCT
>CM071575.1:21860424-21897950 GCA_036426205.1 Ascaphus truei | reverse complement strand
ACACACACACACACACACCATCATCACGCAATCCTAGGCGTGACCTGTGTGTTGAAGGGACTCTTTTCCAAACAAGTTGCTGCTAGTGAGAGAGGAACGGAACGCCCTGCTTCTACTCTTCTGTTGAACACGGCGGAGTATACATACACATACACACACACACACACACACACACACACACACACACAAATGTTATAGATATATATATATATACACACACACTATTAAACTTTCCGGGTGTTTGAATATTTTCAGTGAATAATTCATCGGTTTCCTTAAAAACACTAAATATAGTTATTACTTATTAAACTAATTGTGCGGCAGTCATTAGCCATAGTCATTAGCCATAGCATCAACAGGGTGAAAACTCCAGTGTCTATATATACAGTATACAGCCTGATCACAGAAAAGATTAGCTACAGTAACTATTCTGCAAAGGGAATAGAGACATCAAAAGTTGAACTTTGTCTGGAGAAAACCAAACAGACTTGCTGCACATTGTATACTTACCGAATTCCAAAAACAGGTTAAACAGTGGGAGCTGGTGCTTAACCAACGTAAAGAATATGGCTAACTAGGTCCATTACCACAGTAACTGCAAGAGATCCAATAAAGGATCATGGAGAACAGCCAGGGCAAAAATATGCTATATAAAAGCAGGCTGCTGTCCTGAAACGTTAAGTCCTGTTTTATCTTTTTGCGGGCGATTTATATAGAATTAAAATGGACATTTAAGCATAGTTTTGCTTTGATTGTGTGCTCCATGCTCCTTTTTGGGGATCTTTTAAGTGTGTGTTTGCCTTCTATTGAAGAATCCAGTTATGGATTTTGTATAATACACATCTTTTGGCAATCTATGGTCTTCGTGTGCAGTGTCTATCCCTCTCAGCCTGTGTTCTGAGTGAACACACACACACATTGTGCTGGCAACAGTTCAAAGGGTTAAAGTGAAAACCTTTTGGATGCAAAACCCAGACGGAGGGTATAGGAAGCAGCTGTTTAATAGGACATTGTGCATACACAGCAGACAGTGTGTACATATACAGGAAAGGGAGTGGAATTGTATTGTTCTAATAACAATAGCGTCATTCTTTCGCACCGTCCTGCTGGGTTTTCGGATTAAATCTCTCTCGGAGTCGCTTCCACATTCCCTTCTTCATGTCTTCCAACTCTTTCAGGCTATCTGCCGGCACAAAAAGGGAAATGGTAAAATGTATATTAAAAATCCCACCTCAATTTCATTCAAGGAATTGTTCCTAAATTCTGCACTCAGGCCAGAGGGAGGAGTGAGTGAAAATTCTGCGTGCAACCTTTATTTAAACAGGATTCTGGTTAAAATAATATATACACACAATACACTTCCACTGCATATATATATATATATATATATACTAGCTGAGAGACCCGGCGTTGCCCGGGATGTAATTTTGGGGGGGCGTACGACAGGGTTAGGCTTCCCCCCCCCCGGGCCCCATTGGAAGTTTTTGTTTTTTAAATTTTGGGTTTTTTTTTTTTTTTTTTTTTTTTTTTTTTGCAACACTTTTTTTTTTATTTTCCTTTTCAATGTTTTTATTTTATTCTCTGTTGCCATATCATGACTTTTCTGATTACCTTTCAGGTCTTGACAAGATGATGGTGGACAAGGATGGTCAGGTTACTGTGACTAATGATGGTGCAACTATCCTTGCCATGATGGATGTGGACCATCAAATTGCTAAACTGATGGTAGAATTATCCAAGTCACAAGATGATGAAATTGGTGATGGGACCACAGGTGTTGTAGGTAAGGAAAGGGGTGAACTCCTCGCCAAATATTTGCCTATCTTTACCAGCTATGCCAGCCCTAATTTGTGTAATGTGAGGCTCATCATAGCTTCACTGGAGCTTAAAATACAGCTTTTATTTTGCCTATTGATAATGCAGATTATTGCATTATAATGCAGAATATCTGTTTCCCTAGGATTCAATGGCAGTGATTAAGGTAGAATATTCCATCAAAATGCCCAGCAGGAGCAATAACCCCTGCTACATCTGTATACTGCTACATCTGTATACCGCTACAGTCCTAAAAAAGCTAACAAAATATATTAAAGACTTTTAGAAAGCATTGTCTCTGCACTCCTTGATATCTAAATATTATGTATATGAAACTGATAATCTATTTAAATCACTGGTCTATGCATCTCCGCTGCTCCTTACGTCAGGGTAGTTGCTCAAGGTCGTATCGTCACCTTTCTTCCCATTTAAGGCTGCGCTTATAGCAACAGCGCCCGAAAAAAATGCATTGCCGCGTGCGCTTATCGTAAGAGCGACGCGGCGATGGGAATTTTTGGTAGTCGTAATTATTTGATTTTTCAGGGGCTGTCTCCTCATGTGACAGCCCCTGAACCAATCAGGAGCCTGGTCGCTGCAAAGCGAAATACAACTTTCGCTTCCGGCGACGGGTTATGTTACGAGTCGCCGGCACTATAGGTGCGGCCTAAGGCAGTCACCCTTGCAGCACCTTGAGAAATTGCAATAATCATGAATGTGGGCTTGGAGGTAAATGGGAAAAGCAATTCCCATATAATAAAGCGAGTTCATAAAAAAATGAGTAGTCAGTATAAATAGTATATTGCACTCTTAAATGCAAGGATGAAACGCACGTATACGAACACCTGCAGCGTCCCACCGCACACACATTTGTTGGTTTGGACCAATGTCTTGATGTCGCCGTTTTACGCATTTCATGTATACCACTTCGTCAGGAAAGGTGCATCTGAGGTGTTGGGAATCGCTGAACACTTAAATAAATTACCTCCAACAACTAACACAAATTCCTCCCCCCAGAATTAAATGCACAAAATGAGAAATTGGACTGCAGAGTTAAACATATATATTGCTTTGTCATCTCCATATTTAAAAGTGCATTTTATTAAGGGGGGAAGGATTTATTGAGTTAGATGCTAGAGGTTGGATATTTAAAGCTGCAGTTCAGTCAATATCCTGCATGTGTGTTTTTTTAAATAAATCATTTCTGTAGTAAGAAAAAAAACTTTTAGCATTTTCTGTTTTTAAAAAAACAACTTTGAAAGACCAATTTTCTTGTATTCTATTTTAACAGCCATTTGCTAAGGCACTGCCCCTTCATGTCCTGTCACAAGCTCTGGCACACCCCTTTGTCAGCCCTGCCCTCCCTCTAGCACTTGTCAGTGCAGGAATGCTCATGAAAATTCATGAGCTTCCACTGCCAGTCAAGGGTCTAGGAGAGAATAGCTGTTGAGAAAGTGGAGCAAGCGAGTGAATATAAGACATTCAAGGAGTTTAGAGGCAAAAGGCAGGAGGAAGACAGGTCGATAGTTAGAAAGACAGGTAGGGTCAAGCTTGCTGTTTTTGAGTAATGGTATAACTGTTGCATGCTTGAAGGAGGATGGAAAGGTACCAGAGTAGAGGGAGGATTTAAAAATGTGTATGAGCGTAGGGATTACAGTAGGAGCAAGAGGTTTTTAGGAGATGGGAGGGAATGGGGTCAAGAGGGCAAGTGGTAGAGGGAGAAGAGGAGATCAACAGTGACACATCCTCCTCTGAGAGTGGAAAAATAGTCAAGGAAGGTTGGAGGAGAGTTAGGAAGCGGTGTAGGATGGGAGGAGGAAACAAAGGGGATGTTCTGACGTATGGATTCCACCTTTTCCTTAAAATAGTCAGCAAAGTCTTGAGGTTAGATGGAGGAAGAAGAGGCATCTGTGAGTGGTTTGCGTAGAGAGTCAAAGACAGAGAAGAGTCGGCATGGGTTAGACTTGTGCGTGTCGATTAATGAAGAAAAGTAGGTTTGTTTACATTGAGAGATGGTAGAGTTGAAACAAGATAGCATAAATTTGTAGTGAAGGAAGTCGGCGAGAATGTGAGATTTCCTCCAGAGGCGTTCAGAGGAACGAGTGGAGGAACGCAGCACGCGCGTGTGGGAATTTAGCCAGGGTCTGGGGTTAGGAGGGCGAATACGGCAGAGAGAAAGTGGGGCATGTAGATCAAGAGAGGAGAATAAGGCAGAGTTGTAGTTCCTGACCAGGTTGTCAGGGTCTGTATTCAGAACTGAGAGAGGAGAGGGCGGAGCATAAAGTGGAATCAAAAGGCTGGTAGGTTAATAGAGCGCAGGTTTCTGCAGAACCAAGCGGTAGATGGAGGTGGAGAAGGGGAGAAGCGAGAGAGAGAAAATGAGATGAGGTGATGGTCAGAGAGAGGAAAGGGGAAAAGGAGAAATCGGAGAGAGAAACGTTTTTAGTGAAAACCGGTCTAGGTAGTGGCCATCCTTGTGGGTGCTGGCTGCAGTCCACTGTTCAAGGCCAAAAGAAGAAGAGGTTAGAGAGAGAAAGCGGGAAGCCCAAGGGAGAGAGGGGTCATCAATGTGGCAGTTGAAGTTCCCAAGGAGTAGAAAAGAAGAGTCTGAGGAGAGAAAAAAAGAGAGCCAGGATTCAAAGTGAGAGGGAAAGGCAGAAGGGGGATGAGTAGAGATAGGTGGGCGAAAAATGACTGCCACGTGGACAGGGAGAGGAGAGAAGATCTGGACAGTGTGAGCCTCAAAGGAGGGAAAAGAAAGAGGGAGGAATAGGAAGGGTACAGTAGCGGCAGAGAGAGGAGTAGCCCCACGCCTCCACCCCCGTCATCAGGGCGCGGAGTGTGGGAGAAGGAAAGGCCACCATAAGAGAGGGCAACTTCCAGAGCAGTGTCAGACTGAGTGAGACTGTTCTCAGTTATAGCAAATAGGAGCAGAGAGTGAGAGAGAAAGAAGTCATGTACAGAGAGGAACTTGTTAGAAAGGGAGTGAGCATTCCAAAGGGCACAGGAGAAAGGGAGAGAGGAGGGAGGGTGGCAGGGGATGGGTATGAGGTTGGAGGGGTTGACACCAGAAGGAGTAGATGTTGCATTTGGCAGGCGAGGACAAGAGCATGTAGGAATAATACAGCCTCACCTGTTGCCAGCACCATGCGATATTCTTCCACGGTAACCTCAGTGAAGCTTGTATCTCGGAGACGTGGGTACTTAATAGTGAAGAGACATAAAGAGCGCATCGGTTGTTATTAAGATGGTCACTGTGGTGCAGGCCTCTGGCAGTGAACAGCTAAAATGCTTTACAATATTTTCTATTTACAATCTCCCTCTGGTGGCCATTGATGTGAAGACATGTGTTACAGATCCCTTCTGTGTCACCCTTTGTTGGGAAGGACAGACACCATGTCCCATAGGTCCCCTCTGTGTATCACCCTGAGGGGGAAAGACAGAATCAATGTCCCATAACTTCCCTCTGTCACTGTCTCTGAGGGGGAAGGTGAGAATCCATGTTCCATATGTCCCTTTTGTCTGTGTCACCGTCACCCTGTGGTGAGGGACAAATTCTCTGAGTCACCCTGTGGTAGAAGGGACAAACTCCCTGATTTACCCTGTAGTTGGAGTGACAGACAACCTGTGTCACTGTTACCTTGTCTCTGTAGTAGCTGCTGTTAATCCTGCTCAGACTCTCATACATTTGGTCACAGGCGTCTGGATCAGAAACCTGCAGGATAAAATATATATTATGTTTGGACGTGTGCACGTATAGAGGGAATTACTAACTCACCCAGGGCAGCAACCGGGATAATCATTACAGAGGTGAATGCAGTGAGGAAAAACATTACCACACAGGTAAGAAGCATCAACAAAGTGTATTCAAGTCCACATAATCCAATGTTTCTGTCCTCTCAAGGGACCTTTATTAGGCCATTTTGCTGCCCTGGGTGATGTATGAGTGTATATGAGAATAAATGCAAACAAAAATGTGAAAAAGGTAGGCACACCTTAATCAAAATACATAAAGTTAATGTGAGCATGTATGATGGATTAACCAAATATACATCACCCAAACAGGGACTCTGGAAAGAAGGCCCCGCACACTGGGTATCCATGAGGATAATAAAAAAAGTTTCCGTCCGCTACGGGACATTTATTAGGGACCAGCAGGGCCACCGGCAACATTCCCGCAGCCCAGACCTAGTCTCCACCTGGGCACCTCCTCCCACCATCAGCAATCCCACAAGTTACCATTCTCCTACACTCCCCACACTCACTCCCCCCTTCCCCGATCATTTTACCTGAAGGGCTCCACGGCGGAGTGGAGCCGGTGCCCTGCAGCCGGAATGCAGACGTTGGACCCGAGTTCCGGGCGGAGACAACTTCCGGCACTAAATAACAATCTATGATATCAAGGCTCGAAAGGAACCATTGCTCAAAGTCTTTGCTAGTTCAGAGACAAATAAAGCTGTTGAACAATGCCGTACCCAAATAAGCCTAAATTAGAGCAGCTAGACAATGTCTTGTACGGACGGTTTTCGTTGAAACAATCGGAGGGGAGTCCCTGACTTGGCACCAATGCTCATTGAAAAGGCGAAATATTTTTATAAGCAAATTAAATTGACTGAACCATGTGCATTTTCAGATGGATGGCTTGCATGTTTAAAACGTCTCATGACATTAGAAGGCTAGATGTGTCCTGTGAACAAAAATCGTTCGACCACGAAGCTGCAGAAAAATATTGTGTAATTTGTAATAAATTAATTGCTGAATATGAGCTATCCCCCTGACCAAATGTATAATCCAGGTGAAACTGGCCTATGTCAGCAACGTTGCCTAATTCTACCACAGCCGGTGCGAGCGGATCTAAGGCTGCTGGTTTTAAGCAGAATAAAGGTCGAATAACTGTGTTTACATGTGCTAATGCTACAGGCACGCATAAAGGGAAGCTTTTGGTGATTGGGAAATATAATCGTCCTAGAGCTTTGAAAGGTTTTGCACATTTACCTATTGTTTACAAAGCGCAAAGTAATTCATGGATGGACAAAGACTTTTTATGAATGGTTTCATTATGTTTTTGCACCCTCAGAGAAAGAAAATGTTCGACAAAATACGGAAATCTGAAGATAGCAAAGCTATTCTTTTATTAGACAAGTGTCGCGCTCACCCTCATGAATCCGAGTTGGTGACCGGTAATATTTTTACCATCTTCCTGTATGCCAATTTTACCTCATTGATCCAACCTATGGACCATGGACCTACGGTTATCCAGAATATGGAATGTTATTACAGAAGAGATTTTCTGAGAAAGTTAATCAATCATGAAGACCCTATCCAGAACTTGTAATCTCTTTATAAGATAAAAGATGCCAGGGCTTGGAGAAAATTGTGGTCCAGTGTTATGTTTGCAGGAGTTTTCTATGATGGAGAATTTGTAGGCTTTAACAAAAGACCTAGAAAAAATATATTAGCACACATTCTTGATACGGTGAAGGATATTCCTTCTACAAACTTCGAGAACGTGAGATAGAAGAGTGGGTTCAAGCCGATAATGAGTTGGGAGTGACATGTTAGTGATGCATTGTGAATTAAAGGGAAAAAAGGCGCTAGCTACTTAACATTAAGTGACAATAAATGCAGTGTAATAAAATAGTGAGCTAAATAAAATAAAACCAAAAAATGGTATACAGATAATATAAAACCCTGCTCAAACCCTCTGGTGGAACTCCGGAACGGCGAGGGGAGGCGGTGAGAGCTGCACAGTACCCACAGATTTCACACCGATTGTGATAAATGCTTACTTTTAATTAGCACATTGTAAGTGCACATTTTATATGCTTATCAATTTTTACATAAAGTTTATATCAGATCGCGCTATGTAGTGCTGTTTTTCTCCTCTACATATACCATCTCCCAACTGACGAGACGTGCCTGGAGGGAATCCCACACACCAGTATATCCTTATGGGTAGCAGCCCTATCTGCTAACTGCATTTAAAACCACAACCATCTTGTGAGTATATTCACCTTTAGAGCCAAGAATATCAACACATCATTGGTCTCCTCATTCAAAACGTCTGCACTTAAATTGTTTTTTATTTGTCTTTTGTTCCCCACATGTGCTCCCCCTGGATTGTCTGAAAAATGTTAGTGATGCAGAAATAATAGTGTGAATCCTGAAAAGCCTAAGGACACTGGGGAAAAACGCTGAAGATTTTATTGAAGAACAGAGACTAACTTGGGCTAATGCTGCTTCAGCTTTTGATACAATAACTAAAGTTGCAGAAAGTCCGACTTGTTATTCTGCACAAAAGGTTATACAATTACTCTACTTTCATGCAAAAAATAAAAGTATGTAGGCAAGCTGATATCAGGGAGTTATTCAGAAAAGCTTCCAGGGCTTGTCATGGGGCCAGTGAACATTCAGCCCCCTCAGCATCACTTTCTACAGCTATACTTGACCGAGGCACTGCCTCCTGCATCTCCAACTAAACAGTACATGGTGTACAGCAGTGTAAATAGTTATAGTGTATACTGGGTGTATGACGTGCTACCCCATACTAAGTGCAAGATTTCTCTCCACTGCATGTTTATACAGCACCTCAGCAAAGATTACAAGGAACATTACAGTTCTACTTGATTGGCGAGTACCTGTATACTATGTTATACTTTATATGTTATAATGTATTGTAATTCTTTGAAAACGTGTAATATAGTACAGTATGTATAACTCTGAGTTAGAATTTTTGCTTATCCGGCACATGCCAGATAAAACATTTTACTGCATCATCATCATCATCATCAGCCCTTATCGACCACTACTAGATGGAGAGAGGGGGAGATACTCTCTGTCAGAGAGGAATGTGTAGCACTAAACAGACTCCACTTGAACCATTTTCACCGTATTGTTAAAAAAAAACCCATTCCCCCACCCCCTCCTTCCTCTCAACCAATCACCGCACAGCTCCTCCATCAGCCAATCGGAGGAGCCGCCGGCACACTGCTACCAATCATTGCGCGATATTGTGCCTTTCCCGCGAAGCGATGGACAAATGGAAGGTTGCCGTTCACCGACCTGCGTGTTCTCGCCTTCCCGGAAAGCCTGAGCCACCCTCTGCCGCAGAAAGGCGCCCAGGTCCCTGCCCCGCTTTGTCTCATCCAGCGGCCATTCTTCGCACAGCTTCAGGAAGCGACGATATCGCGAAGCCGCCATCTTGTCCCCGATCCTGTCAACCCTGACAGGACGGCCAATGGTGAGGAGGCAGGGCCAGCAGACATCCAATCAGGGGAGATGAGGCCAAGTAAGCGGCGCTGACCGAAGGCGTGTCGTCACCTCCATGGGTGGGGTTATGTCAATGAGATTGCTTAATATTAAGTAGGGCCTTAAAGGCGAAAGCATTTATTGCCCTTAGTTGGGGAATTCTATAGTTAGGTGAAATTTATTTTCTCCTTCCAGTTATTACCCTTGAGCCCTTTTTAAGATGCTACGTCCCTATATATCCATATAATTGCACATATCTGTTATTAATTCAATAACAAATAATTATCAAAAATGAGGACCAATCCCTGAGTCTTCCCTATAGAAATCCCATTTACTTCCTCTATATAAATCTCCCTTACTCTCCCTCTAGGGCCGCACTTATAGTGCTGGCGACAGCGACGTCGCGTGCGCTTATAGTAAGCGCGGCACGGCGACTTGGTCGCGATCGCTGGAAGTCACTTCAATTTGATTTTTCCAGTGACGTCAGCGTCTATATGTGCAGCTTAACTCCAGTCTACATAGACATCCCCTGTACTTGCCTTATCACCCAAGTCCCCAAAGAAATCCCCTATAGTTGCCATCCCTATGAAAATCCATTGCACTTCCCCATCAGCTCCAGTCCACGTGGAAAAACCATTTGCTTTAATTATAGCATCACCCTACAAAACCCCCCATTTATTTCCCCTATAGCACACGTGTGTGTGTGTGTGTGTGTGTGTGTGTGTGTGTGTGTGTGTGTGTGTGTGCGCGCGCGCGTGTCCGCAACTGGCCACCTAGTTGCCTTGCCTCCCCGCAGTGCACTATAAATGATCACTCGCACACCCCAAAACCTTGGCACTATGCCCTAAATACGCTGGCACAGCCAGGTTAAAATGGAAGGTTTATACTTCGAGAGTACCAGGTCTCCCAGAAGAATATACAAATTAACAACAATATTGCAAAATGTGTCTAAAAATGAAAAGTAGTAAGTTCAATAAGAGCGCAAAGCAGTACTTTTCGATTTAATACAACAAAAGGCATTACAGTGCTTGTGCAGGAAAAAGTTTTACAAAATGACAATGAATACGATCAGACCGTTTATAAAATAAAAGGGCGCAAAGCAGAAGACATATACATTACCAGCGATAGTTCTGTAGTGGGCTCCTTCACCTCCACAGTGTATCCCCAATATGAGTCTTAGAATCTGATTCTCAGACCTGAATCTTCTTACTCAAAAACTCTTTGATCTAAGAGAAAGTCCAGATCCCATGACAGGCCCGTAGGGTTGTGTTTTGACAGTCATTTGTCACTTTCCTTTGACCAGGGACACGTTTATGACTGGATAAACGGGATAGTCCAATTCTTTAATGTCCAATGTAGTCAGGGACTATAACATACTGTACTTAATAACTCTCTCCCAGTAGTTAACAGATTAATGGTACCCATACTCAGGGGAACCCCATGGATGAATACATATTACATGTAATAAATACCCTTGCTCCCGTGAGAGTGAAATAGATCTTTTACTATTTGTCATAGTGTAATTCTATTCATTTGATTAACTTGTACAGAACTTGAATTGTTTGAATTTATGTTAATTTGTAATGGTAAATAATAATAATACCCTTTGGTCTCTAGTTTCAGTGAGGTTTTATGACTGGTCTTTGAAGCTTACAGAGCATTTGATAGCATCTTTCAAATTGGCACCTCGGGGTACCTGCAGCCCATCCTATTGGCCCCTCCTGCACTCGCGATCACGTGAACGCTCCGTTAATGATGAGTGAATCGAAGGGATTAGTCCTTCCGTTCCACTTACTGATAGATCTCAACCTAGAAAAACGGGCAGATCATTAGGACGTAGCAACTACGTCATGGGGCCCCTGGAGTACCAGACCCTGTGACCTTTTGCGTCTAAAGGTCACCTGAAAGGTTAATATACAAAGTTAGGGAAAGTTTGTCCCTGATCAAGCACACAGCATTTCCTTAATTGTTTGATTACCGGACCAACAAATTAAACAATGAAACCGTAACCTTTTATAGCACTGCTAGGCTGGTGTATGACAAAAAGTACATAAAGTAAGATGCTTGGAAGCCATACGGAACCTAAAATTAAATATTAACATGGCTCAATCGTGACACTTCCCATATAGCCAAAGAACAGGGTTCTGCAGGCACGCTTCCTAAGGCTTGTAATATTGACCAGAGTCAATGCACTCACTTGGCGTTGTCTGATTAGGATGGGAAATGGTGGTAATACAAAAACTACTCACACGGCCACGTGGAAGTAAAAAGTCCTCAGAGGTTTCTTTACTCTGTCCCTCTGTCTGTGGGGGCCTGCGCTGAGTCTCCGATTGAATATTCCCACAGGTGGAAGCCGTCTCGGGATGGTCTCCCAGGATTAAGCAAGATGCATAGAGAGCGTGTTTTAAAAATCAAACATATAATATTTATTTACAAAGCACAAATACACACTCACATGTAAGAATCACCACGGTGGCCGCAGCAAAGTCCGTGCGAGTTGCGGCACCAGACGTTCCCACGTCCGGTCTGCAATCTTAGGCTGCGGTCCCAGTCACCGCCACAGCGCACGGCCCCAGCGGTGCGCGCCAGGTTTTCAGGTCTTCACTGTGACATGCGCGCCCGACGGGGGGCGGCGCGTGCACAGCGCTACACCGCGATCTGCGGTCAGGGGGGAGAGGGAAGGTTTACGACGGGAGGGGGCATGGCTGTGGGTTTGCGGGGGCGTGGCCATGACGTCCCGCGGCTGGTTCGCCCTTATTGGCTGAACCGCCGGCGGGGGCGTGGCCACGCCCCAGTCGCAGATGTCGAGGTCAAATTCCCCTGCCTCCCTGAAAACCTGGCGCGCACCGCTGGGGAAAGGTGCGCGACAAGGTAGGGACTGGGACCGGCCGGACTGGAGGGGCGGGGCTTGATAGCACAGCGCACGCCGAGCTGTGCGCTGTGGCGGTGACTGGGACCGCAGCCTAAGAATGCAAAGCTGGAACGCAATCAGGATGGACACCTACGGCGGCCTCCGAGGATCAAAACAGTCCCACAAATTCGAGCAACGCGTTTCGCTGATTGGTTCAGCTTTCTCAGAGTCAGTAGATCTGAATGACGTCCCTCTGTCGGTTTAAATACCCTCACGTTGTACTCAGAAGGACGCCAAAGCTGCAGCCAATCTTCTAATGTCACATTTTGGCTGATAGTCTCTCCGCAGAGGACGAGTGATAATTATTTAATAATTAAAGAACCAAATGTCTTGGCCACAGGCTAGAATGTCTTAGTACATAAATGATTCATAATGCACAATTTTAAAATGGCTAAATAAGCACCCTAAAACATAGAATAGGAGGAGTTACAAGAAGTGGTTATATGCAGTAATATGAGGCGTTATTGTACGATTTTTTTTGGGGGGGGTAATAGGGGCAGTTATAGGTAGTGTTATATGGAGCAACAGGAGGTATAGGGTGCAATGGGAGGAGTTAATAAGCGGGTAGATTGGGCAATAGGGCAGTTATAGGGAGCAATAGGAGGAGTTATTAGGGAGCGATTATATGGAGTAGTTGGATGAGTTAGAAGTAGTGGGTATATTGGGCAATAGGAGCAGTTATAGGTAGTGGTTATGTGGAGCAAAAGGAGGAGTTAAAGGACGTTATTATATGGAGTTGTAGGAGGAGTTATGGGGAAACGATCAGAAAATGTAAAAGAGTGGTAATATAATAGAAACGCATAAAAATGCTATGTGATAGGTCTGGATTGACCCAATGTGGTTAAATTGTGTAGACAATATATAAATGTTAGTGCAAAGTAAAGCTCAACAAATACATGACAAACCACAGTGCATAGACCAAAAATCGTGAAATATATTTACCCAAAATCGTGATATGTAATACAAACTTCCCTATGGACACAATGGGTCTGCTGCTGGTCATATAGGGATGTCAAGGCATCACCATCTACATAAGCAAAGAAGAGAAAGAAAGTGCAGGACCTCTCACCAATACAATACATATCTTATCAAAATACTACATGTAGCGCACTTTCCCCCACCCCATGGGAGATATGGTGGCTACGGTGTGTGTGGTGCGTTACCTGTGGCTCACAGGAAGGCAGAGCCTCCGCTTCTGGGAGCCTGGGGTGTGTATGATCCGTCTGGTGACAGCGCCTCCACCTGCACTGGATCCTACTATGTTGGATAACCCTGTGACAGGACCCAATACAATAATACACATACTGAATAAAATAACAGTTTACTGTATGCATAAGAATAATAATATACCGTCCCCACCAACTAGGCCTTGTACGGCCTTACCCTCACAGTGTCCTCCAACTCAATGTCCACACCTGATGGATTATCCCCCAAAGTACTGAAGGCCCTTGGGCACCCAACCACCCTGGTGTCCACAAGCAGCAACCCACCCAAATGTCTGAGACAGCGCTGCCCACAAGTACTGTGTGTAAAGTTGGTGCACTTGTTGATACCTGCCGGGTACTCCAGCATCCGGTAGCGCCACAACGGAAAGATAGGATCCACTGATCCAGCGATGGTTGCTGTCAACGACGACGTCCGCATCCACGTGGGGTGACCTCCCACGTGGATGGTATCACCATTGAAGATAATCTCTGATCTGCAGAGTGATCTGGTCCCAGACCACCGGATCATCAGTTCGCCGTCTCGTCTTGGCTGTGTCACTCACATTGGTCCTACAGGGGCAGTGTCCCTAAATACTGGGCCTGTCCCTGCAGCGACCACAAACTGAGGGGAGTCAGGCCTAAGGGGGTCTCTGGCCTAGTGCAGGGGTCACAGACGCCCTGCACCTACACACCCTACCCCTTCCTCGTCCCAGATCCAACTGGCGTGCTTCTAGCGCGCGCAAAGTATCAATATGTAGAAGCAGGGGATTCTGGCAGTCCTATTGGCTAAGCGTAGCCATCTGACTTGCAATCCCCAGTGCATTCTGGGGCTTGTAGGCCCCGCGGACCCTTCTATTGTAATGGCCGCCTCGCGCGCCTGACACTGCACATGCGTGGCATCTTGTGCATGCGCAATCAAACCCAAGATCGCGGTGCTCTGCAAAGGGAGCTGCAGTGAGCCTCTGGCGACTGGGTCGCCTGCCGCAACCTCCCCACGCTCCCCCCCCCCCCAGCCTCTGCTGCCAGATACAGCTGCAGCCAGAGGTAAGGGGCAGAGGGGGCACCAGGGGTGACACAGGCTATATACACAATGAGAGGTCCTGCGCTTTCTTTCTCTTTTCTTTGTTTATGGCGAAGCATTGACTGCATAGACTTAGGGTTGTCATATTATTAACCCCGTAGATATCAGGGTCTCCTATCAGTATTTGGGGATTTGTTAGAATACTGTGCCTATAAAGTGGCTAACAGTGCAGTGTGCCGCAGCCTCAAAACCCAGACCTAGTAGATTTAGGGTCAGCAGGCATTAGAATTCACAGCCGGACTCAAACGAGTTCGTCAATGTAACAGGATCAGCCGTCTTACAGATGCTATAAGCTGCCATCACACTTGCTGAAGAGTCAGAAGGCTGGTACATCTCACTCAAGCCAAACAGCCACCGCAGAACTCATAAAAAAAACCCCAGCTGATCCCCCATCAATCTTCCAGCCAGCAGGGAATCAATATCCTAAGAAGCAGACCTCATAGCCCAAGCTCTGCGTGTATGGGATTTTAAATATATATATATGATTTTTATGGGATGGGGTCGGCAGACGGCAGGTATCCTGGCTCTGCTGTACGGGGTCTGATTTGGGATGAAATGAATAATATAAGATTCAGCTCTGCTCAGCAGCTGTGGTGGGGAGGAAAGTGAAATATAGGACTGGGCAGAAATACGTAGCAGCTGGAAACTGAGGCAATCAACAACAATACTTTCTAACTCTCTCTCTCTCTCTCTCTCTCTCTCTCTCTCTCTCCTCTTCTCTCCGTCCTCCTCTCCCAAATCTCTCCGCCCTTGCTCTCTCTCTCTCCCTCTACCTTCTCTCTCTCTCTCTCTCTCTCTCTCTCTCTCTATATATATATATAGCAAATGGAAATATATATATATATATATAGCAGAATAAATGAGTTCTTCAGTATTAGGTGATACTTTTTTTATTTGGACTAACAATTTATGCCATAGGACAAGCTTTCGAGAGTTCTCCTCTCTTCCTCAGGTCAACAATACTGGTTAACACAGGAATCTATGGCTAAAACAGTGTTTGGGAGAGCAGGGGGGGGGGGGAAAAACAGGGATGTTCTTTAAGGTAGGTTTGAAGATATGGAAGGGTGACAAGGAACAGCATGGAGGGGGAAGGGGATGCTGTGGGGGGGGGGGGGGTGGATAAGAGAGGCAGGTAGGATGATTACAAACAGTTGTGATAGTGTGTGAGAAACCCCATATCCGCATTAAGTCCTTTTGTTTTGGTGTCAAAGAGTGCTCTCCCAAACACAGTTTTAGCCATAGATCCTTGTGTTAATCAGTATTGACGACCTGAGGAAGAGAGGAGAACTCTCGAAAGCTTGTCTTATGACATAAATTGTTAGTCGAAATAAAAAAGGTATCAACTAATACTGAAGAACTCATTTATCCTGCACTATCGCAACTGGACTAACACGGATATTTCCGTTTTATATATATATATATATATATATATATACTGTACATACAGGCAGTCCTCGGTTATCCAACGGAATCCGTTCTGGAAGTAGTATTGAATGGTGAAACCATTGTAAAGTGAGTCCCATGTTAATCAGTGGCGGTGAGCGTTGGATAACGCATTGAAGCATCGGATAACGCATTCCGGCGTCGAAAAATGGCCCAAAGGGTTGCATTGTATTTTTGCTTCAAAACCATTTTAAACATGGTTCCCTATAGGCTTAAGCTTGCTGCATGGTTACAGCTTTAAGCACAGCCAGAGTTAAGATGCATAGCCAGTAAAACAGACAGACCCACCCACAGACAGCCGTTTCGACCTTAATGGGACTCATCAGTGTGGGGTTGGTTACACTGGCTATGCAAAAATTAAGCAATGAGGACGGGTTTTAACATACTTAGTTAAGTTATGGTGAGTAAAAAAAGGACAAAAACCCTCCACAGCATTGTCATTTCCCAAAATCCCTTGTGGAAGTGCTGAGTGATAATGGTGAAAGGCGGGTTGCAGACCTGTCTAAAACATGCAAATGAGCATACAGTAATATTTCCATTTGCTATATGCTTTGCTGTGGAGGGTTTTCGTCACTTTTTTTACCCAACATAACTTAACTAAGTATATATATTGATCCATTGATCTATTTATCACTATTGATCCATATACCTCCTTTTTCCTCCATATAACCACTCCCTAAAATGTTGTTTTATGTGTATGTCTGTGTGTGTATATGCATATATATATATATATATATGGAGTGGTTATATGGAGGAAAAAGGAGGTATATGGATCAATAGTTATAGGGAGTGGGTATATTGGCTAATTGGAGTAGTTATATGGGGAGTTTTTGGGATGTGGTTATAGGGGAAGTTACAGAGTGTTTATATGGGGATAAATTATAGAAAGTGAATATATGGAGAGATAAGAGTTATAGGGAGTCTAAGACCGTACTTTAAAGGTTATTTTAGTACATTAAACAAGTGTTAATTTTTTTTATTCCCAAACACCTATATGTCCCATTTTGTGCATCCTAAATACTTATACTGTATATGATCATGTATTGTTCATTCATTTTAACAATCGATTCTGGATGTTACAATGGATTAATCACAGATTTCTTTGATACACATTCTAGTGGGAAAAGATACAGAGTCCTGTGATCTGTTAATCCAGTTAGTCTATTAATCCACATTGGTAAAGGGTTCAATCACATAGTCTATAAATCCAGATTCCAAAGGGGATACAATGTAGTTCTTTAATTAAGATTTTAAAAAGGATAAATCCCAGAGTCTATAAATCCAGATTCCAAAATGGACAATTCCAGTGTCCTTTAATCCAGATTGATAAAGGGTTAAAGGGGATACATTGTCAGTCTCCAATCCAGATTTTAAAGAATGTAATTCCAGAGACAATTAACCGAGATTCAAAATGTGGGGAAAAGATCTGCTGTCCTTCATCCCAAGGCCTGACCCATGTAAAATGCAAGGGGGTGAGGAGGAGGCGGGGGTTACACCGTCTTTCGAACCCTTTGTCATTTTTCCCCTCTGATGCCATGGAAGATCCTCACCAGGTTCTCCAGGCCAAAGATGTATCCCTGGTCCGGTCCCTCATGGGCAACTGGACTGTTTCTGGACCCCTCGAAGGTCGTGTGAGCGAAGTCAATCATCCTCACATCCACCTTGTGAGGGCTGGGCCCCTGACACGCCAGCGGGGCCTCTACCTTCTGAAGGCAGCCGTGAGCACCTCTGGTGTCGGCATCTTCTTTTCCGTCATAGACAATGAGAAGAGAGCTAGAGTAAAATCGGTAGGATCCTTGACCTTCTATTACAGACTTGAGAGATATCAACTGGAAGATGATGGAGTCCAGAAGTTCTGTCCTGAGACGGGATCCATTGTGTAGATATCGGTACAGAGCCTGCCGGAAACCTTCCGTGGACAACGTTCTACCGTAATACTTATCCTTGCAGAGGAACTGGCCAGTGCCTGCTTGATAGACCTAGGAAATTACAGAGAACCTGCTAATTAAAGAAGATTAAGGGACAATCCCTCTTATCAAGAGAAAGATTCAGGGTTATATGTAGTAGGAAGTGCTACTTTATAAGACACATTGTGGGTCGTAAAGAACCTTATGGCCTCATTTACAAGAAAGGCCGTAAGAGCCATAGTTACGAAACCATATTGCGTAGTGAATATTGCCCTCAAATTCTGCTAAAATGTCAATCATCTGAATATATTTTCAGTGGGTTCTGTGAAATGTATTTTTATCAGATAATTATTGACTCAAATGTTTAGCTAGTTGTTCTGTGCTGTCTATGGAATTACTTTGTATGTCACTAGGTTGTTTTGGTCCTATGTTGGACTGACCTTAACCCATCAAATGTTACTGTCATTTGGTCACTGTGCTCCTACATGGGACTGACCCTTTAACCCATTAAACACCTCACTACAATTAGGTCACTTTGCTTGTGGGACTAACCCTTTAACCCATTAAACATTTCACTACCATTTGGTCACTTTACTCCTACGAAGGACTAACCCTTAAAATAACATGTTCATGGTAATTACAGTAACATCCTTAATCAAATGAGAATCTGAGAGAATTTCGAGTGATAAAAGGATGTATTGAATTTAAAAAAAACTGACCCTACAAAAGACTACTTGGGGGGTGGGGGGATCTAGAAATACTACCCAGTAGTCAGGGGGAAATGGGGGTATTTTAAATGACTCCAAATTCTCATTCCTATTTAATACATTTACAAGAGTGCCTGGTTTTTACTTCATACCAAAAATACATAAAGACAGTGGCGTTGTTAGACATGCGCAGGTTCCTGGGCAAAAAAAATTCAGGGCCCCATTATAAGCTCTCTCCCCCTCCTCCAGCTCTCCGACTTCCCGACTCTCCCCATCCTCCTCCTCCAAGCTTACCTCTCAGACAGGGTGGTAATAGAGGCAGGCGGGGGAAGATAATGGTACGTGGTGGCAGCGGGCCGCCAGCATTAAGCATTAGACCAGCCGGCTGCTCTTCTGGCTAACGCTGGCGGTTAAGTATTAGACCAGCCGGCTGCTCTTCTGGCTAACGCTGGCGGTTAAGCATTAGACCAGCCGGCTGCTCTTCTGGCTAACGTTGGCGGTTAAGCATTAGACCAGCCGGCTGCTCTTCTGGCTAACACTGGCGGTTAAGCATTAGACCAGCCGGCTGCTCTTCTGGCTAACGCTGGCGGTTAAGTATTAGACCAGCCGGCTGCTCTTCTGGCTAACGCTGGCGGTTAAGTATTAGACCAGTCGGCAGCTCTTCTGCCTAACGCTGGCGGTTAAGCATTAGACCAGCCGGCAGCTCTTCTGGCTAACGCTGGCGGTTAAGCATTAGACCAGCCGGCAGCTCTTCTGCCTAACGCTGGCGGTTAAGTATTAGACCAGCCGGCAGCTCTTCTGGCTAACGCTGGCGGTTAAGTATTAGACCAGCCGGCAGCTCTTCTGCCTAACGCTGGCGGTTAAGCATTAGACCAGCCGGCAGCTCTTCTGGCTAACGCTGGCGGTTAAGTATTAGACCAGCCGGCAGCTCTTCTGCCTAACGCTGGCGGTTAAGCATTAGACCAGCCGGCTGCTCTTCTGCCTAACGCTGGCGGTTAAGCATTAGACCAGCCGGCAGCTCTTCTGGCTAACGCTGGCGGTTAAGTATTAGACCAGCCGGCAGCTCTTCTGCCTAACGCTGGCGGTTAAGTATTAGACCAGCTGGCTGCTCTTCTGGCTAACGCTGGCGGTTAAGTATTAGACCAGCCGGCTGCTCTTCTGGCTAACGCTGGCGGTTAAGTATTAGACCAGCCGGCTGCTCTTCTGCCTAACGCTGGCGGTTAAGCATTAGACCAGCCGGCTGCTCTTCTGGCTAACGCTGGCGGTTAAGCATTAGACCAGCCGGATGCTCTTCTGGCTAACGCTGGCGGCCTTCTGCCACCGTTTACCATCATCTCCCCCCACCTGCCTCTATCTGGGGGAGAAGAGAGATGGATCGCCAAGAGCGCAGGCCCCCGGGCTTAGCCCGGGCTATAGCAACCCCCCTACATAAAGACAAAGTTTCCTCCAGGAAGACCAATAGTTTCAGGTACCAATTCGGTCGGTCTATGACATTTGGTCGTGGCGATTATGCTGTGACCAAATCTCCGCCGGCATTTAGCCGCCACTTACCTTGCTGCGGGGACATTTTTCCAGCGGCCGCTTTGCCACCACGGTAAGACTCTAACCTTACCCTAAAAACCACTAATCTTAACCCCAAATGCAAACCCTGCCCCCTACCCTAAAAATCTTAACTCTTTACCCTAATACCCTACACTAAAAACCTTAACTCCTTACCCTATTCCCCTACCCTAAAAACCTAACCCCTTTCCCTAAAATCCCTATCCTTAACCCCCTACCCTGTGAAAAAAACAGTTAAATTAATTTATCTTACTGGCGAAGCGGCCAGCGGCTGAGTGTCCAGCGGTGGCGGCGATAGGGTCCCTTGGCGGTCAGAAATCGGCGTAGACTAGGTTGCAGCGAGACAGCCACGACAAAATGTCCCATTCCGCAATTCAGTAACCTCCAATTTATCTCCTACAGATTATTTTATTCAAGAACATGTCATCACACTTCCATTCAACCCCAGTTTTCAATTTATTTATTTTTTTGAAACATCCCTGGGAAATAGAGTTCTATTTAGGAGACTTGTGATGCACATTCACAATATACAATCATAGAACATGAATAAGGTTGCGCAGCGATTAAGAAAGTCCTTTAAAAAAAAATTGAACTGGTGTATGAGCTTCTACGAACTCACGCAGGTCCCCGTGGTCACGCACAGCGCCCCGCAGCATTAGGAAGAAGTTACTCCTCCAAGACGCCCACCGGTGACGAGCAATCGATCAAGGAAGGGCTACAGCGTCAGGGTGGTGTTTGGATTTGCCCTACGCCACCGGAGGACAAGCGGATATCCTCTTTGAAAAAGACCACTAGGACGAAACGCGTCAGAGTGTATGGCACTGATGCTCACTGTTGAATTTCAATAAAGTTTTTTATATTTTCAATGCGTTGGCTGATGGAGTTGCTGTGACCACGGCTTACACTTCCCTTCCTATCGGATATCCTCAAAAGACTGCAGCACACTGCGATTTTACTCTGAAGCTCTTGTGAGCAGGATTTTGGTTTTACACCAACCGGACCAGTGGCTTGTTAATGTTCTTATTTGTAATTTTATATTCATTGTTGTATTAAATTAGCTCTTTTTTAGTCAGCCGTATTTGTTCTTTGTTACTTGTTGTTTGTTTTTATGTTTGCGATATATAGTCATCATGTAGCAGTTTGCACTATGATATGTTTTCTTTTCATTTTTTCACATAGGAGTTACCATCGGGTTGTGGAAAATCTACTTTTCTGGAAGTGCAAATATTGAAGCTATCCTCTTTCATCTTACTCCAATTGGACTTAATATTGACTGTCTTTGGACATTTTTTTGGCGCCGGTTTGTATTTTGTTTTTGTCTGTCATTTTGTTTTGGGTCAGTAATTCCTGGCCTTAGTATTGTTAAGGTATTTTTTGAGTGTTTCACAATTGTTTTTCACTATTGTTTTTATTTATTAATTTGATTTCATTATTTAGCTTCTAGCGCTAATCCCACCATCTTTCTTCTTCTTGTATTATCTCCTGGAATGCCTTTATGTTCTGCAATATGTAGGTCGCACAGTAAGACTGTTACGTGTTAGAATCTTGCAAAACAAGAAATATCACAATAAGTCTGATATCACACACTGTCTTTTTACATTTTAAGAAGAAACATAACTCGGACCCCACAGGACTTAATTTTATAGGTATTGACTATGGTCATTCTAACTGGAGAGGGGGTAACAGAACTAGAGATCTGTCACATGGAGATGGTACCCAACTGGAAGAACCAAAAGATCGTATTGGAATGAACATAGATATTGATTTAAATTAATTTTAAGAGCAGTAGGGTTGTATTATATTGATAGTATACTTTTAAGTCTCTAAGAGAGTCAGTTTTTCATACATATTGTTCTCTTCTCCCGAGTCTGAGTTATGTGCCAATTGAAGTTTGGTTGTGAAGTTTTTCCTATGGCAGATTTCTCTTGGATAATATAGATTTTAATAAACAATATAGTATATATTCTGTAGGGCATTTTTTTTTCAATCAAATCATTAAAAAGTATACATTTTGTGAATAAAGATTTTTTATATATTTTTGTGAATAAATATTTTGTTAACCATAGAAATTTCATTTAATTAAAAAATGTATAAATATATCAACTTATTAACTATAATATACAATTATTTTTTATATAATAAAAAAATATTCCTATATAATGGGTGTTTTAGCAAGGAACAAATCTGCTTATGGATATATATTATATGTAACAGAAGTTACATTTATTTTTAAATTTGTGTTTTCCCAGTGATTCTTCTTATTTTTTTAGTATAGTTATATGATTATGTTTTATAGACACTTCTGTACTTTATATATTCATGTGAAGTATGTATATTTTTGTTACTGAACATTTTTTATATGGTATACATTACTTAGATATATTTACGAACAGTGATACAATAGAACGTTTTATACATGCATATATACATGTGGATAGCGTTGTCACTGTCGTCGGGTCTAATGAGAGACTGACAGAGACTGATCTAGTTGGTAATCAGTGAAACGCGTAGGGTGGATCATCACCCTGCCCAAACTCAGTGAGACTGTGCCAGCCTCACAACAGTCGAACCGGAAGTGGTGGGAATGACGTAGGACATGACGGAAGGAGTGCAGAGAGGGTGAACTACAGCAGACGTCTCGGCTGGGACCCAGGAGATTAACTTTGTTCAGAACACATTTGCCAATGATGTTTGTGTGTGTCTCTGATTTAATCTTCTAAAGGAGTAAAACAGAGTTATGGTATGTCTGTTTTTTTAATCGCTCTTTTGGAAGCATAGAAGATAATAATTTCATGAAGAAATATCTTTATGAAGAGCCTGCAATCCAATTTCGTACGTAGGAGTGTATCACTTTTTCAACGGAATCCAATATAATTTGATCGCACTATATATTATCTGTTTTATCTTTATATATTCTACGGGCGAATTGCGCTCCAGTTTCATGACCATCCTACAAAAAGTATTCCTATATAACATGATATAATTACATGTGAAACATCTATTGAAAAATATTTCTAGGGGACTTCTGGGACACAGCCGGCTAAGATGGCTATTATGTAGACTTGCTCCTGAGTGGGTTTATTGAATCCTTGCTCAATCTATGGTTTTGATCGCCGTCTACTTCAGCATTATATCTCAAGAACGAGCTAAATATGTACTCTTTCAGATCATATCTATATTGTGAGAGTTGAACAGCTCTATTCAAAGAAGCACTTTGACATTTTATGACCTACAGAGATCTATGCCAATTTGAAATACTCATCCAAGTGATCTTCCTTTTTTGACAACCCTCTTTTCTGTAGATCCTAACAAAAGTAAAGGCTTAACCTTGAGCAGCCTACACTGAGTACCTGTCACCTCTCCAGTGTAACTATTAGATATACTATGATCTACGGAGTTTATTATTGCATTATTACCCCTCCTTGCTGCTGTAGCTCTATCAAGCAAAAACATTTACATTGCTGTTATTTCTCCTGCAACTTCAATACCTGGTGAACATAAGGACTCCCAGTTTCAGCCGGGCAACGTATCTTCTGAAGAGTTTCTGAGTGGTGAACCCCTAATCCAGCCTATTGTTAAGGAATACTTAGGGGAATTCAGCCTCAACAATAAAGACACAACAGATGGGAGGAGTCACTGTGGATTGAAGGGACTATAAATATAGGCATTTGGAAATAGGAAGATATTCCCTGATAAAGCTAATTTCATTGGCGAAATGCATTGGAAGGAAATAGGCAACAGAGAGCCGATCAGATGACCGCTTGAGAAATATACAGCTCGGATAACCGACAGAGAGGCTTGGAACTCAGGTCTGGTGAGGTGCAGACTACACATCCTCAGTTGGAGGGGACAGAATGAACAGTTATGCTGCTGGAGAGCGTACGAGAAGAGACGCCATGAGGCATACGAAACTGCAGTTTGGAGCACTCGATTCATGTTCCACCCAGCACACTTGAGTACGAAAAGGGGATTTGCAATCCCACAAGGCTCATCATTGCCATGCCTTGACATCAAGTTTGTTTGTGAGTGAGATCTATTTTTGCTACCAATATACTATTTGTATATTACATATTACATTATTTCCCCCCCCCCCCTTCTTTTCTCCCATTTATTTGTTATTTTATATGTGCACCATATAGCGCACTCTATGGGACTTTCCAGCTCTACTTTGAATGACAGGGCTTGGCTGTCGGGGCAAACTCTTCTGCTCCAGAGGAACGGCTGGCCCAAAATGCACCAGGTCAGCATCAGCTGAATAATCGGGTAAAGCCTATCTCTTCTCCTGTGAGAATAAATAACTTGCACAGTATCAAAGCATTTCTCTGGAGCGGATTTGAGAATCCTGCCAGCAAGCATGACGGAGCCAATCTATGTTATACAAAGCCTCCGGAAGGAGGACCTGTTCCAAGTCTGCCCACCCCTACAGCCATAAAGCAATAACAGCCGTTATATAGGAAAATCTATTTGCTGGAGCTATTCGCTGGATCAGGCCTCCAATATAAGCCGGGCAGAGATCAGTCTCATAATGAAACACAGTCTTGCTGAGGGGTTTGATTCTCTGAGGAGGGTGTTACCCCCTTTTTTTTTTTTAAATGACAGTGTCCCAAACACCTCAACTGCTATCTGCTCCATTTTCAGAACTTCGCCGATGATCTTTTTAAAAGAAGGACAAATTGGGACCTACACCTTTTCAGCTTGGCCAGGAGTTGATTCCAACTTTCACTCACCTAATGTTTTGTTTACTCTTTGTGCGTGATGGCCTGGCATACATTTACTGATTTCCTCTTAAGAAATCATATTTCAATAGTGGTCACTAAATAGGGTTGCCAGCTGGCTTCACCAGAAATACTGGACACAATGGTGAAAGGTGTGACGCGCTCAAGAAAAACACACACACCCGCTCGTCTGTCCATGCTGTTTCCTCCACCTTTGGCTCCACCCCCAGGCTCCTGACACCTCTTCCTGATTGGCTACAATACCCAGCAGCAGCCAATCAGAATGGAGGAAGCTGCCTAGCTCCCTAAAAACAGCCCTGCTCTCTCCCACACCCACCAAGCATGGCAGGTCACTATGCCCAGAGAGGTAATACCGGACACATACATGTCCAGTATTACCCCGAATTCTTTATGTTGAGCGTCACTTCTCTGGGAGGTTAAGCCTGATCTGTACGCTTTCATATTACGGTTTAAATCTCCTGCATATCCACTCTTTTTAGATAGGTAAAATCTCTAACTATATCCTCAAAGCAGTTACAAGTTGTGCATTCAATGTACTTCTCCTGAACTCAATATCTATCCCAAAGCATACTTGAAAACAAGAGGTAAAACTTTTTATAAATAAATAAATTAACATTAGCAGTGCCTAAGAAATTATGCAGAAACCTGTCATATTGGATTTACTCTCTTTTCGGTTATATACAATTATACAATGTATAAATATAGCTCATGTGTTTGTTTCCAAAATGTTTGTATACTCTGTCTGTTAAAATCCATGTCAGAATATTTCTTTGAAGAACCAAATCTTTTATTAGATCACCTGTTTTAGATCACTGGCCTACTTTAGGGGAATATTTAAGTAATAATCCCCGAAGAACAGGGCATTACTGGCCAATAATGCCCTGGCTGGAAGAGTTGAAGGCCCGAGGCAAAGCCGAGGGACTTTAACCCAGCCAGGGCATTATTGGCCAGTAATGCCCTGTTCTGAGGGGATTATTACTATTATAGGCTAAATGTAGGCTTATTTCATAAATAATAGACACTTATGTATAGTTAAATAGATTTTTTTATTAAAATAAAATGGTAAAGACATGAAACCACTTCTATATATGCTTACACTGCAGATATCTATATCCACATATTACCGCCCCCTCTGTGTACACACACACACACAGCACCTCTACATGCACACAGCAGCTCAACACATAACACAGCAGATCTACACACACAAACTGCTGCCACACACAACACACACACACACACACACAGCAGCTCTACATACACAAGCACACCACACACACATACACACACTGGAGCTCTACACACACAACACAGCACCTCTACACACAGACCACAGCACCTCTACACACAGACCACAGCACCTCTACACACAGACCACAGCACCTCTACACACAGACCACAGCACCTCTACACACACACACACACACACACACACACACACACACCACACACCCACCCCCACACACACACACACCACACAACACACAACACACCATCTCTACAACACATCACACAGCTCTACCACAAACTCTGCTGCCACACACACACACACACACACACACTGCTGCTGCTATACCCATAAACACTGCTACTGACACACACACACACACACACACACACGCACTGCAGCCACAATAAAAAATGCAGCCACTTACTAAACTTTGCAGACTCCCTCCCCCCCAATTCAACTGAATCTGCTCAGAAAATCTCAGTCAGCTCGGGAGGGGGAAGAGTCAACCCGTGGCTGATACTTCCTGACCAATCCCCTGCCCTGTGTCAGAGCTGTTACTTCATTCTGACCAATCCCCTGTCCAATCTCAGCTGTTCTGAAAGCTGATTGGCTGGAAATAAACACATTGAAAACTGCACTTTGCAAGCAGCTAAAATTCCGGGCATTACTGATTAGATAATTCCCGGAATTTTAACCAATCAGAGAGCAGGGTTTCCAATAATGCCCGGAATTTTACTGCTTTAGCCTATAATTGGTTTTAATATGTTTATTACCAGCTATTATCTTGTTTTCCCTTCTTTCTTATGTTTGGTGTGGTTTTGTATTCGGGTACAATTAAGCAAATCCTCTCCTGGATGTGATCTTTTCATTGAGTGAGATACGATTTGTGTTGCAGCATTATGTAATCTCTAGTCTGCATTTTCTGTACCCTCTATACCATATGCATAAATCGGTGGAACTGTATGTACTCTCTAACCAAGTTTGAATAAAGGAGAGAAAAAATAAATCCAAAATGAATATCTAATAAAATATGTATGTGCTAATAGTGTTCTGAATATTTCAGCAAATATGATTATTCGGTAATTTAATTAATTAGAACTACATTATAAATAAAAGTATTACTGTACGTGTATACTATGCAGAATTTTACCTTGCACGTTATTAAAAACAGGCTACAGAAAAATATAGAACAGGAAGTCGCCATTTTGTCACTTGATAATGTCATATATGGCCTGCAAGTGTCCAGTATCATAGACATCAATGTCATTTCCCATAACTTTCAGCTGTGTCCATAAAACAGCTGGGTGCAATGTAACTAAGTGATGTAGGATCAGAGATACTTTTAACACTGGGGACACATCACTGCTAAAGAATTCCGTCTGCAATGAGAACATCCTATTAAAATCCCTCTCTTTTTAAACGCCCCCCTCCTACGGTCCCTGCCACAGTCCGTCATAAATAACATAACAGGAGCTGACAGTTGGACAGCAGAGAGATGCATAACGCTGACAACGGAGTCCCTTATATGTAGTGATTTAAAAGGATTATTTTATAGGTATTTAGCACTTTCTATAGGATTGTCTTAATAGGATGAAGGCAGAATGTAACAACTTGAGTGCCAGAGGATCATTAACTATGAATAGTGTATGGGTATTTAACCCTATCTTGATATATTAAAGGCACAGAGTTATAACCAAACATGCAAGTGTGCCAGCTAACCCTTTGCCTGCCAATTCACTCCAATTGAAGTAAATCCCTGCAGCAGGGGAGATCCCCTGCACTGCCACGTGATAAATGTGATCCTAAAAGTCTGCCAGCGAAAGGGACTTCACTGTTTTCTTTGTGTTTCTAATTTTCTTCATATTTAAAAGAAAGTAATCAAAACACGTACAGTAGCATTAAGAACTTGGCCGGTATGAAACTGACATTAGTCTCAAAATAACCAAATCTAAGACTGAGTCCGTAGACATTTCTCCCGTGCGGAGGCGCGCGGAGGCTGACCGCTTTCCCTGGCCTTACTATGCGCGCCATCCGGGGGCGTGTCTATGGGCGGGCCAGTGACGTCACGGAGCTGGTTCGCCCTCATTGGGCGAACCGCTCACGTGACCGGCCCTCCGCTCCCCTCAGCGCGTAAACTAACATTTTTTTTTGACTGCTACGCCTCCGCACGCCTGCGGACGCGTGCGCGAGCCCCTGCTAAAGCCTGCTCTCATTGCGGCTGCAGGGGCTCACTGGCAAGCGTGGGGGCTAAGCGCTGACCATGCCCGCGGCCTAATGAGAATGTGTATGAAACTAAAGGATATTACAAAGAGGGAACTTTAATGGATACAATTCCAAACACGCGAAGTAATACTTTTCCATATTATTATGATTTACGTCCAGATAACCTATTTAATGATGCCAGATCTACCAGGAACACAGTTATTTCATTAAGAGTAGGGACTATTTGAGATGTTTTTGGGATGTAGCTTGAGTTTAGGGGTTTAATATATATATATAAAAAAGTTTGCGTAATTAGAGTTTAGAGAAGTGCGGGGAGGTGCGGATTTAGTGCTATGCCAAGTCTCTCTTCGTTTAGCCTAAGACTTTTTTTAAACACTGCCCAGCGCTAGATTCTCTTTTATAAAAAACAAAACTGTTTATAACTCAGACACAGGGCCTGCAGTGAAAACGTGATCGATATCCTACAAAGTAAACGAGTGGAAACAGACAGGGCCTTGGCACAGCCGATCGATGAGAAAACCTCAGCCGCCTTCCAAAAACCTTCCCGAGAAGCAAATTTATCGGCTCAGCCTTTAGGGACAGAATTTTCAATTAAAGGGAGCTGTAAAGGATCAACATCAACTCGCCAACCCCGTTTATTCTGGGCAGCTCCTGTAAGCCAGAGTTGAAGGGTTGATGGACTGCTGAGGTTGACGGATGAAAAGCAGTAAGGGGCGGGAGTCCTGTAGGGTTTTAACTCCTTAGCGAGTGCTATTTAGCAACCCAACAGGGAGTCTGGCATTGATAATTATTAGGGCAGTTTTGACAGTGAAAGACAATTTTATCCTACTTTACTGTTTATAGAGCGACAGGGGAAGCTATAGGGGGCGGTTATATGGAGCAATAGGAGACGTTATAGGGAACAGTTATATGGCGCAACAGGAGGAGTTGTAGGGAGAAGTTATATGGAGCAGGAAGAGGAGTTATAGGGAGAAGTTATATGGAGCAGGAAGAGGAGTTATATGGAGCAGTTATATGGAGCAATAGGATGAGTTATCATAGAGAGAGGTTATAAGAGAGCTAGGAGGAGTTATAGGGAGAGGTTATATGGAGCAATTGCAGGTGTTATAGAGGGGTGGTTAAATGAAACCATAGGAGGCGTTTTAGGGAGGGGTTATATAAAGCAATAGGAGGAGGTATAAGGAGGGGTTATATAAAGCAATAGGAGGAGGTATAAGGAGGGGTTATATAAAGCAATAGGAGGAGTTTTAGGCAGCAGTTATATGGGCTATTGGAGGATTTATAGTGAGGCAGTATATGAAATAATATTAGGGGTTATATGTAGGATTGGAGGAGTTTTAAGGAGTGGGTATATAGCACAGTGGATTGAGTTATATTGAGCAGGTATATAAAGCAATAGGAGACATTATTGGTCGCGGTTATATGGAGCAATAGGATGAGTTAAAGGGACCCATTGTATGGAGCAGTTGGAGGTTTAGGGAGCAGGTATAGGGGGCAAAAGGAGGAGATTATATGGTTATGTGGTTATATGGGGCAATAGGAGGAGTCATATGCAGCAGCTGGATGAAGCAATAGGATGAGTTAAAGGGAGCGGTTATATAAAGCAAAAGAAGTTATTAGGAGCAGTTAGATAGGGCAATTGGAGGAGATATAGGGGGTGGTTATATAGGGCAATAGGAGGAGTTATAGAGAGCAATACGAGGCAATATAGGGGCAGTTATAGGGAGAGGTTATAGGGAGCAAGAGGAGGAGTTAGGGCTGCATCTCTTACCTGCATGCCGCAGATTCTCACCCCCAAACTCGCCGACGTGCTCTGCGCACACTTTTCCATGTGCCGCGCTTTCTTCTCATCAGACGCATCATCCCCGTGCTGCCTGGTCCCCATCTTCAGGTCCAGGACACACGGGATAGAGAACTTGGAAGCCACATTCTCCAGCAGAAGGTATCCTGATTGCAGAGTCAAGGTAAGGTACCGTGCACCACTATATGCCATCTTATGTAAAGCACGGTAATACAAGATCTGTCTCACTGATTGGAGGAAAATCTCGCTCATTGGAGGGAGGACTCACTTATTATCAGTCTCACTCACTGAAAATAAGTTTCATTCATCATAAGGCAGTCTTGCTTATTGGAGGGCGATCTTACTCGTTAGAAATCAACCTCACTACCTAGAAAGGTAATCTTACTTAGAAGGGAGTCTCACTCACTGGAGATCAGTTTAACTCACTGGAGATCAGTTTTACTCACTGGAGATTGTCTCACTCGCTGAAAGACACCTTTCTCACCCATTAAAATGCAGTCCCACAAACGACACGTCAACAGAATCCGACTCATTAAAGACACTATTTTCCAATTAAGATATCTAATTAACCCCACATCTCCTTCACTAAATCCGGGCTCCTATAAAATCTTGCTGCCGCAACACAAAATATTAAAAAGGCATGCAAAATATTCTCTTTTTTTTTTAATGGATTTATCCTGCACTGTAGATGTTGAATTAACATCACTTTAGGAAAGGATTTCTAACACCCACCCGGTAAATATGTGCAAATATTCTGAATACAGCAGTGTGGCCCAAAATATTCAGCTGCCAGACAATAAGAGCCCGTGAATACATACAAGAGACGCCCACTGGAAACTCTCTGACCGCGTACGGCTGTCTTATGCTAACAGTACGGAAATACATAATTCATGGTATAATTACAAGACGCTTCACTGCTTCCCCTGCCGTTCAGTATAAAAAAAAAAAAAAAACTAGAGCATTTTAAATCCCCCGTTAATGGAAATTCAGATACATTCTTCACAGGCAATTGAGCCAAAGGTTTGATTTTTTTTTTGTCGCAGCAAAGAATCCTGATTTTATTTTGATATTAAAAAAAAGAATGATCTGTATATGTTTATGTAGCGGACGTTTTTTGCTCCTGTTAATATGAGGCGTTGTGTTAACACTAATGCGATATTTAAAACGCACGCTGTTTAAAACAATGGCGACGTGTGTATTATCTCCGTAACGCACAGTTGCATTGAAGCATTTTTGGCGCGTTATTCTGTGTTAACCTGGGCAATAACGTCTGCTACACTTGTGTATATATATATATATATATATATATATATATATATATATAGATATAGATATATATATATATAATTCCCCAGCGTATGTCCGTCTGTCTTGCTGTGTATCTCCTACATTTCTTATGGCTGCTCATATTATATGTCGATGGAAAAGTCTTGGTGGGGACTTTCTGGAGAAAATAGTGGGACATTTGAATTTTGACCCTGAAATTTCAATATCTTGGTAAAGGTTCCAAGAGACGACCAAAACGCTAAAATAAAGCCTGCTGTACCTCAACGAGCCCTGTGAGTGCCTTCAATATACTTTTTGTCCACACCACAGGCCTTAGGATGTGCGAGGCCCAAGGCGGCACGCTGGCCTGGAGGCCCCTATGGTGGAAGAGCGGCCCTCCTCCTGCAGCATTTTGGCGTCATGACATCACCGCGACTGGTGATGTGTTGTCATGGCAACATGTTGTCATGTAACATCAGGTCGTCCTGACAACATGACACTGCAGGAGGAGGGCCACTCCGGAGAAGGTAAGGCCCCCTACAAAAAAAACACACACACTTTGTGGTGAGAGGCATTCCTGCTGGTCTAGGGGACCCGCACTCCCACCTCCAGCTCCCTCCACCGGTGGGGCAGAAGTTGGATCCCAGGAAGAGGGAGAGGAGGGAGTCTGGGGCCCGCTGAAGGCCCTGGACAACCACCTTGCCCTAAGACCGGCTCTGCCTTCAGTTGCTGAGCACCCAGGCATTCTAGTAGCTTGGATAAGTAACTCATCAAGCATTTTGAGCACTTCTCGAATGAGTTTGCATGTGTAGCTATTCGGAAAGCTTCGATAGCATGTCAAACTCACTCGAGAAGTGCTTCTTCCCGGTCGGTATTGCTACCACACAGACAAACCATGCGGGAGCTCAAACAAATGCTCAAACTCGCATTTTTTGAGATATCAAGCAATTCAGGGAGCTTTGATAAGCACATCACAGCTTCAACTGGCAAGCAACTGGCAGGTTCTTATCTTGCCACCTCAAGGATGGCGAGATGGATTCCACGATGTGACTTAGAAGAAAAAAATAAATGTCGACAGCATCGGATTGAAGCCGGGAGTTTTGGGAGCTGACCCTGCATTAATTTCAGCCCCGGGGACCCCCTGCTTCCTGAGTTACAGGCCCCAGTATGGGGTGCCGGTATCTCCCTGCATTGTTTAAATGTCTCGGGGATACCGGCAACCCATACTGGGGCCTGTAACCCTGGAAGCACTGGGTCCCCGGGGCTGAAATTAATGCGGCTCAGCTCAGGAGACCCCCTGCTTGAATACTGTGTTATTAAAATGAACATTAAAACCGCGCGTTCGCCTGTAAGAGCTGTGCACGGAGATGCAGCTCTCTCCGTGCAGCTCCTCCAGACTGCAGTTTAAGCAAACACAAGTAGTGCGATAAGTTTTGGGGGGGAAAACCCCACAAAGTAGTGCGATGTTGCATTTTTTTACCGCACTATAAAAAAACTTGTGATTTTTCTTAGTAAATACCGTTTTGACACACATTTCTTGTATTGCGGTAAGAGCATGCAAACCCGCTCGGCAATGCCCTGAAATTATCAAAGTTTAGTGAATAGGCCCCTAAGACTAATAACAAAGGATATTTTGGTTGCATCTTTTGATCAATAAAGGTATTGAATGATGTAGTGTTGCTGATACATTCCGTTATAGGGGTAGGTTTAGGCTCACCCAATTCTGTTTTGTTAAATAGTTTTTTTTGAGGTGTCTAGCCCCTACTTTCAGGTTCTGAGCGCCTTACTAATTCTCCAATTAGCAAATAGCTATAAATACATTTCTGCGGCAGTCTGAAGTTGTGGCGGGTGTCTATGACTGACATAAATAAGAGAAACGTGTATATATTTTTACTTTTCACTAAGGAACTTGTGCACCCACAATGTTCCTTCCTAATGCTAAGGGAACCTTGTTTCAGACTAGGCAGTTTTTAGTTGCAGTGAATCACAGGTAGCATTATGCTTCATCCATGTAACTCTTTAGGCACTTTCACATATTTCATTAAGTTTAGTCCATAGGACAATACAGCGGATACCTTCAGTTCGAACGTAAAACGTAAGCCTCTACGGTCTACGCATATTGTACGTGACCATCTTAATCAGGTACTTCTGATGAAGAACGGTTGTTTCATATATATGAACAGCGGAACATTTGCTTATAAGTGTTCCATGTAAAAATGGATTTCAGGCAAAAGGTGACACATTGTGTGCCCATTTGCATGTAATTTCCCAGAATCCCTTGCTGCAGTGGAAGCACTGTATGCTAGGTGATAATGGTTGAAAGGCAGGGTTGCAGACCTGTCTTAGACATGTGAATGTGCTCACAAGTGATATTCTTTATTGGCTATATGCCAACGGTGGAGGTTTTTTGTCGCCTTTTTAACCCACCATAACTTAAAATGTGTGTGTGTGTATATATATATCCCAATTGTGTTCCAAAATACCAGCACAGCACAGGAGCAAAAAAATGCTTACCAGCTGTTCCGACTATCCCCTCAAGCGGCATTCAGACATCATACCTACTTCGGTATCGGGTTATGTCCCACAATACTGCTTTACTCTGCCAGATTGTAAGTGGCATTTTATTCTTGCGTACTAAAATTTATAATACAGTACTTCACTATTTTGTGCCTCTATTCATTTCCAGGATCGTTTTCTTATCTGGATCACCCAAATTGGACTTTCCTATTCTATTACTGGAAAACACTCTGTCTCTCTCTGTCTCTCTCTGTCTCTCTCTGTCTCTCTCTGTCTCTCTCTGTCTCTCTCTGTCTCTCTCTGTCTCTCTCTGTCTCTCTCTGTCTCTCTCTGTCTCTCTCTGTCTCTCTCCTCTCAGTCCTCTCTCTCTGTCTATATATATATAATCTATATATCTATATATATATATATATTATATATAATATATATATATATATATATATATACACACATCACAATTGTGATCCAAAATACCAGCATAGCACAGGAGTAGAAAAGAAAAATAAAGTATTTATTAAGTCCAACAAACAAACATTAAGCCCTAAATAAATGTAGGGTTAAATATTTGCTGATTGGACTTAAAAAATGCTTTATTTGGCACGTCTGCTAGATGGAACAGTTGACTAGTTGAGTCAACAACTCTGGCTCAAACTTTCTAAAAGTGTGGGCCCCTTGGTTAGCCCAAACAGACATCCCGGGAATAGACGCCGACACAATCTTGCACTAATAAATCCAGATATGTTCTCCTTCAACAAAGCAGGATAGACGATGACATAGAAACAGGTAGAGTAGGAAAAACCACTTGGCCGAGCGGGTACGATAGGTTAGCCAAGAGCCGAAAGTGCGACACATACACAAAGGAGAAGCTCCACACTTTGAAGAGGTGACCTCCGTCCCCTTTCCCCCCCCCCCCCACCCATCCGGTCCGGTCTCCCTCATGTGTCCCGCCTGTGTCCAGTGAGTCTTGTCTGTCTTTTGTCGTACATAAACATCTTAAGTCAAGTTAGTCAAGTGTTTATGTACCAGCCCTCGTTTATTGGGGCGTGATGTCTAATTCTTTGTTCATTGGTATATGACATTTGGTTGTGATGCAATGAACGATTTGTAAAACCAAATAAAAATGAAAGTTATATAAAAAAAAAAAAAATGCTTTAGTTATTTTTTTTACTCCCGTGCTGGTATTTTGGATCCCAATGGTGATCCGTACAGACATGTATACATACATTGCATGCACCTGCAGGGTGCTTTACCCTTGTGTACATGAGGGTAGATATCACCCCTAGGTCTGGACATTGACCTCTAGGTGAGATGCGACCAGTGATCCCAGGACTGAACACTGACCTGCAACGTCTCCTGCACCTCATTAAGGATACGGTACAGATGGTTTTGGTGGCACTCCGAGGACATGCGTGACAGGTGCTGCTGGTGACAGTGAAGTCCCCAGGGATTGTAGATGACCTTTTCGGAATGGAAGCAGTGCTCAGCTCTGTATTGAGATGACTCAGGTAGGCTGTCAGGTGCCACAGTTCAGAGATCAGAGTCTGTGTGTATCTGTGTGTGTGTATCTGCGTCCATGTGTTCTGTGTATCATTATATGTGTATATGAGTCAGTCTGCTCTGTTTGTATTGGTGTGTGTGTGTATCTGTCAGCCTGCTTTGTGTGTATCGGTGTGTGTATCTGAGTCGGTTTGTTCTCTGTGGGTATGAGTAATTCTGCTACAGTATATGCGTATCTGAAGTTAGTCTGCTCTGTGTGTATCAAGGGTGTATTTCTGAGTCAGTGTGATGTGTGTATCAGTTTGTGTGTGTATCTAATCAGTCAGCAACTATGTATGTTGTGTAAAAATAAAATTAAAATAGGGGCCAAAAAAAGAACCACGAGTAGGAGGGATTGCTGCTTTGAGTTCAATTACATGTACTGTATACTGTGTGTGATGAGATAGTGAGTAAACACAGCAGGACTTTGGGTTTAAAAGCTCTCTTCTTTTCAGCTGACAGTGGGATCAATTATATATGAGCGTGTGTGTACAAATTACAAATTATTACATGAATCTGTATTGCTGCTGCTGCTCCTCTCTCTATATTATATTGTTAGCTCTGCTGCTACTTTCTCTGTATTGTGTCTGTATTAGATTGTCAGCTCTGCCGCTCCTCTCTGTATTGTCTGTATTAAATTATCATCTCTGCTGCTCCTCTCTGCATTAGATTGTCAGCTCTGCTGCTCCTCTCCCTGTATTGTGTCTGTATTAGATTGTCAGCTCTGCTGTTCCGCTGTATTGTCTGTATTAGATTGTCAGCTCTGCTGCTCTTCTCCCTGTATTGTGTCTGTATTAGATTGTCAGCTCTGCTGCTCCTCTCCCTTGTTGCAATAGAAGGAGTTACAGAAGTGAGTCCTATTTTTCACACATCTTAAAACTTCTGCTTGTCCTAAACTCCCTTGGGGAAAAATAACTTGAAATAACCCCTGTGGTCCATAATTCTCACATTATACCCCCCGCAAGGGTTGATTTTAGGATTCAGTCAAAGTTTAACTCTTTAACTGCTGCAGAGTCCTGCAATGCATTGCTCTGTTATATATACTGTAATAGCTTATTTATAGCTGGTCCACAAGTGAGAGGCGGAGGGCACAATACCAGTGAGAAGGAGCAAACTACCCCCGGAGACTTACCCCCTTATACACATCCGTTACCCCAATAAATTCCATGGGATCATGCCCCAGTCATCCCTCTATGACGTAAGAACAGGATTAAAGGGGATATCTCAATAGGGACACAGCTATAGAGGAAGTGGAAGGGATTGCTATAGGGACAGGGGCGTGTGAAGGAAGTAAAGTAGATTTCTAAATGGAATATATATTATATAATGGTAGGAATGAGGCTTTGAGAAGCTGGCCTCTGTTCAGTAAACATGTCCTGTGTGACATGCCAGCCAGGCCCTAAACTGGTAATTTAATCAGTTTGGGCTTGGGGTGCCAGGGCCAGCCCTTGACCTCCCTGGGTACAGCTGAGAAATTATTTCAGAGTGAACCTCTGAAACTGAAACCAGGGTAGGTTTCTGACGTCAAACCCCCCCCTCCCCCCAACAGCTACCATATATAGGGAGAGAAATAAATAGTGAGATTAAATTCCTCTTCGTGAATGTCTGGATATTTATTCTAATGTTGTATGTGCAGTATGAACCTATTTAGAAAGGGCAATGCTTAAATAATGTATTAACCTGCAAAGCATTTCTCCACCATATTAACCGAGACACAGACCCTATAACACTTCTATTGAATAAATGGAATATAGGAAGGTTTGGGTCTCATGTTTTTAGACGAGCTTCCCTCGTATAGTAGATCTCATTTATACGTAGGATTGCGTCTCAGGTTATAGGGGGATCCTCCTCCCATTACTTCTGGTACAGATTGTCCTGTATCCCTGTTCTACTCTGTGATGTGTTAACAGCAGCTGAACGGAGACTCGACTCATAGGGGAGAAGCAAACCCAGATCCTATTACTGCCCAGGCAATCCCACGCAGGACCTGCTTCTGGAAACAGCGACTGTTTGGTTCTTTCATACTGAGCATGGTCGCGTGGCCTGGCTGCCCCTCATGGCAGCGCAATGAAAGGGTTAAAATGCTCCGTGTGAACAGACTGAATTCTATTATTGAAGCCCTGTGATACCAAAGGATATTTTGCAGAGTGAAGGGGAGAGAAGGAGGGTGTTAAGAGGAAGAATGCGAGAGATAGGTAGAGAGAGATGACTAAAATGGGAGAGAAAAAGAGAGGGAAGAGAGAAAAGGAGAGCAGGGGAGAGAGGGGGAGGGAGAGAAAATGAAGAAGACATAAAGTGAGAGAGAGAGAGCAAAAGAAGAGGAGAGGGAGAGAGAATGGGGA
>CM071575.1:21792924-21855424 GCA_036426205.1 Ascaphus truei | reverse complement strand
TGGGCTAGGTGCTTGGGAACACTGGGGAAGTGGAGAAGGGTGCGGACTCAGGTCGGGGGAACATGTATTCTAAGACCAGAGCCATTGTTCATCCCTGACTGAGGTGGCTATGTCTGCGGGCGATATTATGCTGAAACTGGGAACCAAAGCCTGGGTCCTAGCCCTGTCAACTTGATTCCCATTGGTCAGTTTGAATTTGCCACTCTCCTTAAGCCTGCTTCTGGGGGCTGTCTTAAAGAACCTCCCACAGCCCTGATTGGTCAATCTCAGGTGAGACCCCTCTCTCTGGTTGGCCAGCAAAGACAATTTCTCCACTGATTGGTCAGCACCTGGTCTTGCATGGTTTCAGATGGAGGGCGGGAAAGTATGTAAACCGATGCTGACCAGAGCTTCACAGATTATTCTTGATTATTCTGGGTTTATAGCTTGAACACATACTTCAATCTGACTTTTTGAGATTTGAAAATGGAATTTCCCAAAACAAACTGTTTTTAAACACCGAAAACACTGTAACAATGGTATTTGGGACGAAGGCTACATTTTTAAAGCTGCCAATGGCTGAGCTCCAGATCAGAACTAACACCACCCTAGCTCCTGTTACTAGTTTTAAATACTTGGGCATATAGTTTGACTCCCATTTAACATTTGGGATGCACATTGATGCCCTGACATCCAAAACCTATGCCAAACTAGGTGTACTTTACAGGAACAAATCCTCCCTACGTCTGTGTAACGCTGTGCTCACCACAAACAAGGCGGTACCCCGGTACTGAAGTGGGAATGGGTATAAACGCCACCCACAGCCAAAAGGGCATGTCTGGAGAGTGGATAGTCAGGCAGCCAGGTCAGGATTGGAGATATCAGAGTAGTCTTGATACTTGCCGAGGTCAGAGGTGGAAACCGGTAGAATGGTCTGTGTCCGATAGCCGTGGTCAGGGGTTGGAGCCAGTAGGAGCGTAGAAGTCTGTAAGCCGTGGTCAGGATTGGAGAGGTGCGGAAGGTCAGAGGTAAGCCGGGTCAGTAAGCCAGAAGTGCGGAGTCCAAGAGTAAAGCCGGGTCTGTACACAGGAGATCAATCTGAAAGCAAGGCAACTGGAGACAAGACAAGGCAGGACAAGGAACCAGGAAGTGGGAGGACAGCGCTAACTGGAACTATGCTCAGCCAAAGTGCAAGTGGCACAGCTGAGCATATATAGGAGAGCAGGACCAATGAGAGAGAGGGGAGGAGTAGAGGTGAGGCCTCAGCGGAAGCAAGGATAGGTGAAGTGGTGCAGGAGACAGGTGGGCGTGATGAGGATTGTTGACGCGCAGCTGAGGAGCGGTGCACACGTGTCACGTGTGCGCACTGTGTGACGCCAACGCGTGCAGTAACCAGGGGGAGGAGCCAGACTCTGTGATGTCTATGAAGCTCCTGCGTGAACGCACGCGCTATAAGGACAGCAGGGTTGCGTAAGACATCAGGTAAGGAGGGAGTGCGCCGCGGGGAACGCGCTCCCCGATTCCTTACAGTCTGCTGGTCAGAAAGCGTATCGCACAGCAGAAGCTAATGCCAATTATCGACTATGGGGACATAGTATACGGCTCGGGACCCCAAACCCACCTTAGCAAACTTGATACCCTCTACAATTCAATATGCCGTTTTATTCTCCAATGCAACTACAGCACACATCACTGCAAAATGCACAAAGAACTAGATTGCTCATCACTTGAGCCTGGGCGCAAAGTTCATCTTTCCTGTCTTGCCTTCAAATACTTTCTGGGCAAGCTACATTCCTTATCACGAGCGCCAGGTGTTGTTTTTGCTTTACTCAACCTACCCGTCTATCTGAACAAGCTATTCACCCCTACCACATGCAGCACTTATCATCTGAGATCTTACTCCAAAATACTATTCATGGTTCCAAGGCTCAACAAAGTATCCGGCCGCTCCTCCTTCTCTTACTGTGCACCCCAAAACTGGAACAATCTACCGGAAACTCTCAAAGACACCACCAGTCTAAGTTCTTTAATAACTGAAGATGTCTCACATTTTACTCTGGTCTGTAACTGTTACAAATGCCTATAATATATATTATCTCTAACTGTGCATGCTATGTCTTGTATATAATGTATACCCTGTTCACTTACAGGTGCGCCGACGAGTATTCTAAAACTTGCCTTGGAAAATCTGGGGCAATCACCAACAAGACCCAGGTACATGCTGGGTACATGCTGCAACATTTCAGTGACATTTCTACAGACTAATGGCCCATCGGATTAACACAGCGGGGGTCCCTGGCAGTCCCATTCAAACTGAGATGAGCAAGTGGCAGAGATGGTTAAAGAGGGTTCTCGTAATGTTCTTACCAGAGGTAGACAGTAGGGTGACCCCTTTGTAATTTCTACACTCAGACTTGTCTCCTTTCTTAGGTTATCACAATCATGGCATAACTAATGTCACTTGGGATTTCATCGTAATCCCAGATCTTCACGATAATGGTGTAGAGCTGTGGGTTTGTGAGCACCTCTCGTTCTGTCTGAAAATTTTGGCAGGGATTCCATTGCTCCAGATGCCTTGTTGTTCTTCATCTGCTTGATGGCTCTCCTCACCTTCTCTATGGTTGGAGGGATTCCAAGCTCGTCTTTGACTGGTTGTTGTGTCATTTACCAGTAGTTAAGAACACCCTTGTCAAAAATAGTGGGGCCTATGCTATAAGCGTTCATAAGCCACTTATCGACTACTTATCGGCCAAAATGCCTACTATGATTCTGTAAGCGTCGATAAGTGGGTGATAAATGACTGAATCGCCAAAATTTCGAGCATTCAAAAACAAATCACAGAGTGAGCGATAAGCCACTTATCGGCAGGTTCTGAAACTTGCGCAATTCTAGTAGCCATGATTAGCTTATCGAGGCCTATCGCTGCTCTAGAATGGCGAGTTTCTCCCAAAATCCTATCGCCAGGAAAAGTTGGCGTGAATGTGGTGAGAACCTGCTGAGAGGTGGCGAGACAGGACTTAGAAAAAAAAATGCTTTTTTTCTGCATCGGATTGATACCGGGAGTCTCCAGAGCTGATACCCCCGGCATGAATCCTCTGCAATAAAAATGAATTTGTAGGCAACTTCATTACCTTAGCAGCTAACCGCTATGGCAATGAAGGGGTTAACCCTTCCCGCTACCCACCAAGGGCCAAATACCCACTTCACCCACCCGCGCTACCCACAATAAACACCAATACCAACCTTCTCTACCCCCACATGATTGATACCAGAGGCCACAGATGTCCGGGGTTCCTCAGGTGGTTGTCCCGTCCCCCCCCCCAACACATACAATACTGTAATGGGCAGATATGGATAATGGCTCATTTGCCCATTATTAAATAAAACATTAGCCAGCCAGCGTAAATAAAGTAAATAAACCTTTCTACTTACCCCTGCCGTCATGAAGGACACACTCATCAGCACACTGCAGGTTCATGTCCTCCGACGCCAGCAAGAATACATGAAAAACTACAATCTAATGGCCACTAACCCCTTAATCACCTTAGCGGTTAATAACTGCAATAGTAATTAAGGGGTTAACCCACCCTTTCCCGCTACCCACCCCGATGCCTAACCATCCACCCCTGACCTCTATACCCACCCTGTACGCATTGATTGGCATAGTGGTACATCATACCCATATAATATGGGCATGATAAGCCACTATAGCAGTCAATGGTCACCCTAATAAAAAAGCATGAAGGCCAAAAATACACAATAGTAAAAGATACACAAGCGCCTAAACAACCCAATGAAATAAATAAAAGCACTAGCTAACCAATGAAATAAATAAAAGCACTAGCCAACCAAGTCAACAAATAAAAGCACTAGCCAACCAATTAAATAAATAAAAGCACTAACCAACAAAACAATTAATGAATTTAAACCACTAGCCAACAAATCAATTAATTAATAAAAACACTAGCCAACACATCAATTAAAACCTGTAGTCAACAAAATAAATAATTAAAAATGCTAAACAATCGGAAAATGAAATAAAAACAAGCCATCCAAATTACAAACAATTTAAGCCAAACAATAAACAGAAAAATAAAAAATAACGATCAATAGAGAAAAAGCATTTGCCAAAAAATGCATTGGCTGTCACTGTATTTATCTGTATCTAACGGGCACAGATGAATACATTATCAGTCAATGGCCAATGAAAAACATAAAAATAACAAAAAAAAATAACTAAAATTACATACATTCAATATTTTTCTTACTTTTAGAAGCGTTTACCCTTCGAATCCCGGCGTTTCTGCAAGCTCTCGTACCGCGACATCATCAAAGTCAATTCAACGCCATCCACCTTGAAGATCCGGAACAGGTAACAAAATTCTTGTCTCTTTTTTCTTCTATCACCTTATATCATCATCTGTCATTATTTTGTTTCTTATCTTTAATGTTCTATCTTCTGTCTTCATCTGTCAATCCAACCCCATGGTAAATCCCAACGGATGTTATCTCGTTGTCTTCTTCCTGTTAAATGAGGCGTCCAGGCCTGATATAGGGCCTGTGACATCACCTTTTCAGGTCAGATGGTACAGCTCCAATCTGATTGGACGTTGTATCATGTGCCCGTCTCTTTTAAAAAAAACAAAAAACTTTTTAGAGGATGTGATGTCATCTCCAAGGGAGGTATGTCACATCCTTAAAACCACATGGCTATATCACATGGTATTAGAGTAAATGAGATTGAACAAAGAGTATTAGGGTGCTCAAGAAATTAGATCTTATTCAATATTTCATTTGTATATAAACATAGAACTCCATAGTGGGAAAATGAATATTGCAGTGTGACAAATATACCCGGACGGTTGAGAAAGAGTGAGGTATGCCACACTCATCTAAAACCTCATTGGGGTGTCTTCAATATAATCCTCAATCAGGAAGGTACTCACATTTGTCATGGAACAGATGACCCACTTCAGGAGGCCTTTCTGTGGCATGCCAGCTGCTGTAGTAACTTCAATGAAGGAAAAAAAGGGAAAAAACACAACTAGGAATCATAAGTAAAAAAAGGAGGTACACAGCTCTCCTACGCGTTTCATATACTTCTGTATTTTATCAAGGAGTGAAAAAACATTCTCCCCGAGTTCCCTTTTAAACTAGGTTCATCTGTGGTGTATTCACGTCAAAACGTCATAATGCAACGCGCGTGCACCCCATGCGCACGCGTGCGCCCTCCTCTGACGTCAGACGCCCTGCCCGCTCATCTCCACAGATATCCAGCACTGCACTTCAAACTCCTTCATGCCGCGCTTCCTGGTTGCTGAACTCTCTATGGGTAGCTCGTTATTATGATCTGTTGACATATGATACAAGCCATATAGCTAGGAATGTAAGCTAGGAAGAGGGTCCCTGTTTTTTCATATTTTGTTATTACTGTATAAAATCTGAAGATGGAAGATACAAGCCAATCACAGGACACTTCCCCTATTTATGCCTTCACTTGCTGTGATGATTCCCTTAGAAAGAAGAAAGCCTTCCGGGTTTTTGACAATGTTGTGGATGGGGACTCTAATGACGTTGCTGACTTACGTACACATTTTGAGAGACTGGAAAAACTATTGACCAACAATACAAGGGTATGGTGGGAAATAGTTACCTTGGAAAATTATATCAAATTGAAAAGGATACCAAAGGGCCTGAGAGTGAACAAATTGCCCACATTCGGGTTCCAGGATACTAATTTTGAGATACAGTGGACAGCAACACAACAACTGTTCCTTCAAATTACTGGAACTAATCATTCAACAGAAAACTAAAGAGAAAGAAGTCTTAGAGAAACAAATTAAAGACGTCCAATCAAAACCCCAACAATTTCAGGACCTGGAAGGGTTCAAGGACTTCGATTTAATTCTGGCCAAAACCATTGAAGAAATAGAGAAAGATATAATGAACAAGAAACAAAACAGATTTGGCAGAGACAGTGCAGACTATGAGAAAAAGCAAGTTTTTAGATGGCAAAGAACGAATTTGGTTCGGGAGCATTCCTTTAAAGGGGTTGTCACGGGAGACCAGGTACTTACACCTTTTTACCGGGATCATTCACTGAGCAAACGTCAAACAAATTGTGATGTATTTCGTGGAAACAGACATACACACAATGGGTTTCAAATAGCAGGAGGAAACACACTTACAAAACGAGACTCTCCTAAGTGCAGGGAATTCTCACCCGGGTAATAGCTGAAAAACAGGACAGAAAATATTCCAGGCAGCTTTTTCTCTGAAGCAGCCTTTTTCTGCATTTTTTTCTGCTGGAGACTTGTAACTGGACACTTAGCATCTGAGAATCTTAAAGGACTTACTTAGACCTTGGTACACCCCCTGGGGCTGGCTACTAACTTTTTTATATCCTTTCCAAAGTCAGCCCCGCAGCATTATCCCCAACCCGCAGCGTGGGAACTTTACTGCTAGCCACACAGAGGCTTGCCAGTCTTGTGAAGCCTGGCACCTGGAGCTTCAGCAGGGCAATGGAGCATGTGCGAAAAACGCCATCTTGCCTACTTGCCATGCAGAACCCCCCTCCCCCCCCGCAGGGCTTGGTGCCTCCACGTCTAGGGAAGTGACTACTTGCCGGACTGGCTTGTATTCATCCCAGGACGTGGGTACTCCACTCAGCCATCCTGCCCAGATGGCTCTCACAGCTCTGGCCAGCATGTGTGACTTTCATCTACGGACTTAGGGCAGACTTAGAGGCACCACACCCTGGTAGCCCATAATCCCCCCCTCAGAGTTCAAACAGTGAAAGACCCAGCTTATATTTCAAAGTACAAGCATACTACATTTTAAAGCTATCAATTTAATAAAATATACTTTCATATTTTGTTATTAAAATGTCCTATTGGTGTGAGGGATAGAGTGAAAAACAGCTGTTTTATCCCCACTAGCCATATCCCTTACACTCTGCAAACTTAGACTTTTTATTTTAATAAAAGCCTCACAGTCTTATACATGACTGGGGGCACCCCCTGAACCCCTATACCAGGGTTAGGGTGGTCTGGGAATGAACTGGGCATCCCCCTTATACTAGGGACCCCTGTACTGTTCTGGGATTACCTTACTGGTCTGTGCTGAAGCAGGACATCCTGGTGGTGAGTCGTAAGAACGTTTTCAGGGTAGGATTTTGACCAGAGCATTTGTGCTTCAATGTATCTGAGAATCTAACCTGATTCCCGGGTACATTTTTGGGGTCTCCAGTAACTTTGGAACCCCGCTACTTAGACACAATCTGAAAGAAGTTTCTCCACAAAACCCACCCTGAAACTCATAGCCTAGTAATCTCTGCTTGCTAGCACTCCTGGAAAGGTAAAAACACCACAATTCTTTATTGTCGCACATTTCATATATTTTACATAGGAGTACATGTACAACAGTCAGGTCCAAGTGCTAGCACTCTAGGACCCGGAACACAGCTCAGGGTTAACCAAGTGGGCTTAACCTTTATTAGTGAGCCTGGTTACCCCCTCACCGTCACAGGAGTCACTAGGGATACCACATACAGATCGACACCTCGTAAATCAATCCTTAAAGGGAGATCCACTGACTACCAAAGAGGAGATTCAGATATATCTGATGTGAAAAGTACCTCTCATTCGGTCTCATTTGTTAATTTAGATGGCCATTCAGGAGATCACTCAAGAAGTTCTTTGAACACGAATGGAAAGGAAGGTCGTGTACCATGAGGACAACAAACAAAATCAGATTCTGTCTTCAGGAACCCAAAGTCCTATCAACAGCAACAGTCAAAAAACTTCCCTCTTTTCCAGAGAAACGGAAGGGAACCAGAAGGGGGAAGAAGGGGAGATGGAGGCAGAATGCCAACCAATAGAAAAATGAACTCCTGATCAATAATGTAATCATTATATCTGGATTTGAATTAGCGGTTCCAGAAATGTCCCTACTTAATAAAGGCTTAAAGTATTCACCAACGATGGACTTCGACCTATTTGGACCTGTCGTCGATGTACACATTTGTACGGAAGCTGACATTAATTTTTTTTTCATATATCAGATAACGCTGAGGAACCAATGGGACCTGAGTTCAGTTCCGGATGAAGAGCCAGATTTCGCAACCCCCCTCCCCCCCCCATCTCTCAGTATCCCTTCCTCCTCTGCTCTAGATTTTTCCCCTAGAGACATGTTGCATACAGATGCAGCGGCCGTTATTCGAACACTTCGCGCGTTGTATACCTCGGAATACCCATGTGATGGCGCGCGATTTCTTCCAACCGTACCGCCTTAAGACGCATGTTGACTCGGGTTTTTATCGGGTTCAAACAATTGCATTTTAGCGTTGTCTGCCAAACCGTCGATAAACTCAAATGGGCAATTGCGATTTGTTGTCTTAAAAACCCGACCTTTCTCCTTTTGAAGTTGCCATGATCAAACATACTGTAAAATCTGGGACCACACTTCAGTACCCTCTTGTACCTCCAGCAGGAGGGACAATGCGAAGAAAAGACTGATCGGTACTTAAGGTTTTTCTTACCAAACGCTGCCACCCACGAACGTCAGGAGAAAATTTGTAAAAATCGTAGTTCGAAATGAAATATTCATATATTTCTGCTACAGTCGCCATGTTATCTGCTGCAGCATTAATTGCAGAAAATATTAAAAATGCATAACTACAGTCAGGTTTTTTATACATGTACGGTGTACACATGGTGTCCAGTCCAGTCAGCAATTGTGCAAGGATACTGTAGGAATGTAGAATAAAAGCACACAGCTTCCAGTTTTATACGTTTTTATTATGAAGCGCCTAAATTTGATAACGTCTTCAAGGTCGAATCACAATGGACCACCGTGGTACTTTGGTTTTTATCTGGTTTTTAACACCTGCAAATTGACACATTAGCACAGAACTTTACACATTACAATTCATTCATTTCTGCCACATGGCGGATACGCGAAGAATTGCACCCAAAGAAATCCGAGACCATTAAATTAAAACAGATCAACCACGGTAAACCGTGGGTGCCTTGCAGCGTGCATGCGGGAATGTGGTGTGAATACCACGTGGAATAAAGCAGAGCACACGAAAAAGGCTCCGTGATTTGTTCGAATAATGGATGCTGCATCGGTACATTCAAAGATTTTTGCATGCTCGGGGATAAGGAAGAACTCTGGGATGATCCTACCCAGACTTCCTCTACCCCTGTATTTAGTGAATGAAATTCAAGGTTGATGGGGAAAACAATTTTTTATCCCACACATGTGATGAGACACTACCTAACAATGTTCGAAAACCAGGTCATCACAGACCTACGTTTGATGGCACAGAGTTTTTCTTACATTAATTGTAATAACCTGAGATGAAAAAATGGTGATTCATTCTTTGCAGAAGAACACTGCAATAGTTTATTAAGAATGCTGACAAAGGGGGTGCGGTGGTGGTTCAGAGTAGAACTGAATATCTTAAGGAGGTTTTGCACCAACTTGGTGATGTGTCCTTCTTCTCTGAACTACCATCAGACCCCACCAGTGAATTTTTGAAGATGTTTATGGATCTCATTGACCTAGGTACCAAATTTAAGGTTCTGTCCAAAGAGGAAATTAGATTTATAGTTAATCCTAGTCTGGCTATCCCGATTTTCCACCATCTCCCAAAGATCCATAAAACATTGGTCGGCCCGGAGTGACTGACGTATTGGATTTTTGGGAGATGGACTCTCCCGTTATGTCAAGTGTTACCTGCATCCTTATGTTAGTAATCTTCATTTATATTGGATTCAGGAGATTTACTTGCGGAACTTGGAAATGTCCGATGGGGTAAACAATACATCTGGGTCACCCTTGATGTGACATCGCTTTATTCAATCATTCGTCCTGACCTGGGGATGGCAGCTGTCCACCACTTTTTGGAGGGTCCAGATAGTTCACTGTTACACACCACTTTTATTCCTGATTCCATTCTCTTCTTACTCATGCACAATTATTTTTTGTTTGATCACAAATTTTACTTACAGCAACAAGGCACTGCAATGGGGACAAGTTTTGCCCCCTCTTATGCAAATTTGTTTATGGGGTGGTGGGAAGCACTGTGACGGTAGGGGGGAAACCAGGCTCTCAAATAAAGGTTTAAGCCCGTTTGGTTACCCCTGATCCGTAATAAGGGTTCAAGATGAGTCAGCTCTTTAGCCCAGTACTGTGTAATGCATAAAATGTGTTATGCCCCAATAAAGAATTGTATGTGTTTTTGCCTTTCCAGGGATGCCAGCAAGCAGGGATTGCTAGGGTATGAGTTTCAAGGGGGGGTTTGCGGGGAAAGTGTTGTCAGAATGTGTCTAGGTAGTCGGGGTCCAGAGTTGTTGGATACCCCTAATAGGTACCCGAGAATCATGCTTGATTCACGGATACATATAGGCACATTGTCCCGGCAATATCTCCCCTTGAAAACGCTTGCGCGACTCACCGCTAGGGTTTCCTGCTTCAGCACAGCTCAGAAAGTTAAATGCAAAGGGATGCAAAGTGTCCCTGTAACTATGAGGGGTACGTAGGTTAAGGGACATGCCCAGTTAATGCGCAGGCCACTCAGAACCGGTATAGAGGTTCTGGTGTACTCCAACCATATATAAGGTTGTGAGGGGATTTTTTAAAGTCCAGCCCAAGTCCATTGTATAGTGTGTGGGGAATATAGGCTAATAGAAAATAAATTTCAACTTTTTATTATATTCCCCATACCCAGGGACTTAGGACATGTAAAAGTATATATTTATTAACATGTGTTGGGTATAAAAGGTACTGTTGTGCACGGAATAAGAGCTGGGACTTTCAGAACCAATGTTCTGAGTGAGCCACTGGGCTACCAACTTGGTGCCAGTGAGTCTACTCAGACATCGGACATGAAAGCCACAGAGGATGCCAGAGGTGTGAAGGACATTTGGGTAGGAGGGAAAGGCTCAAGTACCCACGTCCTGGGATGAATGGAAGTCTTCTGGATTACCATTTGCCCCACCAGACTTGGAGGAGCCTAACTCAGCGGTTGGCATCTGAATAGCAAGTGGCTAAGCTGGCAAACTTTTGCATGCCCTTGGCTAATTCAGAATCCTCGGTTGCCCGGCTTCACAGGACTGGCATCGCTCTGATTGGCTGGTGAGAAAGTTCCCACACTGTGATTGATTGTAGTATTTTATGAATGAACGCCAAAATACTATAAGAATCCTCTCAGCCAATCACCCATGAGATTCTCAAGCGCCAAAACAGCGGCGGGGTTTTGAATGTGGAAAAAGATGCATCTGCGCGAATAGCAGACCACCGGCCTCAGAAAAACCAACCCCAAATATTTTCTAAGTCCAGCTTTTTGGGACCAAATTCTCAAAAACAAACGTAGCGGTCGCGGCTGGAATTTCAAGCCGATTTTAGTTCTTGGATGTTTGGAGCGAAGTCCCGGTCAACGAAAAACAAGTTCTCCCGAAAGAAGGGAACGATGGCATCTGGAACTTCATGCCAATTTGGGTTCCAGGACATTTCGGGCTCAGTCCCGGTCAACTAAAGACTTGTTTAATGTGTAATTTAGCTAGGAAATTCTATTTTTTTACCCCAGTTCCCAAGTAAGTGTGTCTCTTCTTATGTAGTTTGTGTTTATATTGTGTATGCCTTTTCCTGCAAATAAATTTACAATTTATTTCACTTTACCTGTTTTGCTCAATGTATGACCCTGGTAAAAAGGTGTAAATGCCTGGTCACCCGTGACAAGCACAGTTTATTTTTGGGAGCACCAATCACTTGACACAATATAATTTTTTATAAAATATTTATAGATGATTTAATTATTATCTGGGATGGTGACACTGACACGGTGTTATCCTTCTTTGATTACATTAATGATAATACTTATAATTTAGTTTTCACTCATAATTAAAATTGTCATCACATTCACTATCTGGACCTCCTATTGTACATTGATTAGAGTAGAAACATTCAAACAGATGTGTTCCCGAAAACGAATTCCAGGAACACATTCCTTAGGGCTGACAGCTGCCACCCGCAGGCTGTTATTAAAGGAATCCCCAAAGGACAATTCCTCAGACTGCGGAGAAATTGCTCCACTTCACATGATTTTGTGCAGCAGTCTGAAGAACTAATTGGGCGTTTTTTTGGAAAGGGGATATAAAAAGTAAGATCTGGAAGATGCCTCTAATGAGGCTTCAAACATAGAAAGACATACGCTTACACCAGGTCAATATTCCAAAATAAGGCCTAATAAGGGACCAATGAACAAAATGATAACGTTGCAAACTGTAAGGGTCCAACTAATGTAACTAATCAATTTAAGGGATCAAGCTCCTTTATTTGTGTTACAATACAATCTGTGAAGCAACCAAGTTAAAACCATTATACATAAACATTGTAATCTACTTCGGATGGACCATAACTTATGTAAATATGTAGAGTCAGGGCCCAGATTTGTATACAGAAGGGCAAAAACAATTGCCTCATTTGTATCACCGAGTGTAGTTAACACTCCTAATAAGAACATTTCCTCTTTTGTGACAAAAGGATCTTACCAATGTGGCTCCTGCAAAGCTTGTTCACATATGAAACATCCACGGTTCTTTTCCCAAATTCCGCAGAAGAACTTCTTAATTAACAGTCTTATTAACTGTAATAGTGAATATGTTATCTATTTGTTAACTTGCGGGTGTGGCAAAAGATACGTAGGGCGAACAACAAGAACTCTTAAAGTTAGAGTAATGGAGCACTTAAGACTCATTAGGAGGGGTGATTTAACCCAGCGGTGCGCAAATTGGGAGGTGCGCCCCCCGGGGGGGGGGGGGGGCGCGAGATTAACTGCGGGGGGGCACGGGGTTTACAGAGGCCCCCGCGGGCTTCCCGAATGCACTTAAATGAAGTGCCAGGGAAGCGGTGAAGGCCTCTGTAAACCTTCCTTACCATAGTTCAGCCGGCATCTGGAGACGCGGCGCCATGGCAACGCGGCGTCAAATGATGCCGCGGGGTCATGGGAAGTCGCGTTGCTATGGCAACGAGACGTCATGACGCCCACACGCCCCACCACGGTAAGGAGGAGGGGGGCGCGCGGAGAGCAGGACAGCCGGCAGGGGGGCGCAGGGGAAAAAGATTGCGCACCCCTAATTTAACCCACCCAGTATGAAAACACTTTCCGTGGTGTAGAAAGGGTGGTGTAAACAACTTTTCTTTTTTGGGGATTGAGAAAATAATTATGAACGAGCGGGGTGGTAAGAAATGAAATTTGTTAGATCGTAGAGAGGCCTTCTGGATTTTCCCTTTGAGAACACATGTCCCAGAAGGTGTAAATGTAGAATGGAATTTGAGCCATTTTTGTTGGGTTGAGAGCATTTCTTATTCAAATTTCTAGTAATTGAAATTATTTTTTGAGAAAGGGGAAACCATCTACCCGAAAAAATTGGACATAGTCTTTCTAACAATTTTTGGACCTCTTGAGATTTATTAAGCATTTAAAATTAGTGAGAAGGCATCAATATATTGATATATTATGCATTCTTGTGTTATGCCGTGTCTTATATTATTTTGTTCTGATTTTTATTGTTATCTTTGTTTCTACTCTCGGCCCTTTTTCCCTTTCCTCCCTACTTTTCTTTTTCCCATTCCCTTCCCCTTCCTTCAATCCTTCCTTCCTTCTCTCCTTTCCGCCTTCCCTTTCCCCTACCTTTCTTCCTCTTTTCCTCCCTTCCTTCCCCCCTCCCCTCCCCTCCCACCCCCCCTCCTTTTCACTCTCCTCTTTCTTTCCTACCTCCCCTTCCTTTGCTTTTCTTATTTCTGTAGGGGGCACACATTGAATATATTTATTTGATATTTGGTATATAAGTTAAATGATGGATAAAGAATTTATTGGATTATTAATTTCTTATCAGGGTTGTTTAACTGTGAATGAACTTGTTCTTAATAACTTGTTCTTTTGTGTGGTACTCATTGCACCTTATTGTTTATGTGAAGTGAGGAACAAAATCAACATATTTTCACACATATGTTTTTTTATTTGAAGTGTTTATTCATCTCAGTAGTGTTGGGCCAGTTATATTGGCTAACATTTTTTATTGTAGTTTCAAGATTTAGCTTGCACTTGTATTAGTTCAAACTCTGCTCTTTCTCCTTAATCTCGCTTGATCAACGGGGTGTTGTGACGCTTGACACAGTGGGGGGTGGCTGGCGCTTGAACGTGTACTTGGGGTTGTATGCGAGCGCTTGCACGCCCAGGCGTTATGACGTCACAACCGGCGGGGGCGCTGCATGAAGGAGTTTGAAGAGCAGTGCCGGTTCCATGTTGGACATCTGTGGAGATGAGCGGGGAGTCTGACCTAAAAGGACGGCGCATGCGTGCGGATGGGGTGCACGCGCGTTGCGTCATAACGTTTTGGCGTGAAAACACGACAGATGAACCTAGTTTAAAAGGGAACTCAGGGAGAATGTTTTTTCCTTGATAAAGTACAGAAGTGTACGAAATGCGTAGGAGAGCTGTGTACCTCCTTTTTTTTACTTATGATTCAATAAAACCTTTTTGTTTTGGACCCTACTCCCCTGGTTGTGTGCTACTTTCCCCCCTTTTTTTCTCAAATGGGATTAAAGACAATCCCATTGGTTGCTGTACCATGCGATAGGTTACATTTGTTCAAAGGGATGTGACTTCACTTTAAGGGTTGATGTCACATCCTTTTGAACTAATGTAACCTATCACATGGTACAGAAACCAATGGGATTGTCTTCAATCCCATTGACTTTAATACCATGTGATATAGCCATGTGGTTTTAAGGAGGTGACGTACCTCCCTTGAAGATGACGTCACATCCTTAAAAATAAAAAAAGATGTGGGCACATGATACAGCGTCCAATCAGATTGGAGCTGTACCATCTGACCTGAAAATGTGACGACACAGGCCCTATATAAGGCCTGGATTCCTCATTTAACAGGAAGAAGATGACGAGAACATCCGTTGGGATTTACCATGGGGTTGGATTGACAGATGAAGACAGAAAATAGAACATTAAAGATAAGAAAGAAATAATGACAGATGAAGATAGAAGAAGGTGATAGAATATAAAAGAAAGAAGAATTTTGTTACCTGTTCCGGATCTTCAAGGTGGATGGCGTTGGATTGACTTTGATGACGTCGTGGTACGAGAGCTTGCAGAAACGCCGGGATTCGGAGGCTCAACGCTTCTAAAGGTAAGAAAAATATTGAATGTATGTAATTTTATTTTTACAGTTTTTTTAATTGTCTTTTGTTATTTTTATGTTTTTCATGACTGATAATGTATTCATCTGTGCCCGTTAGGTACAGATAAACAGTGACAGCCAATGCATTTTTTGGCAAATGCATTTTTTCTATTGATTGTTGTTTTTTTCTTTTTCTGTTTATTGTTTGGCTTAAATTGTTTGTAATTTGGACGGCTTGTTTTTATTTCATTTTCCGATTGTTTAGCGGTTTTAATTAATTATTTATTTTGTTGACTACTGGTTTTAATTGATGTGTTGGCAAGTGTTTTTATTAATTAATTGATTTGTTGGCTAGTTGTTTAAATTCATTATTGTTTTGTGGTGAGTGTTTTTTTTTTTTATTACTTGAGTTTTTATTAATCATTTTTCAAAAATAAGGGAAAGGGGTACATAAAAAAGGGAGGGAAGTACATTGATACATGTAGTCTGGTAATATCACATTGGGGAGGGATTAGGAGAAGAGTGAAGGGAACAGCATTTGTATATACAGTATAATGAACATCAGTTTAGAACAACATAAATCACAACGTTCAGATTATTTTAATCTAAGTATGTGGATATACCTGCATGGTGGAACCAAGGGGCCCAGATCTCCGAGAATTGAGAGGTAGAGTCATCCAGATAAGCTGAACGGTTTTCCATATAAACTATATATCAAATGGTATTATTTATTTGATTTAAAGAGAGGGGTGGAGGGGGGTAGATTGTTTCCAATTCTTGGCGATTGTGCACCTAGTGGCATTTAGAATTTGAGAGTTAACTTTGGCTTCCTTTTTGTTTTGGTTGGACATTGGTTTTCCCAATAATATATATATAGAGAGAATCATGTGGATTTTAGGGCATGACCAAAATATATGCAGTATATTCCCCATTTCACCACAGCCACGCCAACACAGTGGGGAGATGCCTGGGAGAAAAGAATGTAACCTAGTAGGGGTCATATACCATCTGAATATTAGTTTGTATATATTCTCTTTGATCACAACACATTATGAATTTTTGGAGGTGGCCTCCCATATACCCTTCCATATATCAAGATCTATGTTGGTATTTAGATCTTTCTCCCAAGAAATCATATATTCATCAGAGGTTTGGTTATTTTTAATAGGAGTCAGATTGTGGTAAATCGTGGAAATAATACCCCTTGTAGAGGATTGGTGCATACACCAATCTTCGTATAGAGTTAGATCTTGGGATTGATGTGGTTTATAGATAGACTGGATATAATGTCGGACCTGGAGAAATCTGAAGAATTCAGAGGAGGGAATATCATGACTTTACTGTAATGACATAAATGAAGGGACCTTCCCATGAATAAGAACATCGTTGACTCTTAGAAGACCTTTTTGGATCCAAGGGTTAGATTGTTGGTTAACCGTATATAGCGGCAGAGAGGGGTCTGTGAACAAGGGTTGCATAAGAGAAGGGAGGCCGGTTAATTGGAACCTGGATTTAAGGGAGCCCAAAAGATTACAGGCAAAAGACATCACTGGGTTCTTATACAGTAGATCGCGACTGGTCTGGATTTGTTGTGAAGCCAGAAAAGGTTCTTAATTTCAAATGGGGAGCAAATCAAGTTTTCTAGATCTAGAACGCCGCAGTGCTCCTTTGTTCAGGGGCAAAGCCGTTGGAAAGGAGAAATAAAAGCAATACACCATAGAGTACGGGGTGCATTGTGTGGGTGATCATACACCCCAGAACAAGGGGGAGGAGGGGGATCAAACATTGTAAATATTTACATCACCTTTTCTTTTCACATATTTTTTTTCCCTTTGAAACGTTGAATAGTTCAGGCTGGCAGATAGTGATCGGATTATAGCAAAACCTATATTCAACCTATAAGGAAAAAACAGAATAGAGAATATCCATAGAAAACAACCTTTAATACCTAATATAGTATGGGGTTAACCACTGAACTTATAGAAAAGCATTTCTGGAGTGGGCAACATATCCACCTGTACCTTATGTCCGAAGCACCTCTCGGACCGAGTCACTGTTTTAGGTTAGTTCCTCATATAGTATAAACTCTGGTCTTGCAGAGTATCTCAGTCTGACATACTGTACACTCTCGAGACTCCTCAGGAACTATTTTTAGCTTGGAAAAATAATTCTGGTGTGATCAGTACGTCAATCTATAACCATTTTCAAAGCGTATCTCATCTTAACATATTGTTTTTGGTTGCTTCCTGTTTTGAAAACAGCTCTGGTCTTTCTGAGTGGTTCAGACTGGCAGGCAATCTTTGGGTATCTCAAAACTTTTAATTAACTATAGGAAATATTTCTGGAGTGGACAACGGTATCCATTTGTAACTTGGGTCTGAGACACATCCCAGCCTGCGGTGTCATATCAGATAAATTATTGGTGGGTAGTCAGCTCTTGTTCTTCAGATAGGCTTAACTTTCGCTCGCCTTGAAGTTGGAATCTTCTCCCATGCCGGGTGCTGTGGTTTTGGTGAAAGAGGATCTTGCTGGGAAGCCTCCAGGTCTTCTGGCTCAAGTAAACCCGGTGATCTCAATTTTTCCTCGCCTTCTTCTGGCGAGAGGAGGACATGCATTGTTTCCTGATAAGAGAACAGTAATTTGCACGGGAATCCCCAGCGATAGCGGATTTTATTGTTTCGCAGTGTGTTGATGATCCGCGCATACATCCTACGCTTGTTCAATGTGATTTGGGCCAAATCAGGGAAGATGAGAAGTGGGACATTATCTTGCTCGATCTTTGGGGTGGGTCTAGCAGCTTTCAATATCTCCCCTTTGGTGTGGAAATAATGTAAACGCGTGATCACATCCCATGGCTTTGCTAGATCAAGGTTCTTAGGTCTAGGGAGCATGTGAGCCCTGTCCATCTGAAGTTTATCTACCGATATTTCTGGTAGAAGAGACGTGAAAACCCGGATGAGGTATGTAACTAGTTGGACGTTATCCACTTCTTCCGGTATACCTCTAAACCCCAGGTTATTGCATCTTGACCGGTTCTCTGTGTCCTCCAATTTCTCAAAAATTATTTTAACTTGAGTTTTCAGTTCATGAATTTCTTGGGCCTGGGTTTCTTGAGCATGGGCGGTGGTATCTACCTTCTCCTCCAAGTCCACAATATGGTCCCCTATAGATACTATTTCGTCTTTGAGACTACGGTGGATGCTCTCTATTTCAGAGTAGAATGAGCTTTTGACGTCTTGAACAAATACCAGCATTTCCTTACAAGTGAGTGGGGTGTCTACTTCCTCATCGGAATCTGGTTTTGGGTCTGCGTCTTCGCCAGCGACAGACGCTTCTTGCTCTTTGGTCCCCATATTGTGTTTTTTTTTAACGAAAAGGGAGGCCTCCCGCGGGGCCACCTGTTTTCTGTGTTGCTTGTTGGATGGCATGCATGTTGTTGATCGGCGGGTTTGTATTAATGATTAGGGCTGATTTTGTTTGGGTGATGCTTGTTTTAAAATTGAATTACAAGAGGTCGTGGATGGCGGTGCAACTGCCTTGGAAAAAACGTTGGACCAAAAATTGCAAAGTACTGGGCACAAAAGTTTATTGGCACATAAAAAACAGCACATAAAAAGAGGCATCGGAGGCATCGGAGGACATGGACCTGCAGTATGCTGACGATGTCAATGTTGTAAAGCCTCAGTTCTGAGGCCATGATTACGGTGCTGCACTGTAGACTTCACTATTCACAAGTTGTCCACAAGAGTCTTGATATTCCAGCTGCCAAATCACACTCCTGTTTCATCCAAGTGCTAATCAACCCTCTTGTAACTGCTGCCTTCATGCTGGTTTATGGCTAGTAGATTATCAACCTCACAATTATGCTCCCATCATCACTAGCTGCTCACCAAAGAGTTTGAATTTCATGGAATATGTTGTTTCCATGAAAAATGCTTATGTATGACATATTTTATTGTGGAGAAGCCTTGGCTTACCAGCTTCCATAAGATGCTTGACAAAGTGGGACCTTGATCCAGTAGCAAGGAGACCAAGACAATTAGAGGTTTTGTTTTGTGTGTCTTCCCAGCTGTTGAGATCCTGACATCTTCTTTCACCTGCTACTGCCGTTGAGAACTTTATTATAGTGAGGACCAGTACTCACCATATAAAAAAACACTGTCAGAGGATATATTTGGATTTTCAAGAGGGAAAGCATAGCATAAAAAAACAGGAGCAAGTGTAGAACTTCACAATCTGGACATGTAACGTTTTTGGCTACACCGAGCCCTTTGTGAAGCCTAGCACATCCTGCGGGTGCTGCCATTGTTTGGTCCGGGACTGCCCATTCGTCAGCTAACTTGCAATGAAAGACATTCCACTATTCGCCACCTGTGGATTCACTGGGTAGCAGTACACAAGGCTCCATATAACTCCAATTACCCCATATAACTGCTCCCTGCAACACCTCAGTTCTATTTCAGATGCACGGAATGTTCTGCGGGATATTTAGGGTTGAGATATACATAGCATTGGCATCTGAGCACTGCATGCACGGGATCCCGTTATAACCATAAGTATTTTCCCTCCCCTTTTCCTTCCTGTCTCTCACACCCCCTCCCACCATTCTTTCTCTCTCACACCCCACTCTCCCACATTTCTCCGCCTCCCTGTCTCCTTCTTTCCTCTCACACCTCCCTCCTTTCTCTCACACACACACTCTCCCCCTCCTTTCTCTCTCACACCCCCTCCTTTCACACGCTCCTCTTCCTCCTTTCCCTCTCACCTCCCCCTCCTTTTTCTCTCAACTCCGCCACGCTCTCCTTTCTCTCTCATCTTCTTTTCTACCCACCTCTCCCTTTCTCCTCTTTCATACTCATCATGCCCTTCACCCGCTGCCCCTAGGTGGCAGTGCCCCTCACCTTTGTACTGGGGGGTGAATCTCCTCATCTCCCTCGGCAGCGTTTCGTAGACCCTCTGCTCCTGGGACACCAGCGGTTTGCACACGGTGTCATTGTCATAGCGCAGCATGCTGGTGTGACCTCCCACCTGGTGACTAAAGGGCAGTAACGGGACAGGGATTCTGGACTCCATGCCACCAAGTACCCCCATCCTTGGGTGACCCAGGACACCGCCTGCTGCTCTCCTATATAAACAACATGAGCCAACAGTTTGTTAGGATTGGACATAAAAACCCTGTTCCCACCCAATATTTAAAGCTGCAGTTCAGTCTTTTTTTTTTTTTACATTTATTTTTTTACTTCAATAGTTTTATGTGCGCAATCTCTAATTACCTATAGAACTGTATAGCTGCAGGTCAATTCGTTCTCCATGTATTGATAGGTCGAAATTTGGTGACATATTAAAAGCTGGGATTTGTTTATATTCTGCTTGTCAGTCAGTGGAAGCTCATGAATATTCATGAGCACTCCTGCACTGACATGTGCTAGAGGGAGGGCAGGGCTGACAAAGGGGTGTGCCAGGGCTTGTGACAGGACATGAAGGGGCAGTGCCTTAGCAAATGGCTGTTAAAATAGAATACAGGAAAATTGGTCTTTCAAAGTTGTTTTTTTAAAAACAGAAAATGCTAAAAGTATTTTTTCTTACTACAGAACTGATTTATTAAAAAAAACAAACATGCAGGATATTGACTGAACTGCAGCTTTAAATCCCTCAACAATAGTGGGATGCTCTAAATGAGGTCAGGATGCAAGGCTAAGCTGTTGGGGTTGGTGGTAGCTGCCATATTTAAAGTCAAAGTCATTCCCTGCGGTTTCCTATATGGCCATGTGATGCAGGACCTTTAAACATGCAAGAGATACTGGCATCACCTTCCAATGTAGGTATCTTGGGGGGCAGAGGGACCCCGGAGCTGGTATGAATGCGGTTCAGCTAAGCAGACTCAGTGCTTCGCCCCTAGGGGGGGATTTTAAATAAAAAATGTTAATGGTTCTCTGTGGATTTATGTTGGGTTTGATGGTGATGTTTGGGATTATGGAGGGGAAAAGGGGATTTCTTTAGGGACTGGGGTTATAGGGGCAGTAAAGGAGATGCCTAAAGTGAAGGGGAATTCTAAAGGGACTGAGGCTCTAGGAAAACTCAAGAGAATTTCTATAGGAACTTTATTTATTGGCGATAAAGTGGATTTATATAGTGAGTGGGGTATATGGGATTATTATAGGGATTGGGTCTATACAGAAAGTAAAGGGGATTTATATAGGGACTGGTGTTTTTGAGGAAGTAAAGGGTAAAGGAACGGGGTGTAATTGCCACAGCCCCCCTACAAGCTTCATATCAGGATACTCTCCATCTTACAAGCACCTGCCATTAACAAGGACGCTTCCCAGAATCCTTAGCATCTCTCGCTTTCCTTGCATCAACTGTCAGATGTCCCCAGTGCAGCCATAATTCCTCCCACTTAATAAACCCTGCCAGGGATAAATCCTGCAGATAGTGTGACAGGCCGAAGATTACATGTACGCGAAGACACTTTATTTTCATTACAGATCCCACAGTCGCAAACAAAGCTCTGCCCTCTCGCCACAAACTTCTCATTCCTCTCTACACCCGTCTTCCCATAAAAGCTCCAGCCCGATCCGTCTGCATTTAACCTGCTCTCCGGGGCTGGGGGCAGTGACATAGAATTGTTCAGACATTAACCACCTCCAGTGTCACTTCTGATAACATCACCCCTTCACTGCGATGATAAATATGTATGTATATACTTGTGTGTGTGTATATATATGTGACCCTCCTTGCCCCGGCTCTAAAAGAGTTTACATCAAATTGGATATATACAGTAGACATGGCTGTGCTCAGTCTCATACTTTATCAGGGTGCTGGGTCTGGGTGTGGATATGCAGATAAAATAATGATGGGTGTCATGAACTTTTATAGTACAAACAAAAGCTTTATTCACAGCTTTTCAAAATGCGCCCCATACAACAGGCAGGCTTCACTTCAGACATTAACTGGTATCAAGCAAACTCTGTGCTTCTTTCCCTGGTAGCTCTCACTCCTACACTGGGGAGGTACTTATGTTTGTTTCCCTTAGTATTGGTTAGATTGGCAATCTCCTGCATAGCTTCAATAATGACCTATCTCAGGGGGACCCTTGTTGGGGGACACACACGATTCTCTGGGATCACTGTCCTGTTTCGGTGCACGGATTCTTAGTCTATACTTGTCAGATCGGGAGTTTACTTAGGATCACCCAGTGGGGGCGATCCGATTATGCTCTGGAGCGTCTACTCTGATAACTCCATGCTGAGCACATGCTTTCTCCTCTTCTGGCCAGAGAACAATCTTGGCCCATTACTATGGGCTCTAACTATGTAGGGCGCATTCCTTAACTGAAAACAATAAATGGTGATAGGACATCCTGAGAACTTGACTTTCTAAATGTTCTATCAATTTGTCCACATCTATAGACTTAGTTTCTAAGCTGCTGCTTAATCTTCAGTGTTGCTGCCAGGCTTGATTTATACACCTTCTCTTTCATCTCCTACGCTTATCCTCCATTACCAGGGAACCCTCTCCTCCTACCTCTCTCCCTGCCTCTCATTATGCCCTCTCTGTTTGCTGTTTTCTCACTCCTTTGTAAACTTTTCTCTTCTCACCCACCTCTCCACTCCCCTCTCCCCTCCTACCCACATTTCTTCATCTCTCCTCCCCTAAACCTATGCATGCGCCCATACACTGCACCACTATTTACACACCTCTTTCCCAACAACTTATACACCCCTAAATAAAAAGCACCCCAGAACTCCTCTGTTCACCTCTTCTCTCTCTCTTGCTGCTGGGGATATCTCTCCTAATCCTGGACACAGCCATATACACATCTGCTCTCACCCAAGCCACCTCTTTCCCTGATAATGGTATTAACCCATCTAATTTAATACAGACCAATCTTAAAACTCACATCACAAAAGAAGCATCACAATAGGCTGCACTCATGGCTACTGTCCTACACTCGGTCACTCATACCAACCATTGTGGCCAAGCACTGCCATCTACTGCACTTATTCCCTCAGCCGCTATCGCTGTAAGTCTCTCATCATACCACTTAGATTGTAAGCTCTCCGGGTCAGGGATTTCCTTTCCTATTGTCTGACTGTGCTGCACTTATTGTATTATTATAATTCCCTGTACTGTATTGTCTTTGTGAAACGCTGAGTACACTGTTGGCACTATATTAATAATAATAATAGCATGTTCTTGTATAGCGCTGCTAGTTTTACGTGATGCTTTACAGAGACATTTTGCAGGCACAGGTCCCTGCCCCGTGGAGCTTACAATCTATGTTTTTGGTTCCTGAGGCACAGAGAGATAAAATGACTTGCCCATGGTCACAAGGAGCCGACACCAGGAATTGAACCAGGTTCCCCTGCTTCAAACTCAGTGCCAGTCAGTGTCTTTACTCACTGAGCCCCTCCTACATACACATACACACAAACCTATTTACAGGACTCATGGTGAGGCCTCAGCCTGAACTCTGGGGAACCTATGTCTAGAACATCGGGCGGAGCTATATATACCCTTCTATCTCCTTATATTGACATCACTGGTCACAAGGCATGCATAGTCATCCTTCATCACATGACAGGAAGGGGAGTAACCTGTGTGATCCCACACAGCTAACCCATTAAAGCTGTTAACCCTTTATACTAGCTAGTAGCTATATATACACACACTTTCCCAGCAAGCTCAAACCCCAACACTCACCACATCAAATATATATATTTATGTCAAAAGGAGTGCTACTGAGCGTAGCAAATGTATACAACAAAAGACAGGGGTGCCCAATGCTACAGCCAATTGACAAAACATATATGGTAATAAGTATAAAGTTAAATACTTCAATAATAATATTTTCTTGGTTATTTAGTTAAACCCTTTGGCCAAAGCGCTATAAGACGGCATACCAACGTCAAGGTATAGCCAAATTAATGCAGGTCCTACACTACACTGTGAACCTTTCCTTTTACCTCTGTATGAGGGGAAACAACCATAGTAGTCCTGTTCATACAGCAAAATGTAAAAACCTCCCAAGTTTAAAAGGTGGGGAGGGGTGATCTCTGGGAGGAGGGGCCACCTACCTCCAAACGACTGTTACCAGTTAGACATTGAATTAACACACACTTTCCCAGCAAGCTCAAACCCCAATACCCACCACCTGGGTTTAACTAAATAACCAAGAAAATATTATTATTGAAGAAGTATTTAACTTTATACTTATTACCATATATGTTTTGTCAATTGGATGTAGCATTGGGCTCCCCTGTCTTTTGCTATTTATATATATATATGTCTTTTTCTATTTATATATATATATACCCACACTTATAGTACTGCAACACCCTCTTACATTTCTACACTTACAGTGTAGACACCATTATTGATATACACTCCCACTCCACACACACCTTTTGTAAAGCGCTGTATACACTGTGGGTGCTTTATACATTTATATTTACATACACACAAATACACACTCTTACATCACGAAAATTCAGGGACCATTTAACACCTCAAGTCATATATCGCTTACAGCACAGGGGGGGGGGGGGGATAGGTTTCAGTCACAGATAACATTCCAGGATGCACTGTTTTTAAGTGAAAACTTTTCCGCTTTATCCATTGTAACACCGCCGGAAAAAGATCAGTGTATCTCAAAAGCTCGCACAAATAAAAGCACTTCGTTAACCACAGAACGGTATCGTCTATTCGTTTTTGATTTTATATATATATATATATATATATATATATATATAATATATATATATATAAAAATATTTATTTAACACCACCCCACAGCTACTAGTTAGTATAAGGGGTTAACCGTCTTAATGGGTTAACTGCGTGGGATCACACAGAATTCCCGAGCAACACCACTTTTGGGTTTTCCATCAGACCCAAAACATAGGGGTGTACCTGGATCGTCCGGTGACAGCGCCTCCACCTGTGAGGGATACTGATAACCCCTTCACAGGACCCAATGCAATAAGTACACACAAGGTATATAATAACAGGTTTACTGACATGCAAAGAGTAACACAATAAGACATATAACTCAGGCCTCGCACGGCCTTACCCACACATCGCATCCCACTGTCCAAGCACTTAGTCCGCACCCCGGTGAGAGTGTCCCCAATATACTGGGGTGCCCTGAGCACCTACCCAACCTGGTGTCCACAGTAGCCAACCCACCCGGAAGTGTGTGACAGCACTGCCCACAATAAGTGTTATAGTTTGTGCACTTGTAGATGGTGTGATGCCTGCCGGGTGCTCCAACAACCAGGTATCATCAGCGGATGATAGAACTGTCTGATCCAGCGGCGTCGCAGTCAGCGATGGTGTCCACCTCCACGTGAAGTGGTATCCAGCTGGAGGGTCCCACCTTGATAGTCTCTATATGCAGTGGTGGTCTGGTCCTAGACCACAGGCCGCCACTGCTGCGCGGTGTCCTGCTGTGTCCATGACACTAAGGTTGCTAATTGGGCAGTGTCCCTATCTAAGGGGCCTGTCCCTTTAGCAGCCACAATCTTACAGGGGAGTTGGGGGCTAGCTGGTGCCTTTTGGGGGGGTCTCTGGCCTATTGCAGGGGCCACAGACACCCTGCACATACACCCTCACCCTACCGTGACCCAGCTCCGACTGGTGTGGCCTCTCGCGTGACAAATTTATCCACTGTTAGAGCAGGGGAATCTGGCCACGCAATTTGCTAAGCTTAGCCACCTGGTCCTGCAGCACCTAGGGCTGCTGGGGATTGTAGTTCCCCTGCAGAGTTTCCCTGACATGGCCGTCGCTTTCCAGAGCACTGCGCATGCGCAAAAGCCCTATTACCGGCCACCGCAACTCTGAGACCAATGCACATGCACGAGACCTTACTGCGCATGTGTGGGGAGTTCAAAGATGTCCGCCGCCTGCACCGAGGAGCTCCGACGAACGGATCGCCCCTACTACCACCCGCAGTGCTCCCGGCACAACTCTCACACCGACCAGTAGGTCCGCCTCGGGGTCCGGCGGCACCCGCACCAGACGCAGTTTTCCGTGCTGCAGTGGAGGTAGGACAGCCAAAAGGGACCCAGGGGGAACCTGCCAACAATTTCCCCCTGGTGAAAGAACCAATGTCCCCACTTGGGAAAGACATAACCATACGCGAGTTATATAATAAAAATGCATTATGATATGTACAAATTAACACATTAGCATGACTTTACACAATGTTGCATAATTCAGTGAGCATCACAATCACAGATTGTATTTTGCTCCGAGACCACTGCTGAGACTCGTAGTGGGGTGCCCCAAATGAATCGTAGGCCACCTACGTAGTGGGAGGGTGCTTCATTCTTTGGCTTCTGCAAAGCTCTTCTTCTGCAACTCCCTCTGGGACGTAATAATCATGATTTGAGGCTCTGGTTCTCTCATTGGGGGTACTACAGTCTCTGAAATGTCTCTGGTGGGTATGAAACAAGGACACTTTGGGTCCAGAGGAGGGCTTATTGGAGCCACCAGGGTATGTGAATGCGGACCTGGGCCCATTACCCGGTGCTCCTTTGGGAGGTGCCCCTTGATTTTGGTCTGCACTACTAGGGGGTTCTTCCATAGGATCCTCGATTGTTTCTGTTACTGTCCCTGAATCCTCTTCAGATCCCTCCGGCTCACCGGCCAATGGTGTAGCCTCTGTCTCTGGATCGTCATCCCCCACTTGCGGGATAGGCAGGAGATGGTTGCGATGCCAGACCTATACCCTGCCACCCGGGTCATGCATGCGGTAGACAGGGAGGCCCGGCATCTGAGATTCTACTTCGTAGACTCCGTTGCGCCAATGGTCGGCCAGTTTGTTTTCCGGTGATCCCTAGATTGCGTAGGAGAACAGCGTCTCCAGGACGAACTTCCCGATGGCAGACCTTATGGTCGTAGTGCCTTTTGTTACCGGTATTCAGATGAGCTGATGCTTTCTCTGCTAGATGGTAGGCTCATTGCAGGCTTTCTTGCAGCCACTGTACATACTTGAAATGCGTCCTGTTGGGTATACCGTCAGTAGATAACCTCAGACGTATATCTACAGGAAGCCGTACTTCTTACCCCAACAATAGAAAGTGGGGGTGAATCCCGTAGATTCGTGGTGGGTGCAGTTATAGACGTGCACCAAAGACCACATGTTCACTCCACTCCTTCTTCTGAGAACCCTTTAAGGTGCCGAGCATGTCAAGGAGGGTCCGGTTGAAACTCTCTGGCAGGGCATCTCCCTCTGGATGGTAAGGGGTCGTTCGGGACTTGGTGATGTTTAGTAGTTTCAGCAACTCCCGGGTGAGGTTACTTTCAAAGTCCCGGCCTTGATTTGAGTGTTGGCGATTGGGTAGTCCATAATGTATAAAGTACCGCTCCCACAATATCTTGGCCACTGTAATGGCCTTCTTGTCTTTGGTTGGAAAGGCTTGGGCGTAACGGGTGTAGTAGTCTGATATCACTAGTACATTGCCGGTGCCGCTGCAGGGAGCCTGGGGTGTACCTGGATCATCCAGTGACAGTGCCTCCACCTGTGAGGGATACTGATAACCCCTTCACAGGACCCAATGCAATAAGTACACACAAGGTATTTAATAACAGGTTTACTGACATGCAAAGAGTAACACAATAAGACATATAACTCAGGCCTCGCACGGCCTTACCCACACACCGTTTCCCACTGTCCAACCACTTAGTCCACACCCTGGTGAGAGTGTCCCCAATATACTGAGGTGCCCTGGGCACCTACCCAACCTGGTGTCCACAGTAGCCAACCCACCCGGAAGCATGTGACAGCACTGCCCACAATAAGTGTTATAGTTAATGCACTTGTAGATGTTGTGATACCTGCTGGGTGCTCCAACATCCGGTACCACCAGCAGATAATTGAACTCTATGATCCAGCGGCGTCGCCATCAGCGATGGAGTCTGCCTTCACGTGGGGTGGTATCCAGCTGGAGGGTCCCACCTTGTTTGTCTCTATATGCAGTGGTGGTCTGGTCCCAGACCACAGGCCGCCACTGCTGCGCGGCGCCCTGCTGTGTCCATGACACTAAGGTTACTAATTGGGCAGAGTCCCTATCTAAGGGGCCTGTCCCTGTAGCAGCCACACTCTTACAGGGGAGTATCTGGGGCCTATCAGGGGGTCTCTGGCCTAGTGCAGGGACCACAGACACCCTGCACATACACCCTCACCCCAGTGTGTCCCAGCTCCGACTGGCGTAGCCTCTAGCCCACCAAATGTATCCACTGTGAGAGCAGGGGAATCCGGACGTGCGATTGGCTAAGCTTAGCCACCTGGTCCTCCAGCCCCTGGGGCTGCTGGGGATTGTAATTCCCCTGCGGAGTTTCCCTGACATGGCCGCTGCTTTTCCAGGGCACTACACATGCGCAAAAACCCTATTTCTGGCCGCCGCAACTCTGAGACCAATGCGCATGTGCGAGACCTTATTGCACATGCGTGGGGAGTCGCAAGATGGCTGCCACCTGCACAGAGGAGCGTCGGCGACCGGATCGCCCCTGCTACTGCCCGCAGCGCTCCCGGCACAACTCCCCGACCAACCAGCAGGTCCGCCTCGGGGTCCGGCGGCACCCGCACCAGACGCAGTCTCCCACGGTGCAGCGGAAGTAGGAGGACAGCCAAAAGGAACCCCGGGGGAACCTGCCTACATATATGAATGTGTATCTGTCTGTGTGTATGGTGTGTCTATGTATGAGTTTATGTAATTAGGGTAATAAAAGAGCCTGTGTGTCTGTCTGTCAGAGCCATAGCTCCAAGACCATGAAACCTCTATATACTGCATACACACAATACATAAAATCCTGCTGAATTTGGTTAAAATCATTGCAGTTTTAAAGGTTCAGTCCGCTATCTTCATTCAAAATGGCGTTTAATTGTATCCAAACAGACAAAAACCTGCTCACTGATCTCAGGATCCATCGTGCAAAATGTGGTTACTACAGCTTAAAAGGTGTCCAAATGCATAGCACACAGCTTCCCAACATATATAGTACTGTAGATGTGTGTGTGTGTTTGTATGCAAGTCTATACAGCCCCCCTCTGAGGACTACTAATTAGTGTAAAGGATTAATAGCCTTAATAGGTTAAGTGGGTTGGATCACCCTGATATTGCCTCTCCCCAACACACGATGTAGGATGTCTTGTGACTAGTGATGACACCATAAGGAGATTGAGGACTCTTATAACTCTTCAAAGTAGGCAATAGACAGATCAAGAGAGACCCCTTAGAACAGAGCTCACTTGTGGAGGACACCCAAGGGGCATATACAACATTACTTTTATATACACATAATTAAAAAATAGAAAGGAATTGAGCTAATTAAATAACACTTGAAAAATAAAGCATAAAAAAGGCTCTAGTGACCTACCTGTATTTGAATTACAACCAGGCGTGCATCTGCAGAGTTAGATAAATCAATATATGCACACCGTGGTGAGTGATAAAAGCACTCCCGAGAAAGAGGGTTTGCCAAATAATGGTATATCTGCACAGTCCAAGTTGCAATCAATATAATTATCCTCAGTAATAAGCTCCTCAACAGCAGATAGCTACCTGGGATAGTATTACTGCACTAACCCCTGCCATTCAGCAATACTAACCCTGCGTCTTTGTCTCACTCTCTGCAAAGCACTATCCTGAATGACGTCACAGCGTCATTACACCCTACGCGTTTCGCTCACTAACGAAGCTTCGTCAGGGACAGTGCAAACCGAGGTGTCCCTGGTTCCTAGGTTAAGTAGTGTACCATCGTCATGGTAACTAGTTGCAGGAAACAGATAAGCCCTTCCCTGCCTGAACGTGATAACTGGAAATTTGGTACTGCACAGAAAATCCATGTTTATCGCCCAGATGTAAGCAAGGAGGGGGCGTGCACACCAAACAGCGATGCAAACAAATTCATGCAAAAGAGTCACTTAATGACTGAACACAGTCATAAAGATCCAACGTTTCGGTGCAAGCACCTTCAAAAATTCCTCAGATCCTCATATCAATAATAGATACATAATAATTATTAATAGAGCTCAACTTTGATTTATCAATACCTTCTACATCTAAGATACATTAATATTTACATAGGTTAGATGTGGACATCAACCAGTAATGAAGAGTAAATCCTTCGGTACAATTAGGTTTCCTGGGATGATTGTGAATCAAATTTTTTTTATAATCATCAGTTACCAAGCATCAATATTTAGGACAGGTAATACCGAGAGCCTACATTAGAAAGCGATTCATATGTATACTATGATAGAGGGGGAAGAAAAATATGCTTTAAATCCGATGAAGGGGGTAAATGTGAAGCCTTCACTGAGACCTTGTGGTCTTAATGTTTTTAACCTATAAATCCATTCAGATTTCTTACATAGCAATCTGGTGTCCTTATCCCACCCCCCTCTCCACCTTTCCCCCGCCCCCTCCCTCATAGTCCTTGTGGGGAGATTAATGCACATAAAAAATAGGCATCCAACGTCGCCTTTGTGTCCAGAGTTCACATAGTGAGTCACCGGAGTGTCGAGTTTGTTGGTGACAGAATTGACATGTTCTAATATGCGTCTGCGTCATTATCGTAGCATCTTACCAGTGTATCTTAGGCCACATCCACACGTAATCAAATAAATAACATTGATAGCGTTACTATTAATAAAGTGTTTAAAGTTTACTAAGGAGAAGGAGTGACTCAGCGAGAAAAGACACTGACTGGCATTGAGAGTTTGAAGCAGGGGAGCCTGGTTCAATTCCCAGTGTTGGCTCCTTGTGAACTCGGGCAAGTCACCTTATCTCCCTGTGCCTCAGCACCAAAACATAGATTTGTAGACTCTACGGGCAGGGTCGTGCCTGCAAAATGTCTCTGTAAACGCTACGTATAACTAGCAGCGCTATACAAGAACATGCTATTATTATTATTAATTGCAAAGCGGTTTGTGTCGTCTGAATTAGTCAATCATATATAGTTTCACCCAATTTCTAGAAGCAGGTTCCTCGAAGTGCAGGTAGTCCTGTACAGGCATACGGTTTAAGGACACTCACTTTAAGTACACTCGCGAGTAAGGACATAGCGCCAATAGGCAAACGGCAGCTCACGCATGCGCCTGTCAGCACGTCCTGAACAGCAATAACCGGCTCCCTACCTGTAACCGAAGCTGTGCGCAAGCGGGGAACTAACGAGCCTGTTACACATGCGTTATTTCAATCATTTTATGCTGTATATGATGATTGCAGTACCGTACTGCATCGAGAAGTGGGGAAATGGTAGTGCTTCACTTTAAGTACATTTTCGCTTTACATACATGCTCCGGTCCCATTGCGTACGTTAATGCGGGTATACCTGTATATATGTTTACGCGTATAGTTATGATATATAGGATATCCTGTCACCAGTTAGCCCCCATGGTACTGGCCCAAGATTGTCCTCATGCAGGAATTCTCAGAGTAGTAGCTCCAGAACAGAACAATTCCCAGTGTTGGCTCCTTGTGAACTCGGGCAAGTCACCTTATCTCCCTGTGCCTCAGGCACCAAAAACATAGATTGTAAGCTCTACGGGCAGGGTCCTGTGCCTGCAAAATGTCTCTGTAAACGCTACGTATAACTAGCAGCGCTATACAAGAACATGCTATTATTATTATTAATTGCAAAGCGGTTTGTGTCGTCTGAATTAGTCAATCATATATATAGTTTCACCCAATGTTCTAGAAGCAGGTTCCTCGAAGTGCAGGTAGTCCTGTACAGGCATACGGTTTAAGGACACTCACTTTAAGTACACTCGCGAGTAAGGACATAGCGCCCAATAGGCAAACGGCAGCTCACGCATGCGCCTGTCAGCACGTCCTGAACAGCAATACCGGCTCCCTACCTGTACCGAAGCTGTGCGCAAGCGGGGAGACTAACGAGCCTGTTACACATGCGTTATTTACATCAGTTATGCATGTATATGATGATTGCAGTACCGTACATGCATCGAGAAGTGGGGAAATGGTAGTGCTTCACTTTAAGTACATTTTCGCTTTACATACATGCTCCGGTCCCATTGCGTACGTTAATGCGGGGTATACCTGTATATATGTTTACGCGTATAGTTATGTATATTAAGGATATCCTGTCACCAGTTAGCCCCCATGGTACTGGCCCAAGATTGTCCTCATGCAGGAATTCTCAGAGTAGTAGCTCCAGAACATAAATCGGATCAGCCCCACCGGCAGCTCCTTTGTAAACTCCCAACTCAATGCGTATGGACTATGCATGCGGAACCCTGCAATGGGATACCGATACCAGAGAGAGCAGTGTGTATTCCCAACATGCCCACCACCCGAGATGGTGCCCACTGTCCGGAGAAGGCCAATCCAGCCTAATACTAATGGAAACACGCCTAAGCACCTCCCCAGTGTCGGACCAGGGGAAGAAGCACAGAGTAACCATATTGTTTGTTACCATTAATGTCTGAAGTGAAGTCTGTCTCTTGTACGGCGAGCGTCATAAATGGATTTGAATAAAGCTCTTGTTTGTACTATAAAAGTTTCTGGCGCCCATCGTTATTCTATCTACATATTCACACCCAGACTGCACTGACCCAGCACCCGCAAAAGGTACGGGAGACTGAGCATCGCCATGTATATATTTAAACTCAACGTAAACTCTTTTAGAGCCGGGCAAGGAGGGTTACATGTTTGTGTGTATCGTTAGCCTATAAAGAATGTTACTTGTGAGCACATTCTCTGTCACTTTGTCATGCCTGTATCCTTCTCTCTGTCACTGTGCCACTCTGTCAGTGTCTCTTCTCTCTGTCACTGTGCCCCATATCTCTTTCACTATCTCCTGCCTGTGTGCTTTCTCTCTGCCACTGTGCCTGTCTTTCTGTCATGTGTCTCTTCTCTGTCACTGTGCCCCTCTCTCACTGTCTCTTCTCTGTCACTGTGCCTCTCTCTCGCTCTATCACTGTCCCATGTCTGTTTCTATTTTCGATCACTGTCCATGTCTGTGTCTCTACTCCCTTTCACTGTGCCTCTGTCACTGTCCCACGTGCCTCTCTGTGTCTTTTCTCTCGGTCACTGTGCCTCTCTCTGCCCCACGTGCATATCTCTGTGGGGCACGTGGGACAGAGAGGGCACAGTGACCGAGAGAAGATCACAGAGAGAGGCAAGTGGGACGAGAGAGGCACCAGTGGACCGAGAGAAGAGACACAGAGAGAGGCGCGTGGGGCAGAGAGAGCACAGTGACACGAGAGAAGAGACACAGAGAGAGAGCACGTGGGGCGAGAGAGGCACAGTGACCAAGAGAAGAGACACAGAGAGAAACGTGGGACAGTGACAGAGACGCACAGTGACCGAGAGAAGAACACAGAGATAGGCACGTGGGGCGAGAGAGGCACGTGACCGAGAGAAAAGACACAGAGAGGCACGTGGGACATGACAGAGGCACAGTGAAAGAGGAGTAGAACAAGACATGGACAGTGATCGAAAATAGAAACAGACATGGGACAGTGATAGAGCAGCGAGAGGCACAGTGACAGAGAAGAGACAGTGAGAGAGGGGCACACGGACAGAGAAACATGACAGAAAGACAGGCACAGTGGGCAGAGAGAAAGCACACAGGCAGGAGATAGTGAAAGAGATATGGGGCACAGTGACAGAGAGAAAGACACTGACAGAGTGGCACAGTGAAAGAAAGGATACAGGCATGACAAAGTGACAGAGAATGTGCTCACAAGTAACATTCTTTATAGGCTACGATCACACAAACATGTAACCCTCCTTGCCGCTCTAAAAGAGTTACGTTGAGTTTAAATATATACATGGCGATGCTCAGTCTCCGTACCTTTTGCGGGTGCTGGGTCAGTGCAGTCTGGGTTGTGAATATGTAGATAGAATACGATGGGCGCAGAAACTTTTATAGTACAAACAAGAGCTTATTCAAATCCATTTATGACGCTCGCCGTACAAGAGCAGACTTCACTTCAGACATTAATGGTAACAAACATATGTTACTCTGTGCTTCTTCCCCTGGTCCGACACTGGGGAGGTGCGTTAGGCGTGTTTCCATTAGTATTAGGCTGGATTGGCCTTCTCCGGACAGTGGGCACATCTCGGGTGGTGGGCATGTTGGGAATACAACACTGCTCTCTCTGGTATCGGTATCCCATTGCAGGGTTCCGCATGCATAGTCCATACGCATTGAGTTGGGAGTTTACAAAGGAGCTGCCGGTGGGGCTGATCCGATTTATGTTCTGGAGCTACTACTCTACGAGAATTCCTGCATGAGGACAATCTTGGGCCAGTACATGGGGGCTAACTGGTGACAGGATATCCTTAATATACATAACTATACGCGTAAACATATATACAGGTATACCCCCATTAAGTACGCAATGGGACCGGAGCATGTATGTAAAGCGAAAATGTACTTAAAGTGAAGCACTACCATTTCCCCACTTGCTCGATGCATGTACGGTACTGCAATCATCATATACATGCATAACTGATGTAAATAACGCATGTGTAACAGGCTCGTTAGTCTCCGCTCGCTTGCGCACAGCTTCGGTACAGGTAGGGAGCCGGTATTGCTGTTCAGGACGTGCTGACAGGCGCATGCGTGAGCTGCCGTTTGCCTATTGGGCGCTATGTCCTTACTCGCGAGTGTACTTAAGTGGAGTGTCCTTAAACCGTAGCCTGTACAGGACTACCTGCACTTCGAGGAACCTGCTTCTAGAACATTGGGTGAAACTATATATATGATTGACTAATTCAGACGACACAAACCGCTTTGCAATTAATAATATAATAGCATGTTCTTGTATAGCGCTGCTAGTTATACGTAGCGTTTACAGAGACATTTTGCAGGCACAGGACCCTGCCCGTAGAGCTTACAATCTATGTTTTGGTGCTGAGGCACAGGGAGAAAGGTGACTGCTTCCCGAGTTCACAAGGAGCCAACACTGGGAATTGTTCTGTTCTGGGAGCTACTACTCTGAGAATTCCTGCATGAGGAATCTTGGGCCAGTACCATGGGGCTAACTGGTGACAGGATATCCTTAATATACATAACTATACGCGTAAACATATACAGGTATACCCCGCATTAAACGTACGCAATGGGACCGAGCATGTATGTAAAGCGAAAATGTACTTAAAGTGAAGCACTACCATTTCCCCACTTCTCGATGCTTACGGTACGGCAATCATCATATACATGCATAACTGATGTAAATAACGCATGTTGTAACAGGCTCGTTAGTCTCCCCGCTTGCGCACAGCTTCGGTACAGGTAGGAGCCGGTATTGCTGTTCAGGACGTGCTGACAGGCGCATCGTGAGCTGCCGTTTGCCTATTGGGCGCTATGTCCTTACCGCGAGTGTACTTAAAGTGAGTGTCCTTAAACCGTATGCCTGTACGACTACCTGCACTTCGAGGAACCTGCTTCTAGAACATTGGGTGAAACTATATATATGATTGACTAATTCAGACGACACAAAACGCTTTGCAATTAATAATAATAATAGCATGTTCTTGTAAGCGCTGCTAGTTATACGTAGCGTTTACGAGACATTTTGCAGGCACAGGACCCTGCCCGTAGAGCTTACAAATCTATGTTTTTGGTGCCTGAGGCACAGGGAGATAAGGTGACTTGCCCGAGTTCACAAGGAGCCAACCTGGGAATTGAACCAGGCTCCCTGCTTCAAACTCTCAATGCCAGTCAGTGTCTTTTCTGCTGAGTCCACTCCTTCCCTTAGTAACTTTAAACACTTTATTAATAGTAACGCTATCAATGTTATTTATTTGATTACGTGTGGATGTGGCCTAAGATACACTGGTAAGATGCTACGATAATGACGCAGACGCATATTAGAACATGTCAATTCTGTCACAACAACTCGACACTCCGGTGACTCACTATGTGAACTCTGGACACAAAGGCGACGTTGGATGCCTATTTTTTATGTGCATTAATCTCCCCACAAGGACTATGAGGGAGGGGGCGGGGGAAAGGTGGAGAGGGGGGTGGGATAAGGACACCAGATTGCTATGTAAAAATCTGAATGGATTTATAGGTTAAAAACATTAAGACCACAAGGTCTCAGTGAAGGCTTCACATTTACCCCCTTCATCGGATTTAAAGCATATTTTTTCCCCCTCTATCATAGTATACATATGAATCGCTTTCTAATGTAGGCTCTCGGTATTACCTGTCCTAAATATTGATGCTTGGTAACTGATGATTATAAAAAAATTTGATTCACAATCATCCCAGAAACCTAATTGTACCGAAGGATTTACTCTTCATTACTGGTTGATGTCCACATCTAACCTATGTAAATATTAATGTATCTTAGATGTAGAGGTATTGATAAATCAAAGTTGAGCTCTATTAAATTATTATGTATCTATTATTGATATGAGGATCTGAGGAATTTTTGAAGGTGCTTGCACCGAAACGTTGGATCTTATGACTGTGTTCAGTCATTAAGTGACTCTTTTGCATGAATTTGTTTGCATCGCTGTTTGGTGTGCACGCCCCCCTCCTGCTTACATCTGGGCGATAAACATGGATTTTCTGTGCAGTACCAAATTTCCAGTTATCACGTTCAGGCAGGAAGGGCTTATCTTTTCCTGCAACTAGTTACATGACGATGGTACACTACTAACCTAGGAACCAGGGACACCTCGGTTTGCACTGTCCTGACGAAGCTTCGTTAGTGAGCGAAACGCGTTAGGGTGTAATGACGCTGTGACGTCATTAGGATAGTGCTTTCAGAGAGGAGACAAAGACGCAGGGTTAGTATTGCTGAATGGCAGGGGTTAGTGCAGTAATACTATCCCAGGTAGCTATCTGCTGTTGAGGAGCTTATTACTGAGGATAATTATAGTTGTGCAACTTGGACTGTGCAGATATACCATTATTTGGCAAACCCTCTTTCTCGGGAGTGCTTTTATCACTCACCACGGTGTGCATATATTGATTTATCTAACTCTGCAGATGCACGCCTGGTTGTAATTCAAATACAGGTAGGTCACTAGAGCCTTTTTATGCTTATTTTCAAGTGTTATTTAATTGCTCAATTCCTTTCTATTTTTTAATTATGTGTATATAAAAGTAATGTTGTATTGCCCTTGGGTGTCCTCCACAAGTGAGCTCTGTTCTAAGGGGTCTCTCTTGATCTGTCTATTGCCTACTTTGAAGAGTTATAAGAGTCCTCAATCTCCTTTATGGTCATCACTAGTCACAGACAATCCTACATCGTGTGTTGGGGAGAGGCAATATCAGGGTGATCCACCCACTTAACCTATTAAGGCTATTAATCCTTTACACTAATTAGTAGTCCTCAGGGGGGCTGGTATAGACTTCATACAAACACACACACACATCTACAGTACTATATATGTTGGGAAGCTGTGTGCTATGCATTTGGACACCTTTAAGCTGTAGTAACCACATTTTGCACGATGGATCCTGAGATCAGTGATCTCTGCCCCACGTGCATATCTCTGTGTCTCTTCTCTCGGTCACTGTTCCTCTCTCTGTCCCACGTGCCTCTCTTTGTGTCTCTTCTCTCGGTCACTGTGCGTCTCCCTGTCACTGTCCCATGTCTGCATCTTCTCTCTGTCCCATGTTTGTGTCCCTTCTCCCTGTCACTGTCCCATGTCTGCGTCTTCTCTCTGTCCTACAGTATGTCTGTATCCCTTCTCTCTGTCCCATGTTTGTGTCCCTTCTCCCTGTCACTGTGCCTGTCATTGTCCCATGTCTGCCTCTTCTCTCTGTCCTATGTCTGTGTCCCTTCTCCCTGTCACTGTGGGTCTCTCTCACCTTTTCTTGCTCCTGATCCTCTGCTTCTTGTCTCATTTATTCTCACGTTCCATGCACTGCCCCTGTTGTGTCTGCACTGTGACACGCTCGTCTGTGTGACAGCTGTGTTCCCTGCCACCACGGACGGGGGACAGCTGCAGACAACGTGGAGGAAAGAGGGTTGTACTAGGCTGAAATTAGACACTAACCCTGATAGAGGGTAATTTATGGCATGTTGCGCTGTATTATGATGCTAAATATCTCTATACACTGATAGTGAAAATGCTGCGCTGTATAATGATTGTGAGTATCTTTATACACCGATAATGTATAAACACAAGATGCTGAACAATGATGCTGAGTATTTCTATACACTAATAATAAACACAACACACTGTATAGTAATAATGAGTATCTCTATATATTGATAATGGACACAATGGCATGCACAAAGAGAACTTAAGGAGTTAAGTTCCGTCATAACCAAACCATTACATTTAATATTCAAGGACTCCATTTCTACAGGCTCAGTACCACAAGCAGACATGGTGCCTATATTTAAAAGGGCGCTAGATCACAACCAGGGAATTACAGACCTGTAAGCCTGGCATCAATAGCGGGGAAGCTACTTGAAGGTTTAAGCTGTGTTTATAGTGGTGGCGCGCCACCGGAACAGACGAATGGAGAGCAATGAAGGTGCACATAGTGCTCGTGTCCAAGCGTGCGATTCTTGAAAATACATTTGGAATTATTCTTGCCGCGCGGTGGCCACGTCACATGAGAGGTTCAGCCAATGAGGGTGAACCGCTCACGTGACATCACGGCCACACCTCCCTGTTGCCTTCCGATCACCTCCAGCCCTGTTCATGTTTCGAATTCTCACAACACGTGGGTGACGTCACGCGACCACTATAATCGCGGCCTAAGTGTGGGATAATATTCAGGAATACCTAAAGGATAACAAAATGATTAGTAATAGTCAGCATGGATTTATGAAGGATAGATCATGCCAAACTAACCTTATTAGTTTCTTTGAGGAGATAAGTAGAAATTTAGACCAGGGTAATGCAGTTGATGCGGTCTACTTAGATTTTGCAAAAGCTTATGATACGGTTCCACACAAGAGGTTAATGTACAAAATAAAGGAAATTGGACTGCAAAATATTTTGTAGCTGGATTAAAAACTGGTTGACTGGTTTTCAGGTCGGGCTAAAGTCGTGAGTGGAGTACCTCAGGGATCGGTACTGGGACCCCTGCTTTTTAACTTGTTTATTAATGACCTTGAGGTTGGCAGAGAGAGCAAAGTCCATCTTTGCTGATGATACTAAATTGTGTAAGGTAGCAGAATCAGAGCAGGATGTCATTTCTCTCCAGAAGGACTTGGATAGACTTGAGCAGGTAAATGATCAAGGCCGCCGACATGGGGGGTGAGAGCCAGGACATGTGTCCTGGGCCCGGTGGCTGCGGGGGGCCCGGCCGGCGTTGAAAGTTGGACCTGGCAGCTGGTCCTCTCGTTGCCACTGTGCTCCGGCTCTCCCCAGCTGCGGGCCTCCCTCACTGACACCAACACTGTCCCGGGCCGAGCAGTGGCTACGTGGGCAGAACTATACGTGCACTCAGAGAGAGAGAGTGTCTGAACATGTCAGAAGCATTAAAAATAGGGACGCTAGATTCCCAGTAGCACGTCATTTTATGGGATGTCCATCCGGTTCTCTGCAAAATTTTACATTCAGTGCCATTGAACATATATATCCGAATGTTAGAGGAGGTGATAGAGAGTCTCTTCTAAAACGTAGGGAGATGTACTGGATTTATGCCCTTGGGACATTGGCACCCAGGGGCATGAATCTAGATTGGGAGTTGAAGCACTTTCTTTAAATGTGTTTTATAACTTCCTGATTCTTTAAATGTGTTTTAGAACATCATGATCCTTAAAAAATGGTCTGGGATATGTTTACAGTGGTTTTGTCTTTATATCTCTGGGCACTGGGTATTTATGCATTTGTTATGTTTATTGATTACTATATGTGTCTGTCCTATATAATTGAAGATAACAGATTGGATTTACTACTTCATATAGGTTACAATTGTTTCCTACATTGATTCAACGATTGAAGTTATTTCATTTGGCACAGATTATACTGCTTTGATGTAGAGGTATTATTACATGTTTGGTTATATTGTTCATATCAATACATGTATGTGTCTATTACAGATAAAGTCCTGAATATACCTTCCTCATATTACATTACTATATATATTGACCCTTTTTGAATAGTATATTTATCTATTATCTGTTTGGACTTAAACACACTGTTTGTATACCATATAGTTTTATATGTCCATTTAAATAATCATGCCAATAGACAGTTATGAGTTTATTTATCATTCATTAATTGTTTCTCCATTGCTTTATTTTGGTTCTAGTTCGTGTTTTTAACTTTTTTAGTATTGCGCCATACAATTTTTATTATTCACCATGTTGTGTATTATATTAGTCTATGCTCCCTGAACATGCACTCCCCCGCAGCCACTGTGTACATGAGAGGCGAGTCCGCAGCCTGGTGTCCTATTGGTGGTTGGTTTCCACCAATGGGATAGGCTGGTTCGGCTATTCACGCGAGATCTGACTCTGGTGACGTCATGATTGGGGGCGGAGGTGTGCATATTTATATGGGAGATTATAGTGACGCGAATGTACTCTTTGACAAAGGGACTCTGTCCCAAAACGCGTCAGAGTAGTTCTGTACCCCCCACTTACCACCCAATAAAGTATTTTTAATCTTTCTCTACTGGTTTGTAGCCCCATTCTTCCACAGCTGTGCTCCGTCTCTTGGACCCCATGGGACAGGTTTTTTTCTCCCTCACTGACACCAACACTGTCCCGGGCCGAGCAACCGATGCCGGTGCACGCCAGAAGCAAGCTGGGCTCAGCTTCCGGTGCGCACTGGCATGAGAGAGGCCCTGCGCACGCTGGCGTCAGAGGCTCGGCGCGGGACAGTGTTAGTGTCAGTGAGGGAGTCTATCCCCAAGATAAGTCTGTATTTTCTATTTATTTGGGGGGGGGGGAGTGTTTTAAACCAAAATGTATTTGGGGGGGTTGTCTGTCTTTGGGGGTGTTTTTTTGTATGTATTTTGGGGGTGGGAGTTTTTTTTGTAGTATTTGGGGGGTGGGAATTTTCTGTGTATTTAGGGGGTGGGAAGGTTTTTTGTATGTGGGGGCTCAGATCCACAGATCTCCGTTATTAACTAAACAAGACCTTAACTTAAATTAACGCGCACGTTCCCAGCTAGCTCAAACTCCCACACCCACCACATCATGAATATATATATATATTTAGGTCAAAAAGAGTGCTACTGGGCGTGGCAAATGTATACAACAAAAGACAGTGGTGCCCAATGCTACATCCAATTGACAAAACATATAAAGTAATCAGTATAAAGTTAAAATACTTCAATAATAATATTTACTTTTTTATTTAGTTATCCCTTTGGCCAAAGCATCATAAGCCTGCATACCAAACGTCAAGGTATAACCAAATTAATGCAGGTCCTACTCTACACTGTGAACCCTCCCTTTACCTCTGTATGAGGGGAAAGAACCATAGTAGATCCTTTATACTTATTACTTTATATGTTTTGTCAATTGGATGTAGCATTGGGCACCCCTGTCTTTTGTTAACTTAAATTAATGCTTCTTAAGTGCTGATGAGTATCTTCAAACTTCACTAGCGCAGTGATAAGTGATATTTGCAGCCATAATGAGCTCTTGTGTTACTATAACCGACGTTAGCGCCAATGCTATGCAAAAGTGATGGTTCCTGTAACAATGCCTATCCACAGATCTGTGTTATAGCTAACACAGGGATTTAACCACGCGTTACTTAGGCCAGAGGTTCCAAACGTTTTGCATCTTATGTCCCATCAACCATTTTGTCAAAAAACCTGGATCCCACCATGATAAAAACAAAACCCCACTTTTCCCACAGTGTATTTTTACGTTTACATGCATTTCAGTATTATATTAACCATGAATGAAAATGTAACATTTTTTTCCCATCATTACCGCTACCAGGCCTCCCTTACATTCCCTCTCCTCTCTGTTCCCCCTTACACTCCTCCCTGTTCCCCCCTTCTCCTCACTCACCCCCTGAACAATCTTACCCTGGGATGAGGTGGTCTCCTGCTGGTCCGGTCCTTCGCTGGTCTAAGGACTCCGCAGCTTCCTCCTCCGGTCGGGCGGAAGTTGGACCCAACTTCCGGAGCAGACCAGAGGAAGGAGAGGATTGCTGTGACTGCTGGGCTGCTGCTGCATGGGGAGCTACTGGCTGCCACTGCTGGGACAGTTCTATCACCAGCTACATAGACGCCATAAGGGGTCCCTGGGTAACATTGCAGCGTCACTTGTCAGCCCATTGTCATAGCAACGTGCCGCAATGTGACATTGCACCGCTACGACAACGCAGCATCACATGAAGCTGCGACGTCAATGAAGTAGGGCTGCTCTTAGAGAGGTTCCGCTCTCTCACACCGGCAATCAGTTTCATTGCTGTGGGGAAGAGCACCAGGCCTCTGTAACTGCTTGCGGGGGTTCATCGAGTCCTCCCCCCCATAAGCTGGGACTCCCGGGACGTGTCAGGGCATCCCAGGCGGTAGTTACACCACTGACCAGCCCACCAGGGCAATCCCAAATGCCCAATATGCCAATCCGCCCCTGTGTCCCACCTTGATGACCACCTTGCGTCCCACTGGTAGGTTACACCTAAAGGTGGCGTTACCCCCAGACACTGAAACATGGATTTGGCTGGAGAGGAGCGAGGGGCAGAGACCTATTTTTCTAGAGTGCCAAGACTGAATATATATCCCCTCAATCCAACATTGAACCTTCACATGGAGAGACATCGGTGCTCAAAAATAGCACCTGAGATACTTGGAAGATTTGCTAATAGGATATGCAAACTATAATTAAATTACTCTCTCTCTCTCCCCTCTTTCTCCCCCCCCAACTCCCGTATACCAATGGGATAACTAACGGCCGTTGTTTTTGCATATAATTACTTTTGTGGATTTGCGTTAAACTCGGGGAACATAACATCCGCTACTGATTTTGATAAGATGATGTTATAAGCCCTGAGTTAGTGGAGCTCTGTCAACCTGGGCCTAAGTTTTTCTATACTTTGATAATGAATACGTTGTGCTATATAATTATCCTAAGTATCTCTATACACTGGTAGGGAACATGGTGCACTGTATAATGATGCCAAGTAATTAATACCTAGTAATTAGTAACTTACTAATAATGAACACGCTGCACTGTGTAATAATGGTGAATATCACTATACCTTAATAATGAACACCCTGCACTGTAGAATGATGAGGAGTATCTATACACTGATAATGAACATGCCGCGCTGTATAATGCTGCTAAGTATCTCTATTCCCTGATAATTATTACACCGTGCTGTATAATGATGCCAAGTACTGTATCTCTATACACTGATAATGAATATGCTGTGCTGTATAATGATGCTGAGTATCTCTTTACACTGATAATGACCACGCTGCGCTATTTAATGATGCTGTGTATCTATACACTAATAATGTACATGCTGCTCTGTGTAATAATGCTGAATATTACTATACTATGGTAATAAGCACGGTGCACTGTATAATGATGTTAAGTAGCTCTAAATGCTGATAAGGAAAATGCCACACTGTATAATGATGCAGTGTATCTCCATATACAGATAATGAACCCTCTGCGCTGTATATATACACACTTGTATCTATGCACTAAGGAATACTCTGCGCTGTAACATTTTGCTGAGTATCTATACACGGAAAATGAACACGCTGCGCTGTATAATGATGTTCAGTATCTTTATACACCGACAATGAACATGCTGACCTATATAATTATGCTGAGTATCTCCAGTACGAGTAGCCTCCATGTGTAATCTGATATACCTTCCCCTCCCAAACCTCGTAAATAACCCAGAGAAGCGCATTTTCCTGGTTCACTGAACCTGCCTTTAAAAGACGTTCGCCTGAAGGCTGCATTATATGGAAGGAAATGGGCCGCGTAAAGACATGCAAAGGACTGCTCTTATCCAGTGCTCATGTTCTCAGGGCATAGAGATATTCAGCATCATTATACAGCGCAGCGTGTTCATTATCAGTGTGTAGAGATACTCAGCATCATTATACAGCGCAGCGTGTTCATTATCAGTGTGTAGAGATACTCAGCATCATTATACAGCGCAGCGTGTTCATTATCAGTGTGTAGAGATACACAGCATCATTATACAGTGCAGCATGTTCATTTTCAGTATATAGAGATACTCATCATAATTATACAGTGCCACGTGTTCATTATCAATGTATTTAGATACTCAGCATCATAGTACAGTGCAGCATGTTCCTTATCGGTGAATGGAGATATTCAACATTATTATACATCGTGGTTTGTTCGTTATCAGTGTATATATACGCATCATCATTATACTGCGCGCGTTTGTCAGTGTATGGATACTCAGTATCATTATACAGTGCAACATGTTCATGATCAGTTTAGAGATACTGAGCATAATTATACAGCACAGCATGTTCATTATCAGTGTATAGAGATACTCGGCATCATTATACTGCAGAGCGTGCTCATTATCAGTGTATAGATATACTCGTCAACATATGCGCAGCATGTTCATGACTTACCCATGCCTCGAGTTTGAGGGTGGGGTTCTGCTCCATGACACCAACCATCATACCCATCATACCCAACATACCCATCATACCCAACATACCCATCATACCCAACATACCCAACATACCCATCATACCCAACATACCCAACATACCCAAAACCCCATAACACCCATAACACCCATAACACCCATAACACCCATAACACCCATAAATAAACACAAGCAATCTATTGGAAGCAGCGGCGGATTTGAAATCTGCAGTCCCCCGGCACTTAGCTGTAGTGGCCGCCTCCTTGCTGCCGCCCTCCTTCTTCTTCTGAATCGCAGCGTCAAATGAAGCTGCGGACGTCACCAACGTGATGTCATTTGATGCCATGACGCCATGGCAACGAGATGCCTTGGTGACGTCCACGGCGTCATTTGATGCTGCGATTCGAAAGGAGGAGGGCGGCAGCAAGGAGGAGGGCGGCAGCAAGGAGGCGGCCGCCACAGCTAAGTGCTTTCCCATTGGGCCCGATTGACCGGAGAGCGCGGCAAATGTATATGGGTGCGGACATTTTTCCGCCCCAAAATTTTGATGCCTAATGGGGAATCCGCCACTGATTGGAAGAAACTGATCGCAGCTTTAGAAAAACAAAGTTTACACAAAACAAGGGGTACCCATCTAAGTTGCTCCTCATACATTAACATAAAGCCCAGGGGATATCTCCGGCTTATTCATCTACAGTATATGCCAACAGCCATCCAGGCCACTTGGTCCCAAAACACACCACATCACTGGAAGGACACCGCCATACCAGCTGCCCGAGCCAGGTATGACACCGCCTTCCCCATAACCACCAATTGGGGAGGTACCTTAGACCTCCCCATAAAGAGCCAACTTTTCCCTGGGCCCTAATCCATCTAACCTTTACCGCCACCAGCAAAGGCATTTAACACCTGTAACTGCCCTTGCAGCCGTGACCAAACGGGAGCCTTTTCCAGTGCCGACTGGAGGCTCACGTTAAAGATATTGTTCCCGATATCTGGAAGATGTACCCTGTCCCCTCTGTTCAAGACCCACCGGGTCACCCTTTAAATCAGAGTGCTTCAACGCCACTTCTCCTACATCGGTCACAAACTCTCCATCGCCTTGTTCACCTTTCTATACAACGCTCAGAGTGATCTCTTACAAAACTAGGATGGGATCCCTGAAGTCCATCAACACTTGCACTATTTCCCCAACCACATTAAATCTATGGATTGAATTGACGTTAAGTCATTACCCCGACGTTCAACACCAGCACCCTTTGTGACCTGTGTACGTACATTTTCCTCCATAAGTCTGGAACAAGCTGCTATAACTTCAGACCTGTAACTCCCATCCAACTCAAACTGGTCACTCCTCAACCCTAACTGCTTCCTGCCTGGCCCCTCTGCTGCTCTTCTTGCCGCCCAATGGATGTAGAAGTCCGAGCAAATCCAGGCCTCAATGCAGGCATCACCTATAATACAAACTACACTACATCATGCTCTATCTAACATAGCTCCTGAACCTTGACGAGGACCACCTTCCTACCCGCATTATGGCCTCTTCGCTCATTCTTAACCTTGCCGCTTCAGATGCCAACCCTAACCTGAAGGAATCCAAACTCAACTTCAAATCACACAAATCCAATCTTCCCAAGCACAGCTTCAAAACTTTCCCAAAATGTGCAGAGCTACACCAAAAAGCTATGATAGATAAATAATTAACAGACGACAATTAGTGGTAAGTGAAATAAAAGGACAAACCAAGGTATGCTACAAGGAACTGCAGTGCTACATCCAATAAGCAATAATAGCAAGGGATAAAAAAAATAAACAGAGTGACAAAATACTGCAAAGGGAATACAAGACGAAAAACAAAAGGTACCTGAATGTCTGTAGAACTAGGAGCCAGAGTGAAGAGGAACAGGGACAGACGCAGCGCTAGGGAACAAGAATAACCTGACTCCTGACCTGTTAACAGAATGTATGACAAGCAAAGACCAAACCAGATGGGTGGGGTTTTATAGCCAACCTAGGATAGCAGCTGGCCACATTGACTATTCTTGTTCTAACCAGCCAGAGTCCGAACCTAACTCCTCTGTGTGCCCATACAGGTCGGTGAGGAGTACTGTGGAAGGGAATCATGATGGTGCTCCCTCTCTTAGGCAGGGCCGCCAACAGATTTCCCGGGGCCAGGGTTTCCGCCACTCCTGGTTTGACCCGGAGACTTGTGGCAGCTGCGGCATCTCCCCCTGCAAATCCCGTCACCATAGCTGTGTGATGTTAAATGGTGCCACGTTGCCATGACAATGGGTCACAACGTGACATCACAGCGTCACGTGATGCCTGTTGCCATGACAATGAGATGCTACGTGACATCACGATGTCATGCGGCCTCATGTTGCCATGACAACAGGGCGTCACGTGATGCCTCGGCACCATGTGTCCCATTCTCATGGAAACTTGAGGCCGTGACGTCACATTGTCATGGCAGATGTGTACCATTTGACATCGCGGGGGGAAAAAATCCCCCACCCACCACATACATACAACCCCCTCCACCTCCCAAATACATGCAAAAAACCCACCCACCAAATACATACAAAACCCCCCCCCCCCCCCACCCCCAAATAAAAACAACCTACCATCCCCCAAATACATACAACCCTCCATCCCCCAAAAACATACAACCCCCCCAACCCCCAACTACATACAACCCCCCAACCCCAAATACATACTGGAATGCCCTTCCCCTTAGTATCCGACTAGAACCCTCTCTATCCACCTTTAAGACCCACCTTAAGACACACTTGCTTAAAGAAGCATATGAATAGCACTGTGGATATTCTGAACACATGAAACATAAAGCTTGGCCCCCTGCAGATGCACTTACCAGAACTCCCTCCTACTGTCTCTGTACGTTCTCCCTACCTACCAATTAGACTGTAAGCTCCTCGGGGCAGGGGGCAAGTCCTCTTCCTTAATGTTACTTTTATGTCTAAAGCACTTATTCCCATGATCTGTTATTTATATTATCTGTTATTTATTTGATTATCACGTGTATTACTACTGTGAAGCGCTATGTACATTAATGTCGCTACATAAATAAAGACATACAATACAATACAATACATACAAAAAAAGCCCAACCCCAAATACATACAAAAAACGCCCACTCCAAATACATACAAAACAAAAAATACATACAACCCCCCCCACTCAAAATACATACAGCCCTCCGCCATTCCCCAAATACATACAGCCCTCCGACATTCCCCAAATAACATACAGCCCTCCGCCATTCCCCAAATACATACAGCCCTCCGCCATTCCCCAAATACATTACAGCCTCCGCCATTCCAAAAATACAGCCTCGCCATCCCCAAATACATACAGCTCTCCGCCATTCCCCAAATACATACAGCCCTCCGCCATTCCCCAAATACATACATCCCCCATCCCCAAATACACACAAAAAAACACCCCCCAAATACATACAAACCCCCCCAAATACATACAAATTCCCCCAGCCCCCAAATACATACAAAACTGCTGAATGAAATTAAAAACATCACCCACAATCAAACCTCCCCCCCAAATAAATACAAACGCCTACATACTATAAACCCCCCCCCCCCCCCCCAATACATTTACAAAAAAAGCGCAAATAAATACAAACTTGCCTACCATAGGGATGGTCTCAAGCCTCTGGCCGGGCCTGGCGGTCCTTCCTCTTGTTGCCGCCGGGTCCCGGCTCTCCCCAGCCGCAGGCTTTTCTTACTAACACCAACACTGTCCCATGTTGAGCTTCTGACGTCAGAGCGGGCGGCCTCTCTCATGCTGATACTTGCCGGAAGGTGAGCCCAGCTTGCTTCTGGTACGCACCGATGTCAGAGAGGCATGGCACAGTGTTGGTGTTAGTGAGGAAAGCTCGCAGCTGGGGTGAGCCACGGCCCGGCGGCAACCAGAGGACAGACAACTGGGCCCGGCCAGAGATTAGGCACCATTTGCAGTGCCGGCTGGTCGGGCCCCCCGCAGCCACCGGGCCCGAGACACTTGTCCCGGCTCTCCCTCCCTGTTTGCGGCCCTGCTCTTAGGCCTCCCTCTACCACCAGGATTTTGCCCGAAACCTGCCCAGTCACCAAACAAAATTATTTCCCCTGAATGTTCCAAACCTCATGCTCTGGACTAGAGTATAACACCTCAGGCTCGATGGGTATCCTTATTTCTCTGCTTAACCCGAAGTATTTCACTGCTGATAGCTTTGTCATCAGGTGCTTCTGAAAATCTTTCAATGTCTTTTCATAATCTTTCAATCCTTGCCAGCCATAAACTCGTCTGTAAAGGGCTTTGGTGCTACCGGTAGATGAATCGATTTCAAGAGGATCATGACAGCTTTCAATTGCTGCTCTCCAATTAGACACCTTCAGTTCACAGGCAGCATTATTCAAGTTACAGTTCACAGCTATAGGATTTAATTTCGATATGTTGTCATCTCCCGTGAAAGCTTTGAAGCTTTCTACATATCTTAGAGCCTTATTGTACTACTTTGTTTCCATCTCCCAGTTCGGAGATTTGAAGAAATGATTTCCTATGTTCTTAACGTCTTCAGCAGTGGCAATGATCTTACCAACATCATTTAATTCTACATCAGAGTCCTCTGGGAAGTCAGCGTAAGTGTCCCCAGAACCATCCAAGGGGGACATTACACACTCATTCCTATCCTTCAATTCCCCACACTCTTCTATCACACGTGGCATTATAGGCTTCTCTTCCTTCACTTCAATGTTTTAATCTTTGTTGTCAGAGCTGATACTCTGCAGATAAAACGATCTTGGATCACTATCTGAAAAATCACTATTTTCATCCTCTTCATCTGCATCAATTTGGTTTTGTGATAACTCAAAACGTCCCGAGTTATTTCCCATCCATATCGCTCTCTTTGGACTCTTGCTCTTTAATGTGACTAATAGACGTTTTCTCCTTCTGTGCATAAATTCTGCTGCAAGGGATATCAGTGCCCGGGTTCTACATCAACCTGGCAATCAAAGGAGTAAGGAGGGGGCAAGGATTGAGCTTTCCTTGGAATGAAATTGTCTTTAAACCCTGAATTTAGAGCACGGGGTCTGGCATTTCCATTCCTGATCTCCTATTATAAGGCAGCACAAGTGGGGCAGTTAAAACAATGGCATAACAAACCAGAGCTTAAGGGCTGGGTGATACTGGAAGCATCCATAGTCCACCCAACAAAACAACAGATGTTGATTTGTCTACCCCAAAAATGTAAAGAGGTGCTGAAAGACACTCAACCCACAATAGCCCATTCCCTAAAATTATGGGAGACATTGAAATTCAAATACAAACTAACCTCTATTAGCTCCCTGATGACACCGCTGTGGAGGAACATGGAATTCATCCCAGGTTTATCCAAACACACGTTCATTTATTGGTCAGGAGCAAGAATAATTAGACATGTAGACCTGAGCCAGAATCTCAACCGTAAAGTAAGACAATTCAAATATTTTACTACAGAGAAAAGTATCCCCAGGAGTGAGTTATTTCACTATTTACAACCAAGAGCATTTTTCTCACAGACAAATCCCATAGTCGCCCTCAGAGGGTTTGAGAGGCTTTGTTTAGAAGGAGAGGGTCAGAAAAAGCTGCTCTCAGCTACACCCACACTTTGCCTTCCTGGAGCCTTACCACCTCCGTGTACTAAAATACAAAATGGGAGTCAGATTTAAATGAAACTTTGGAAGACGACGATTGGGCGCAAATATTCGAGGCGGCAGCGACATGCTCAATAAATACATATATCAAAGAAAATGCTTTGATGCTCCTCCAAAATCATGTTGTAGCTCCTCCCTGCTTCTGTTTGGTGGGAAGGAAGGGAGCTATTTGCCATGCAACTCAGACTGCAAGGAAGTCTGAAAGGAGCATGGAGGTAGGTGGATTTAATTGGAACCTGCCTGCATAAAAATCCTTCCAGTTCCTCTGTAGTGTGTATTGACAGTCTCCCTGTCTCTTCTCCTGCAGTGATCTCCCCCTCCCTGATCTACTCTGACTCCTGCTCCTACTGTCCCTGGGCCTGGACACGATCTACTCCGACTACTGCTGTCCCTGGGCCTGGACACCTGGAAGGTGGTCCCTCTCCCACTCTCCCAGCCACAGCGATTGGGTCCCACAGACACCAGAGTTGACTGCAGGGAGAGAGCGCACCTATCCCATACAGTCAGATACCTGTTGTACCTCTTTGGCAGCTCGTGGTTACTCCACTGCAGAAGGACAGTCTGAGCAGTCACACGTGTGACGCATCCCTGGCTGTCTACAGCGGCAGTCTCTGTTTACAGTGCTGACTCGGGCATCTGCTGCAAGCATGAGGCTCTGCTCCCCTGTGCTGTGACTGATATGAGATCTGCTGTGATTACTGAGCCCCCCCTCAGGCTCTGCCTCTACCTGCTCAGTTTCCCTTCTCTATCTTCCCCCAATTTCTCTCTCTTCCCCCATTCTCTCTTTCCCCCACCTTCTCTCTCCCTTCACCACCTTCTCTCTCTCTTCCCCCTCTTCCCCCAACTTCTCTCTCCCTTCCCTCACCCCACCCTTCCCCCTTCCCTCACCCCACCCCATCCTTCCCCCTTCCCTCACCCCACCCCATCCTTCCCCCTTCCCTCACCCCACCCTTCCCCCTTCCCTCCCCCCCCCCCTTCCCCACCCTTCCCCCTTCCTCACCCCCCCTTCCCCTTCCCTCACCCCACCCTCCCCCCTTCCCTCAACACTCTTCGGTCTCCCCCCCCCCACCCTTCCCTCTCTTCCCCCCTATATCTCCCCCCTCCCCTCTCCTTCTCTGACTTCGGAGGCTATTTGCAGTCAGGAAGTAACATTCCCTGGGCTCTGGTCGGTTTATTGGCATCCTTACCTCAGCCCCGCTTCCTGATTGGAGACGAGCACCGTCACATAATGCTCAGGCAGCATATGGACCCCGCTGAGGTAGGGAGGGTGCTGTCCCTCCGGGGCCAAATTCTGGATAGGCACTCTGCCCTCCCGACTACGTGGGACACTGTTATCACTTCCATCACCTCCAGCTTGCAAATCCTTGCCAACCTCCCTCTTCTTGCACCACAGGCTGATTCTTCGTCGGCACCTACCCCTCCGCTTCAACAAGGAGCCAAAAGATGAATTCTCAACCTCTCGCTGTTTCAAGGTCAAGTACACCTCTCATTGTTTCCTCGGCACTAAGTGCTTTAACCCATGATGGTTCTTAGACTCCTGATTCAATGTCTGATGTCACTATTACTGTATCTAAGGATCCTGTTTCAAAGTCAAGTCCCCCTTTCTCTGACTCTCCTACAGTACCTGCAGTAACCCTTGCTAGTTACTGTATAAAGCCCCATATAAAGCCTACTTTCAAGGTCTCCACTCGGGCCTTTCTGGACTCTGGGTGAGGTGGGAATTGTAGTCATTTGTAGTAACTGGCGGTTATAGATTGGCCTCGTCCCACAACCCTGAAAACCATATATAATATATATAACCGCTTTCACTTTGGCTGGGTCCATAGTCGCCATAGTCAGACCTGTGTCGGAGATGATGTAGCCTAGAAAGGACGTCATGGTCTGGTGAAACTGACACTTCTCCAATTTTGCGAATAGGTGATTCTCCCACAGAATTTGGAGTATCTGTTTGAAATGGCCAGGATGCTTGTGTGCGGTCTTGGAGAAGTAATGTCCATCCCAGGTGTTAAACGCTGTTTTCCACTCATCACCCTGTCGAATTCTTACTATGTTGTAAGTCTAGTTTGGTGAAAATGGTGGAACCCTGGAGTCTGTCAAAATGTTCGGTAATAAGGGGTAAAGGGAACCGGTTCTTGATTGTGATCTTATTCAGACCCAGATAATCAATGCACGGTCTGAGAGATCCATATTTTTTTCTTTACAAAGAAAAACCTGCACCTGCTGGGGTGGAGGACTTCCGGATAAAACCCCTTTGTAGATTTTCTTGGATGTATTCTTTCATGGCTTTGGTCTCTGGATGTGACAATGGGTAGGAACATCCTCGCGGTGGTATTGAGCCAGGCAGTAGATCGATGGGACAGTCGAATGGTGTGTGGGGTGGCAACACCTTGGATTGAGCCTTATAGAATATGTCCTGGAATAAATTGTAGGTAGAGGAGAAGTTACCTGGTTGGGTACTGAAACCCCGCATAGACCTTTGGAAGGCATGGAGCAGTTCTGCAGGCAGTGAGAACTCCATTGTAAAGGTTGTGCTTCTGTTCAGTCTATCCGAGGGTTATGTAATTGGAGCCACGGGAGTCCCAGGTTGACGTCGACGGTAAGAATATAGACGACGTCCAATGAAATCCATTCAGAATGAAATTCTCCTGTGTGCAACTGAAAAGGAACAGTTTGAAGAGAGATAAAGACGGGTTGTAAGGGACGGCCGTCAATAGCTTCCAGACCTATTGGGTGGATTTTGCGTACCAAAGGGATTTTATTTTTCTCTGTGAATCCCTGGTCAATAAAATTCCCACCTGACCCGGAGTTTTCCATTAGTCACTCTGGCGAATTCTCACCAAATTGTAGGCCCCATGCAGATCCAATTTAGTGACAACGGCGCCCCTTGGAAACAATCGAAGAGTTCCAAAATCAACGGTAAGGGATAACGATTTTTGACGTTGATCTTGTTAAGACCTCTATAAAATCGATACAGGGTCGTAGGGATCCGTCTTTTTTTTCCACAAAGAAGAATCCTGCTCCGGCTGGTGAAGAAGATTTGCGAATAAACCCCTTTTCCTGAATGCACTCCTTCATAGCCTTAGTTTCAGGAAGGGGAAGTGGATAAGAGCTTCCCCTGGGAGAAACTGAGCCGGGGAACAAGTGAATAGGACAATCGAAAGAGCGATGAGGTGGCAGAACCTCTGATCTGGCTTTATCGAAAACATCACGAAATTCGGTGTAGACCTTGGGCAAAGTTACCTTCTCTTCACGAGGAGCAGCAACCCTGCATATACTCTTGACGTCCACTGCACAGTTCTTGGAACATGAAGCACTCCACAGGATAGGTTCCTTGTCGGTCCAATCTATACATGGGTTGTGACGTTGAAGCCACGGAAGGCCAAGAATCACATCGACTGATGGAGTATGGATGGCATCCAGCTGGATCTCTTCCGTAGGGTCCTTACCGGTGCATAACCGAAAGAGGGCGGTCTCTAAGGAAATGAATGCTGGTTGCAGAGGTCGGCCATCAATTGCTTCCAACCCTACCGGGCAGTTGTTGCGGACGAGGGGGATGTTATTCCTCTCGGCAAAGCCCTGGTCAATAAAGTTGCCTCCCGAGCCGGAATCCCGAAGGCTAGATCAGTAGGGTGAAAGTTCTCGCCGTCAGCGAAATAGGAAGAAGGATCCTGGTTGGCAAATGTTTTTCTTTGGTAGAGGAGGTAGAAAGTGTACCCAATGTGATTCCCCTGGACCTCATTGGGAGCTGGCGTTTCCCGATTTGTGGGGACAATTGAGTACCTGATGTCCAGAATTACCACAGTACAAGCAGAGACCGGCGTTGCGTCGGCGCTGTTTCTCACTGGAAGACAACTTGTTGCCACCAAGTTGCATGGGCTCTGGGATATCTGGCGGGAGCGGTTCAGCGGTGCCAGTATGTAGAGAAGAAAATCTCTGAGTGAGCTGCCGGTGACGCGATCTCTCGGACCTCCTCTCCAGTAATCGCTGATCAACGCAGATACATATGGCGATGAGTTCCTCGAGGTCAGTAGGACATTCATGTGCCGCTAGCTCATCTTTTAAAACCTCCGAGAGACCTTGCCAGAAGGCGGCTGACAACGCCTCTTTATTCCATCCGGTCTCGGCGGCGAAAGTGTGGAACTCCAGCGCATATCTAGCCATGGGTCGATTCCCCTGGGAAATATGGAAAAGAGAAGAAGCAGCAGTTACCTTGCGACCAGGTGTATCAAAAACTCTGCGGAATTCCCGGGTGAATTGTCCGATATCCTGAGTGAGGTCAGATCATTGTTCCCAGGTGGGAGAAGCCCAGGCAAGGACATCATCGGTGAGTAGCGAGATAATGTACGCCACCTTGGATCTTTGAGAAATAAATCGAGAAGGCATTAGTTTGAACTGAATAAAGCACGGATTCAAAAAGCCCCAGCACCCATGGGGGTCGCCACTATAACGGTTGGGTGTAGGTAGTCTGGGTTCAGCAGACGAAGTCATGGGCATGGAGACTAGAGTTGTAGCAGACGATCCCGAAGGGACAGAACTAGGAAGAGGAGCTTGCGCCTGGTCAGTAAGAGACAGGAGATTCTGTTGCAGTGAATCCATGTGTCGGTTATTCTGTTCTAAGTACTTCTCAATTTTAGAGAACATGCTAGCGTGCGTGCTCAAGACTTGCCCCACCTCAGCGGGGTCCATGTTTGTGCGGCTAAGCATATTGTAACGGAGTGCTCACCACAAACAAGGCTTGACTGCGAGGTCGAGATGTGTATATATATATATATATATATATATATATATATATATATATATATATATATATAAACACCAACCCACAGCCACGTGGGCGCGTCTACAATGTAGAATGGTCGAGGTAGCTGGGTTGGAGTTGGAGAGGTATGGATAGTCAGAGATACTTGCCGAGGTCGGGGTTGGAAAGGTGCGGATCCTTGCAGGTGCTTTAGCTGGGGTCTGGATTGTAGAGGTGCGGATCGTCATGGTACTTTGCCGAGGTCGGGTTTGGAGAGGTGCGGATCGTCGTTGGTAACCAGGGTCAGGAGCGTAGAAGAGCGGAGTCCAAAGGAATAGCCAGGGTCAGGAACAGAGAAGCTAGGAACCGTACAAGACAAGACTGTGGAGGCAAGGGTAGCAGTGAACACTTCGCACATAGGAAGGTTTATGCTCAGCCGAATTGCCAGTGAGATGGCTGAGCATATAAAGGAGAGAGGTACCAATGAGGAACAGGCTGGAAGAGACGTGTCAGTAAGGCAGGGTGTGATAGGCTGAAGGGATGCAGGAGACAGGTGTGGGAAGGATCCATGATGATGCCAGATGACGTGAATCATGCACACCCCGACCGCGCTCCGCGTATGCACGCTGATGACGTCACCGTTTGGGCGGAGTCTGGAGGCGGGCCCGGAGGGATGCGTATTTACCTCCATGCGGGATGCGCGCACGACCATAGTATGGCAGCTGGTCACAGGAGGAGGAAGAAGAGCGTCATGGTTAACGGGTGGAGTGAGGGTCCCGAGCATGGGTTGGGGTAAGCACCGGGTGCATCGAGAACCACGGATCCTGACACCTTACAAGCTGTAGGAAGATCATTGATGAACACTGTGAAGAGTACGGGCCCCAGAACAGAGCCTTGCGGGACACCACAGGTGATATCCAAGGGGTTGGAGTTAGAGTCTGAGATGGACACATATTGGGATCTACCTGATAGGTAGGAATGAAACCAGTTTAAAGCATGCTTCCCTATTCCAGAGCTCTGGAGTTTGTTAAGCAAGATAACATGATCAACAGTATCAAAGGCCTTTGCAAAATCTAGAAATATTGCACCAGTTGCCCCGTACCATTCTACACTGGATTTCATTGCAAACTTTTAGCAGTGTAGATACTGTAGAATGTTTGGGGTGAAAGCCAGATTGGAATTGGCTAGGAAAATTTGTCTTGGTATAGTAATCGCTTAATTGGGAGTGAACACATTTTTCCATGACTTTGGATAGTATTGGGAGAAGAGAGCTTGGCCTGTAGTTTGAGACAGTTTTTTTGTCCCCACTTTTGAAGATTGGGACAACTCTGGCAATTTTCCAGGTCTTGGGGATATGGCCTGCAGACAGAATAGAGTTGACAATGGAAGCAATTGGTTTGGCAATGACTGGGGCACCAAGTCTTAGGAACTTAGATTGTAGTAAATCAGGTCTACATTGGCTGCTTAGTTTTAATTTGAGGAGCGCTTGTGTAATCTCCTCTTCGGATACTAGGACAAATTGAAAATTGTGGGCAGTGTTGGGTGAGAGAGGGGCTAAAGGGGTACTCACAGAATGAGATTCATGTTTGTGGTTTGGGTTGTGTTTCGCTAATAAGTTAGTAGCACACCCCACAAAGTAATCATTGAATGCATTTGCAATGTCAGTGGGGTTTGTCAGAGTAATATCCTCCTTAGTGATATTACTTGGTTGTTGATGGTTAGGAGGCTGGAATATATTGTTGATAACCTTCCAGAAGTTAGCTGGGTTTGATGTATTCTGGAGAAGATTGTCAGAGTAATATTGTGCTTTTGCATGCCTTGTTTGCCTTGTGCACATGTTCCGCAGGCATCTGTAGTGATTGAGATCCTTGGTAGTGCCAGTTACTTTGTAGCTTTTCCACAAGGCATCCCTGAACTGGTAGAGTGCTATAAGGTCAGGTGTAACCCATGTAAGGTGGGCCCCCCGTACCCTTATTTTGCGTAGTGGAGTACGGGTATCAGAGTTTTAAGAACTTGGATTGGATATACTCGAGCGCAGAATCGGGGTTGGGAATTAAGTTGATTCTGAACCAAGGGCAGTTGGTAAGGTCAGCCAGAAACTGTAGTGGGTTAAAAAATTTTTTAAATGTTCTGGTGAGGAGAACTTCAGGGCTTGATTGGGATTGATTATAAAGTGCAGTATGTTCATTATCAGTGTATGGAGATACTCAGCATCATTATACAGCACAGCATGTTCATTATCAGTATATAGAGATGCTCAGCACCATTATACTTTTCAGCAGGTTAATTATCAGTGTATAGATACTCAATCATTATACAGCACATCGTGCTCAATATAAGTGTACAGAGACACTGAGCATCATGATACAATGCAGTTTTCATTATCAGCGTATAGAGATACTACCATTGTTATACAGCCCGACGTTCATTATCAGTGTATAGATACTCAGAATCATTATACAGCACGTTGTGTTCATTATCAATTTATAGAAATACTCTGCATCTTTATAAACTGCAGTGTGTTCATCATCAGTGTTTAGGGATACTCAGCATCATTACACAGCATGGTGTGTTCGTTATCAGTATATAGATACTCTGCATCATTATACTGCAGAGTGTATTCATTATCAGTTTATAGAGCTACTCAGCACCGTGATACAGCACAGCGTGTTCATTATCAGTATATAGATATACCTGGACTCATAACAGCACTGGTGGTGCAGGAGTTAATCCCAGTTGTGCAGGTGTTGGGTTATTTTGCAATAATTTAATTTTCCGCCTCTCTGCTGCAGTTTATAAACACGTCGCGGCCGTGCAGGAATAGCTGCCGTACAGAACGGGAGCAGCAGAGCGAGGAGACAGAGTATCTGTTACTCCCATGAGCCTCTGCAAGAACAAATTACAACATCTCTCGCATCCACCACCAACCCCCCCCCCCCCCTCTGCTACCTGTCAAACCATTAAACGCAAGAAATAGCAGCGGGTGTGTGGTGGGAGCTAATGTTATAGCCCTGCAGGTCTCTGGCAGCAAAAGGGTTAAAGGGGGGGGAAGTACAGGAATAGTAGGGGGGCTGCAGGGCAGGATGGAGGTGCACTAACATCGTTGTGTGTACGCACGCGCACACACAATCCTCGTGTGTTTCTCTCAGGTCCCAGAGGTGGCTGTGCTACACCATATAACACAATAATGTTCAGTTTAGCCCAGGTTCACGCTGTGACGGGACGGGTAGATTTGGCTGTTTCTAAATAAGGGTTACGCCCGCCATTACCCATACATGTCAATAATATGATGTATTTATTTATGTATGTACAGTTTATTGTACCAATCCCGTATCTGTGGACTGTGCCTACATTGGGCTGATATATTCTGTAGTCTAGTTCCAGCACTTCAGGAACCAAGGGTTAACCGTATGTTGAATGGTTTAAAGGTATGGTCCTTTGTGGGGAGGATGGATGCACAAATATCCAGCCTCAACACAAAAGAGGTCCAGGGCGAGATCAGGTGAGTGGCTTGGGACATTGTGGAGCAAGGAAAGGCTGTGGACTCAGGTGTGGGGGAAGTGGCCCCCTGCGGAGGGACCATTGTTCGGCCCAGACACTAAGTGCCACCTATCCCTTTGGGGGGTATTGTGAGGACAAGGGGAACCGCTGCCGGGACGGTGCTCTGTAGGCACGATTGCCATTGTTCTGTTCAAATGCCCCGCACGACTTAAGCCCACCCCTGTGGGCTGTGCTGGAAGTTCGGCAACCTCCCCTCGCTCCGGATTGGCCCATCGCAGGCGAGGCCTTGTGTCACGGGAGACCGGTACTTTTAACACCTTTACCTTGCACGATCAATTCACCAGGCAGGACACAGTAGTGGAATAAAATGGGGTTGATTCTAATAAAACCAGCAGGCATATAATGGAACACAAAATATAGGGAATACACGCTTAACTGGAGGTCTGGGGTGGGGGGAGGGGGCTTTCTAGCCTCACTAGGTGCAGAGCGCTTGCTTCCGGAAGGCTTTCCCTGTCCGCACGGATCGTAGTGCAACCACCACTCACAAGCGGGGGGGGCTTGGCGTGTTGCACTCATCAGAGGAAGGGGTGTATCGAGCGGGAAATTCAAACTGGCCAATGGGAACCATGCTTACGAGCAATGGCTTCCCCTTGCCAGTCCCATACCTCCTGCTGGGTAGGCTCCACAGTATCTGAGAGAACAAAGAGTCTCCCCGGTGAGGAGCCTTTGTCTCTGGACCTGGTACTCCGCCCTTACCTGCTCAACCAGATCCCCCGAGACCTCGCTGCTCCCTTCCTCCCCTTTGATCCACCATATCCATACAGGCATCCCGGCTAATCGAATTACCGGGACTGCCTCCATAGAGATGAATACACATTTTAAAAACACAGTTTTTTCTCTAACTTGGCCTCACGGAGGTTGTATTCCATTCCACTTAGTTGTTGGGGCTGCCTCCTTACCTGCCGCCCCCCTCCTTCTGAACCGCAGTGTAAAATGACGCTGCAGACGTCACCAACGTGACCTCACGACGCCACGATGTTGCGTTGCCATGGCAACAAGACGCAGGGTGACATCGTCGGTGATGTCCATGGCGTCATTTGATGCTGCGGTTCAGAAGTAGGAGCAGGGCGGCAGGTAAGAAGGCGGCCGCAACAGCTAAGTGACTTCCCATCCGGCCCGAGAGGGTGGAACAAGTAAATGAGCGTGGACATTTTTGCCGCCCCAAAATTTTGCCACACTACGCCCGGACCTAATGGGAAATCCGTCACTGAATAGAGTACATAATGGGAATAAGAGCTTCAGACATGACCGTAACAGGAAAGGGAGTCCCTGCCCTGAAGAGTTTACAACCTATGTGGTAATTAGGGAGAACTAACAGAGACCGTAGGAGGGTGTTATGGTAAGTGCAAGGGGATCAACAAGGGGTCAAGGTCAGAGCATCCGAGATGTATAGTATCAGCCAGCAAAGCAACCCATATGCTTCGTTAAAGAGATGTGTTTTCAGATAGGTCTTAAAAGCTGGAGAGAGGGTGCCAGTCGGATATTGAGGGGAAGGACATTCCAGGGGTGTGGGGCAGTGAGTGAGGTTTTCGCGGGAGAGGGCTTTAGATGCAAAAGGGGTAGAGAGAACACACCCTTGAGTAAAACGCAAGAGTCAGGCAGATGTATATCGAGAAACTAGGGCTGAGATGTAAGGAGGGGCAGAAGAATGTATAGCATTAAAAGTGGGGAGAATTTTGTAAGTGATACAGAGTTTAACTGGAAGCCAGGAGAGGGATTTCAGCAGCAGAGATGCTGAGAGATTTAGGAGATAGTAAAGTGATTCCAGCAGCAGTGTTTAGGATAGATTGTAGGGAGACAGGAGGGCCGGATAGTAGGTTACAATAGTCGAGATGGGAGAGAATGAGGGCCTGCTTTAGTTTTAGTAGTAGAGGAACAGAGGAAAGGGCGTATCTTTGCAGTATGACTTGAACGTAAAACACAAGGAGGGGAGCGAGCACAGCAATGCAGATGGATTGTCCTGGAAGGATGATGTGGGGACGTCCAAGCTCCGACATTTGAGCGTCAATCTTGGGGACCAACTCGCTGGGGTTGCTACCCCAGAGCTCTCCACTTAAGGGGGAGGTGTGACGGTAGGGGTAGATTCAGCTGTTTCTAAATAAAGGTTAGCCTGCCAGAACCCCTACCTGTCAATAATAAAATGTATTATGTATGTACAGTTTCTTGTACCAATCCAGTATCTCTGTACTGTGCCCACATTGGGCTGATATATTCTGTTGCCTGGTTCCAGCACTTCAGGAGCAAGAATAAAGCAGGCACATGGGCTTAAGCAAAATGATTTAAATGTGCAAAGTATCTGACGTTTCAGCAATACAATACTGCCTTTTACAAGGTAATGGCTACACTACTGAGTGACTAAAACATATGTATACCCTGCTACTCACCCTGCTTCTATGCCTGCATGGAGTCCGCCCCTTCCGACGTCTGACGTGTCGTCATCGGGCTGCGTCGGTGTCGAGGGAGGTGGACGGTCAGAGGGAGGTGGTCCAAAGCAGGCAAGCTCTCGCTGATTGGACTCCGAAGACAATCTGCGCTGTGATTGATTGGGCCTCCGTCCTCTATGTTGGTGGATAGAGACCCGAGGGATATATCAGTAGGAACCTGGCTTAGGTTCCAGAGACTTGTGGAATACTCAGAACCGAATTGGATCCTTAATATATCTGAAGTCATCCAAGGGTGCTCTGAAGATTTGCGGAGGAGTTTGGAGGGAAGCGATGGCGGGGAATTTAAAACTAAGACAGTGCTGCCCCTACCATCGAGGACAGTGGCGTAAGTTGTTAACGCGTATCGTGGTAAAGTTCTGGACGGAGGTCCCCACACCATGGGCTCTAGGTTGTTCCCCCAGTTGGATGCGTTTGTGTGGGTCTTATGTACTTTTTTTTTTACCAATAAATTCACTTTTGTTCAACTCTGCAGCTCTGTCTAGTGCACCGATCCCTGGTGTGATTGTCCTGGTCTCCCATGACGCACCCATTTCACCCCCTGCACCAGATACTTACCGAGGAAGCAGCCGTCGGTTCTTCATGGAGGTTTACATCCCGTGCGTGAAGCCAGTAAATAGGAAGAAACGCCGGATTTGTGGCTTGCCATGGAAGGGACGGTAACGGTGGTAGCTTTCCCGGTAAGTATCTATGGAAGCAGGGAGTCCCTGGAGCCGATATTAACGTGCTCCTGTTCTAAAGACCCCCTGTTTTCTATACACTAAACAAAAACCCCAATAAAAAGGTAGGAAAGAGCCGCTTTATAATATTTAATTGAATGACAATATTCTAAAATATACAGCAAGACCCACACCCCCTGCAGCAAGGAAACACTGTGTGTGTATATACATACACACATACACACACTCTGATAAGTCCAGCACTCCAATATTATACAGTATATTGTTTCAACCTTTATTAAGACAGATTATATATATATATATGTGTGTGTGTGTGTGTGTGTGTGTATACATGAACATGACCTGAATGTGCATAAGTGCATGTATGTATGTATGCGTTTGTGTGTGTATACACACACACACACACACACGTGTGCTGCGCAGTGACTAGTATATTCAATGGTATATATATCTCCTGGACACAGACTGTCGTCTCATCATTTCTCCTCCAAACACCAAGCCTCCACCCCACCCCACAAACATGTCTATTCTATTTATCCCTTCCCCACCAGAGGTGTCTGCAACACCTTGCAGAACAACACAATGCTGCGGAGCACGACAATGCTGGTGTAGTGTGTCGCAGGTGTAGTGGCAATGTAGAGACAATGCTGGTGTAGTGTGTTGCA
>CM071575.1:21700884-21792764 GCA_036426205.1 Ascaphus truei | reverse complement strand
GGTGTAGTGGCAATGTAGAGACAAGCTGGTGTTAGTGTGTTGCGTGTAGTGGCAATGTAGACAATGCTGGTGTAGTGTGGTTGCAAGCCATGAATAATGCCATCTCTCCACTCATCCAATCACTGCTCCACGTTCTGTGGGGCGGGGGGCTTCTCTCCCCCCCCCCCCCCTTTAGGTGCCCTCTCTCAGATGAGCTCGCCCGTGCTTGTGTCCATCGCCACACTGTTAGATCCTCCCCGGCCACGCGTTGGGACTCTGTACGAATTCGTGACTCATTGCTCTCTAGAACTGCACTGCACAATCCATACTTTCCGTAGACTCTTCTGTGGGAGAGCACCGTGTGAGAGAGGGAGGCTGGCACTGCTGCGGTCCTGTATACACGTCATGGTGTGGAAGTGTGTGTGAGAGAGGGAGGCTGGCACTGCTGCAGTCCTGTATACACGTCATGTGTGTAAGTGTGTGTGAGAAGAGGGAGGCTGGCACTGCTGCAGTCCTGTATACACTCATGGTGTGGAAGTGTGTGTGAGAGGGGAGGCTGGCACTGCTGCAGTCCTGTATACACGTCATGGTGTGGAAGTGTGTGTGAGAGAGGGAGGCTGCACTGCTGCGGTCCTGTATACACGTCATGGTGTGGGAAGGTGGGTGTGAGAGAGGGAGGCTGGCACTGCTGCGGTCCTGTATACACTCATGGTGTGGAAGTGTGTGTGAGAGAGGGAGGCTGGCACTGCTGCGTCCTGTATACACGTCATGGTGTGGAAGTGGGTGTGTGAGAGAGGGAGGCTGGCACTGCTGCGGTCCTGTATACCGTCATGTGTGGAAGTGTGTGTGAGAGAGGGCTGTGGCACTGCTGCGGTCCTGTATACACGTCATGTGTGTGAAGTGTGTGTGAAGAGGGAGGCTGGCACTGCTGCGTTCCTATTACACGTCATGGTGTGGAGTGTGTGTGGAGAGGAGGCTGGCACTGCTCGGTCCTGTATACACGTCATGGTGGGGATGTGTGTGAGAGAGGGGGCTGGCACTGCTGCGGTCCTGTATAACACGTCATGGTGTGGAAGTGTGTGTGAGAGGGGGGCTGGCACTGCTGCGGTCCTGTATCACGTCATGGTGTGGAAGTGTGTGTGAGTAAGAGGGAGGCTGGCACTGCTGCAGTCCTGTATACACGTCATGGTGTGGAAGTGTGTGTGAAGAGGGAGGCTGGCACTGCTGCGTCTGTATACACGTCATGGTGTGGAAGTTGGTGTTGAGAGAGGGAGCTGGCACTGCTGCAGTCCTGTATAAACGTCATGGTGTGAAGTGTGGTGTGAGAGAGGGAGGCTGGCACTGCTGCGGTCCTGTATACACGTCATGGTGTGGAAGTGTGTGTGAGAGGGGAGGCTGGCACTGCTGCGGTCCTGTATACACGTCATGGTGTTGGAAGTGTTTGTGAGAGAGGGTGGCTGGCACGGACACTGACCACACTGTACCAGTGACCATGTGTGTAGTGGGGGGGGGAGATGGGGTCAATGTGGGCGCGTGAATATATATATTATATATATATATATATCAAAATATTAGGTTATGGTGGGTGAAAAGGCGACTGAAAACCCTCCACCATATAAAAATACTTGTGAGCACATTGTCATGTCTTGGACATACTGCTTACACCTGAAGCAAGGCATTCTGGGAAATTACATGCAAATGAGCACAGTGTAACATTTTTGTCTCAAGTCCATTTTACATGGACCCTTAAGCCAATGCTCGCGGTTTTAAACATAAGCCTGGGATGAGATGCAAAGCCAGTGAACCCACTGTTCGAAATGTTGGGTCTCATCAGTGTGAGGTTTGGTTGTACTGGCTCTGCATTTGACTAAGACATGTGAACACTGAATGTGCTCACAAGTAATATTTTTATTGCTATAACTGGAGGGTTTTTAGTCACCTTTTCACCCACCATACCTAAATAATGTGTGGTGAAGACCTACCCAGTGTCCAAATACAAAGCCAGTAGAACCAACCTCACACTGATGAGACCAAAAGGTCAAAACAGCCGTCGTGAGTGGGTTCACTGGCTTTGCATCTCATCCCAGGCTATGTTTACAAGCTGTGTTTAAAACAGTGAGCATTGGCTTAGGCCTCATGAAATAATGGACTTGAGACAAAAGGTATCAATGTGTGCTCATTTGCATGTCATTTCGCAGAAATCCCTTGCTGCAGTGAAAAGCACTGTATATAGGTGATAATGGCGAAAAGTGGGGTTGCAACCTGTCTAAGACATGTAGTATGCTCACAAGTAATTTATTATAAGGAGATATATGATATGAGTATATATATATGATATATCTCACATCATATATCATAATATGTGTCACTGCTACCGTGCTGTACATGGGCTGTGTAACATAATGTCATGGTGCAGTATGTGAAAGGGGTCCGTTTAGTGCGTGTTGCTGGCACTACAGCAGTCCATACATGCAATGATGTAGTAGTGTGTAGGGGGGGGGGGTGGCACTGCGACGCTGTACTTGTGCTATGTATAGAGGTCATGATGTAGAAGTGTTTGTGAGAGGAGGCTGACACTGCCGCTGCTTGTGTTTTATATACATGTCATGGTGTTAGTTTGTGGGAAGGCGCACTGCCCCAGCTGTACTTGTCTATCATGTCATGTGGGTAACTGTGTGCGAGAGGGGAAGGCTGGCACGCTATGGTCTACGCTATACCGGTACTTGACACGTCATGGAGTAGTAGTGTGTACGTGAGGCAGAGGCTCGCACTGCTGCTACCTTTGCTGTGTGTACAATCATGGTGGATAAGTGTGCGAGAGGGGGAGGGCTGGCAGGCGGCTGTCTGTGCAGTGCCTGGAATCTGCATGCACATCGGTGGTGGTGTGGCTGGTACTACGCCTATCCATGCTATACCTGTTCTGTTCATACAGGTCATGGTGTTAGTTTGTGCATCTGAGGGGGAGGCTGGCACTGCCACAACCCACACTGTTCCGTACTGTGTATACGTCAGGGTGTAAGTAGTAGTGCACGGGTTGTGTGAAAGGGAGACTTGCACTGCCTCTGGTGGGTGGACAAGTCATGGTGCAGCAGTGTTTTTAATGAAGGGAGGCTGGCACTGTTCTGTCCTCACCTGTCCTGTGGGGGTATGAGTCGAGTCTCTCACATGTACGATGCCCAGAAACGGGTGCTGGCGCTTTTGCCAGCCGATAGTCCTTATAGTGATTTCTCACCAGATCTTAAGAAAAAAGATTTATAAAATACTCTGTTCCTTTTTCAGCCTCACCTACTCCCCCACTAACTTTCTCTATCACTCACTCTCACCCACATCTCCTTCCCTTCTATATCCCCTCATTGCCTCCTTCCTCGCACACCCCTCACCATTTCCCTGCCCCTTGCCCTCCTTCCTCCACCATCCCCTCGTTCAGCATTCCCCTAGCCCCTTATCCCTCACCAGCTCCTTGTTCACCACAACAGCCCTTTATCCCCCTCGTTCATCTCACCACTAGTCCCTTATCCCCCTCACACCAGCTCCCTTGTTCACCACACCCCAGTCCTTATCCCCTCGTTCATCTCACCACTAGTCCCTTATCCCCCGCTCACCAACCCAAAGATTATAATACTTGTTATGTACCAATGATTCTCTCCACCATCCCAACATCATCTTCTCTTCTTCCTCCAAACATCGCCAATGGATACCTTAGGATAACCAGGACTAACCAAAGGAGGAGGAGACCTGGGGGTACGGGGGACAGTCACTTTAAAATAAAACCCAACAGGCCATAAAGAAAAGAAAATCTTGCTGGCCCCTCGAACAACAAAAGGAGTTTAAATACCCCCTATATAGTCCATATAAATCAGGAAGTAAATGTTATTTCTTTGGAACAGGGGCTTATAGGATAAGTAAAGAGAAGTTGTAATGGGATTTCTATAGGGACCGCCGCGCTATTGAAGAAGTAATGGGATCTCAATAAGGACTGGCTATAATTGTATGGGGATATATGGTGAATATTGTAACCCATTTGCTGTCAGAAGGCGTTACGGTTGTGGGGCAGTTTAAGGGTCTCACCCAGGACAGCGAGGAAGAGATTGGTAAGGCTATGTAGAAACGCATTCTTCACTCGGAGCCGATCCCAAGTGCGGACGGGAAGATTCTACACAGACGCGCTGTGTCTTGAAGTGATGGTCCCCGCTGGGTCCTCCCCCTCACCACTGCCAACGGAGCAAGCAGGACACTGTGTCACTGTCACCCTGCGGGTGAAGGCACTGACTACACGTCCCCTTACTGCCTTCTGTCGGTGTCACTGTAGTGGGGGGGACAGATTCCATGTCACAGTCCCTTCGGTCTGCGTCACTGTCACCCCTCACGAGATGGACAACTCCATGTCCCATAGCTGCCTTCTGTTTGTGTCAGTATCCACCCTGCAATAGAAGGGACCCCCCCCATACAGATGCGCCAACCTTAATGCACCTGTTAACGCAATGCTTTGTGGGAAGATGGCGCGTCATGTAACAAGATTTCATGCAGAGCCATTTGAAAAATTGACGTGCCCCATCATGTCTTTTATATGTTTTTTGTAATTGACGTATTAATGCAATAACGCATCAACTGTAGCACTATTCTGTCTGTGGTCATCTGCGACGGGAGGCGCCACACACCATTCCCATAGGTTCTTTCTCGCTTGTTGCTTGTTGTGTCACGTGCACCCTGTGAGGAACAGGCCCCCAGGTTTCATAAGTCCCCTCGTCTCACCCTATGGGAAGGTGTAGTGGCAATGTAGAGACAATGCTGGTGTAGTGTGTTGCAGGCCATGAATAATGCCATCTTCTCCACTCATCCAATCACTGCTCCAGCGTTCTGTGGGGCGGGGGGCTTCTCTCCCCCCCCCCCCCCCCTTTAAGTGCCCTCTCTCAGATGAGCTCGCCCCGTGCTTGTGTCCATCGCCACACTGTTAGATCCTCCCCGGCCACGCGTTGGGACTCTGTACGAATTCGTGACTCATTGCTCTCTAGAAACTGCACTGCACGATCCCATACTTTCCGTAGACGCTTCCTGTGGGGAGAGCACCGTGTGAGAGAGGGAGGCTGGCACTGCTGCGGTCCTGTATACACGTCATGGTGTGGAAGTGTGTGTGAGAGAGGGAGGCTGGCACATGCTGCCTGTATACACGTCATGTGTGGAAGTGGTGTGTGAGAGAGGGAGGCTGGCACTGCTGCGCGTCCTGTATACACGTCATGGTGTGGAGTGGAGTGTGTGGAGAGAGGGAGGCTGGCATGCTGCGTCCTGTATACACGTCATGGTGTGGAATGTGTGTGAGAGAGGGAGGCTGGCACTGCTGCGGTCCTGTATACACGTCATGGTGTGGAAGTGTGTGGTGAGAGAGGGAGGGGCTGGCACTGCTGCGGTCCTGTATACACGTCATGGTGTGGAAGTGTGTGTGAGAGAGGGAGGCTGGCACTGCTGCGTCCTGTATACACGTCATGGTGTGGAAGTGGGTGTTGAGAGAGGGAGGCTGGCACTGCTGCGGTCCTGTATACAAGTCATGGTGTGGAAGTGTGGTTGAGAGAGGGAGGCTGGCATGCTGCGTCCCTGTATACACGTCATGGTGTGGAAGTGGTGTGAGAGAGGGAGGCTGGCACTGCTGCGTCCTGTATACACGTCATGGTGTGGAAGTGTGTGTGGAGAGAGGAGGCTGGCACTGCTGCGGTCTGATACACGTCATGGTGTGGAAGTGGTGTGAGAGAGGGAGGCTGGCACTGCTGCGGTCCGTATACACGTCATGGTGTGGAAGTGTGTGTGGGAGGAGGGAGGCTGGCACTGCTGCGGTCCTGTATACACGTCATGGTGTGGAAGTGTGTGTGAGAGAGGGAGGCTGGCACTGCTGCGGTCCTGTATACACGTCATGGTGTGGAAGTGTGTGTGAGAGAGGGAGGCTGGCACTGCTGCTGTCCTGTATACACGTCATGGTGTGGAAGTGTGTGTGAGAGAGGGAGGCTGGCACTGCTGCGTCCTGTATACAGTATGTGTGGAAGTGTGGTGTGAGAGAGGGAGGCTGGCAATGCCTGCGGTCCTGTATACACGTCATGGTGTGGAAGTGGTTGTGAGAGAGGGAGGCTGGCACTGCTGCGGTCCTGTATACACGTCATGGTGTGGAAGTGTGTGTGGAGAGAGGAGGCTGGCACGCTGCGGTCTGTATACACGTCATGGTGTGGAAGGTGGTGTGAGAGAGGGAGGCTGGCACTGCTCGGTCCGTATACACGTCATGGTGTGGAAGTGTGTGTGGAGGAGGGAGGCTGGCACTGCTGCGGTCCTGTATACACGTCATGGTGTGAAGTGTGTGTGAGAGAGGGAGGCTGGCACTGCTGCGTCCGTTACACGTCATGGTGTGGAAGTGGTGTGAGAGAGGGAGGCTGGCACTGCTGCGGTCCTGTATACACGTCATGGTGTGGAAGTGGTGTGTGAGAGAGGGAGGCTGGCACTGCTGCGGTCCTGTAACACGTCATGGTGTGGAAAGTGTGTGTGAGGGAGAGGGAGGCTGGCACTGCTGCGGTTCTGTATACACGTCATGGTTGGAAGTGTGTGTGAGAGAGGGAGGCTGGCACTGCTGCGGTCCTGTATACACGTCATGGTGTGGAAGTGTTTGTGAGAGAGGGTGGCTGGCACGGACACTGACCACACTGTACCAGTGACCATGGTGTAGTGGGGGGGGGAGATGGGGTCAATGTGGGCGCGTGAATATATATATTATATATATATATATATATAAAAAATATTAGGTTATGGTGGGTGAAAAGGCGACTGAAAACCCTCCACCATATAAAAATACTTGTGAGCACATTTGCATGTCTTGGACATACTGCTTACACTGAAGCAAGGCATTCTGGGAAATTACATGCAAATGAGCACAGTGATACATTTTTGTCTCAAGTCCATTATTACATGGAGCCCTTAAGCCAATGCTCGCGGTTTTAAACATAGCCTGGGATGAGATGCAAAGCCAGTGAACCCACTGTTCGAAATGTTGGGTCTCATCAGTGTGAGGTTGGTTGTACTGGCTCTGCAATTTGACTAAGACATGTGAACACGTGAATGTGCTCACAAGTAATATTTTTATATGCTATACGGTGGAGGGTTTTTAGTCACCTTTTCACCCACCATAACCTAAATAATGTGTGGTGAAGACCTACCCAGTGTCTCAAATTACAAAGCCAGTAGAACCAACCTCACACTGATGAGACCCAAAAAGGTCAAAACAGCCTGTCTGTGAGTGGGTTCACTGGCTTTGCATCTCATCCCAGGCTATGTTTACAAGCTGTGTTTAAAACAGTGAGCATTGGCTTAAGGGCTCCATGAAATAATGGACTTGAGACAAAAGGTATCAATGTGTGCTCATTTGCATGTCATTTCGCAGAATCCCTTGCTGCAGTGAAAAGCACTGTATACTAGGTGATAATGGCGAAAAGTGGGGTTGCAGACCTGTCTAAGACATGTGAGTATGCTCACAAGTAATATTTATATAGGAGATATATGATATGAGATATATATATGATATATCTCACATCATATATCATATATATGTGTCACTGCTACCCGTGCTGTACATGGGCTGTGTATACATGTCATGGTACTGCAGTATGTGAAAGGGGTCCGTTCTAGTGCGTGTTGCTGGCACTACAGCAGTCCATACATGCAATGATGTAGTAGTGTGTAAGGGGGGGTGGCACTGCAGACGCTGTACTTGTGCTATGTATAGAGGTCATGATGTAGAAGTGTTTGTGAGGAGGAGGCTGACACTGCCGCTGCTTGTGTTTTATATACATGTCATGGTGTAGTAGTGTGAGGGGAAGGCTGGCACTGCCCCAGCTGTACTTGTCTATACATGTCATGGGGTAACTGTGTGCGAGAGGGGAAGGCTGGCACTGCTATGGTCTACGCTATACCGGTACGATGTTACACGTCATGGAGTAGTAGTGTGTACGTGAGGCAGAGGCTCGCACTGCTGCTACCTTTGCTGTGTGTACATCATGGTGGATAAGTGTGCGAGAGGGGGAGGCTGGCAAGGCGGCTGTCTGTGCAGTGCCTGGAATCTGCATGCACATCCTGGTGGTGTGTGGCTGGTACTACGCCTATCCATGCTATACCTGTTCTGTTCATACAGGTCATGGTGTAGTTGTGCATCTGAGGGGGAGGCTGGCACTGCCACAACCCACACTGTTCTCGTACTGTGTATACGTCAGGGTGTAAGTAGTAGTGCACGGGTGTGTGTGAAAGGGAGACTTGCACTGCCTCTGGGTGGGTGGACAAGTCATGGTGCAGCAGTGTTTTTAATGAAGGGGGAGGCTGGCACTGCTTCTGTCCTCACCTGTCCTGTGGGGGTATGATCGAGTCTCTCACATGTACGATGCCCAGAAACGGGTGCTGCGCTTTTGCCAGCCGATAGTCCTTATAGTGATTTCTCACCAGATCTTAAGAAAGAAAGATTTATAAAATACTCTTGTTCCTTTTTCAGCCTCACCTTCCCCCACTAAACTTTTCTCTATCAACTCACTATCACCCACATCTCCTTCCCTTCTATATCCCCTCATTGCCTCCTTCCTCGCACACACCTCACCATTTCCCTGCCCCTTGCCCTCCTTCCTCCCACCATCCCCTCGTTCAGCATTCCCCTAGCCCCTTATCCCCTCACCAGCTCCCTTGTTCACCACACCCCAGCCCTTTATCCCCCTCGTTCATCTCACCACTAGTCCCTTATCCCCCTCACCAGCTCCCTTGTTCACCACACCCCAGTCCTTTATCCCCCTCGTTCATCTCACCACTAGTCCCTTATCCCCCTCACCAACCCAAGAGATTATATACTTGTTATGTACCAATGATTCTCTCCACCATCCCATACATCATCTTCTCTTCTTCCTCCAAACATCGCCAATGATACCTTAGGATAACCAGGACTAACCAAAGGAGGAGGAGACCTGGGGGTACGGGGGACAGTCACTTTAAAATCATAAACCCAACAGGCCATAAAGAAAAGAAAATCTTGCTGGCCCCTCTGACAACAAAAAGGAGTTTAAATACCCCCTATATAGTCACTATAAAATCAGGAAGTAAATGTGATTTCTTTAGGAACAGGGGCTATAGGATAAGTAAAGAGAAGTTGTATAGGGGATTTCTATAGGGACCGCGCTATTAGAGAAGTAAATGGGATCTCAATAAGGACTGGGGCTATATTGTATAGGGGATATATCGGTGAATATTGTAACCCATTTGCTGTCAGAAGGGCGTTACGGTTGTGGGGCAGTTATAGGGTCTCACCCAGGACAGCGAGGAAGAGATTGGTAAGGGCTATGTAGAACGCATTCTTCACTCGGCAGCCGATCCCAAGTCGCGGACGGGAAGATTCTACACAGGACGCGCTGTGTCTTGAAGTGATGGTCCCCGCTGGGTCCTCCCCCCTCACCCTGCCAACGAGAGCAAGCAGGCACATGTGTCACTGTCACCCTGCGGGTGAAGGCACTGACTACACGTCCCCTTACTGCCTTCTGTCGGTGTCACTGTAGTGGGGGGGACAGATTCCATGTCACATGTCCCTTCGGTCTGCGTCACTGTCACCCTGCAGGCAGATGGACAGACTCCATGTCCCATAGCTGCCTTCTGTTTGTGTCAGTATCACCCTGCAATAGAAGGGACAGACTATGCCCCATACAGATGCAGCCAACCTTAATGCACCTGTTAACGCAATGCTTTGTGGGAAAGATGGCGCGTCATGTAACAAAGATTTCATGCAGAGCCATTTGAAAAAATTGACGTGCCCCATCATGTCTTTTTATATGTTTTTTGTACATTGACGTATTAATGCAATAACGCATCAACTGTAGCACTATTCTGTCTGTGGTCATCCTGCGACGGGAGGCGCACACACCATGTCCCATAGGTTCTTTCTGCCTTGTTCTTGTTGTGTCACCCTGTGGAGGAACAGGCCCCCAGGTTTCATAAGTCCCCTCTGTCTCACCCTATGGGGATAGACAGAATTCATGTCCCATAGCTGCAGGGGGAGGGACAGACTCGATCGCGAATAGCTCCCTTCTGTCTGTCACTCTGGTCACCCTGCAGGGGGAAGGACAAACTCCATAGTTCCCCTCGGTCCCTGTGTCAGCCTGACGTCGGAGGAACAGACTCTATGATCAATAGGTCCATTCTGTCTGTATCACTGTGTCAACTTGCAAGTCTGAAAGCTCTCTCCATTCTGTCACCCTGAAGAGGAAGGGGGAGGGTGAGGAGAGGGAGACATACTCCCAGGGTCATGGCTCCCTTCTGTCTGTGTCATCCTGCAGGTGGAGGGACAGACTCCATGCTCCATGGCTCACTTTTATCTGTGTCATTGTCACACTGCAGGGAAATGGACAGACTTTGTGTCCCATAGCTCCCCACTTTCTGTGTTACTGTTTCACCTTGCTATGGGAGGGACAGCCATGTCCCATAGCCCACTTCGGTCTTTGTCACCAAGTGGGTCGAGTGACAGACTCCATGTCCCATTGCTCCCTTCTGTAAGTCACTGTGTGTCACTCACCATATCCCCAAATGCTCGTCACTGCTCAGCACCCACTCCAGAGCAGCATCAAATTTATCAGGTGGGTGACCACTGACATTCTATGAGGACAAAAAAAAAAAAAAAAGAGAAAAGTGGAGGTGGGGGGGAGAGAGAGACGGAGGGGTCAAAGAGCAGGTCAAACAGGATGTCACAGAGGCGATGAAGGTCAGTACTGATACTCACTGTCACATGCTCCATTGCTGTGCTGATGGGGATGCACTTACTGCTCAGACCAGCAGGGTTACCACAGTCAAACCTACCTAACATGGGGAGGGAGAGAGAGGTGACCTGAGGAGCTGGCAATCTAAAAACAGACAATACACAGAGAGGAGCAGTAGTGCCGACAATGTAATGGTTCAGACAATAGAGAAGAGCAGCAGCAGAGCTGAAAATCTAATAGTTCAGACACTCACCGGCCTCCAGCGACAGAAACTCATACAGTTCAGACAGGATTTCTAAGGTGATTTTCTTGTGTTTAGCTTTGCAGAACTGGGGTAAAAAACAAACAGGGTTATGGGAAACCAGTAAAACCCCCAAACCCATTCTGCGTGTGGCCCCAAGAAATCCTACTAAATAATTCCACATCATTGAGATATGTGCAAACCTGATACATTCCATAAACTAATCTCATAAGGATTAATCTACCTTCGGAGATCTAATAAAGATCGTATAAACAAATCCCACATCATAGGAATTTAGGTGATCCCAAGGGATCCCATAAAAGTATTATACTAATCCTACATTACAGCAATGTGTGTGACCCTGAGAGACCCCATAAAGCGATCCCATATCATAGGGATATATGTGACCCTGAAAGACCCCAGATCATGCAGAAGTGATGTCCCTACTAAATATAGGATTCTCACCGGGTCTGTTCGTCCTTTACAGTCAGAAGGCAGCTGTTTAACTACAAAAAGAAGAGAGAAAGTTACCTAGCTTCTGAGTGCCGTATCGCCCCTGTAATCTCACTGCAGTAACGCAAGTCCTCAAGTAACATATTGCACCTGTAACATCCCACTGCAGTACCCCAGTTCCTGAGTGCTCTATTGCCCCAGTAAACTCTTCTTTAAGATTGTAAGCTCTTCGGAGCAGGGACTCCTTATTCTAAATGTTACTTTTAAGTTGAAAGCACTTCTTCCATTTGTGCTATTTATTGTGTTGTATTGTATGTCTTTATTGTATTTATATCTTATTATTTATATGATTGTAACTATTACTGCTGTGAAGCGCCATGTACATTAATGGCGCTATACAAATAAAGACATACATACATTCTTGCAGTTACCCGGCTCATGAGAGCCTTATCTCCTCTGTAACATGTTACTGCAGTACCCCAGCTCCTGAGTGTCTTATGGCTCTTACGGTTGCTTTCTTGCTCCGTGCTCAGAATCCCGCTCTTGACTGTGAGGATCCCAATGAAGAAGATGAACAGCAGCACTGACAGACCCCACAGGAGGCGCGACAGATAATATTCAAGGGCCCAGCTCTTCTGCCAGCTAGCTCGGGGACCACTTCTTTCTTGTCTCAGGGGGCCAAAGTTACTGCAATCCCTTTCACCATGTGGCCAAATTTTAGGGGGGGCACGCTCTTCCTGCCCATATAAGGACCGGCTTCGCAAAGGGTCCCTGTTAATAGGCAAGCTCAGTTGGGGACTACTGCTGTCCTGAGTAAAGCTCAAACTGTTGCCTCTGGTTGTCTGCCCTAGTGTCCCCCACAAATCTCTACCTACTTCACCCACATTTCTCTGTTTCGCCCACCCCTCCTCTGCCAGGTAAGTCTCTCTCCGGGGAGCACTATTGTGTACCTCATGAGCCACCATTCTTCTTTGGGGGAAACTATTAACTTCTACTTTGTCTTCCAGGGGCGACTTCCTATGTGTCCCCCACTCCTCCCCTCCAAGGGAGCTCCCCTTAGACCAGAGGCCAATACCCTCTCCCACAGGGGACACATTTCTCTCAACCCCGTGTGATCCTCTGTCAATTCCTGCCCTCCGGGGGTCCCAGACATCTCCTGTGGGCCAGCTCCTTTTCTGCTCCCAAGAACTCCCCTGCTCTTGTTCCGCCGCCTCCTCTTCTTCTTCTTCCTCGTCGTCGTCGTCGTCGTCTCTGAGCCTGCTCTTGTGGCCCCTGCGTTTCAACCCGGTCTCTCTCTTCAGCCGCTGTAGCTTCTTCTCCAGGACCCCACGGGTGCTGTCTGTAATAGGTCCAGGTGAGTACCCAAGAGCCTTCAGCTCTCGCCGTAATCGCTCGTCTGCCATCACAGATATGCAGAACAGCGGCTGTACGGCACTTCCGCTTTCGTGGGGGCCGCCATATTGGTGGAGGTGTGAACGAGGGTGCCATGTTAGTGAGGGGAGGAAGCCCGTGGCCGCCATCTTGGTATGGAAAAAGCACTTACGCAGAGGTGGATTTCCGCCATTTTGGTAGGGGCAGAGCCAAGTCCTGGAGATCAGTTGTGCTTGTGCCACTATATTGGGTCAATAATATTACCAAACATTGAGTTTGATTACATGTGGAAATAAGGATTATAAATAGGATTTATTGCAGATATCTCAAGTCAATCTCATTGTGCCCCTCATTTTAATTCACATTTGTCACTTATAATTTGCCTCCTAGACCTGGGGTGGGCAAAATATGACTGGGGTGTCACATCTGGCTCATCAAATTATTATATACGGCCGTCCACAAGTAGGGCTGGTTGCGGTGGGACTAACCTTTCGTTTTAGGACCACTTGAGTGAGCTCCCTCCGCTGCCGCGTAAGGACCCATACCACAGGTAGGGCCCTGTGGGGGAGAGGGTGGTATGGAGGAGTGAGAAGGGAGGGGGAGAAGGGTGGATGGAAAGGAGTGAGAGATGGGGGGAGGATTAAAAGAGAAGAAGGGGGAGCGTGAGAGAATGGGGGATGGGAGAGAGTGAAAGGAGGCAGAGAGAGAAAGGAGTGGGAGAGTGAAGAGAGTTTGGGGGGGGCATGTAGGAGAGATGCAGGTAGGGTTGCCAGGTGTCTAGTATTGAACTGGACTGTCCTGTATTTGGACACTGGTATGTGTATACAGGTATTACCTTTCTGGACATAGGGACCTCACCGGCTTGGGGGGCCTCAGGATTTTCCCGAGCCGGGAGAGAGCAGGGCTATTGCTAGGGGGCTGGGCAGGGTCCTCCACCCTGATTGGCTGCATTACCCAGGAGCAGCCAATCAGGAGGAGGTGTCAGGAGCCTGGGGGTGGGGCCAAGGAGAGGAGGAAACAGCATGGAGCGGAGAGGGAGGTGTGTGTCGAGTGCGTTGCACCTTTCATCATTGTGTCCAGTATTTTTGGAGAAGCCACCTGGCAACCCTAGATGCAGGTGAGAAGAAGAGTATGTAGGGGACTTACATAAGTGTGTGGCCCACAAAGCTTACCAAAGTTCGTGAACTGGCCCCCAGCCAAAATAATTGTCAACCCCTGCCCTAGACCAGCGGTGCGCAAACTGGGGGGTGCGTGAGATTTGTTTGGGGGGGGTGAGGGGCGCGGATGGTTGCAGAGGCCCTGCGCTCTTCCCCAAGGCATTTAATTTAATGCTGGGGGATCGCGTGAGGCCCCTGCAACACTCCACTTACCTTGATTCAGCCAGCTGTGTGACGCGTCGCCATGGCAATGCAGCGTCAAATGACGCCATGGGACCATGTAACATGATGTCACATGGCCCGTCGCCATGGCAACGCGGCGTTAAATGATGACGCGGAGTCATGGCATGACGTCACATGACCGCACACCAGGAAGCATGGTAGGGGGGGCGTGAGCACCAGAGGATCAGGCAGGGGAGGCGCAGTGCGCATAGTTTGCGCACCCCTGCCCTAGACCATACCCACCAACTGCGAGCACTGAGCTGTGTAACAGAATTGCAATGTGGTTCAAGTGTAGTTTGGATTTATAAATGTAACACTCCCTGTTCCAGAATGTCTTTTCTAAGGAGTGGTGCCCGAAATTGTACTCCATATTCAAGGTGTGGTCTTACTAATGTTTTGTAAAGGGGCATAATTATGTTTACTTCCCTTCCACCCATTGCCCGTTTAATGCAATATAAGATCTTGTTTCCCTTTGCAGCTACTGCATGACTTTGGCTCTATTGCTAAGCCTGCTGTCTACAAGCACTCCTAAATCCTTCTCCATCAAGGATTCCCCCAATTTATCCCCATTTAATTTGTAAGTCGCCTGTTTGTTCTTGCTTCCCAAATGCATAACCTTACATGTATCTGTATTAAACCTCATCTGACATTTACCTGTCCAAGTTTCCTGTCTCCAAGTCCTTCTGGAGAGAAATGACATCCTGCTCTGATTCTACTACCTTACACAATTTAGTATCATCAGCAAAGATGGAGGCTTTGCTCTCGAATGCCAACCTCAAGTTCATTAATAAACATGTTAAAAAGCAGAGGTCCCAGTACCGATCCCTGAGGTACTCCACACACCACCTTAGCCCAACCTGAAAAGGTTCCATTTATGACAACCTTCTTGTCTATCCTTCAACCAGTTTTCAATCCAGGTGCATATATTTTTACTGAGTCCAATTTGCTTTATTTTGTACACCAACCTCTTATGTGGAACCGTATCAAAAGCCTTTGCAAAATCTAAGTAGACCACATCAACTGCATTACCCTGGTCTAAATTCCTACTTACCTCCTCTAAGAAACAAATAAGGTTAGTTTGGCATGATCTATCCTTCATAAATCCATGCTGACTATTACTAATCATTTTGTTTTCCATTTGGTATTCCTGAATATTATCCCATACCAAACCTACAAGTAGTTTCCCCACTATTGAAGTCAGGCTTACAGGTCTGTAATTCCCCAGTTGTGATCTAGCTCCCTTTTTAAATATAGACACCACACCTGCTTTATGCAAATCTTGTGATACTGAGCCTGTGGAAATGGAGTTCTTGAATATTAAATGTAATGGTTTGGCTATTACTGCACTTAACTCCTTGTGAACCCTTGGATGTATATCATCGGGGCCAGGTGCCTTATTTACTTTCATTTTTTCAAGCCGCTTATGAACTTCTTCCTCAGTTAACCAATGGTTCATTAATATGGAGGTTGTTGCTTCCTCCTGCGGCACTACAATTGAAATTGATTCTTCCCTGGTAAACACAAAGGCAAAGAATTTGTTTAATACCTCTGCTTTCCCCTTATCTCCAATAAGCTGACTGTCCATCTCACACTGAAAGGGTCCTATATTTTCTTTTCTATTTTTTTGTTATTAAGGTACTTAAAGAACATTTTAGGGTTGATCTTACTTTCTATTGCAATCCTTTTTTCATTATCCATTTTTACTAATTTGATTGCACTTTTACCATTTTTGTTACATTCCTTATAATTCTGATACGATGTCTCCGTCCGTTCTGACTTAAAGAATCTAAACGCCTTCCTCTTCTTTTCCATTTCCTCCCCTACCTGTTTATTTAGCCACATTGGTTTTGACTTATTTCTTTTATACTTATTACCCAAGGGTACGTATACACTGATAAGTGTGTTTTTCTAACAATGTTTTAAAGACTGACCATTTATCTTCTATTTTTTTCCCTGCAAAAACATCATCCCAATGTATTACTTGTAGATTACTCCTCAGTTTATTAAAATCTGCCTTTCTAAAATGTAGTCTTTGTTTAACCCCAGTAATCTGTTTTTTGATAATTTATTTCAAATGAGACCATGCTATGATCACTGTTACCCAAATGTTCCAGGACTTGAATATTTGCTATTACTTCTATTGTTTGATATTACCAAATCCAGTATTGCCCCTCTCCTGCTTGGTTCCTCAATAATTTGGGTCATATATGTCTTTAAGCACCCCCAAAAACCTGTTTCCTTTTGTTTTAATGCTAATCTCATTGCCCCAGTCTATGCCTGGATAATTAAAATCACCCATTATGCAAACATGACCTAGTTTTGAGGCCTTCTCCATTTGCAAAAGTATTTTAGCTTCCTTAAACTCACAGATATTTGGTGGTTTATACTTTTACCTCCACTGCTAATTTCTATCCACAAAGTCTCTACATTTTCATCATTCCCTGCATAGACATCATCCCTTATAATAGGTTTTAGATTTGGTTTAACATATAAACATACTCCACCTCCTCTTCTATTTGCTCGATTCTTCAGAATAAGGGAATAACCCTCTAAATGAACTGCTCAGTCATGAGTTGCATCCCACCATGTTTCAGTAATGCCTATGATATCATACTGCTCCCTTGCAGCTATTAATTCAATCTCCCCCAATTTATCTGTCAGGCTTCTTGCATTAGCAAGCATGCATTTCAACTTTTTTTTTCCGCCTGTACTATTATCTTATCGCCTCCTTCCTTTCTGCGCCAACTTGGTTTAGTCTTTAGAAGTTTTCTAGTATTATCTGTATTTACTTTGGGTGTCTCACTGCTTGTCAAACTCGCACTTGCCCCCTTACTACCGCCATAACCCCTTGTTTCCTCTTCTATTCTATTTAGTTCATTATCTGTTTCATTCCCCTCCACCCTCCATCCTAGTTTAAAATCTCCTCCAACCTTTTTAACATTCTCCCCCCTAGCACAGAAGATCCCTCTTCATTGAGGTGCAATCCGTCCCTAGAAATTAAATGGCACCTCTCAGAAAAGGAGTCTCAGTGCTCTAAAAACTCAAAACCCTCCTTCCTGCACCACTTTCTTAGCCATGCCACAGGGTAGGTCCCAAAAGAACCCGAAAAAGTTCCTATATCTAGCACTCACTGTGGTAAACAAATGGGTGAGTAATTACTCAAGGGAATGCAATGTCTCCAGCAAATAAATGAGGCTAACCATCAGCTGACATTCTTACATATATGTCCACATAGGACTAAAAGTGAAAAAACAATAAACTTTTAATATACATAGAAAATCACTCATGAACATACAAAATGTAGTGTACTAAAATCCTCATAGGAAGTGGGCGCCCCCTTTAAGTCAATTGGCATACACATCAATCAACCAAAATATAGTATAATACATATCCCCAAGGAGGAAATATAGGGTAAATGGTAAGTATGCCAACAATAACCTGAGATAGGTGGTGCAGCAGTAAAAGGAAGGATATCATATAGAAGACAAAGGCACTGTCAAAATACATACAGATATAAATAGTGTATAAATCTCCCATATGCCCAGAATTGCATTAATATGATGGGAAAGATCTCTGTATGTATTGTCTCAATAGACACATCCCGACACCTTCTATTTGCGTCTATATGGGATTAGTTAAGTGCTTATATGGGATTACTCCAGTTGTGGAGATATATTCTGATTGTATGACAGTATCCTGTATATCATGGTCCCTAAATAGGAATTTCCTGTTTCTCTGGATATAGTGAGATCTTCTATGTGATATCCTTCCTTTTACTGCTGCACCACCTATCTCAGGTTATTGTTGGCATACTTACCATTTACCCTATATCTCCTCCTTGGGGATATGTATTATACTATATTTTGGTTGTTTGAACACTACATTTTGTATGTTCATGAGTGATTTTCTATGTATATTACATGTTTATTGTTTTTTCACTTTTAGTCCGATGTGGACATATATGTATGATATATGTCAGCTGATGGTTAGCCTCATTTATTTGCTGCGGATATTTATATCCCATTGAGTAATTACTCACCCATTTGTTTACCACAGTGAGTGCTAGATATAGGAACTTTTTCAGGTTCTTTTGGGACCCACCCTGTTAATAAGTGTTAGCTTTTCCTATAGCACCCTGTTACTATCTTGTTATTACTATTGGTACTAGGCTGAGTGGTAGAGTCCCCCCGTTTTGGTCCATGCATTAACCTCCCTAATCTCTGACTGTCTCCCTGCGGTAGCGCATGGCACTGGTAGTATTTCAGAAAATACTAGCTTGGAGGTCATTGCCTTAAGCTTTTGGCCTAGATCCCTGAAATATTTTTTTAGGACCCTCCATCTAGCTCTAACTTTGTCATTGGTACCAACATGTACCAAGACCGCCGGGTCAATCGCAGCCCCTCCCAACAATCTGTCTACCCGATCCACAATGTGCCGAACACGAGCACACAGGAGGCAACAAACTGTTCAGTTCATGCGGTCACGGCAACAGATTGCCCTATCTACCTTCCTAATAATGGAGTCCCCTACCGCCACAATCTTTCTTTGTATATGAGCATCCTGAGTCCCCTCTGTGCTGGAGGAACAATTCCCCTGGCTGCTAGAGGAATCAGTCTCCCCCAGCCTTGCTTTTTCTGCCCTGATACTCCCAATATCTTCACTCAACATGACAAATCTATTGGGATGGGTCAGCTCAGAACTGGCCTGCCTCTCCTTATTGCCCCTGCTTCCCCTTCTAACTGTTACCCAGCTACATACCTGCTCCTCACTAACAGCGCCTGTCACGGGAGACCAGGTTTATCAACACGTTTTTATACCGGAATCATTGATTGAGCTAAGCAAGGAGGTAAAATAAATTGTAATTTATTTCAAGAAAAGACATACACACAATGTAACACAATTTACAGGGTTGGGTTAAAACACTTAATGGGAACAAGGCTAACAAATAAATCTATACTTTAAACGAAATTCACAAAAATGACCTCTGTAGGAGACCTTTCCAATGACCGGGAGGTACTCACAAAAGTCCTGGAACTGATTTCGGCATGCAATGCCAGCCACTGCTGCTACGTTCTTCAGAAGTGGGACTTAGAAGAATTCTTGAGTCAAAATCTTTGAAGCCGGCTCGCGTCTATTCAGTACAGAGAATCTTTGAATTTGCCGCTGGTGGTTTGGCGCTTGGAATTTGCCCTCCTCATTGGCTGCAAGGTTTCTTATGGGTTTCGAGTCCCATTTACAAACCTCTACAGCATATCAGAGCGTGGGAATTCTCCTGCCAGCCAATCACAGATTTGCTGGTATTGTAAAGCCGGGTGGGTACCTTTTCTCATTCTGCAAAGGGGCATGCGCCAACCTGGCACCTCTGCCTCTTTGCATACTGAGCTCAGCCGCTGTCCAGGTTCCACAGAGTCTGGGCTCTGGCAAATGGTGGCCGGATAGCCCTGTGGTAGCCCAGGATGCGGGTACTCAAGCAGAACTGCAGTACCCCTCCTGTTCTAACACCTTGGCATCTCTGAGGCTTTCAAGTCAGGACACCGCACAGACCCATAGGCACCAAGCTTGGTAGCCATCTGGTCTCTTGGAATCCATGACTTGGAAATCCCACAGTTCATTCGCAGGTTATCAGTACATATACCTATTAAATATAACTCTTTAATAAAATATACTGTGTCCTGTATTCTATGTGATAAAAATATATACAGGTGCGCCGACGAGTATTCTAAAACTTGCCTTAAAGTTGCCTGGAAAATCTGGGGCTATCACAAACAAGATCCAGGTACATGCTGGGTACATGCTGCAAACATTTCAGTGACATTTCTGCAGAGACTAATGGTCCATCGGATTAACACCAGGGACCCCCGCTGTTAATCCGATGGGCCATTAGTCTGTCTGCAGAAATGTCACTGAAATACTGCAGCATGTGCCCAGCATGTACCCAGCATGTACCTGGGTCTTGTTGGTGATTGCCCTAGATATGTTTTAGAATACTCGTCGGCACTACAGTAAGTCCCTGTTCTGGTGTCAGGGATGGAGTGAGAGTATATGCTGCCTACACTCAGTAGCCTCATACTTGGCACACTTTAGAAATAACTTATAAAAACTTTTTCACACACAAAATCACTCTCAGGTTTATCACTTAGCTGGAGCACCCCCTGAACCCCTATACCAGGTTCAGGGTACCTGGTCATATATCTGGGCACCTCTCCTTATACTAGGGACCACTCTTTATACTAGGGACCCTGTGTATGATTGCAGGTATACATTAACCCCTTCATGCCCGTTTACCTTGTATGGAAGATCCTGCAGAGTCGTAATAGCGTTTTCAGAGTCAGACTTTGCCTAGAGCAATGTGCTTGGCTGCATCCAAGAATCTCACTTGATTCCTGGTTCCAACTCCTGGGGTATCCCATAACTCTGGAACCCCGATACATAGATACATTCTGTAAAGACTTTCCCCGGCAACCCCCCCCCCCCCCCCCCCTGAAATTTACAGCCTAGAAATCTCCCGGTCCCAGCACCCCAGGAAAGGCAAAACACAAATAAATCTTTAATGTCACATAATTTGCACACAGTCACAGTAATGCATTTAGGACATCTGTGTCCAAGAGCTGGCACTCTAGGACCCCAACACATGGATCAGGGGTAACCAAGTGGGCTGAACCTTTATTAGTGAACCTGGTTAACCCCTTCACCGTCACAGTGCCACCATCTGCACCACTAGTCGAAGCAAGGAGCTGCTCAGTGAGCACTAAACCCCTTTCAAGATAGTCAATGTCCCTCAATATTGCAAGTTTCCTCTTCAGATCAGCAATCTGACTCTAAAGAGACAACCTGCTCACACTTCTCACAACGGTATGCTCCTTGGAACAGCTGCTCCAAGTGCACATACGTGTGCAAATCCTGCTCATTATAGCAATTCTGAAGTTTATAAGTACTAACAATAAAGTGTACTTCAATATACTATACCTTGTTTAACCCCTTCCTTGTTCAAATTGCTTCTAGTTTTAACTGCACACTTAATACAACCAGCACTTGAAGTCAACCAGTCACACAGATCAGGACACACAAGCTCAGGATTTGTGAGCAACCTCTGTTTAAATAGGGACACCCACCAGGTGTGCTAGCTTACCAATCAGCCAACCACACCCACTGTGGGCTCAGGCAGGAGAAAAAAAAATTCTTTCCTTTTCTCTCCTACAGGCTTTTATTTACCACACACTTTGAAAATAAATTAACCCACTGCACACTCCTCAAATTCAGCCACCCCTGCAAGTATACACAGCACTTCCCTTTCCTTCTAGTTTTAGCTGCACACTTAATACAACAAGCACTTGAAATTAACCAGTCACGCAGGTCAGGACATGCAAGCTCAGCATGCTGGGTTAATACACAGTTTGCAAACTGGCCAACTTTTCACCTTCACAAAGGTCCCTCAAATGAACAACATCTCCCCTAAATCCATCCCCATCTACCATTTGTCACTAACAGCACACAAGTGAGCACGTGACTTAGATATGCAACCAGGGTTAATACACACGGCTGCTCTAGCCAACTCACCTTTCTCCCCCGCAAGTTAATTTCAATGAGTTGATATTAACCCCTTAACTGTACATGCAATGTCTTGTATATCATGTATAACTCTGTTCACTTAATGTAACTATATATTTGAAATCATGTATTTGTCATCATAACTCTATGCCTAGTTCATACTTGAAAACGAGAGGTAACTCTCAATGTATTACTTCCTGGTAAAACACGTTATAAATAAATAAATAATATACTTCCACCAAGTTATGCAAAATATGTAAATTAATATATCTGCCAGGATCTCAGGTCCGTTTATTATAGAAAAAAACATGCCCTTAACACACAGAAATATGTAGCAAAATGGGTCAGAAAATGTAAAAACTCTCTCCAGAGCGTGCAATGCTCCCCTTCAGGCCCCAGCTAGGCCCTGACTCCCCCATAAGTTTGTGGGTGCTACAGGGACAGGCCCATCAGATAGGGACACTGTCCCTGTAGTGGTATAGTGTCAGGGACACAGCAAGATGCCGTACAGTATTTGCGGCCTGTGGTCTGGGACCAGACAACCACCGCAAGACAAAGAGACTATCTTCATGGTTGGGCACTCCAGCAGGAGGCCATCCCATGTGGAGGCGGACGCTGACGGCTACGGCGTGGGACCAGATGGACTCCCTTTCATCAGTTGATGGTACCGGGTGCTGGAGCACCTGACAGGTATCCCATCACAACAAGTGTACCTACGATAACACATCTACTGTGGGCAGTGCTGTCACACACACTTGGGATGGGAGTGACAATTGTGGGCTGGACACTGGGACACTGGTGCCCCTGTACCCAAGTACTGTGGAGATACTCCGTGGGTCTATGTACATATATGTATTGTGTGGTTGCATTACATTCTTCTCTGTGTTATAAGTACTTGTCTAGTAAATATTGTTGTACCATACTCTGGTGTGCATATTGGTGTGTATATCTGGGTATATTGGCTTGGGAGGGGCTACCCACTTTGTGAGGATCCTTCTCAGGTGGAGGCGCTGTTGCATACACGTTACGTACACCCCAGGCTCCCTGAAGCGGATGATCAGGTGAGCCATCAGGTAAAGCACCGCACGTAGTCACCCTAGACACAGGGAAAAGGGGGCTACACAAGCTTAAGGTAAGGACCTCCAAGATAGTATTTTTAGAACTACAACCAGTGCCATGCGCTATCCCATGGAACCAGTTGGAGCTTAGGGAGGTTAATACACGGCTAAGAAAGTGGTGTAGGAAGGAGGGTTTCGGATTTTAGAGCACTGTGACTCCTTCTCTGAGAGGTGCTATCTTTATGGTAGGGATGGCTTGCACCTCAATGAAGAGGGATCTTCTGTGCTAGGGGGGAGGATGTTGATAAGGTTGGAGGAAATGTTAAACTAGAAAGGAAGGGGGAGGGTCAAGCAAGAAGTAATGGACTAGAGACAATAGATAGGAATGATAAAATATGTATGGGTCATGGAGGTGGTGTGGGGAGACATGGTAGTTTGGCAAGCAGGGAGGCACCCATACTAAATACAGATAATACTAGTAAACGTCTAGATACTTAATTCAATCGGAGTAGAAATACAGGAGCAAATAAGATAACAATAGTACCGACTGGTAAAAACCTTAAGTGCATGCTTGCTAATGCAAGAAGCCTGGCAGGGAAAACTTGAACTAATAGCTAGAAGGGAGCAGTATGATATCATAGGCATTACTGAAACATGGTGGGATGAAACTCATGACTGGGCAGTTAATTTAAAGGGTTATTCCCCTTTTCAGGATCAGAAATCAAGCAAATAGAAGAGGAGGTGGTGTATGTTTATATGTTAAACTGGATCTAAAATCTGTTATAAGGAAATACGTTTCTGAAGGGAATTATGAAAAAGTAGAGACCTTGTGGATAGAAATTAACAGTAAAGGTAAAGAAACAAAGAAAATGTTTGGAGGGATATGATATAAACCACCAAATATCGGTGAGATTGAGGAATCCAAAATACTTCTGCAAATGGAGAAGGCAGCAAAACTAGATCATGTTTTCATAATGGGTGATATTAATGATACGAACATAGACTAAAGCAATGAGATTAGTAGTACACCAAAAGGAAACGTTTTTTTGGGTGTGCTAAAAAGCAATTGCATATCCCAAATTATTGAGGAACCAACCAGGTGAGGGACATTACTGAATTTGGTAATATCAAACAATGTAGAAGTAATAACAAATATACAAGTCAGGGAACATTTGGGAAACGGTGATCATAACATGGTCTCATTTGAAATAAATGATCAAAAAACATGTTGGACAGGTTAAACAAAGACTTAACATTTTAGAAAGGCAGATTTTAATAAACTAAGGAATAATCTGCAAGGAATACATTGAGCTGACATTTTAGAGGGAACAAATATGGAAGATAAATCGTCAGTCTTTAGAACGTTGTTAGATAAGTGCACTTATCAGTGTATACCCTTGAGTAATAAATATTAAAGAAACTAAAAAAATAAGTCTATACCAATGTGGCTAAATAAACAGGTAGGAGAGTAAATGGAAATGTAGAGGCAGGCTTTTAGAGTCTTAGAGGCCTATGCACTAAGCGTTCATAAGTCACTTATCGAGCACTTATCGCCCAGAAGGCCTACAGCGATTCTGTATGTGGCGATAAGTGGGCGATAAAAGACTGAATCGCCCCCCAAAATGTGGTTAAAAAAAAATTGCTGAGTGTGACTTATTGACGCTTTTCGGCAGGTTCATAAATTCATTCAATTCTAGTAGCAGCGATTAGGTTATCGACGCCTATCGTGGCTCTAGAATGGCGAATTTCTGTCAAAATCATCACGCCAGGAAAATTTGTCGTGAAGGTGTTGGAAACCTGCTTAGAAGCGGCGAGATGGTACTTTGGGAAAAAAAATGCATTTTTCCTGCATCGGATTGATGCCGGAAGTCTCCGGTGCTATTACCAATTAATATCAGCACCGGAGACCCCCGGCATGAATCCCATATAATAAAAATGCATTTACTGTACAGTCAACTTCATTACCTTAGCGGCTAACCACTAAGGCAATTAAGGGGTTAAACCCTCCTGCTGCGAACCAAGGGCCAAATACCCCCTTCACCCACCCCCGCTACCCACAATAAACATTACAAAATGTAATAACCGACAATACACAACCCACCCCCTGTACCCCCACATAAAACCATGATTTATTTATTTTAACACAGGATTGATCCCAGAGGCCGGTGGGAGGTCCCCGCGGGTGTCCGTGGGCCTCCAGGTGGTCCCCGCGGGTGTCCGTGGGCCTCCAGGTTGTCCCCGTGGGTGTCCATGGGCCACAACAGGGTCCCCAGGTGATCCCCCCAATCCTGTACATACATACATACATGTGGCCTACATTTCAATAAATACACCTGGCCGTCATTGCATGTTGGGGCCGTTATTCACGTAGCGAGGTGGACAGTTTGTGGAGACATCTTAGGTAAACTCGCTCTGGCAGCACCCAGCTAGGTCCCCCGTAGAAGTAGAGTAGTGGTGAGCGCAAGGTGAAGTATAACATATGGAAAACACTCCGTCAGGGAACCGTCGGTGTGTGTAGCTATTGTATACACTGAAGGCCGCCGTAGCCTCCGCGAGCGCTCTGACGTAGGTCCTGTCGACCGTACGCGGAACCAGGAGGAAACCACATCGGGAATCTCAACGCAGCTACCAGTGCTGGAAGTGCTTTCCTTATATGTGAGTTATTGTATACTTATACTTGTTTTCAATAAATGTCATACATTTTATCTACAGTATGTCTGGATCAAGGGAGGATCCTATCCAGGTTGAGCAGCAATCCTTCCAAGGGGCCAGTATAATACTGTTATCTCTTTTTTTAAGTTGTTTTTTAACCTAGTTATTTTACCAATTTTTAATCAATTGATACGTCACAATTTATTGATTGATATATTCAAATATCATTTAGAGGGAGCGTCGCAGTTACACTCCACAGGTGTGTAGCCCTAATTAATAGGATGTGGACTCGAGGCTCTCTATAGCAAGATTAAAAAGTAAGGGGGACAGTGGGCAGCCTTATCTCGTGCCTCTGTGTAGTGCGAATAATTTAGATAGGCATCCCGCCACGATAGTTCTAGCCTTGGGTATGTTATATAGGGTCCTTATTACATCGTTAAACTTCCCTTTAAATCCAAATTTTTCCAAGGTGTATATTACATGAGCCCAATGTATGTTATCAAATGCTTTCTCGGCATCAATGTGGGTGAATGACTCGGGTAGTAATGGATTCTTCCCGGGTTTATGAATTATTTTATTATGGGCCATTTCGCTAGAGGGCTGTGATTCATTTGTCTCTAGTATTTTTTGGAATGTTTTCTCTAGCGGAACACTGATATCTTCTCTGAGTATTTTGAAGTATTCTCCCGAGAGCCCGTCAGGACCCGGGGCTTTGAAGTTTTTCAGGTTCCTAATTGCTCCTGTGACTTCCTCGGATGTAATTGGAGAATTGATCAATTCCAATTGCTCTCCACTAATTATCGGTAGTTTTATTTCTTTGAAGAATTTTTCTCTTTCCTCTATATTGATATTTCCCTTGCTATACAGTTTTTCGTAGTATTCTTTGAAGATGTTACTGATTTGCTCTTATATAATTGTGGTTTGGCCTCTTGTGTCTGTCATTTAGGTGATGGGTTTTATATACTTGAAGCCTCCCATGAGGTTTCCCAATAGTCTGCTCGTTTTATTCCCATATTTAAAGAATGATATTTCCCTGGCTGTTTTTTCAAATTTGTTTTATTCTTGTTTGTCTAGTTAGATTTCACAATCTGCTCTTTTCTGGGAATAGTTCTCCCTGTTTTCTTGTGTGTCCTTATTTTTTAGTGTTTTATATGCTTTGCTTAATTCTGTGCTAGCGAGGCTGAACCCCCTGTTGGCTTCCTTTTTGTAATTATTGACAAATTAAATGATATGTCCTCTCATTACTGCCTAGGAGGCCTCCAAGAACAGCACTGGGATATCTCTATGTGTTTCATTATTGGTTTCGTAATCTTTCCAGCTTTTGTTTAGGAATTCCTTAAAATTGTTATTTTGGGCAAGGTAGTTGAGGAACCTCCAGATATTTGGGCCTTTCACAGATATACCCAAGTCAATCTCAATTAGTACCGGGGTGTGATCTGACAGAATAATCTCACTGATTTCCGTTTTAGAGATTTTACTTAGCATCCCTTTGCCCACTAGGATTGTATCTATTCTAGAGAAGGTGGAGTGTACTCCTGAATAGAATGAGTATTCACTCTCTATTGGGTTGTAGGTTCTCCAGGCGTCCACCATGTTTAATGCATCTTTTATGAGTGTCATGTTTTTTTTGTCTGGGTATTTACTAATGGGGTCTTACCTCTGCTTCCTGATCTATCTAAATATGTATCTTGTATTGCATGCCAGTCTCCTCCTATCACCGTGGTTTTTGCATTTATAGCTTAGTAATCTTTGGGTTAGATCTTTAAAATATTGAGGGTCATGATCGTTAGTGCCATATATGTTTCCCAATATATATTCCTTCCCCATGCTACTGACTCTGGCAATCAAGAGTCTTCCTTCTGTGGCCGCTTCTGTGGCTATTATTTCTATTGGGAGGTTTTTCTTAATTAATGTGGCCACTCCCGCATTCTTGTGGGTAGCTGGAGAGAATATACTGTCCCACACAGTCTCTCTTCAATTTTGCTGATTCTTTAGCGTCTAAGTTTGTTTCTTGCAGTAGCGCTATGTCTACTCTCTTTTTTATTTAGATATCTCTGAATTTTCCTACGTTTGATGGGGTTGTTAAGGCCTTTTACGTTCCGTGTCACTATTTTTACTGGCATTTGTATTTTGTGTTGGATGTACTTGTGTGCTTTTACCTTTTTCCATGACGCTTTTAGTGTCCTACGTTTGTTGGTTCTTTGCCCTTTCCGAGCATCATATAGAGGGGGGGGGAGAGGGGAGGGGATTGACAGGATTAAAAAAACACTCTAATGCGTTTTGCGCCGGATGGCGCTTTGTCAAACTCAGTGTTTTTTTTAATCCTGTCAATGTGCCAATAAACATATACTTTTTGTTCGTACTATCGACCTATCCATGGTGAGGTTTTTCGGCAGTGCACCACCACCTGTCTCTCTCATTCATCGCCTGATCCGGGCTGGAGCACGCCAACTACAGTTCACCCTGCAAGAGTACTTTAAAGCCCACTACTTATCGCTATTTCTCTCGATCACTTCAGATTTTACAGAGACTGCTTTTTTTGCTTGTACTGGATTTCATTGGAAGCACGCTCATGGAGTATGGACCACAAAGATACTGTGAGTAAAACAACTTTTTTCAGTTTATTATTGGGGATACGGAACATTACTTCCTCAGGACAGAGGGTTCAAGTCAAGCTCTCTAAAGTGTGGGACTCGGGTTTAACGACGGATGGTCAGAGAGGTGGAGCCAGTGGGGATTTCAGAGATCTATCGCTCCCCCTCCCCTCCTCACCCTGCAGATACCAACACTTAATCTTTGAGCCGATAAATGTATCCAGCACACTGGGACATACTAAGTTGATGAACAGTACACTCTTATTTACAGTTACATATAATTATTCCATAGAGATCACAGCATACTACTGAAAATTGCTAAATTTTCTACAAATTATTATTGTCTACACATAACCGGAGAAAACTCTGAAGCACTGATTTTTGAACTGTTGGTTCTTTCTTTCACATACTTGAAGGTTTAATACGGGATAATATTCAGGAATACCTAATGGATAACAAAATTATTAGTAATAGTCAGCATGGATTTATGAAGGATAGATCATGCTAAACTAACCTTATTTGTTTCTTTGAGGAGGTAAGTAGGAATTTAGACCAGGGTAATGCAGTTGATGTGGAATACTTAGATTTTGCAAAGGCTTTTGATACAGTTCTACACAAGAGGTTGGTGTACAAAATTAAAAAAAATGGACTCAGTAATAATATATGCACCTGGATTGAAAACTGGTTAAAGGACAGACAACAGAGGGTTGTCATAAATGGAACTTTTTCAGGTTGGGCTAAAGTTGTGAGTGGAGTACCTCAGGGATCGGTACTGGGACCCCTGATTTTTAACTTGTTTATTAATTACCTTGAGGTTGGCTTCGAGAGCAAAGTCTCCATCTTTGCTGATGACACTAAATTGTGTAAGGTAATAAAATCAGAGCAGGATGTAGTTTCTCTCCAGAAGGACTTGGAGAGACTGGAAACGTGGGCAGGTAAATGGAAGATTCGGGTTAATACAGATACATTTGAGGTTATGCATTTGGGAAACAAGAATAAACAGGCGATTTCATAATTAAATGGGGCAAGATTAGGTAAACCGTTGATGGAGAAGTATTTACAGGGTAGGAGTGATTTTAGACAGCAGGTTTAGCAATAGTGCCCAAAGTCATGTAGTAGCTGCAATGGCAAATAAGATCTTATCGTGCATTAAACAGGAAAGAAAGCATAATTATGCCACTGTATAAAGCATTATTAAGACCACCAAATTAATAAAGGGGATGGATAATCTGGTTTATGAGGAGAGGCTAGCTAAATTAGATTTATTTACATTAGAAAAGAGGATCTAAGAGGGGATATGATAACTATATACAAATATATTCAGGGTCAATAAAAGGAGCTTTCAATAGAACTATTCATCCCAAGAGCAGTACAAAGGACATAGGGTCATACCTTAAAGTTGGGGGAAAGGAGATTTCACCCGCAACATATACAGGGATATACCAAATAATTAAACATGGGAAGGATGTTAATCCAGGTAGTAATCTGATTGCTATTATTGGAGTCAGGAAGGATTCCCTCCCAGCTTATGAGGCATCATTGGATAATGTTTCACTCGATGTGAACTCGATGGATAAATGTCTTTTTTCAACGCCATCTACTTTGTAATTATGTAACTGTACCTATTTAGCGGTTATGTACCTATTTTTTATATGGTAACAGATTTGAAAACAGGGCTGCCAACAGGGTGGGTATATGTATTGGGGGGATTGGGGGTATTTTTATATGTATCGGGTGGCTTGGGGGACTTTGTATATGTATTGGGCGGCTTGTGGGAATTTTTATATGTATTGGAGGGTGGGGGTCTTTTTTATATGTATTTAGGGTTGGGGTCTTTTTATATGTATTGTATTGAGGGGCTTGGGGGTATTTTTATATGTATTGGGGGAATTTGTATATGTATTGGGGGCTTGGGGGAATTTGTATATATATTGGGGGGCAAAGGGGGGATTTGTATATATATGTATATATATTGGGGGGCATGGGGGAATTTTTATATGTATTGGGGGACTTGGGGGTATTTTTATATGGGTTTGGGGTATTTTTATATGGGTTGGGATATTTTTTATATGTATTGGTATAGAGTTTTTTTTAAATTTTATATGATGTGTGTATATATATATACACATTTTAAGTTATGGTGGGTGAAAAAGGCATCAAAAAACCTCCAACGTTAGCATATAGCCAATAAAGAATATCACTTGTGAGCACATTCACGTGTCTTAGACAGGTCTGCAATCCTGCGTTTCAACCATTATCGCCCAGCATACAGTGCTCCCACTGCAGCAAGGGATTCTGGGAAATGACATGCAAATGAGCACACAATGTGTCACCTTTTTTATAAGGCGAGTATTGACTTTTCAATATAACTTTATTGAAAAAAAACTTACCTTATAAACCTTTATACAGTATATACAAATCCAGAAATGCAAGTGTTTTATAAGTGAAATACTCTCTGCCTATAATGAATTGTGTGAGCTACCTGTGCTGAAGCAGGGATATCCTGAAAACCTGACCTTTTGGTGAATCACTCTCTCCCACTTACTCACATCAGCTGCCCTCTAATGCCCATAAGATGCTCCATATACTTTTAATAGGATCATTCTTTTACACACATCAGCTTCCCCACTCTCCCTCTGCTAACACTGTAGCCTGCTCCCCAAATGATGGGATCACCAGCAATTTCACTCAATCATTTTTATTAGGGTAAATAGCGAGTTTACGGGATTGACTATCACTCCGGCGCGTTCTTTACTGCCATTGAGCGTCAGTGACCTAAAGTGTTACAAAGAAACCCCATAAGACTCAATGATAAAAGGGTTAGACGCCCCCCTTTTTTCCTTTGTGTAGTATCTTTGGGTAAACTGAATAGCACAACTGCTAAAATTAATGTACAGTCACACAATGTGACACTTTACTCACTTTTTTTGTAGAAAAAAACTATTTTTCTCTTAATTAAAACAAACAAAATTCCAGGGAATATGATATGTTTAATTGGAAACCCCTAATTAGCTCACAAAATGTTTTTATTTATGTTTAATATTTTGTGTGTGTGTGTGTGTGTGTGTGTGTGTGTGTTGTGTGTGCTTTTGTGTTGTGTGTGTGTGTGTGTGTGTGTGTGTGTGTGTGTGTGTGTGTATTTCTATTATTATAAAATGAGTATGCTATATTATATATATTTTTCAGTTATATTTATACATGTATATATATATACACACATATATATATCACTATTATACATTAAGTAGAAATAGCTGTGTTAGTCCAGTTGCACTATCACTATTATACACATTATTATAAAATATGATTATACTGTATATCTGTGTATGTACATATAAATTTCCAATTTAAGCAAATGTATTATTCTTATAGGGCCAGTCCCATGTAGAACCAAAGTGATCTAATGACAGTGACATGTCTAATGGGTATAAGAGGTCTTACTATCTTAGGGCTTTACAGGTCCCTCATTGAGAAGATTCTCGAGGATATCCCGATAAGTCTCCATCTGTCTGGAGTCCAGTCTCATCTCGAACTCCACGGGAGCCCTCAGCTGGGGAGAGACAAGAAAGACCACAATGCTGCATTTAAGGGCAGTACAGGGTATCACTGGCCACTCCCATATCTCAAGAAAGAGGCAAGAAGAGAGGTATGTGAGAGAGGAAGGAGGAAAAGGGGGAGAGAAAGATGTGGAAGATGTAAGAAGTAAGTTGGAAGAGAGCGGAAAGGGAGAAGTGAGAGAAAAAAAGGAGAGGGAAATGAGAGAGCAAGGAGATGCGGTGGTGAGAGAGAAAGGAGGGAGAGGTCACGAGAAAAGAGGGAGAGGTGGAAAGATAAGATGGAGAGGATGAAGGGGGGAGAAAGGAGAAACGAGAGAATGTGACAGAGAAAGGAGAGAAAGAAAGAGGTGTTAGAGATGGTGTGTGAGAGGAGTAAGAGGTGGATGTGTGGGAAGTAGAAGATGGGGTGTGAGAGGAGGAATAGAAAGGAGGGTAAGGGGAATACGAGAGGGATAGGAGGGTGACATGAGAAATAAAAGGAAGATGAGATGGGGAAAGAGAAGGGAGGAGAAGGGGGATGGGAAAAAGAAAGGAGGGAGAGGGGAAGGTGAGAGTAGGGAGTGAGGGGGAAATTACAGAAAAAGGAGGGAGAAGAGAAGGTGAGAAAAAGGAGTGAGAGGGGAAGGCGACAGAGAAAGGAGGGATAGGGGGACCTTAACGTAAAAGAAGGGACAGGGGGAGCTGAGAGAGAAAGGACGGAGAGGGATTCCTGGGTAAGGGTGGTTGGGAGAGACACCAAAAGCACCCACCCGTATTACGTCCTCCTCCAGCCCCCCCAGTCCCCGGAGCTCCCCTCCCTCTGATCTCTGCTGCACAGATTTCTTCAACGCTTTGTTCCTTTCCCATTCTTTCTGTAGGGTAAAGACAGGGAGCCATATTAGTTTAACCCCTTATCTGCAAGACTGCCAATCTAAAATACCTCTCTATTACTCCAAATAATTCCCCCCTATAACTTGTCCAATTGCTTCATATATAACTTCTTTCCGTCACTCCTCCTATTGCTCCCTATACTGTAACTGCTCCTATTGCAACATATAACCACTCCCTATAACTCCTCCTATTACCCCAAATAGTTACATAGTAGATAAGGTTGAAAAAAGTCATATGTCCATCAAGTTTAACCTATGCCAAATTTAGACGACAGATACTCTATCCTATATCCCTACTTACAGTATAGTGATCCAGAGGAAGGCAAACAAAAAAACCTAGTGACATATCATCCAATGATATCTCATAAGGGGAAAAATCATCCTGACTCCAAGAATTGGCAATCAGATTACTCCCTGGATCAACATCCTTCCCATGTTTACAGTACTTATTTGGTATCTCCCTGTATACCCTTCCTTTCTAATAAGATGTTTTAACATTCCTTATAATTCTGGTACGATGCCTCCGTCCCGTATGACTTCAATAATCTAAACGCCTGTCTCTTCTTTTCTATTTCCTCCCCTACCTGTTTATTTAGCCGCATTGGTTTAGACTGACTTATTTTATACTTATTACCCAAGGGTATACACTGATGAGTGTGCTTTTCTAACAAGGTTTTAAAGACTGCACATTTATCTTCCAGATTTTTCCCTGCAAAAACATCATCCCAATTTATTCATTGTAGATTAGTCCTCAATTTATTAAAATCTGCCTTTCTAAAGTTTAAGATCTTTGTTAAACCCCAGTAATCTGTTTTTTGATAATTTATTTGAAATGAGACCATGTTATGATCACTATTACCCAAATGTTCCCGGACTTCAATATTTGTTATTACTTTACATTGCTTGCTATTACCAAATCCAGTATTACCCCTCTTGTGATTGGTTCTTCAATAATTTGGGTCATATCATTGTCTTTAATCACCCCCAAAAACCTCTTTCTTTTTGTTGTATTGCTAATCTCATTACCCCAGTCTATGAGGCCTAGTCTAGTGGTTTAGATAAGCGACTTATCGCAAATATTTGCAAGTATAGCTATTCAGAAAGCTCCCACCCGACATACCAAACTCGCTCGAGAAGTGCTTCTTCCCGATTGGTTGCGCTCCTGCACAGAAAAACCATACGAGAGCTCCAAAAATGCTCCAACTCACACTTTTTGGCAAATCGAGCTATTCTAGTAGCTCTGAGATCACAATTCGCACATTCTCATCTTGCCACCCTGAAATAAAAACAAGCATTTGCCAAAAATACATTGCTTGTCACTGTGCTTATCTATACCCTGGAAGGGGCATAGATAAACACAATGCCAGTCAATGGGCATCCTAAAAAAATACCCAATTAAATAAAATACAATCAGTGTGTTTCTTACCTTTGCCGGGATGAACATTCACCCTTCCTCGTCCCACTGCAGCACCAACTCTTGACCTGCGACGCAATGATCCTCAACAGCCTGATGCGCAGAAGTCCATGATCTTCTGTTGATTGCAAAGGAGGCCGGTTGAGTAGTATTGTTTCCTTTCTTTACTTCCTTCTTTTCTTCTTCTCTCCTTTGTAATCCAAGTGGTCCTGTAGATGTTGACCCGATGGCTTCTTGGGCTCAAATGAGACTTGACAGACCTTATAAAAGGCCTGTGATGTCACATTTGAGTGACAAATGGTACACCCCCCAATCCGATTGGATGATGTACCATGTGACGGCTTCCAATTTTTTTCATGATGTGACATCATCTTAAAGGGAGAGGAAGCCAGGCAATCAGGAAGGATATTTCTCCCTCCCTTTAAGAGGATGTCACTTCAGAAAAAAAAATGGAAGCCATCACATGGTAGACCCATTAATCAGATTAGTAGAGATAATGTACCATGTGATGCCTTTCCTTTTTTGGAGTGATGTGACATCATCAAAAATGGAGGGAGGCATGCTACCTGATCAGCTATCTTCCCTCCCAATCCGATTGATGGGTCTATCATGTGATGGCTTCCATTTTTTTTCTGAAGTGACGTCATCTTAAAGGGATATCCTTCCTGATTGGCTGGTTTCTCTCCCTTTAAGATGATGTAACATCATGAAACAAAAGGGAAGCTGTCACATGGTATATCATCCAATCGGATTGGGGGTGTACAATTTCTCAATCAAATGTGGCATCACAGGCCTTATATAAGGTCTGTCACATCTAATTTAGCCCAAGAAGCAGTCGGATCAACATCTACTACAGGGGAGCGCAAACGTTTGGAGCTGCGCCCCCCTGTCTGCTCCCCCTCGCTCTCGCGCCCCCCTTACCTTGTTTGGCGGCATCAAATGACGCCGCGGGGGCACATGATGTGATGTCACATGACTCCATTGCCACGGAGCCGGACGTGTGATGTCACTCTGCATGACACTGAGGTGCCATATGATGCCGCATTGCCATGGCGACGTGACACAGCAATTCTTCTGAATCCCGGTAAGTGAGTTGCAGAGGCCTCACGCGATCCACCGGCATTTAATTTAATTGCCTTCGGGGAAGAGCGCGGGGCCTCTGCAACCACCCGCACACACCCCAAAAAATCCCGCACCACCCACTTTGCGCACCGCTGATCTACTGGACCAATTAGATTACAAAAGGAGAGAAGGAAGAAAAGAAAGGAAACAAGACTACTCACCCGAGCCTCCTGTGCAATCAACATAGGATCGTGGACTTCTGCGCATCAGGCTGCTGAAGACCATTGCATTGCGGGTCAAGATTTGGTGCTGCAGTTTGACGAAGGAAGGGTGAATGTTCATCCCGGCAAAGATAAGAAACACATTGATTGTATTTTATTTAATTGTGTGTTGTTTTTTTAGGATGCCCATTGACTGGCAATGTGTTTATCTACGCCCCTTTCAGGGTATGGATAAGCACAGTGACAAGCTATGCATTTTTGGACAAATGCTTTTTTTTAAATGTCATTGTCGTGTATTTTATTTGGTGCTTGTTTTTTTTAGCTTGCCCACTCATTGCCATTGTGACAATCCATGCCCATATTGTGGGTATGGTTTACCACCATCACAATCAATGGGTTTATTGGCAAGTGTATTGTATTGTCATGGCAATGTTATTTTATTGTGTATTTCTTTTGTTTTGCAAACAAAAGGGCAAACGTGCTCTTAGCCAATTTTGGCTACTAGAGCCTTTGCCCATTTGTATGTGTGGTGAGGGCGGTAGAGAGTAATTAAGGGGTTAGTGGCCTCTGGTTAGTTTATTTTAATGTTGCTGCCCACGGAAGACGAGGAGGACGGAGATGAGGACGAAGGCCTTCATCCTGGCAGGGGTAAGTACAACTGTGAGGGAGTATACAAGAGGTTAAAAAACTCTCACTTTAGCAGACCAAAAGAACCACATCCCAGCTGGCAGGTTTGCTAGCTGATTGGAAAGGGGAGGTTTAAAAGGAAGACAGCAGATTTCTTCCAGGCTGTCATTTTGCTCTCAACCTGTGAGGAAGCAGGTTGCAGAGAGCCTGGCTGAGGGGAGAGCCTGGCTGAGGGGAGAGCCTGGCCGAGGGGAGAGCCTGGCCGAGGGGAGAGCCTGGCCGAGGGGAGAGCCTGGCCGAGGGGAAAGCCTGGCCGAGGGGAGAGCCTGGCTGAGGGGAGAGCCTGGCTGAGGGGAGATAGTGAAATGGCAAAAGCGCTCAAATGCCTGGCCAATGATGATATAATGCCAGAACCAACATCCAAAGGAAATCCGTAATCACAAATATAGAGTATTGATAATGCAACAACAATAATGGGTACAGTCCTCCTGAAGACAGGTAGTGGGTAGTACAAGCCCACCCACAATCAATCTCATTGGTAGGTTCCCCTTAGTTAGCAAAAGTACTCACGTTCCTTGGTGTGGCTGGCTGTGCAGCTTCCAATGCTGGTATGCCGGAGTAAAAAATTGGGAGGAGCGCACGAACCGAATGGAGCAGGAAAGGACCCAGAATCAACATATATAAAAAGGGTACTTTATTGTGTCATGAGACCCATCCAACGCGTTTCGAACGTCACAGCGTTCTTTCCTGCTCCATTCGGTTTGTGCGCTCCTCCCAATTTTACACATGGCTGAGGGGAGAGCCTGGCTGAGGGGAGAGCCTGGCTGAGGGGAGAGCCTGGCTGAGGGGAGAGCCTGGCTGAGGGGAGAGCCTGGCTGAGGGGTGAGCCTGGCTGAGGGGAGAGCCTGGCTGAGGGGAGAGCCTGGCTGAGGGGAGAGCCTGGCTGAGGGGTGAGCCTTAACTCCCTGTTGTGTGCCTGGAACTAAGGACTATTGTTTTTGTTGCAGACTGATGCCATTTACCTTCATTGCTTTATTCTCTGTGCAACTACAACCTGCTTCTCTGGTAAGGGAAATAAAGCACTTTTCATTGCAAGAAAGTGGTGTGTAAGCTCTTTTCTGACCATACCGACAAGGCCACTCAGTCACAACAACTTTAATTTACTTTATGCTGGCTGGGCAATGTTCTATTTTTAATGGTCAAATATGCTATTATCCAGATATGGACAATAGGGATTTTTGCCCATTACTGTACTGTATGTGTTGGGGGCGGGGGGGAGGGTTGTTGGGGGTAGAGTGGGTGGGTAGTAGGGTGACCATTCATTGCCATTGAGGTTATCTTTGCTCCCATTGAGGACATAGGTAACCACACTGGCAATCAATGGGTGTATTGGTGTTTGTATTGTATTTTAATGTTTATTGGGGGCAGGTGAAGGGGGTAGTTTCCCCGGGGTGGGTGGTTAGGCCTCTCAGGTGGTTAGCAGGAGGGGTTAACCGCTTCATTACCTTAGCGGTAGTAACCGCTTAGGTAATGAAGGAGTTACCTCCTCCCGGCAACCTTCCGGTAGGCCTAACCACCCACCCCGGGGAAACTACCACCTTCATCCACCCCCTCGACCCCCAACAAACAAGTTAGTCTAGTTTAACCCCTTCATTCCCTTAGCGGCTAGCCACTAAGGTAAATAAGTTGTGTATATTTTAATAACACAGTATTAAAGCAGGGGGTCTCCGGAGCTGACCCGCATTAATTTCAGCCTTGGAGACTTCCTGCTTCCCGAGTTACAGGCCCCATGGGGTGCCGGTATCCCCACAAAGTTTAAATCTCCTGGTCACGTGACGCGGGAGATTGAAATAATGCGGGGAGATACCCGCACCCCATACCGGGCCTGTAACTCAGGAAGCAGGGGTCCCCAAGGCTGAAACTAATGCGGCTCTGCTCCGGAGACCCCCTGCTTCAATACTGTGTTATTAAAATAAAATAAAAACAGTGCGATCGCCTGTAAGAGCTGTGCAGGGAGATGCAGCTCTCTCTGTGCAGGAGATCGCCTGTAGAGCTGTGCAGGAGAATCAGCTCTCTCTGTGCAGGGAGATCGCCGTGTAAGACGCTGTGCAGGGAGATGCAGCTCTCTCTGTGCAGGTAGAGATCGCCTGTAAGAGCTGTGCAGTGAGAGATGCAGCTCTCTCTGTGCAGGGAGATCCCTGTAAGAGCTGTGCAGTGAGATGCAGCTCTCTCTGGTCAGGGAGATCGCCTGTAAAGACTGTGCAGGGAGATCAGCTCTCTCTGTGCAGAGATATCGCCTGTAAGGTGTGCAGTGGAGATGCAGCCTCTCTCTGTGCAGGGAGATCGCCTGTAAGAGCTGTGCAGGGGAGATGCAGGCTCTCTCTGTGCAGGAGATTAAGCTGCAGCTCTCTCTGTGCAGGGAGATCGCCTGTAAGAGCTGTGCAGGGAGATGCAGCCTCTCTCTGTGCCAGGCAGAATCACCGTTAGAGCTGTGCAGTCTGGACGTTGCAGCTCTCTCTGTGCAGGGAGATCGCCTGTTAGAGCTGTGCAGGGAGATGCAGCTCTCTCTGTGCAGGCAGATCACAGCGGTAGAACTTAGAAAAAGGCTGAGATAAGGACACTGCTATCCCGAAGCGGTATTGGCATTTTCCTACCTCACGGTTTCTGACTTGCGATAACTCTTTCTGAATACCGTGATAACACCAATGTCAGACTGTGAGGTAGGGTCGTGCCCAAACTTTCATGGTAACATCAAAGCTACTAAATTAGGCCCCTATGTCAGGATAATTAAAATCACCCATTATGCAAACATGACCTCGTTTTGATGCCTTCTCCATTTGCAAAAGTATTTTAGCTTCCTCAATCTCACAGATATTTTGTGCTTTAGAGCATATCCCTTCAAAGATTTTCTTTGTACTTTTACCTCCACTGCTAATTTCTATCCATAAGGGTTTCAACATTTTCATCATTCCCTTCATAAACACCTTCCCTTATAATATGTTTTAGATCCGGTTTAACATATAAACATACTCCACCTCCTCTTCTATTTGCTCGATCCTTTCTGAAAGGGGAATAACCCTCTGAATGAACTGCCCAGTCATGAGTTTCATCCCACCATGTTTCAGTAATGCCTATGATATTATACTGCTCCTTTGTATCTATTAATGCAAGCTCCCCCATTTTATCTGTCAGGCTTCGTGTATTAGCAAGCATGCATTTAAGTTTTTTTTTCAGTCTGTACTATTATCTACAGTACTGTATGTCCCATTATATACCTTGCCTTATAGCTCCTTCTATTGCTTCATATAACAACTCCCTATAGCTTCTCCTATTACTTCATATAAGCGCTTCCTATAACTCTTCCTATTGATCTATATAACTACTCCCTATAACTCATATTTCTTCATATAACCACTCCCTATAACTCTTCCTACTGCTTCAGATAACAACTCCCTATAGCTTCTCCTATTGCTTCATATAAGCGCTTCCTATAACTCTTCCTATTGCTTCATATAACCACTCCCTATAACTTCTATTGCGTCATATAACCGCTCCCTATAACTCTTCTTACTGCTTCATATAACAACTCCCTATAGCTTCTCCTATTGCTTCATATAACCACTCCCTATAACTCTTCCTACTGCTCTATATAACCACGCCCTAAAACTCCTATTGCTTCATATAACACCTCCCTATAACTTCTCCTATTGCTTCACCAAAACCGTTTATTGCCCCTATAACAGGGGCGCACAAACTTCTTGAGCTGCGGCCCCCTTCCCGGGAGCCGCAGCATTTGCGCCCCCCTCTCCCAATGGCTCGGCGTCAAATGACGTAGCAGGTCATTTGACGTCACATCACGTGACCCCATCGCGTCATTTGACGAGGTTGCCATGGCGACGTGTGACGTCACATAACCCCGCGGTGTCAAATGACCCGGCAGAAGACCCGGCTGGCAGCAGGTAAGTCAGTTACAGAGGCCTTAATTTAAATGCCGTGGGGAAGAGAGCATGGCCTCTGTTACCGCTCACGCTCCCCCCCTAGAAGTTCTCCCGCCCCCCCAGTTTGCGCACCACTGCTCTATAACTCCTCCTATTACCCTATATAACCGCTCCCTACAACTCTTATTGCTTTATATAACCGCTTCCTATAACATCTCCCAGTGCTCTATAAAACCGCTCCATATAACTTCTCCCAGTGCCCCATATAACCAGTCCTTATAACTCCTCCTTTTGCCCCATATAAGGGGAGCGTAATCTGTTTCCCCTGTGCCCCCATGCCGGCTGTCCTGCTCTCCGCGCGCGCCCCCCTCCCTCCCTCCTCCTAACCGTGGTTCCCAGCGTCTGGGCATCATGACGTTACATTGCCATAGCAACGCAACGTCACATGACCCGGCGGCATCATTTGACGCTGCGTTGCCATGGCGATACGTCTCCAGATGCCGGCTGAACCACGATAAGTAAGGTTAGAGAGGCCTTCCCCGGCACTTAATTTAAGCGCCTTCGGGAAGCGCGCGGGGCCTCTGTAAACCCCGCGCCCCCAGCAATTAATCCCCCAGTTTGTGCACCGCTGCCCTATATAACTGTAATCCCTGGTAAGGTGTATACAACACACACTCACACCGCCCCTGTCATCCACAAGACGGGGACCAAGATAGTTTTTATATATAATATATTTATATTATAGATTCATATATATATATATCTATATTATTATATATTATATATATATTTATTATATATATATGAAAATGAGGAAGGTCTCCCTGTGGACCGAAACTTTGCAGTTTGTTGTAACAGTATGTTTTTGAATACATCTTTTTTGGACTATCCCTTGCTGTATGTTGTCTCCTTTATAAGTTCCACGGACTGGTAAACTATGATATAATTACTATATATATATATATTGTATATAGACTTATCATATAATCATTCTCTATCTCTAAATGCTCTATATAGAGTCTATAACATATATTATATATACATACACACACACACACACACACACACACACACACACTTATAGGGTCACTGTTATACCTGCATCTCACGTGCTTGGCTGTGGGAGAAAAAAGGTTGGAGTCCCCGAGTCTTCTCAGCCAACATGCAGAGTCCATAAATCACCAGTAGAGTGGAGACAGCTGCACGGGAGGCCATCCTGTACCTACAGCTGGAACTGAATGGGGTCTGTGTCATATAGAGGAATAGGACGTTTAGGAGGAGTTATTGGGATATGTTATATGAAGGCATAGTTATATGGAGTGGTTAAATAGAGCTATAGAGGAGTTATAGGGAGCTGTTATGTGGGGCAATAGGAGAAGTTATAGAGAAGTTATAGAGAGCAATAATATAGGGCAATAGGAGGAGTTACAAGATGTTATATGGAGCAACTGGAAAAGTTATAGGGGAGAGGGGTGTCAGATTCTGTATTATAATAGGTTACTCACCTATCCGGTGCTCTGGAAGGTCTGGGGTGAGTCTGTTCGCTGTGAGTCTGTCTGTCCTGTCATCGCTCTACCTTATATAAGGGATGCTCAGCGGGGCAGCTGTGGGATGGGACACGTAGATTTCTGGGGCCCTTGGAAACAGAATCAGTTTTATAGCTCTGTAGATAATGTCAGAATGTGGAGAGCAGAGGGATTCTTCAGAGCCCCGGTTACTGCCCTGCTATAAGAATAACACCCTTTATAGGAATATCTCATATCCCTGACTACTATCTGTTATAAGAACACCCCCTTTATAAGAATATCATTTCTCAGTCCTGACTACTATCCCCTATTATAAGAACACCCCCTTTGTATGGACAGGCCCTGCAGACTAGATGGGGTGAAGCCCTCATATGAACACCCCCCTTATTAAACAATATCAAAGACCCTGCAGAATATATACAAAGTTAAGGAGTTTCTGATCCTGCAGACTGGGGAGAGATTGAAGGGTTACTTGTCACACCGATCTGGAGCACTTTACAGGGTTGCAGTTAATGTTTTTCCAGGGAACTAATAGGAATATCTGAATGGCTGAGTATTCTGTGAAATGTATTGATGGGTTAAGGGATAAATTCCCCGGTAACCGTGAGGATTTCTGACTCTTATTTATTGCTCTTTTATCATCTACCATCGCGGCCATAAACCCACAGAAAGCACCAGATCACTTCTAAAAGGTCTCATTATCGGTCATCTGCAGAGTTGCACTCCTATAACTATTTATAATACAAACTTGCAGAGTATCACTACTATTATATCTGTCTATCTCGGGCTCTAGCGCTAACCCCTTGGATGTCACCTGTGCGGTCCCGCAAGGCTCTGTTCTTGGGCCCCTACTCTTTTCAGTCTTCATACATGAGCTTGTAAGGGAGCTTTAAAACACATGTATGCGGATGACGCAACCTTATATACAGTACACACAGCCCTAGCCTGTCTGACCTTGGACATGTACTTCAATCTGATTGTTCCAGACTTCAATACTGGATTTACCACCAAAAAAATGTTTTTAAACACAGACAAAACTGTAACTATGGTATTTGAGACTAAGGCAAAAGCTACCAATTATGGAACTACAGATAAAAACCAACTCTAACACTATTCTAGCCTCTGTCACTAGTTTTAAATATCTGGGCACATGGCTTGACTCCCATTTAACAATTTGTATTTCAATTCAGGTAATTCTCAAACATCCTACTGAGAGTTTAAGTGTGCGAATTATATTTCTTACCCAAGGCTATTTCCAGTGGTTTGGTTATGTTATAGGAATATTTCATTAAACGATCTAACTATTATTATCTTTTCTCCAAATATACATACTTGGACATGGTCCAGACTCTATTATGCCTATATACATCTCTTAGCTCTATTTTTACAATTGATCTTTGCTATATAAATTGAAATCTCAAATCAAGATATACCGGTAGATGTATGAAGGACCTTTAAAAATGTATTCAAATTATGTTAACCAGGGACCTCAATTTGTGTTTTATGATATATACATATTGTGATGCCCACACCACGTTGCAGTCTCTTTCGTCCCAATTTAAGGCCAGAAACACTGCATTTTCTATGTAGGGGTTTATTTACAGGGATTAAATCATACAACAGGCCCACCGTCCCTTTAAGAAAACCAAATAATAAAATCAAATCCTATTCCCGTTAGGGAAACTGACTTTTCTTCTGCCCTCTCTAAAGACCACTGGCCAACTATACTGGTTCCTAGCTAAAACATGCCCTGGCATATGCAACAATCTACACAGTCTTTGCACACGGCAATAACAAAGGGTTTTTGCTTATCTGGTTGTAAGTCCTCCAGAGCAGACGTCACTGCTTCAGCACAGGCTTTGTCGTCCTTTCCTTCTTAGGGGAACTCGGTCCCACATGAGCCCAGAGAAACACTCCTTGTAGGTTCCTCTGTAACCAGCTTTCGCAGCTGGGAAGCACTCCTATCTCCCCCTTTCTCTGGGGAAAACAGTCTCTCTCTCTGCATGGCATCACTCTGTGTTTGCCTTAAACACTTCCTTATTTACTGAGGGAGTCCATCTTGATTAATTAGCCAGCAGGTGAACAGCTATTCCAGAGAGGATTAACTCTGTGTGCTTCAAAATTCCTATAGCTGCCCTATTCAGAACCTAGAGGACAGTGATGATATCACAATATGTTTGATATATACATTTTTATACATATGATTTTTATGTTTATCTTTCTTCTGATACAACAACTGGCTATTGGATTTATAGTTATTTATTTATCTTTATGTTTTATTGTTATGTTTCTTTGTATTAGTTGATTGTATGATTCATGTCTCTTTTATTCATTTTCTTTGGTCTTTTTTGTTTTTATTTGAAAGAATGTATCATGTGTCTTCCGGCACTTGTTTGTGTACTGGTAGCCAGGGTTACCGCCCCCGCTGCGTCATCATAGGTCGTCCGTGATCTCTCTTCACCACGGGGGACTTGTTGAGTGACGTTTGGGGGTGGAGCACCAGGCGGCCAATCGCTACAAGTGCCGGTACACTCGAGGAGAACACTACTCTTTCACCAAATGCCTTCCAGCACGAAACGCGTCAGAGGTTCTCCTCGAGGTTCCTGCAGTTTTTGTATGGGGTAGTGACTTCAACAAAGTAATTTTTTCAGTGACCCGGTAGCATCAGCTTGTTTTTGGCATGTCCACGAACGCAGTACACAGCTGCATCTTCCTGTATGGGAGAATCCTTCAATGTTGTATTTTTAATGGGCAAATGCACTATTATCCATATCTGGATAATAGGAATGTTGCCCCTTACTGTACTGTATGTGTTGGTGTTGGGGAGGAGGGAGGGAGGGGCAGGGGTTGTATTGATTTTAATGTATTGCACTGTAATGTTTTTTTTAATGGGGAAAAGCACTATTGGCCTTCTTTGGTTAATAGATCTTTTACACATTCCGGTGTGGTGTTTGTGGTACAGGGGGTGGGTGAAGGGGGTAGTTGCCCCAGGATGGTGTTTATGCCTTGTGGAAGGGTAGTGCGAGGGATTAACCCCTTGATTACCTTGGCAGTTATAACCGCTAAGGTAATGAAGTGGTTAACTTCTACTGCCACCCTCCCACAAAGCCTTAACAGCCACCGTGGGGCAACTAGAAGCTTCATCCACCTCCTGTACCAACAACAAATCAGTGCCTGCTATTTAACCCTTTCATTACCTTAGCGGTTAGCCGAGTAAGGTAATGAAACTGGCTGCAATTTTATTTTTAATGCATATGATTGATACCGGAGACCCGTAGGAACCCCTGGGGACTCATGGGCCCCCCCGGATATGCAGGGGCCTGCGGGAACCCCAAGATCTCCGGAGGTCCCCGCTGGACTCCGGTATCAATCGTAAGCAGTAAAAATAAAAGAAACTCCTTTTATGCATCTTGCAGTTCTTCTAGCGCCAGACCTTACTTGGCGAGAAAAGATTGCAAGTTTTTATAGTACTATATGCATATCACAGTTTAGTGAATAGCAGTTTCTGGCAAAAAAAAATTGATTTCGGGCATTTTTTGGCTTACTGCACGGCTTGTTTTAGCCAGAGTGTTATAGTACTAAACATACCCATTTTAGTGCGATATTGCCCTGTTATCGCAGCTTTGTGAAGAGCAACACATTGATAAATTAGGGAAATCCTTGATGGAGAAGGATTTAGGAGTGCTTGTAGACAGCAGGCTTAGCAATAGTGCCCAAAGTCATGCAGTAGCTGCAAAGGCAAACAAGATCTTATCTTGCATTAAACGGGAAATGGATGGAAGGGAAGTAAACATAATTATGCCCCTTTACAAAGCATTAGTAAAGACCACACCTTGAATATGGAGTACAATTTTTGGCACCACTCCTTAGAAAAGACATTATGAAAATAGAGAGCGTGCAGAGAAGAGCCACCAAATTAATAAAGGGGATGGACAATCTAACTTGTCAGGAGAGGCTAGCTAAATTAGATTTATTTACATTAGAAAAGAGGCATCTAAGAGGGGATATGATAACTACAGACGAGCCAACGAGTATTCTAAAACTTGCCTTAAAATACCCAGGTACATGCTGGGTACATGCTGGGTACATTTCAGTGACATTTCTGCAGAGGCTAAAGGCCCATCGGATTAACACAGCAGGTGTCCCTGGCAGTCCCATTCAGTTTGAATGGGACTGTCAGGGACCCCCGCTGTTAATCTGATGGGCCATTAGTCTCTGTAGAAATGTCACTGAAATGTTGCAGCATGTACCCAGCATGTACCTGGGTATTTTTGGTAATTGCCACTGGTTTGTTTTAGGCTGGGGCCATAGAAGGGGAAGCAGGGCTGGACCGCGCTGACGCTGAGGCTCGCCTGCTGAAATCTGCGCGATTTCATGCCCATGCAGGCGAGCCAGCGGGCGTGATCGGAGGCGGGGGGAGCTGAGGGAGGCGGGATATTGACGTCGCTGGGCCAATCGCCCGCAACGCACCGACGTCAACGTTGACACTGCTCCGCGCTGATTGGATGTTTTCAGCCGACAGCGCTCTGAAAAACAGCTTGGCTGACGGCTGAAAAATCCAGCGCCTCAGCACGCTTGCGGACGCTCGCTTGAGCTCCCTCTCAAGGCATCCTCATTGAGGATGCAGGGGCTCAGCGCGGAGCGTCCGCACGGCTCAGTGCGGCCTGTCCTTCTATGGACTCGGCCTTAGAATAACCGTCGGCACTACAGTATATACAAATATATTCAGGGACAGTACAAAGAGTTTTCAAAAGAATGATTCATCCCACGGGCAGTACAAAGGACTCGGGGCCATCCCTTAAGGTTGGAGGAAAGGAGATTTCACCAACATCAAAAGAAAGGGTTATTTACAGTAAGGGCAGTTAAAATGTGGAATTTGTTACCCATAGAGACTGTGATGGCAGATACAATAGATTTGTTAAAAGAAAAGGTTGAACATTTTTTAGAAAGGAAAGGTATACAGGGATATACCAAATAAGTATACATGGGAAGGATGTTGATCCAGGGAGTTATTTGATTGCCAATTCTTGGAGTCAGGAAGGAATTTATTTTTCCCCTTAATGAGATATCATTGGATGATATGTCACTGGGGTTTTTGTTTGCCTTCTTCTGGATCAATATACAATAAGTATGGATATAGGATAAAGTATCTGTCGTCTAAATGTAGCATAGGTTGAACTTGATGTACGCATGTCTTTTTTCAACCTCATCTACTATGTAACACAGGCAGTATCACACTATAAGGGCATTTATAGTGCTATAAGTCACTTGTCGAAGTTTACTGAATTAGCCCCTGTAAGTGAGTAATCATATAATACAGTAGTTGCAAGATGTTGAGGTGAGGCTGTTAATATGTTTTCTTTAATTGATGGATATATATATTTGTAAAACTTTCAATTTCACTACAGAATTAATTACTATTGAGATCACTTTCATATTTAATTGCTAAATCAATAGCATGTTTTTTTTTCAAATTCAGACACTTCCATTTCTGGAATAGCCAATCCAGTTAAAAATGAAACACTTTTTTGCAATTTCATTCAATGCATTGTATCTCCAATCTAAATGGGTGATCAGGGTATCAAATACAGTAGCCTGTTTATCTCCATTATGGAAGCTTGATTTGGGGCTCTATTACAGTTTTCATCATTTGATTCGTCTGTATCGAACCTTTTAGCTTTGCTTCTTCTTTTACTTGGCAATTCAGATAAAATGTCTACTTTGCTGGCTAGTTCAGGAGCATCTCTTTCTAATATGTCCTTAATGGTGCAATTTCTATTTGCACCATTAAGCCATATTTTACAAGCCTGCTATTAATTTAACAGCTTGACAAATGGTCAAACTTTTCTGTTGAAGAGCTAAATTAATCAATTGTACCTGCTGCAGAGAATCTTATTCCAAACGCATAGATTACAAATAAATGTATAATCTATATGTTTTACAAAACACTGAGCGGCAGAAGTAGTTTCAGGATCTAAGAGGAGTTTGGAAATTTTTCGTAGACACGTTTTATTTTTGTCTGCTGATCATGTGTCGTTTTTATAGCCATATATTTGAATGACCGCCGAGTATCACAATGTCATTTTAAAGTAATATCTACACTATTTGTAAAAAATCTCCCAGCTGGCAGTGGAACTTGGAAAAAAATGCAACAAATCTTTGGATAGTTCCAAAAAATGTAATCACGTCTGCGGATACTTGGGCATCGTGGTAACAACTATAGCCTGACGTGACGTAATAATGACTTAGAAACACTTACAGCTCAACTCATACGACCCCTCTAAGACCTGATAATATGATGTCATAGTAACATTTAATATAGAACAAATTACTAAACATGCACTGCGCTATTTACAATTTTTTGAAACTTAATTTTACTATTTTTGCTTGCTGGTTTTGCACCTCTGTTTTGTTCTGCCCTTGGCAAGTGCCCCACTCGCCCCACATTTGTTACGCTGCTGATCCACGCGGTTCGTCTGGTTCAGAAGTCGCGAATGAAATCCGAGAAAAATCCCTCTTCTCTATTGCAAATCGCGTCTGTAAAAAGTGGCAAACCCCATGATTTAACAGCCGAAACGCCCGGATTGTAGTTGTTTTAGAAGCGGAATGACCTGAGGTGGTGCTAATTCCATCCCCAGTCTGACGTGCTCTCAGAAAAACCCATATTTCAGGCTCTGGGTGGAACTCGCAATATCAATCTCATCATCCTTAAGGTGGAGTGGGGGAAAAAAGTATGTTTTTAAAAGCGATTTTTGTAACTGAGTTATGAGAATTCCAGTTTTCGTCGGCTTTTTGGACAAACAGATCTGATTGCCAGAGCAACAGTGAAACCAGATCTAAAAAAGCCTTTTCCACACGGCTTGGACATGTGAGAACGGCTGAGAGAATAGCAAAACATGCCAATCCGATCAGAATGGGCTCCTTAGACACTTTCTCTTTGACAAAGCATGGTGTACCGTGCGAAATGCGTCAGAGTGGTTTGGGGGCTGTCGGGTGTCAATAAAGCTTACACTTGAGTGACACTGTCCTGGTCTGTGTCCTCACTGCATGGGAGTTGCACCGCTTCGTTCTTCTTGGATTTTTTGCTCCTTAGACAGGGATTGACACACTTCTGAGCTACTAGAATAGGTCTCAGAGTTTCTAACTCTGTGAAATGCCTGTAAATATAATGTATAACCTCTGTTCATATAACGCAACCTTGTATTGTCAACAGAACACTGTGCCTGGGACATACTTGAAAACGAGAGGTAACTCTCAATGTATTACTTCCTGGTAATCATTTTATAAATAAAAATAAAATAATGAACTGTATCAATAATACAGACCTGCAGGGTATCACTCCTATATCTGCATCTATAATAGACTTGCAGAGTATCACTACTATAACTGTATCTTTAACACAAAGCTGCAGAGTCTCACTCCTATAACTTTCTATAATACAGAATTGCAGAGTCTCACTCCTATAACTTTCTATAATACAGAATTGCAGAGTATCACTCCTATAACTTTCTATAATACAGAATTGCAGAGTATCACTCCTATAACTTTCTATAATACAGAATTGCAGAGTATCACTCCTATAACTGTATATATAATACATAGTTACAGGGGGCGATAGTGGTAAATCAGGCCCATATTATATGAGCATGATGTACCCACTGTACCAATAAATGGGTGAAGGGTGGGGGTAGTTGCCTGGGGAGGGTGGTTTGGCCTCGAGTGGGTAGTGGGTTAACCCCTTAATTACTATAGCAGTTACAAACCGCTAAGGTGATTAAGGGGTTAGGGGACATTAGATTGTATTTTTGATTGTACTGTATTGTTTGTGGCAACGGAGGACATGGACGGTGATGAGGATGAGGACGGCCTTCATCGTGGCAGCCTGGCAGGGATGAGTGCCATATCCATATCTGGATAATAGTAATTTTGCCCATTACTGTACTGTATCTGTTATGGGGGAGGGGGGTGTAATTATTTTTGCATGCTTTAAAAAAAATGGAATGTATGTTAGGGGGGTATAGGGGTTGTTGGGGGCACACGAGGTGGGTGGGTAGCACATATTGCAAGGTTTATTGGGGGCAATTGACACCAATAAAGCTGTTATTGGGCCTTAACCCCTTCATTGCCTTAGCGGCTAGGTAATGAAGCTGCTTTAATGTATTTATTTTAATAGTGTGCGGGAGCAGGGGGTCTCCTGAGCTGAACTGCTTTGATTTCTGGCTCAGGGACCCCCTGCTTCCCGAGTTACAGGCCCTAGTATGGGGCATCGGATGCCAGTATCGCCGCCATTTTTAAAGCGTCCACGTCACATGACGCGGGACATTTAAATAATGGAGGAGATACCAGCACCCCATATCTGGGCCTGTAACTCGATAAGCAGGGGGTCCCCGAGGCTGAAATCAATGCGATTCATCTCGGAAGACTCCCTGCTTCCGCACAGTATTAATAAAAATCACATTAATGCAGCTTCATTACCGTAGCGGATAGCCACTTCGGTAATGAATGATTTTTTATTGATATGTGTGTTATGATCATAGTGTACATGAGCAGGGGGTCTCCTGAGCTGAATTGCATTGGTTTCAGGCTCGGGACCCCCTACTTCATGAGATACATGCCCCGTTATGGGGTGCCGGTATCCCCCTGCAGGATTTAAATCCCCCGGTCACGTGACGCGGGAGATTTAAAAGCACAGGGGATATCAGCACCCCATAACGGGGCCTGTATCTCATGAAGTAGGGGGTCCCCGAGGCTGAAACCAATGCGGTTCAGCTCAGGAGACCCCCTGCATATGTACACTAGTATTAAAATGTATATATATACTGTACGATCGCTTGTAAGAGCCATGCATGGAGACGCAGCGTTTCCATGCAGCTCTTACAGGCTGCTTTTTTTTCTATCAGCTATCGCGCTTTAGATTTTTAAGCACGATATCAGGGGGAAAACAGCCCGCGCGATCTGGCATATTTTTGCCCACACCTACCCAAATACGCTTCACTTCTTTGTGAATACCGCGTCTGGCTTCTTTTTTTATCGTGGGATTACAAATTTCCCAAGCGGGCGCAAAAGCTCACTGATTAGTGAATCATCCCCACAAAGTATTACTCCTATAACTATCTATAATATTCTATTAAGTGGCATGACAACTGAACAACTGAAGTTTAAAAGGAAGTTCAAAAGAAGTGAGGAAGAAGTGGACACCCCATCTGGCCTTGATTCCTGCATTTGAACTACGCTGGATAGGAGGATATCATCTATACCAGACTGCATCATTACTGCTGTGATGCTGCCTTTACCATTTATATTTGCTGTGACTTCACTTCTTCTCAAATTATGCACTTCTTTTTACCAGTCTCAGAATGTCTCTAACTCCATTCATATATCTCCATCTCTCCTTCCTTCACCACTTCTCTGTTCACATGAACTCCTTTCTTACCTGCGTCCTCACCACACAGCTATATCCCCTGCATTAAAAAACACCCCTACAAATCATCCTCACACATCCTCTTTCTATCCATGCTTCTCCTCCTTGCTTCTGGGGATATCTCTCCCAATCCTGGTCCCTGTCTTATTCCTACATGCGCTCGTCCTCGCCTGCCAACTGCAACCTCTACTCCTTCTGGTGTCAACCCCTCCAACCTCATACCCATCCCCTGCCACCCTCCCTCCTCTCTCCCTTTCTCCTGTGCCCTTTGGAATGCTCGCTCCCTCTCTAACAAGTTCCTCTCTGTGCATGACTTCTTTCTCTCTCACTCCTGCTTCTCTTTGCTATAACTGAGACCTGGCTCACTCAGTCTGACTCTGCTCTGGAAGCTGCCCTCTCCTACGGTGGCCTTTCCTTCCCCCACACTCTGCGCACTGATGGCAGGGGTGGAGGCGTGGGGCTCCTGCTCTCCTCTCTCTGTCGTTACCGAACCCTTCCTATTCCTCCCTCTCTTGCTTTTCCCTCCTTTGAGGCTCACACTGTCCAGATTTTCTCTCCTCTCCCTGTTCATGTGGCGGTCATCTATCGCCCACCTACCTCTACTCATCCCCCTTCTGCCTTTCTCTCTCACTTTGAATCCTGGCTCTCTTTCTTCCTCTCCTCAGACTCCCCTGTTCTTCTCCTTGGGGACTTCAATTGCCACATTGATGAGCCCTCTCTCCCTTGGGCTTCCCGCTTTCTTTCTCTAACCTCTTCTTTTGGCCTTCAACAGTGGACTGCAGCCAGCACCCACAAGGATGGCCACTACTTAGACCTGGTTTTCACTAAGAACTTCTCTCTCCGATTTCTCCATTTCCCCTTTTCCTCTCTCTGACCATCATCTCATTTTCTCTATCTCGCTTCTCCCCTTCTCCACCTCCATCTACACCCCGGTTCTGCAGAAACCTGCGCTCTATTCACTTACCTTACTTTGAGTCCACTTTACGCTCCTCCCTCTTCTCTCTCAGCTCTGCTACAGACCCCGACAACCTGGTCAGGAACTACAACTCTGTCTTGTCCTCCTCTCTTGATCTACATGCCCCACTTACTACCTCCTTCCACATTACAGTTGGAACTACGATCATCCACCCAGTAGCCCAAGCACACTGCCTAGGGGTCACACTCGACTCCTCTCTCACATTCGCCCCTCACATTCAAAACATTTCTAAAACTTGTCGCTTTTTCCTCCGCAATATAACAAAGATACGCCCTTTCCTCTGTTGCTCGACTGCTAAAACTCTGACTCAGGCCCTCATTCTCTCCCGTCTTGATTACTGTAACCTCCTGCTGTCCGGCCTTCCTGCCTCTCACCTGTCTCCCCTACAATCTATCCTAAATGCTGCTGCCAGAATCACTCTACTCTTTCCTAGATCTGTCTCAGCATCTCCCCTCCTGAAATCCCTCTCTTGGCTTCCAATCAAATCCCGCATCTCACACTCCATTCTTCTACTCACTTTTAAAGCTTTACACTCTTCTGCCCCTCCTTACATCTCAGCCCTAATTTCTCGCTATGCACCACCCCGACTCTTGCGTTCTGCTCAAGGATGTCTTCTTTCTACCCCCTTTTTATCTAAAGCCCTCTCCCGCCTTAAACCTTTTTCACTGACTGCCCCACACCTCTGGAATGCCCTTCCCCTCAGTACCCGACTAGCACCCTCTCTATCCACCTTTAAGACCCACCTTAAGACACATTTGCTTAAAGCATACGAATAGCACTGTGGCTATTCTGAACACATGATACATAAAGCTTGGCCCCCTGCAGACGCACTTACCAGAACTCCCTCCTACTGTCTCTGTACGTTCTCCCTACCTACCAATTAGATTGTAAGCTCCTCGGGGCAGGGACTCCTCTTCCTTAATGTTATGTTTGTCTAAAGCACTTATTCCCATGATCTGTTATTTATATTATCTGTTATTTATTCGATTACCACATGTATTACTACTGTGAAGCGCTATGTACATTAATGGCGCTATATAAATAAAGACATACAATACAATACATAGTTGCAGAGTATCACTCTTATAACTATCTATAATACAGAGTTGCAGAGTATCACTCTTATAACTATCTCCACCACGAAGCTGCAGAGTTTCACTCCTATAACTGTATCTATAATACAGAGTTGCAGAATATCACTCCTATAACTGTATATATAATATAGAGTTGCAGAGTATCACTCCTATAACTATCTATAATACAGAGTTGCAGAGTATCACTCCTATAACTGAATCTCTACCACAAAGCTGCACAGTTTCACTCCTATAACTATCTATAATACAGAGTTGCAGAGTATCACTCCTATAACTGTATCTATAATACAGATTTGCAGTGTTTCACTCCTATAACTGTATCTATAATACAGAGTTGCAGAGTATCACTCCTATAACTGTATCTATAATACAGATTTGCAGTGTTTCACTCCTATAACTGTATCTATAATACAGAGTTGCAGAATATCACTCCTATAACTGTATTTATAATACAGAGTTGCAGAGTATCACTCCTATAACTGTATCTATAATACAGAGTTGCAGAGTATCTCTCCTATAACTGTATCTATAATACAAAGTTGCAGAGTATCACTCCTATAACTGTATCTATAATACAGAGTTGCAGAGTATCACTCCTATAACTATCTATAATACAGAGTTGCCGAGTATACCAAGTTGCAGAGTATCCCTCCTATAATTACATGAATAGTCTCACTCACTGGAATAGCAGAGAGGCTGCAGGGCAGGATGGAGGTGCAGTGACAGTGCTGTGTGTGCGGCAGCCGCAGGGGGTAGGGGTCAGCACAAGAATAGCAGAGTGATGGATGGCCAGCAGGAGTTACAGCCTCTCTTACTCCAGTGACAAAGTGTTTCTACTTTCCAGAGATTAAAAAATGCGGGAGGGGGCGGATACGAGGAGGGTGGCGTATAAATTACAGCCACCCAGGAATATCCATCCATAGTGACATATACCTCCCAGGGGGGACACTGCCGTATAGTCACACTGCCACGGTCACACTGCAGCTTGGCACTTCTGGAGAGAGCAACCAAAGGAGGGAGAGATGGTGAGATAGATAGATAGATAGATAGATAGATAGATAGATAGATAGATAGATAGATAGACAGACAGACACATAGATGATAGGTAGACAGACAGATAGATGATACAGTGATTTATAGCCGTGACTAGAACAGAGAATTTAATTCCCTGACAGATATTTATTGAACAGATAAATCTTTCATCTGATAGGAACATGCCTCACTGGTTCTGCATGAGTAAATGCATTTATATACACGCTGTCAGCAGAACTGTGGTTGGTGGAGCCAGCTATCCTTATACAAGGGGTGTTCTGTCCTTTAAATAGTGGGGTCTCCAATTGTGAAGACTACAAGACGTTCTTATAAGAGGGTTCGGGTGTATATTGGGGCTGTGAGATGTTCTCATAAGAGGGGTTAGGTGTACCTTGGGGCTGTAAAGAGATGTCCTTATAAAGGGGTTGTTTTTATAAGGTGCACACTGGGGGGCTGTGAGATGTTCTTTTAAGAGAGGTGTTCTTATAACAGGGGTTAGGTGCACTTTAGGGCTTTGAGAAGATGTTCTTATAAGAGGGGATGTTCCTATTAGAGGGATCCCTCCCCTGGGGGCCTATAATTCTGTGTATCTCTCTCCTCAATTAAGCTGACATCTGCTCCAATTCATTACAATAATTTAATTAAGATGCTAAACGAACAGGGAGGGTGCACCCCCATTAACCCCTTCACTTCCAAGCCAGAATATCCCCAGTAATCCTTTCACTGCCAGAGAGAAGAGACTAAGTCTCAACAACTGTTGGATCGATCCCTTAGATTATTGGCCGTGTGTAACGAGCTCATTAATTTGAAGGTAATGAGGAGTACCCGGATCAAGCCAACATATCGAGTGGTATCTCAGTGAGTGCGTAACCCCCTGTCCCTTTTGCTCTGCGTCAGTGTCACCGTTTGTCACTGTCTACGGTGTCTTTATCTGTTCCCTGTCACTGTCCCCCTCCCGCTCTCTCGGCATCACACTATGTCACTGTCTACTATCTCTGTCCTTGTCACTGCCTTGTTGTCTCTCTCTCTGTCAGTGTCACACATGTCCTCTCTGTCTCTCTATGTATCTCTTGTCGGTGTCATATGAAATGTTAATCTACACTTTCACCTTGAACTCTCTCACACACACACGCGCCCTTTCTGTGATTCTCTATCGTTCTTTTCCTATATACACTTACACCTTGATCTCTCTCTTTCTCTCCCTCTCTCGCACTTTCCTTCTGTCGCAATATCATTTTCTCCCCCTCCTCTCTTCCTTTCTTTGCTCGCCTCTCATTTAACGTTTCGTTTTTTCTCTTTTGTTCCATCTGTATTTTCTCCCATTTATCCTGTAATAATTTATCTCCATCCCTCTTTCTCCCCCTTTGTCCTCCTATATTCTTATTTTTCTTTCCCCCTCTCCTTCTCTTTCTCCATCCCCTTCTCTCTTCCACTCTCCCCCTCCTCCCCCTTACCCTATCCCCCTCTCCCCCCACTTCGCATCTCCCCCTGTTCCCCTCTCCCCCTCCACTCACCACCTCCCCTCTCCCTGCCCTTTTTTCTCCTCCCCCCTCTTCCCCTCTCCTTCTCCCAGTCTTCCCCTCCTCCTCTTCCCCTTTCCTCCCCCTATTCCCCTTGCCTCCCCCCTCTTCCCATCTCCTCCTTCCCCCACACCTCCCGCTCCTCCTCACTCTCTTCCTTCTCCTCCCCACTCTATTCCGCTATCCTCCCCATTTTCCCCTCTCCTCTCCCCCATTTCTTATCTCATCCCCCTCTCCTCCCTAGTAACCCCTCTTCTACCCCTTCTCCACTCCCCTCACCACCCCTCCTCCCCCTCTCCTCTCCCCCTTCTTCCCCTCTCCTACTATGTAACTATGTACACTCTTCCCCTCCCCCTTCTCCCCCCCCTTGTTCTCCCCCCTTGTTCTCCTTCCCATCCCCTTTCCTCCCCCTCTAACCCTCTCCTTTCCACTCTTCCCATCCTCCTCCCCCCTACCCCTCCCCCTCTTACTCCTTACTCTCTCCTCCCCCCTCTTCCCCTTTCCTCCCCATCTTCCCCCCTTCTCTTCCCCCGCTCCCCTCCACCCACCGCTCTTGCTTCTCTCCTCCCCCCACTTCCCTTCCCCTCGCCTCCTCTTCCCCTCTCCACGACTACTCTTCCCCTCTCCATGCCCCCTTTTCCCCTCTCCATGCCCCCTCATCAACTCTCCTCCTCCTCTTCCCCTCTCCATGCCCCCTTTCCCCCTCTCCATGCCCCCTCATCAACTCTCCTCCCCCTTCCTCCCCCCTCTATCCCCACTTCTTCCACTCTCTTCCCGTCCTACTATTTAACTATGTACACTATCTTCCCCTCTCCTCCAGCCCTCTGCTCCCTCCCCCCTCCCTCTGCTCCCTTCCGCCCTCCTCTATCCTCCCCCTCTTCCTCTCTCCTCCTTCCTCTTCCCCCTCTTTCCCTTCACACCCCCTATCCTCTCTCCTTTCTCCATCCCCCTCTTCCCCTCCCCCATTCTTCCATTTAACTATGTACACTCTCTGACCTTCTGCTCCCTACTTCCCTCTTTCCTCCCCCTCTCTTCCCCCCTTCACCCCTCTCCTTCACCCTCTCTTACCCTCTCCTACTATTTAACTATGTACACTCTCTTCTCCTCTCTTCCCCCTCTCCTATACCCTTTCCGCTCCTTTTGCCCTCGACTCTTCTCCTCTCCTCCCCCATTCTTCCCCCATTCTTCTCCCCTCTCCCCCCTCATCCTCTTCCCACTCTCCTCCCCCCTTCCTCGCTGCTCCCCGCTCTTCTCCTCTACTCCCCCTCCCCCTCTTCCACTCGCCTCCTTCCTCTCCTCTACCCTTTCCTCTCCTTTTCCCCTTGGCTCTTCCCCTTTCCTCTTCACCCTCCCTCCCACTCTTCCCCATTCCTCTTCACCCCCCCCTCCCCCACCCTCATCCCCTTTCCTCTTCACCCCATCCCCCCCCACTCTTCCCCTTACTGTCCCCTCTCCTCCCCCACTGTCTTCCCCTCCTCCCTCCTCTCATCCCCCTCTTTCCTTCTCCTCTTCCTCTCTCCTCCTCTCCCCCAGCTCCTCTTCCCCTCTCCTCTTTCCCTGTCCTCCCCCACTGTCCTCCCCCACTGTCCTCCTCTCCTCCCCCCCTTTTCCCATCTCCTCCCCCGTTTTCCCCTCTCCCCTCCTCTTCCCCACTCGCCCTCTTTTCCCCTCCCTTTCCTCCCCATTCGGCTCCTCCACTTTCCCCTCCTTTCCTACCCCCCTTTTTCTCCCCCCCCCCATTTTTCTCTCCTTCCCCCCTTTTCTCTTTACCTCTCATCCCCACCTCGTACCATCTCCTCCCCCCTCTTACCCTCTCCTCCCCCTTTCCACTCCTCCCTCCCTCTTCCTCCTCTATATCTATATACAGTATATGTATTTATACACACTGCAGTCGATAAAAGGCTAATGTCTCCGTGTGTCTGTCTGATGTCCCTGCTGCCCCCTCTTTCCAGACAGACGTCTAATTAATAACCTCTTGTATAATTCATAGAAGACAGATGTTCTCCTTTAAATCGTGTTAAGGAAAAATGTCCTTCACTAATCAATTCAGCGAGAGCCGTGAGCCCAGGCTGCCGAACTGTTTGTGTGGTGTATTTATATATATTTATATATATAAACTGTATATAATAAATATACATACATACACAGCTGTGAGCCCAGGCTGCAGAAGTGTGTGTGTTTGTTTGTGTACATTATATATATATTATATATAATAATATTATATTCTATCACATAAATACATATATACGCACAGTTCAGAGTGCAGACTGCAGCACCAGGTGTGTGTATGCTTGTGTATGCTAATTAATTTGATTTATGGTAAATTTGTTGCACTTTTTTAGATGTATTTTTTGTATAAACAAAAATGGAGATATTTTATAGTGCACCTGTATGGGATCATTTCTTGCCACCCCTCCTTTTAGGGGTGATATTAGTGTTATAATTGTATATATACATAAATTAATATAAAAAATAGTAATATATGTATGTTGTATATATGTGTGAGCATGTATATATATTTATATATATATACACACACACATGTATATACATATGTATACACGCACCCACACTCTCTCTGAGTAAAGACACGGACTAATAACAACGACACTGAGTTCAAATCAGGGGAACAGGGTTCATATCCCGGTGTCGGCTCCTTGTGACCTTGGGCAAGTCACTATCTCCCTGTGCCTCACGCACCAATAATATAGATTGTAAGCTCACCTGTGCAGGGGCTGTGTCTGTAAAAAGAGAAATCCTATGGGCTGTGTACTGCGCACTATACTGGAATTGCGAGGTGTAACGATACTCTACATCATTATACAGTACAACATGTTTATTGTCAGTGTATAGAGATACTCAGCATCATTATACAGAGTGGCGTGCTCATTATTAACGTATTATTTAATTATCCCACCATCTCCCCTCCATCTCCCTCACACTCTCTGTTTTTTCACTCTCTCTTTCTCACTCCCACTCTTGCCCCCTCTAAAATATCTCTCTCTCTCTTCCCCCCCCCACCCTCTCTCCCCATCCCATCTCTCTTTCTTTCCCCCCTCTCTCCTTCTCCCCGAAGCCAATAACTACCAACCTCCAGGCCTCTATCTCCTACCCTACCAGTCCCATATTTCGTACTCCCCGCTCCCCCTCGGGGACCAACAGTACACTATGGAGGGAGGGGAGATGGGGGGTTAGCAGTGGGTGGCGGGCCTGCACCTTTAGTGTGTCCTGGACCCCAAGATTTCTGTTGGCGGCCCTGCCACTATTAGTTTACAGAGGAGGGAAGGGGTTAAGTTGCCAGTTGAGCATGGAAAGGCTGAGGCGGCTCCCGCTGCCTGTACTGCGGCCCCACGGCTGCGAGAATTACTATCGAAGCTACATCACAACCAGGCATTGTAAATTTGCATCCCATAATTCTCTGTTGCAGAGAATCATGGGGCCAGACTTTCCTATGCTTCCCAATGCAGAACAATGTAAAGGGTTAAGGCTGCACTCCACAGAATAAGATAAATATACAGTTTACCGGTGCTGCTGGTTCAAGGAAGTACCTGCCAGGCAAAATCCAAAGTACACTCAGGAAAAAAGGGGGATCCAGCGCTCCACGGATTTCTAAATAAGTACATTTATTGTGCCACACAACGTTTCGACCAATAGGTCTTTTTCAAGTGACTAGGCACTATTGGTCGAAACGTTGTGTGGCACAATAAATGTACTTATTTAGAACATGCCTCTTTTTTCCCAATGCATAACAGCATAAACACTGTGCATCGGCCTCTTACTAGTTCTCAGAACCAGCAGACATGTTTCTGAAGAACTGGCTGAATATCAGACCTGTATATGTATGTATGCATGTCTTTATTTATGTAGCGCCATTAATGTACATAGCGCTTCACAGCAGTAATACACGTGACAATCATATCAACAACAACAAATAATACAAATAACACATAGTGGGAAGAAGTGCTTCAGACATAAAAGTAACATTTAGGAAAAGAAGTCCCTGCTCCGAAGAGCTTACAATCTAATTGCTAGGTAGTAAGAACGTACAGAGAAAGTCGGAGGTCGTTCTGGTAAGTGCGTCCGCAAGAGGCCAAGGTTTATGTATGAGGTGTAAAGTATCAGCCATGGAGCTATCATATGCTTCGTTAAGCAAGTGTGTTTTAAGGTGGGTCTTAAATGTTAGCAACATCCGATCCCAAACCAAGCTTATGGTTTATCAACTGCACAGGAGACACTGAAAAAGCACCATCAACGCTGGCTGCAGAAGATATTTTTAATACAGTTGGAAGACAGACATTAGGTGTCCTCTCATAAGCAAACACCACGAGCATTGAGGCAACGATCATCCAACTTCCTTGGGCTAGCCATGTCGTTCAGATGTTCGACTCCAGACTCCCAAAGCAAATTTTCTTCTCCCAGCTTAATCATGGCGTATGCTCAATAGGAGGGCAGGGAAAGCGCTTCAGGGACGTCCGTAAAGCCAACATGAAGTAGAAAAACGCTGACTCCAAATTGTGGGAGTACCCAGTACCCAGCTGTGCCCCACATGGAGGACGAGTTTGCTGCAAGGATCGCAATACTTTGAAACCCTTCATAAAAAACAGTGGTGATTGAGTGCGCAGAAGCAGCGTGTTTCAGGTCGGGTCAACAACCCAGCACCAGCCATTCTGCTTGGTAGCACATGTCCAAAATGTGACAGGGCCTGTCGATTCCGGATCGGCTTCATCAGCCATTTTCAGACCCACAGATAAGATAATCATCCTCATGGCCAATGAATTGCTAGTGATGATACATACGGTAATATATATATATATATATATGCAAATATAACTGTATGCTATATATATATTGTGTTCTGTGTGTGTGTGTGTGTGTGTGTGTCCTCACCTCCCCTCCGACCTCCCCTCCGCCCCCCTTCACCTCCCCTCACCACCCCCCACCACCCCTCCGACCTCACCTCCCCTCCTTCAACGCCTTTCGTCCGCCCTCCCGCCTCTGCCTTTCGCCCACCCGCACTTCTGCCTTTCACCCGCCCACCGCTCACATCCCCACGCCACACAGCCGCCGCACGCACTAAACAGACCTGCCACACTCGACACACACCCGCCGCCTCTCACACACCCCACACACTCGACACACACCCGCCGCCTCCTGCCCCTACGCAACAATATCACTGACCAGCTGTCACCCGCACTCGCCACACACCCGCCGCCTCACACCCTAGCAGGACCCCGACCCACAGCCAGCACTCACTACCCACGCGCCACCCACCTGCCGCCTCACACACGCTCACACCCTAGCAGGACACACGCCTCACATTTTCACATCACTTATGTCACCAAAATATACATTGTACTGTGGTGTGTTTACAATAAACCATTTTTATACAACATCGTATTACATTTTATTCCATCTTTCTTTTCAACATTATTATCCAACCTTTACAACAAATAATCACCTATTGTTCCACGATTTATAAATAATACTACCTATTACGCATTTACATCCCGGGCAACGCCGGGTATATCAGCTAGTATATATATATAGATGAAAGGTCACCGGCACTCCTGTAGTCATGTGATACTGAGCTGGTGCATGTCCCATAAAAATAATAAAGCATACGTTACCACAAAGCGGCAAAGAGGCGACAGCACTCAGTAGGTTGCAAAACTATATCTATATATACACACACACACACATTTATTTATATATAGTTGTAACGGGGACATATCCCTTTTTAAATAAAGCAGCCTCAGAGCTCTGAGAATCCAGCAGAGAGAGAGTACATTGCAGCCACTCAATTAATTAGTATCCACCTTGACTAATGAGAGCTCTGTAAAAAGCCTCATGTGAGACACAGGAGAGAGATTCCTTAGCTCACATTTGGGCTGACAGAAGGAGAGCTGAGAAACCTGCACACAGACACTGTCTTGAGCACAAAGGCTGTGATCAAGACACACAGACACCCAGAAACCTATATCTCCTGGACACAGAGGACCCAGGAACCTGCCAGACTGACATGGAGGGCCATCTGCTTAAGGTACTTCCTGAGACTTTAGGGTTCTAGGCTGGTAATGGGAATATCCCACCAGCCCTGCAGATAGGGTCTGGGGAAATAAGTTAGCCCTTACAAAGGGATAGGGGTTTGTTATTTTGTTGTTTTTGTATGTTTTGCCTGGATAAAGGAACAGGCTCAATAAAGCCAAGATATAATTTCACCCTAAAACAGTCCCCAGTTGCATACCTCTGCACACATCTCTTACAATAGTATATCTGTTATTTTTCTTTATCTATTTCCTGCCACCACTCTCTGTCACTGTCCTGTCTTTCCCACTGTCCCACTGTCTCTGTCACATGCCACCCAGCACAGAAGGGGCGCAGTGTTTGGCCTAAATACGGTTGTATATAAAGTATGATTTATGGAGGCTGCGGGGACAATGATGCTGGTGTGACAGGCTCCCGGGTCCTCTGTCCCTTATCTGTCATTAAACACGCGCTATCTCAAAATAGCACCTCGTTTATCACACCCACAGGGGGGCAAGCAAGCAGCAGCACTGCTAGCCTCCCCCTCACACACACAAACTGCTACATCATGACATGTAAAGTGTATACAAAGCCTAGGCAGACTGGGCAGAGGCAGTGCTGCCCCTCCCACCCTCACACACACTGCTACACCATAACATGTATACAAGGCACAGGTACGCTGCGGGCAGTGACAGTGACAGTGTCTCCCTCTCACACATTACTACACAATGCCATGTATACACAGCACAGCTATACAGGACAGCAGCAGTGCCAGTCTCCCCCTCACACACTGCTACACCACGACATGTATACACAGCACCGGTATACAGCAGCGGTGCGCAAACTGGGGGGCGGGAGAATTTGTAGGGGGTGTGCGGCGGTTACAGAGGCCCCGCACTCTTCCCCACGGCATTTAAATGAAATGCCGGGGAAGGAGTGAGGCCTCAGTAACTCACTTACCTGCTGCCAGCCGGGTCGTCGGTGACACATCGCCATGGCAACGCGGCGCCAAATGACGCGGTGGGGTCATATGATGTCCCATGACCCGCGTCGTCATTTGACGCCGAGCCATTGGGAGAGGTGGGGGGGGGGGGCGCGAATGCTGCAGCTCCCAGTAAGGGGTCTGCAGCTCAAAAAGTTTGCTCACCGCTGGTATACAGGACAGCGCAAGTGCCAGTCTCCCCCTCACACACTACTACTCCCCAAGTCTGGGGCAATGTTCCCCAGCTCCAGAGAGGACGACCGGCGAGATGCTATCCACTGAACTCCAGCAGCCAGCAGCCGTGCACCAGCTCCAGGAAAAGACCCAGTCAGCGAACCCTGCAGCCCCTGCCAGCAACACAACTATGGAGCTTTCAGATGGGCAGCAGTCTACAGCCATCGGGCAGAAGGACCAACCGGTCCACAAAGATTTATTTTTTCATCCAGGTGTCCCAAGCAGTCGGCCTGGGGGTCCCCTGCAACAAGGTACTCCTGGGAAGCCTGATAGGGTCTTGCCCGGGCACCGGTACCCACGGACGGGATGCCGGTGAAGGTACATGGAGAGGATGCTGTTGTGACCCCAGTCACAGAGCGCCACAGTTGAGCAGTTGCCCAGGCAGAGGTGCAGTAGGCACCCCTGCCCACCAAGGTGGTTTGTGCTCCCCAGCTTTTGGAGCCAACCCCACAGACCATTGTTTCTCTACATTTGGAGACCCCAGAAGATGGACCGGCAATTAAAAATTTGCAGCCCTCCGTTGCTGCAGTCAGCAGCCCCAAGCTCTTGCAATCTTTTGTGACCCCATTGGTCAGTGTCCCCAAACCCGGGGAGGGAAACCTCGGATGGTTGGTGTGGGGGGGGATCCAGTGTGTTTTTACATCTGATCAGAGACCTGATGGACATAAACCATGGAGGGGACAAGAACCCTCAGCAGGCTGAAGGACTGTATCAGCCAAAAATACTTTGTCCTACCTCAAGAACCTCAATTTCTGTCAGGCTCAGAAAGGCTAACAAAACACAGAACCCCAGCAAGCTCTTTTTGGGAACCCCTGAGGGCTCAGAAAGGCACCAGAGAGGGTAACTGTCCTGTCGCCTTAATCTTGAGGGGGAGGTGTGACGGTAGGGGTGGCTGCCTGACCTAGTAGGGAGAACTCCCAGTTATTTACCCCTAAATCCATGTAACTTGGACAGCTATGTAAGACTTATTGCAGCCAAATGTAATTTAATATCAGAGGGAGAACAGGGAATGTATAATGCACCATGTCTGTAAGAATGCATTTCAAAGCATGTATTCTGTCTTCCCTGTAACAATCCTTTCCCTAATCAACATTGTTCTTTGATGGGATTTGGGCTAGCTGTGTGTAATGCCAAGTCCTGTCTTTTACTTAACTACCTTATATCTGAATTATACATGTATTAGCAGTTCCTCCCAGATTAGATACAATAGTTGGTTTTGTGTAGTGATGGAATTAACATGCAAGAAAGTAAATTAGATATTCAACTGTTATTGTTATTTCTAGGGAGAAAGACTAAGTAATTCACAGTTGAAGCTCTCCATAGAAATAGATCAGAACAAAGGTGGGGGGTTTGTTAAATGAACCAGTTATCAGGTCTGAGCCCCAGACACTGTTTCTCTTGGTTGGCTTCCATTGTTCAATATTAAAGCATAGCCAGCAAGAGGTATAAAAGGAACACTGCAGGTCAGAGCAGTAGTTACCCTCAGAGGGTGAAACACTCTGAGAGGGAGTGTGGCCAATACCTCAGAAGTGCATCAGAAGTCCACTCTGGGAAGGAGTGTGGAGTTTGCTCAAGTCCATCTCTGGGAATGAGTGTGGAGATACATTTCAGAGGGGCTGCTGTGTGCAGCACTTTGATTTCCTGGAGCCTGGAAGCGGACAGGGGAACCCCATTTGAAGTGGGTTCTTGAACCTAGGAAAGGTAGATTTCATCCCCCCAGACCCCTGTAAGTGTGTATATTTTTGTATTTTGTATTCTTGTGTGTTTCCGAGGATTTATCCAAAATAAACCTAATTTTATTTCACTTACTGTGTTTTGCCCTGTGACTGATCCCTTAAATATAAATGGTGTTAAAAGTACTGGTCTACCGTAACAGGAACCTCTCTAAAGGGAATTCCTTCTCGAAGAAGAATCCCACGACCAACAAGGGCGACTCCACAAGAACAGGTGGTCGCCTTACCAATCCCCAAGTGTGCTGGGAACGCATGGTTGAAATTACCCAACCAATCAGTCTTCACGACCCTGGAGGCAAGTCCAGCCCGCTCATGGACACGATTCCAGTCTTTGTCGGATCCAGAACCTTTGCCCGGATTTTGGGGACTTGGTGTGCCACCACTTGGGTGTCCCTATTATCATTCATGGGCTCACCCATTTTATGTTCTCTTAAGAAATAATGAGGAGCACCCAGCCATCTCGGATTGGTGCCCCTACCTCGACACATGAAGCGCCAAAAAACTTTGGAGCCTAATGGTACCGGCCGGTACCATCTGTCATGCATACATGGATTGTTTATGTATTGTTGTTATATTATGTGTTCCACATGTTTATATTAATATAGTGGTATCTACAGATACCAGACAGGGAGTGTCCTGGAACAGAATTGTGTTCTGTCTTCAGGCTGCCAGATCTCCTCAGCCTGGCTGTTGCAACAATGTTGCGACCCCTTGTGGGTTTCTTGGCTTCAGCCAGTTGCCTTGGCAACCCCCCTGCCTTTTTACCAGGATGGACTGCTCCCCCTCCCCTTGCAGGTGGTATTGTCCAAGTTAATGTGCCCATCAGCCCAGACCAGCATGCTGTCTTTTAGTTCCAGCATGAATCTTGAGCAGACATCTCTCCTATCCTGGTAAAGTTACTGGTTTTTACCTATCCCTATATCTTGCATTTAGCCCACTTCCCTCATAGCTCCCCTTCCATTGCCCTCACGTCCCAGTGTTCCCTCAGTACTTCTCCCCCCTTTTTATTTGGATGTTGTTGCCCCAAATAAACACTTCAGCAGAGTAAGAAGGTCCCTTTACTTGATATTTGGGATTGAGTTAGCCTGCCTGTCCCTACTCATCTATCAGGGTGTGCTTGGGCCAGAACACACACCACCTCCTGCTAAGATGATCACAAACCAGTTACACAGTCTATTCAATTATTCAACGGATGTAGAACTCCAAAGAATAACAGGGAGGGGGTGTGCAGCATTATTGTGATGCTAGTCAAGATTGTGAGTTAGAGGGGAAGCCCTGGGGGATGGAGGGAGGGAGAGAATCTGAGAGACAGAGAGATAAAATGGGAGAGACGTGAGTGTGTGTACTGTACATCATTTTCAGGGGGCCCCGGATGGAAAGGAGGGGGGGGCGGGAGCTGAATCTTACCTAGCTGGAGGGGTTAGGGAGGACCCCACAGCAGAGGGGAGCTGGGACCCGGACGCAGAAGTTGGGCCCAACTTTCAGGCAGGACAAACTTCCGGCTTTGGCCGGTCGGTCCCCCTGGCCAAGAACACTTGTCTCAGCTCCCCTCCCCCCTCTGTCGGCGGCCCTGTGTGCGTGTGTATGTGTGTGCGTGTGTATGTGTGTATGTGTGTGTATATATATATGTGTTTATATGTACTGTGTGTGTATGATCTCAGGCAGCTTTATACAGAGAGAGGTTATCAATCTCTGGTGATAAAACAAGGGGAATACCCTTATCTCTCCACTCATCCCTCGTTCCTTCGACTCCAAGCACCCGTTTAACCTCCACTTATCGCCGTTTTCCTTCCGCAATTAGCTGGCATTTGAGCTATTAATGAAAAGCGAAAGACTGGTCAGAGAGATGGAGGGAGCGAGGCAGGGGGGAGACAGAGGAGGGAAGTGAGGGGGAGTGGAGTGAGAGGGAAGGAGGGAGAGAGGGGGGGAGACTGTGTGAGAGAGAGGGAATGGAAAATAGAATTACAGTGAAAAGGGAGTAAAAAAAAGCAAAGAGGTCAAGAGAGAGTAAAAGGTAGAGAGGAAGAGAGGTGTGCGAGAGTGAGTGAAGGAAGAGATGTAGAGAGATAAATGTGTGTGAGAGATGGGAGGAAGAAGAGGCAGACAGGCTGGGGAAAAGGACTCTTATATGGACTCAGATATGTTTGGGCTTATACTCATCTTTCACACTCTCCCTCTATTTTCCTCTTTCCCTCTCTCTTTTCCCCCTGTCCTCTCTGTCCATCTCTGTAACTCTCTATTTTTCCCTCCTCCCCACCTCTATAGCTTTCTTTTTTTTTTCCCCTCTCCCTCTGACTCACTCTTTTCTTCAATAGGATCATTACACTCAGCATCTTTAGGGAGTACTTGTGCATTTAATTACACCCCGTCTGTCCCCGTCACTCCCCCTCACCTCTCCCCCTCTCTCTGTGTCTGTGTTTCCATGGAAACGCTTACCAGCTGCAGAAAACCTCATCCAGATGTGGTACCCGCTGTCAGAGCGACATTCTACAGGATTCTGTAAGAGAGCGATACTCTGCAGAACTCTATAAGGGAGCCGTGCTCTGCAGGACTCTATAGGGGAGCGATGTTTTGCAACACTTTTTATAAGGGAGCAGTGCTCTGCAAGACTAATGTAGCGATGCTCTGCACAGATCTGTAAGGGAGCTATGCATCGGTAGGATTCTTTATATGGCGACACACTCTGCAGGACTCTATAGGGGAGCAATGCTCGGCAGGACTATAGGAGAGTGATGCTCTGCAGGACGCTACCAGGGATAAAGAGCTCAAATTTCCCCTCAGCACTTAATATACAGGAACGTTTCAGGGGTGCAGCCCTTCATCGGGCGCACAGTATCCGCATAAGTGAATTAAAAAGTGAACAATAAATAACATCTAACTGCAGTGTCAGTCCCTCTTATTTCCGTGTCATTGAAACAGTTTGATGTTACGCAGGGGGCTACACAGAGCGACACTCTGCAGGACTCTACAAGAGAGCAATGGTCTGCAGAACTATAGGAGAGTGATGCTCTGCAGGACTACAAGAGAGCGATGCCATGCAGTACTTTATGGGATAACGATACTCTGCAGGACTCTAGGTGATGCTCTTCAGGACAATAAAGGAGCGATGGTCTGTCTGTAGGACTATCTATTAGGTGCGATTCTCTGCAGTGCTGCAAAAGGGAATGATTCTCTGCAGGACTCTATAAGAGAGGGATACTCCTCACCACTCTATAAGGAAGTGATCACCTACACAGGGCTCTATACAAGGGAATTATACCAAGGATGGGATGCTCTGCAGGTCTCCCCCTCCCTCTGGATTGGCACAGAAGAGGTAGCCCTGTGGCTTTCGTTCTGTGGTCCAGGATAACCAGTAGGATTTTAATTATGTGTAATTAGCATGAGTGGATTTTAGGGAGGGAATCACTGCCAATGACAGAACCGGCAGGGGTGAGCGGGGTGGCTAATTTATCCATGAGGGGCAAAAACAGAGAGAGAGAGAAAATGAGAGATGGGGAGGAAGGGAGATAGATGGAGAGAGAGAAAAGGGTTGAGGGAGGGGGAGTGAGAAAGAAAAGGGAAGGAGGGGGAGAGAGAGGAAGAAATAAAACGAAAGAAGGGGGTAAGAGAGTGAGAGGGAATGAGAGGGAGGGTAAGTGTGAGAGGGATAGAGAGAGGGAGTGTAAGAGAAAGAGGGAATGAGAAAGGAATGGTAAGAGGGTGAGGAACAGAGAACAAGCGAGACTGAGGTTGAGGGATGGTAAGAGAGTTGTGAGTGGAACAGAGGAAGGGGAAGAGGGAATGAGCAAGAAGGAGGGGAAGAGAAGGAATGAGAAAGAGGGAGGGTAAGAAACTGAGAGGAAGAGGGAACAAGAGATGAGCAAGAGGGGGGGAAGAAATGGAGCAAGTGAGAGGAGAGTTGGATGCAGAGGAAGTGAGAAAATGAGAGAGGGAGTGTAAAGAAGAAATTGTTAAAGAGGGCTGGGGAGAGTGACAGAGGGAGGGTATGTGTGGGTGAAGGGGTGTAACCTCGTGTGTACTGAACGAGTCTTTAATTAATCACCCTGACAACTTCTCTGACATAACGAAGTTCTGTAATTATCTGTATTACTGATCAGTGTCCTATAGTAACGCAGTGTACACAGCACTGGTTATAGCTACATAAAGTATACAGACACAATACAGGGGAGCAGCAGAGCTGGCAATCTAATACAGACACAATATAGAGAGAAGAGCAGCAGAGCTGACACTAACACCGACACAATGCAGGGAGAGGAGAAACACATCTGATAATCTAATATACACATAATACAGAGAGAAACACCAGAGCTGACTATTTAATACAGACACAAACAGGTGAGGAGGAATAGCAGAGCTGACATTCTCATACCGAGAGAGGAACAGCAGAACTGACAATCTAATATGTACACAATATGGAGGAGGTGATTATTGGAGAGCTTAGACAATGTATTTATATGAGCTCTTGTCTTGAAGCGGTGTGGTCATACTCAGTGTTAGTCTATATCGCTGTGAGACATGTCTCTTCCATTAGCTGGCCCGTGTGCTGTCTCTCTGAGACACACCGTCTTCTAATGGAATCGTATGAGAGTAATTATATGAAATATTAAAGAGACTGGGACTGTGAAAGAGAGGGAGAGAGAGTAGGGGGTGAGGGTGGAAGGAAGAAGAGAGGGAGAAAGAGTAAAGAGATGCAGAAAAAGAGAGGAGGAGAGAATATAAAGAGAAAAAAAGGGAGAGGAGGAGGAGGATGGGACAAGTGAAAAGTGAGACAGAGAAGAAGAAGAGAGCACGAAGGAGAGAACACATTTTAAAGAGGCAGACAGAAAGATGTCTGGATAGATACCCAGGCATAGATGCACCGATTTGATAGTTAGATATAGGTGTTCTGTATCCCTGTAGAAGTATTTTCCGATCTCCTGCGCTCACACACAGTACCGCTGCTTTTCTCTGGCTCTCTCGGACCTGTTTGGGAGTAATTAATGGAGATCCTGGAAGATAACGAGCTACATGGGCAGGGTGAGGAGGTGACAGATGACAGGCACAGGGTGGGGAGGTGACAGATGACAGGCACAGGAGGTCACAGAAATTCACCAGCTGATTAATTGATTTCTAATTAAATGATTTATCTATCTCTGGCATTGTGTCTCCCTCCCCTGCTCCTATTATCCGGCTTTCATTTGCTCTCCCTCCCCCTCACTCTCTTTTTTTCCCCTCTGTCTCAGAGACATATTCAATCAAATCCGAGAAGAAGAAGAGTCCGAAGGCGAATTTTATCACTGAAATAAAAAGTGCAGACAGCTTCACTCTGTACAATATTGAAATAATCACGGAGAAGGCAGGAGAGACAGGCACAGGGAGAAAACAAAATCACCCAATAAAGGAAATAAAGCAGCTCACAGCCAAATAGAATCAGGCGAAGGATGCTGTTGGATAACAAATAGGACGTGTATTTAAGCCATTGGAAAGGAGGCTAACAAACCTCCAACGCATTTTGCACCTTAGCAGGGGGCTTTATCAAGCAGTTTAAAGAATCACCATTATAGACTTCCATATGGTCCCTCTGGGGGGGGAAAGCAGCAGTTTTCCATTAAAATGCCCAAATCTCACTGATTTCAGTCCTTGTAGTAGCAAAGGAGGGAGAGGGAGTGGTTGGACGATACCTTATATTGGACCAAGAAGTAGTTGATATGTTGCCAGCTTTCAAACCTCTCAGGGTCCTTTATCGGAGGTTACCATCTCTGGACAGGGCACAGTGGCTGTGAAGAGGGCAGTGAGGAAGGGAACTTTGCACTAAGCGTAGGAAATAGCTTTTTTTGGCTTAGAATTGGTGCTCCGGAAAAACACAATTTCAATGGCGCTTGTGTGCGTCTGTGGACTGACCTGAAATTTCAACAACTGCACCAGCGGCGTGAAAATGCGCTGATTTTATTTGTTTTGGCGCACAGAAATGGACTGTGCTTGGGGTACAGATGTAAATGGCAGGTACTAAAAAGACTGTTTCTCTGCGCCAAAAAAAGGAGAAAGTGCATGAAAATCCTCCACCAAGTCCTACTTGCTGTAAATCATAAAAAGACTGTAAATAGTTTTAGCGCAGAATGTTGCTATATATCAACCCAAAAATGTGTTTGATGCAGCGCAGATGGTTCATCATATAGGTTAATAAAATATTGTTTTCACACTTTGGCTATTATTCATGACTTTGGGCCTCCTAAGGGCTACGGGAAGAAAAAAAACTACCTACCAAATCTGACCCATTTTCCCCACCCAAAGAACAACAAAAGTCCTGCATTTTAGGGGAAAAGGCCACAGCTTTTATTGATCACCACCATTACCATGGTGCCAGCACACCATGGGAGCTCATTGTGTACTGAACTTATTGCAGGTCCGTACTTCGAAAAGAGTACTTTGGTACCGCTGTGCTATATAGCCATTGAAGGTCCTCTCCAATGGCGCTGTAACTCTCGGCCACGTTTTGCACTGTAGCTCTCTGCTGCTGCTACTGCCACGTGCACATGTGCACTCTCCGCAATCCTCGACCGTACCTGACCACAATCAGGTCCGCACAAATCTGACTAAAGATGGCAGCCCGCTTTCTTTTAAAGGCTCCTCTCCCCCATTGTCCCTCCTCTTCCACAGCTGGTATTATCGGCTGCTCTCATGTCCATTACAGTCAAATGTCCAGAGCACCTTGGAGAGGAACCTGCCAGAGGTTAGTGCGAGTGTGTGTGGCTTTCCACACGGGGTTACATTGTCCCCCTGCTAAAATGTTCATGTCCCCATCAACCGGGACTTCCTCTCTAGGTACATAGAATCATAGGTACCGTGGAACCAATACACATACAATTTTTACAGATTGCAGTACGGTTACACCACATGGTCCCACAGGTCCCAGGGTCACCCGTCTATAGGGTCATAGGTACCACCCATTTTTCCACACCTAGGCAGTGGGTACTTCAGGGTTCATCTCATTACGAACTCTTCTATTGTAGCCCCCTTACTAGCTACGAATTCTTGCATTTTATCTACTATAGTATACTATACTACACTCCCCAGTAATGTAGTATACTACACTACACTCCCCAGTAATGTAGTATACTACACTACACTCCCCAGTAATGTAGTATACTACACTACACTCCACAGTAATGTAGTATACTACACTACATCCCACAGTAACACCCCACCTCTCCTTGTCCCTCCCGCAATGCTACAGGAATGCACACACAATACATTTGCAGTCTTAGTATTGTAGCCTAACATCTCTCCCTGAATTCGGGCCCGTCCCCACGGGGGGGGGGGGGGGGGGGGGGGGGCCGTACCAAGTACTCCATTGATATTCACATCTTCAGTTGTATTGGGGATCGTTAGAATTAGCTCCTTATTACGGTCTAGGCCGTCCTGAGTGCACTAATTACGTAAAATGGCCGCACTCATTGTGAGGTCGAACAAAATAACAAAATGTCAGCAGAAGCGCTATAGGGTGATCGTTCCTAGTGACTTCTGTAGCCGTGGCAATGTCTGACCGTACATCTGTTAAAGTTATAGTGCATATCACACTAATTAAATCAGAAAATATAAATCTCAGCAGCGCCTGCAATGTAACCCTGCTACTTTTAGCTCTCAGACTTATAACAGTCGCTGAGGCGGGTGCCTGAGTCCCTGTCAATAACTTATTGGACCAGACGTGGCCCACGGTCAGACGGTCGGAAGAATACAGGCACAGTATGGGGGATGCAACTCGTTTACTTATACTTTACAAACTCGGGTACCTCGTGATCCTCGACTGAGGATCACTACACACAGTACACAAGTTACAACACAATCCCCAATATCACTGTGCGGAGGGGAATCAGAGTCAGTAGTGTATTAGCCACCACAAACCTGGGTATGTTGGCTTGTGGTGGTGCCGGCACACCATGGGAGCTCATTGTGTGCTAACTGTTACAGGCCTGTACTTCGAAAAGAGTACTTCGGTACCGCTGTGCATTATAGCCGTTGAGGGTCCCCTCCGATGGCGCTGTAACTTTCGACCACGTCTGGGACTGTAGCTCTCTGCTCCTGCTGCCAGCATCAGATCTGACTCAACATGGCCGCCCCCCTTCTTTTAAAGGCTCCTCTCCATCATTATCCCTCTTCTTCCACCGCCGTTATTATTGGCTCTCTCATGTCCATTGGAGTCACATGTCCAGGGCACCTTGGAGAGGAACCTGCCAGGGGGCAGTGTGAATGTGTGCAGCTTTCCACACGGGGGGTTACGTCAACAATAATAAACATGGGGGAACGGGAGTTACTAGGCTAGGCCGAACCGAAACCTGAAGCCACAGATACCGTGACTCCCAACTGATCGACACCTGCCGATCCAGTTCAAGGCAACGTCAAACCGCACTGGGTGACCAACCCCAAGAGGGGGAGTAACCATTCAGGCTAGCCGACCTAGCCAAACCCGTAGCCCTTCCCCAGTTTAGATCTCGAACCATTAGGCTGAGATTCCCACCAAGTTTAACATAAACAGGCCTGCCTGGCAAAACACCCCGACCCCAACTACCGCCTCAGACCACAGCTGTGGTAGATATTTCAACTGTACCAACCAAACCAACCCCCAGCTCAACCACACTGAGCCAAACCATTACAACCCTCAAAAAAAAGCTTTTCCACCTATGTTTGTTGTTTTTTTTCTTCACCTGTTTGTTTCAATTTTTTATTTTTTTTAAAGGCAAGCACAATATATTACAACAATTCACAAAACTCAAACCCCAACAAGGGAGGGAATCACCGCAGGGGGCAACACAGGAAAGGGGTGAGCAGCTGCCCCCCCCCCCCACGTCCTTATAGTCCCTGGTCCTAAACTCGCCTCCCCACCTTCCCTTGCTAAGGACAGCCCCGCAGCCCACCTGACACACCAACACCCTTAATGACCAAGGGTTGGCCCATTCCGGCCACAGTCATGTGCGCATTTCCCTAATGCTCAGGGGCTTCTTCTTATTAAACTAATAATTGATATTTACTAACCCTACAGGCAGGCGTTCAACATGATGGCATGGGTCAAAATTAATTTCAAACAACAAATTATGCGTCAGGTAACAACCTTCATGCGTACGACGCAAATTGTAAGAAGAATTTTGACGCACAAAAATATGAAAATATAATGTTAGTACGGTACACGGGACAAGTGTTCTCACATATGCAAATCTATATGTAAATGATCAATTTTTGCCGAATGAAGTATGCACGTGCTATTCAATAGACTCCGAAGAGTGATGATTACCAGACCACTTCAGATGTTTATCTCCATTTTTTCCCCCTCCTCCCCTATTGTGGTGAAGTGACCTGTGAAACTGCCTAAATCAGAAGCATGTATTATGTGTATGCAGAAATCCAGGCACAACATCCTATGTACATAGAAATACTAGTATTCTTTGAAATGTATGCTGAAGCGCACAGTGACTCCCAAGCTCATAAAATAGAGGGGGGTAAACCACAGCATAGTACAGCTCTGCGATAGAGAGTGGGTCAGAGATAATGGGTCCAATACTATCACACTTGGTGAGTATATAGTGCATAATAGAAGTACCAATCAGTGTTTCTAATGAAAACACTGGAAGATTGTTACAAATAGCTTCAGAAAGATGGAGCTGAAGAACAGGGTTGACCACTAGTTGTGTGCTTAGGGAGACTGGCTCTCAGCATTCACAAGCCCAGGGGTATTTATTTCTCACCCAATCTTTTAGATAGCTGCACTCTGGAGATATATATCACTCTCTGGCGTATGACTATGAGAAGTTTATCACACGTCGCCAATGCATATATAATTGTTACTGAATTAGGAGGAAATATGGAAGTTTATTGCTGTTAAGCGATGTTAGCGGACTTGATAAAATCTGACCCTGTCTCTATCACTGTCTCCAACTCCCACTTTTTTTCTCTTTCCTTTCTTCTCTTTCTATATTATTTCTCTTATTTCTCTTCCACTTATTCTCTTTTTCTCCCTAATCCCTCTTCCCTTGTCTCTCTCCCTCCTTCTTTCTCACACTCTCACCCATCTCTCTCTAGCTCTCTCTCCCTCCTCTAAGGGGTTATGTGTCCTCATGATGTTTCCATGACAACAGTGACCTAGCCATTGTGCCCTCTCCAGCCATGAACTTATCTATCTATCATATATATACATATCTATCTATCATATATATACATATCTATCTATCATATATACATATCTATCTATCATATATACATATCTATCTATCATATATACATATCTAGCTATCATATATACATATCTATCTATCATATATACATATCTATCTATCTATCATATATACATATCTATCTATCTATCATATATACATATCTATCTATCATATATACATATCTATCTATCATATATACATATCTATCATATATACATATCTATCATATATACATATCCAGTGGTCGACAAATCACCAAAAAAATCTACTCGCCGAACAAAAAAAATCTACTCGCCACCTAGTACCAAACGTGTGCTGCTTGGGCCAATAGGAGCTCGCCACGGTGTTAAATCCACTCGCCCTGGGCATGCAAATGTATAGGTTTGTCGAACACTGTACATATCTATCTATCATATATATACATATCTATCTATCATATATACATATCTATCTATCATATATACATATCTATCTATCATATATACATATCTATACTGATCTATCTACTTCTATCCTATCATAATACATTCTATCTATCAATATACATATCTATCTATCATATATAAACATATCTATCTATCATATATAACATAATCTATCTAATCATAATATACATATATCATATCTATCATATTATCATTATACATCATCCTATCTGATCAGATTACATCTCTATCGTATCATATATCATATATACATATCTATCTATCATATATACATATCTATCTATCTATCAAATATATATATCTATCATATATACATATCTATCTATCATATATATACATATCTATCTACTATATATTTCTGAAAGTGTCCTATGTGTCCGTGTCTGTATGTGTCTCCCTGTGTCCCTCCCCGTGTCCCTAGCGGCAATCCCATTGGACCTTGGGCCAGGCCAATGAGATTGCTCCCTTGGGCCGCCCGCCCCCGCACACCTCTCATTGGCCTGAGGCGGAGTGATGGGCCAACACACACACACACACACACACCCCTCCCCGATGCTCCACTCAACCCCCCCTCCCCGATGCTCCACTCACCTCCCCCCCCATACTAACGAAGAAAATGGAATGGACTGTGGTGAAGGTCATAAACGAGACCGCCCATGATGTGCTGGTACGAAGAGGCAATGTGCTGGCCCACCTGTTCAGTGCCAAAGTAATGGGTCCAACCCGGCAAAATAAACTGACGGGGGTAAGTTGACCTCAGATATGTTTGACTTTGGAGACAGTATGGCTCTGAAGCAATGGAAAACGTATCTGAGGAAGAAGATGCCTCAAAGGCCTCAAGTGCTCTTCACCCATGCATGGAGTGGGAGTGCCAAGGGAGTGGGACACCGGATATTCCTTCAAGATCCTGCCACCTATAGAGAAAAGTCATAGAGGTTGGCCCACCATCTGGCATAGAAGATGTGAGATGCCAGCTACAAGAATTGATGGGGGCTGGTATAATCTCTAAATCCCCCAGTCCAAACGCTTCGCCAATTGTAGTGGCCAAAAAAAAAAAAGTGGGGCCCCATGAGAATGTGTATTAACTACCACACCTTGAACAAGCAGACCACTCCTCACCAATATGCTATGCCACGCATAGAAGATTGATTAGACTGTCTCACAGAGAAAGTGGTATTTGGGTCTTGATTTACGTAGCGGATACTATCAGATCCCCATGTGCAAACAAGACAAAGAGAATCCAGCCCTTTGAGGTTTTATCAATTTGAACGCATGCCCCAAGAAGTGTCAGGGATCCCAGCCACTTTCCAGGGGCTAATGGAATGAGGCATGGGGGACATGAACTTGCTGGAGGTATTAATATACTTGGACGGCCTAATATCTTTTGAGAGAACCTTGGAAGATCATGAGGCCTGCCTGATGAAGGTTCTGGACCGGTTATGTGAGAGGGGACTGAAGCAATCCCTGGACAAATGTCAGTTCTGTCGAACATCCATCACTTATGTGGGAAGTCTGAAGAAGGGGTGGCTATGGATCCATCCAAACTGGAGGCTATTGCCTCTTGGCCTAGGCAGTTGACAGAAATAGGGTAATTCCTACGATTCTTCGGATATTATAGGTGATTCGTGAATAACTTTTCGGCCATAGTGCAGCCATTGATCCAACTGACAAAAGGTTTCTCACCGGCCTGAGGACACAATATGGCTCCTGGGGGTCACCAGCCAGAATGACTTCAAAATTAATTTACCATGCAGAGATAGATGGACTCCCAAGTGCGAAGAGGCCGTCAGCGCCATCAAGGCTTGTATCACCAATGCACCAATACCACAAAAGCCCTATGTGTTACATGTGAACACCAGCCTAAAAGGACTAGGGGCTATATTGTATCAGGAATGTTCCAAGGGACACCCTCCCTGGGCAACTACCCCATTACCCATCCCCTCTACACCCATCACCCATCCCCTCTACCCCCATCATCACACACACACACATGGGCAATAGCACTATTAGCCAAATATGGCTAATTGCGCTTTTGCCCATTTGTGTTGCCAAAAATCCAATATACAAAATAAAAACAAATACGCATTGCAATAAAATAAAAACAAGCACGAGGCAATAAATCCATTGATTGTCATTGTGGTTATCTATGCCCTAAATGGGGGCACCAATAGCCACATTGGCAATCAATGAGCACCATATAGTCAATCAAAGTGTTTCTTATCCTTGGCGGGATGAAGGCTCATCCTGCTCATCTTACTGTGCCACCAATCAACTCCTGACCCACGACGTAATGATCCTCAGCTTGAAGTACTGTACAGCATGATGTGCAGAAGGCCATGATCCTCCGTTGCTTGAAGAGAAATCACCAGTGATAAGATCTTTTCTTCTCTCTTCTCTAGGCATTAGGCAAAACAAGGTAGTAGAAACAAAATGCAGTTTATTTCGGTAAGCCTGCGTACAACAAGAAGAATTACACAATAGACAAACAAAAGCACACTTACTGGGGGTCTGGGGGAAAAATCTAGGCTTTCCTAGGTGCAGGTTGCCCGCTTAGGTGGGCTAACCCTGACCGGGATATCCACCCGGCTCTTCTGGTCCTCTTTCCGGCTTGAAGTCCCAGCCGCGACCGCTATGTTCGATTCTCAGAACTTGGTCTTGACACGGGACTTAGTCTCTGCAAGGCAGACTTTCCTAGCTTCAAAACGAAGCCGGTTACTTGGCTATTTGTAACAGAGCAACTTTGAAAGGCCCGTCTTAGCTTCATCGACACAAGTCACTGGATGGTCTCGTTCTCTGCCTCGGCCATCTTCTTACATACACTCCGCTAAGCTATCCTTAGCATGGAGGTAGGAGGAGCGACTAATCAGAGCGTTGGAACCCTATCACACTAGCCAATAGAAACAGGGGCTCGTCTCTTGGCTGATGTCAGAGGAGGGGGCATGCCAAGCCGGCTCGGGATGCCCAGTGGGCGGGATATACGAATTGACCAATGGGAAACGTGCTGACATTCTGCCGCTTCCCCCAGTCAACCCATTGCCACCTACTGGGCAGGCTCCATTAAGTCTGGCAGACCAGAGGGTTCTCCCCGCAGGGGGTATCTGTTTTCCGGACTCTACTCCTCCCTTGCCCCGGCCACTTAACACCCCAACACCGTCTCCTCTTTGAACTACGGACTCTATGCAGACTTACTGGCACCTTAAGCAGATGCTCTGGCTAACTTGCATAGAGCCTTATGTTAAATGTATGTAACGGGTATTCCCCCCCCCCCCCCAATCGCAGATCTGATGTGGGTGCAAGGAACATACGGTGTTACCATAGGTGTGGTGCATTACCTGTTGGCTCGCAGGAGGGCTGAGCTTCCGCCACGGGGAACCTGGGGCAATTATACTAGGGGTAACCACTTACTCAATTCAGCGCCTCCACCTGCGATGGCTCCCACCAGAGGGGGAGTGGTTCCTCGCAGGACAATACAATAATCACATACACGGGAATATATATATTAACGAGTGACTTTACTAACAAGCAATATAACATATCACGCAATACCTTTATATAACCTGTGTCCCTCTCTAGAGGAGACACCTACGGCGTCGCTCAGGACGCTTCCCCAACACCAGGTGATCCCACCCAGTGTCCCGAGAATCCCACCCAATGTCCCGCACTCTTGGAGAGAACGTGGGTGACTGCGCAGTCACAGTTACACTAAGGGGCCCGTTGGTGCACTTATGACTGTATGGTACCTGCCGAGCACTCCGGTACTCGGATCAGCAACTGGCTTCGCAAAGGGTCAGACGTGTGATGAATCCGTCTGATCCTCCAACCGAACTCCTTTGTACGCAGACCGCCAGGGCGGTCTCCCTCTGGAATAGTCTCTGCGGACCCCAACGTGGGTCCGAACCGCTTTACAGGAACCGCAGCGTCCGCTGAGTCCCTAACTAACACTTGGTACTAACGTGACAGGAACCCTAACCTAGGGCTTGTCCCTGTGGTACCGCAACCTAAAGTGGCTTTGGGGAAAACTCCTAGAGGCCTACCGGGGTTAATAACCTGCCCCACTCCCCTAACTCTTCCCAGCCTTGACTGTACTTACTAAGACCTAACGAGTCCCAGCGCCTACAGCAGCAAGCTGTAGCTCACTGGATGCTGCAGCCAACGTGCTGCGCAACAAGGTGCCTGCCTGTCAGACCTCACAGCACTAACAGCCGTGACTCTGACAAGGCAGCACTCTACACTAAGGGCAGCGTCCCTATCTTGGGCCTCCCTAAGCATTTACCCACTAAACTAGTGGGGAGTTGGGGCCTACCTGGGGTGTAGGTACCTATATGGGGCAGGAGCTGCACTCGCTCCCCGCACCCTTCCTTCCCTCACAGCTCCCTGACTCCAACTCTCTGTAACCTTTCTTTCCCAGCTCCCACTAATGTAAGTGGCAGGGTCCCTAACCTGAGGGCTGTCCCTGGCAACACTCACCTTACTGGGGAGCTGAGCTATCTCGGGCCCTGGGGGTGCTGGCCTAGTACAGGGAGTCCCTGACTCCTGTACCCTACCTCCTTCCCTGGGCTGCTCCGGTCTCTGACTGCCCAACGTGCTGCAACTGACAAAAACCCTGTCTGCCCACAACATTGTTGCAACTCTGCAGCATGAGACTCTGCCAGCTCTATTGGCTTCAATGCTGCCTGTGACAAAGGTGAAAGTGCAGTCCCCTGAGGCTGCTGGGAATTGTAGTCCTTGGCAAAGCTCTTTTCTATGGGGACCGTGTGTGCGATCTTTACTGCGCATTGGCGAAGCTCGCGCCAAAACCAAGAGGGCGGTGCCCGCCGGGAGAAGTCGCCGTCCCCTTCCCCCACTGCCACAGGGGTAAGGCAGGGGGCAAAGGAAAATCAGGGGAACCGGGGTTGACCCCCTTACATGTATAAAACACAGAAAACATATTTTAATACACGGAGGGACATTGGGGAGACTCATGACTGTAAGGGAAATAAGAATGTGATCTCAGGGCTCAAAAACCCGGAGTCTGGGGGACACTGCGCAGCCCTAGTGTAATTCCACCCACGTACCGGCATATCATGCCTGCTCGTCGGGTAGAATTAAGGTACTATTTAATTTTTTCTTATCTTTGTTCATACTCAGTATTTTCTTATCTATTCTCTGATTTTCCATATGTGCCCGATCCCATAGCGAAAACCACAATTCAGTGTCCGTAGCTGTATAAGGTAACACATTTAACACCATATTACTGTCATTTGCATATGAATTAATAAGTTCCATTACTTACTTTTTTAAAGTATTTTCTTTAACCGAAAACTCTTGCTCCACAACTCGAATTGTTCCCCCACAAACGTCGCAATGTTTTCTTTGAAGGAATTCCACGCTATTCCATTCAGCGCATACAAATGCTCCAGACAATGCTCCCTGCACGTCCCACAAATGTACCTTTTTCCTTAGGGAAATTTAACCAGACAAAGGCAACAGTCCTTCTCCCTTTTGGAGAATCGTGAAACGTGGTTCTCTGTCTCTGATCTGTTAATCAACTATTGTCAAATCTACCAAAGACTGACACTTCTTTTTTTCCTTCGGTTCGTTTCAATTTTTTCCCAAATGTTGGATCCAGGCTGTATCGACCACACACCCCTAATCCAAATATGATGAAAAAACTGAATGAAAGCTGGTTCGCCAATGTTAAATGTCCTTTTTCCTGCCTTTTCTATAGATTTCCTCCAGTATAACAGAATTCAGCATTCTTGTCGTTGCCCACAATAACAAAACGTTTTGTAACGCCTGTATGCCCGCAGACCTGGCCAGTCCCCAGTACTGAGGTGGGTAAGGGTATAACACGCACCCACAGCAGTGAGGGCGTGCCCGGAGTGTGGTAGTTGCGTTGCCGGGCCTGGTGAGTAAGGGTAAACATTATACTTGCTGAGTCCGGGGTGCCAGAGGTCGGAAGGTAATGTCCAAGAGCCAGAGTTCAGGGGTTGGAGAGAGCAGCGTAGTGATGTCCGAAAGCCAGGGTTCAAGGGCAGGAGAAGGCAGCGTAGTTAAGTCCAAAGCAGAGTTCAAGTTCAAACCAAAGGAATCCAAACAGGGGCAGGGACAGGAACCAGAGCTGAAACAGACAAGGGAGCTAGGCATAGACACTGCACACACAGGAGCTACAGGAAAGCTATGCAGAGCAAGGACTGAGAGGACGGAGTGAGGTTATATGGGAAGAAGGGCCAATAGGGGTGAGGGGAGGAGCAGAGGTTAGAGTGGGTAATTGCAGGGATAGGTCTGTGAGAGCAGGGGAGGAGACAGGGAGGTAATCCAGGGTAATTGCCGAGCCAGTGCCTGGGGGCGGCTGATAACTAGAGTGGGTGCGCACGCCATCTGTAACATTGCTATGCGCGCGCACCGTGCGTGTACCAGAGCATGGGGGAAGCATCACGGAGGAGGCGCTCGGCAGGAGAGTCAGAGGGGAAGGAGGAGCGGAGGAACCAGGTAGGGAAGGAGCTGGGATAACGGAGGCACGCCGAGGGGCGCGTGTCCCTCGATAGGAGACCAGTGATCAGGAACGCGCGCGCACAGTGAGGGGACCGCGTGCGTGCGCAGAACGTGTGCTTGGGTGTGCGGACCGTGCCGTGGAGAAAAGGCTCAGGGAGGAGGATAGAGATTGGGAACGTAGGGGAGCGGGACAGTTAGCCGCTGTGGGACCTGGGGTGACGCGGACACGCTGGGAAGCGCGAGTCCCCCGATCCGTTACAGTATCCCCCCCTTGAGGATCGGACTCCGGACGATCCTCCCAAGGTCTATGAGGAAACTCCCGACGGAACGTTAGAATTAGCCAATTCTAATTACTTTATAAATACCATTGAAATATAAACGTTGCTGTAGTCTGCCTCCCCTTTGTCTGACCGGGGACCAGAGGAGAATAATGTATACGAGGAGGACTCAGGCCCCACCTCAGCAGTAGGTGTCAGTCTGAGGCATATAAAAGGGGTTACATAACCACACCCAGTAACTCCTCCTTTTGCTTCATATGACAGCTCCTTATACCTCCTCTTATTACTCCATATAAACTTATTACTCCCTATCCCGCCTCTTATTACCCCATATAACTGCTCCCTCTAACACCTCCTATTGCCCCATATAACCAATCGTTATAACTCCTCTGATAGCCTCATATAGCCATTCCTTATAACTCCCCCTCTCTATTTCTCTATACAGTACAGTGTGTGATGTCTTAATATGCACTGATCCCTTTCTGATCTTTATTAAATCCCATCTATTAATAACCTTAATAAGACTTTATCTCACATCCCCTAAGGTCCCTGCTGTTCTGTCACTTTATTAAACTCACTGCTATCACACACACAGCTCTGTCACTGCACCTTCACCCTGACCTAGCTCTGTCTGCTATCCCTGTACTAACCCCATACACAGCTGTCACTGCACCTTCACCCTGACCTAGCACTGTCTGCTATCCCTGTACTAACCCCATACACACAGCTGTCACTGCACCTTCACCCTGACCTGCACTGTCTGCTAATCCTGTACTAACCCCATACACACAGCTCTGTCACTGCACCTTCACCCTGACCTAGCATTTACTGCTAATCCTGTACTAACCCCATACACACAGCTGTCACTGCACCTTCACCCTGATCTGCACTGTCTGCTAATCCTGTACTAACCCCATACACACAGCTCTGTCACTGCACCTTCACCCTGACCTGCACTGTCTGCTAATCCTGTACTAACCCCATACACACAGCTCTGTCACTGCACCTTCACCCTGACCTGCACTGTCTGCTAATCCTGTACTAACCCCATACATACAGCTCTGTCACTGCACCTTCACCCTCACCTAGCACTGTCTGCTAATCCTGTACTAACCCCACACACACAGCTCGCTCATTGCACCTTCACCCTGACCTGCACTGTCTGCTAATCCTGTACTAACCCCATACATACAGCTCTGTCACTGCACCTTCACCCTCACCTAGCACTGTCTGCTAATCCTGTACTAACCCCACACACACAGCTCGCTCACTGCACCTTCACCCTGACCTGCACTGTCTGCTAATCCTGTACTAGCCCCACACACACAGCTGTCACTGCACCTTCACCCTGACCTGCAGTTACCACTCCTATTCCTGTACTAAGCCCCACATACACCACACACATTCATACACATGTATATGTAGCACTGCTCCCTCCCCCCCCCCCCCCCCCCCCCCCCCCCCCCCCCCCTTGGGAGATCTTGCTAAAGCTAAAGGTGTCATGGTGCTTGTTACCTGTGAGGGTTCAGGAGAGATGAGCGTCCGCAATGGTAAGAGGAAACAGGACAGGCTTTTGGTGATCCTTCAGGCTCTTCTCATGGTGTCAGCGCATCCAGTCATAGCAGGCTCCAGGTGTACTGGAGACAGTCCCCACCATGACAGTCTTCTCTCATACCTCTACCCAATAGACTGTAACTTAGGCAGAGGTATATAGTTACATAGTTACATAGTAGATGAGGTTGAAAAAAGACGTACGTCCATCAAGTTCAACCTATGCTAAATTTAGACAACAGATACTTTATCCTATAGCTATACTTACTTATTGATCCAGAGGAATGCAAACAAAAAACCCCAGAGTCATATCATCCAATGATATCTCATAAGGGGAAACAGGATATATACAAAACAGGATCCTTTATTGAGGCAGCCACTGCAGTTGTTATTACAGCGAATGCATAGATTCTTTAGGATAGGTCCCAGACCTCTGGATGGTACTGGCCTTCTTGCAGTCTTGAGACCTTGTCCTCTGTTCAGATCTTGGGCTGCAGCCCGCCCCAGGAGGGAGAGAGCGGAACTGCATGTCTCTACCTCAGGAGGGGGAGACCTCAACTGACTATAATTTAGAACACTTCCTCCCTAAGGCACAGGGGGGAGGGCACAAGGTCTGCACCATGATTGGCTGCACACAGACCCAGTTCACCTCCACCCCAGTCACTCAGAGAGGCAGCATGAGGGGGGGAGGTAAATACCACAGGATAGCCTGAAACTGCCTGTAGCTACTAGGATTTACATGACAGGGGGCAGAAAGTATAGCCTGGACCAGCCATGGCTACATATACATACACAAACACACACATACTTTCATACATGTGCACATAAATACTGTACCCATAAACACACTTAAATACACATACATGCACACATATATGTACACACACAAACATATATACAAACACGCACACTTATATACACACGCATAAAAGACACCTATAGATAGACCCATACGTACTTAATACCCACATACACACTCATACATACACACATACTCACATATATAATACACACACACACACACGCAGACACTTATATACATAAACACATATAATCAGACACACACAGCCGCTGCTCCACAGCTAGTCCCCTGTAATCACGCAGTGTTAATCCTCAGCACATTACACTGCGATGTTTGTTGAGCGCATCCCTAATTAATCTGTTTATTAGGCGATTAACATGCCCCTCTGAGAAGCGCAAACGTGCCTCAAGACGAGAAATATATATCCAGAAGGCAGCAATGTGAGAGAAAAGAGGTTCTGACCCAAACCCAGTTCCCTCTTTATCCATTTTGCCCCATATAACTGCACACTATAATTCGTCCTATTGTACCACATACCATTCCCTATATCCCCTACTATTGCAGCATATAACCATTCCCTATATCCCCTACTATTGCAGCATATAACCATTCCCTATATCTCCTACTATTGCAGCATATAACCATTCCCTATATCTCCTACTATTGCAGCATATAACCATTCCCTATATCTCCTACTATTGCAGCATATAACCATTCCCTATATCTCCTACTATTGCACCAACAAAAATATTTTCAATGAAGTCTGGGATTAGGATGAAAAAGGGGATTGCTATAGGTCCTGTGGATATAGGGAAAGTACAAGGGGTTTATATAGGGATTGGGGCTTTAGGGGCAGTAATGGGGGCTTCTATATGGACTGTGGCTGCAGGGGAAGTAAAACAGATTTTTATAGGGGTGGGGATATATGGGAAGTAAAGGGGATTACTATAGGGCTGGACCTATAGGGGGAGCAAAGGGGGGTTTCTATCGGGAATTTGGCAAAAGGGGATTTCTATTTGGACTGAGGTTATAGAGCAAGTAAGGGGGATTTATAAAGGGGAAGCCAAATAAGGGAATATTTGAATCCCTTCCATGGCAGAGGGCCCTTTAATGTTTAAAGGGAGGGGGGGAGGGGGCGGCGGTGTCATCGACTTCTCCTTGCGTGAGTCCCTGTTAATGTGAGGGATTTACAGCTCTGGCCGTGAGATGTATGCGCTGGATGCTGATCAGTTGCTCACTGCAGGTGCCAGCAATCAATGGGCTGTGTGTATCTGTAAACATCATTACACAGAGCTCAGCTCTGATCCATCACATTGTATCTATCTACCTACCTACAGTACCTACCCTCTATCCTTGTGTCTGCCTCTCCCATTCCCTATCTCTTGCTCTCTATCCTCTTTCTTTCTTCCGCTCCCTCTCTCCCCCCTCGCATTCTCTCTCCCCCTTTCCCATTCCCTCTCACATTCACTCCCTTTCGCATTCTCTCCCTCTCTCACATTCTCTCTCATTATCTCTCCCTCAATCTCTTCCTCGCTCTCTCTCACTCTCCGTCTTTTCCTCTCTCGTATTATCTCACTTTCTCTCTCCCTCTCTCCCTCTCTCGCATTCTCTCGTTCACTCGCATTATCTCTCTCTCTCCCCCCCCCATTTCCCATTCCTATATTCTCTCCCTCTCTCCCTCTCTCCCTCTCTCCCTCTCTCCCTCTCTCCCTCTCCTCACACACATTCCTAAGTGTGTTTGGTGCTTCCCAACTGATCCCCCAGCGCAGGGAGATACTCAGTGTCACTATACAATTACAGAACACTTGTCCTAATTAAATAGAATTTAACAATGTAATTGCTTGACGATCCTCCTGCTACCAAGAACCAGCCAGGAAAACTAATAATTAAGTGTCTCATTTGCATATTTCTCATAATTACCTGGGCCTCATCGTCGTGAGCAGTATCCGTGACAACGGGCGCAACAAAAACCCCTTTAATTGCTTTTGTAAATCTCAAACATTAAGTGTTTGTAATGAAGCACAGTTTGGTGGGGGGTGTAATTAATTGCCCCTGTGGTGAGGTCAGAAATGGGTTAAGTATTCTCCCACGGGTATATATGTTTCTGAAAAGAAGCCTATTAAAACAGCAATAAATATTAATGAACTTCAGTTTGTGCGCTCCCCATAATGCCTCCCACTGGCCCATATAGCACCTCCATATAGCTTCTCCTATTGTGCCATATAAATCCTATCAATACCTCCACCTATTGCCTCCTATAAACACTCCTTCTTATGCCGACTTTTGCCCCATATAACCACTCCCTATAACTCCTCCTATTGCCCTATATAACTGCTCCCTATAACTCCTCCTATTGCCCCATATAACACTCCCTATAACTCCTCCTATTGCCCTATATAACCGCTCCCTATAACTCCTCCTATTGCCCTATATAACCGCTCCCTATAACTCCTCCTATTGCCCCCTATTCTTCTTCTATTGGTCAAAATAACCACCGCCTATAATGCCTCTTACTGCCCCATATAACTGCTTATTATAACTTCTCCTATTCCCTATTTAACAACACCCTGCAACTTTTCCTATTGCCCCATATTACTGCTCCACATAACTCCTAGTGCACGATATAACTGGTCCATATAACTTCTACTATGGCTTCATATAACATCTCCTTATAACTCCTCCAATTGTTCAAAATAACCGCTCCCTCTAACTGCTCCTTTCGTTCTATATAACTGCTTCCTATAACTCCTTTTGTCCCAAATAACTGCTCAATATAACTCCTATTGAACCATACATCCACTTCTTGTAACTCCATATAACTGAACTCTATAACTCTTGCCATTGCTCTATATAATCGCTCTCTAATCATCCTCCTGCTCCATATAACTTCTGCCTATAACTCTTCCTATTGCCCAATTTACCACACCCTATAGCTTCCCCATATTGCCCTATATAACCACTCATAACTCCTTCTATTGCAACATATAACCGCACCCTATAACTACTCTATAGCTCTATATAACCTCTGCAGTTAACCATCCTAGCACTCCATATAACCACTCCCTGTAGATCTTCCTATTGCCTCATATAACCACTCCCTATAACTGCACCTACCGATCCATATAACCACTCCCTATAACTGCACCTACCGATCCATATATTCACTCCCTATAACTGCACCTACCAATCCATATAACCACTCCCTATAACTGCACCTACCAATCCATATAACCACTCCCTATAACTGCACCTACCGATCCATATAGTCACTCCCTATAGATCTTCCTATTGCCCCATATAACCACTCCCTATAACTGCACCTACCAATCCATATAATCACTCCCTATAACTGCACCTACCGATCCATATAATCACTCCCTATAACTGCATCTACCGATCCATATAATCACTCCCTATAACTACACCTGCTGACCCACATAACTGTTCCCTATACAGTAGGTCCTCCCCTCACTCCACATAACACTACCCTATAATTCCCCCTATTGCTCCATATAAGCCCTTCCTATAACTCCTATTTGCACCATATAGTCCCTCCCTACAACTCATTTTCTTGCTCCATATAACCGCTCCTTATAACTCATCCTATTGCTCCATGTAGCAAGATGAGACCTCTAGAACAAGGCATAGGACACTAGAAGAACTCTGACCAATGATCTGAAAAAAACGTATGAACTCCTTTTTACTGTATGTCCTTCTGGGGATGGGACCTCTGGAAGAGGACTCTATTCCTAAAATAAGTCTGATCAATCATATGTAAGGAGTTATTATCATCTTCCAATGCCCTTCTGGTGATAGGTCCTCCAGAGCTGGACACAAGGCTTTTGAAGTCTGTCCAATTCTCTGTAAAGCGGTATCACCGTCCTCCATATTGTTCTAGATATGGGACTTTTAAAACTAGACACAGAGCTCCAGTAGCACTAACAAATTATTTGTGAAAGTAGGTATCATAACCTTGCATTTTGGACATGGGACCTCCAGAAAACGACACAGAGTTCTAGAATCTCTAACCAATGTTCTTCCAAGAGATATCACCACCATCCTATTGTAAGTCCTTCTGGAGATATGGGCTCTGGAAAAGGACACATGGATCTAAAAAAAAGTGTTTTCGTTTTAATGGAACAAAAATATAATTAGTGGCTTTCAAGTATAAAAGACTAACAAATGTGACACGTTTTAATTATCTCCTAGTGTGGGGACGGGGTGGGGTAAGGCTCTGTTAGTGAGTTTAAGTGAACATGGGCCCTTCCTAATGATGCTCTTTAAATGCTAATTGGAGCTGGAATGGGAATTTTCGGAAGCAGCCTGTTATAAGAACACCCCTTTAAAAGAACATCTCACAACCTTAACGTGTCTAGCCCCTGTTATAAGAACACCCGCTTAAAAGAACATCCCCTCACCGCCATGACATGCCCTTTCTTTTGGGTGAAATCCTGTTATAAGAGCACACCCCTTATAAGAACATTGCCTCACAGCCCTTATGGAAAGTCCTGCTATAAGAACATCTCACAGCTGTACATACTAAAAAGAAATCCTTTTTATTCCCACAATAGATCAATCAAATGATTTCCCCATAATGGAAATCAGGATTAAACACCCCGCAATGAATAAAATATAAACCGACTCAGCTCGTAATTTCCCCTTTGAATGTGTCAGCATCAGTTTAAATAGAGTTTTCTGTCTTTTAATAAGCACGTGCCCCGCGGCCCCAGAAAAGAGCAAGCACACACTCTTTCTATGTATAAGATATTTGCAGGGTCTCTATAGGGCCGGCTGCTTTGAAATGCAAAGAGGGGTGTAGGAACGGGAGGGCTCCCATTCACTGTATTAAAAAAAACGTACTTAACGCGTGCAAAATGTTTATTTTTTTAAACATGGGACGTAAAAGTGTTTTTATGATTTGTGTTTCTCTGGCTCTTTAACAGCATGTACGATGCAGACTATCTCTAAATACTGATAAAGAACATACTGCACTGCATAATGATGTTGAGTATCTTTATACACTTATAAAGAACACAGTGCATGGTATGATGTTTCTGAGTATCTCTATACACTGATGATGAACACACTGTATGTAGATGCAGAATACAGGCATACCCCTCTTTAAGTACACTCACTTTAAGTACACTCGCGAGTAAGTACATATCGCCCAATAGGCAAACGGCAGCTCACGCATGCGCCTGTCATCACGTCCTGAACAGCAATACCGGCTCCCTACCTGTACCGAAGCTGTGCTCAAGCAGGGAGACTATAGAGCCTGTTACAAATGCGTTATTTACATTAGTTATGCACGTATATAACGATTGCAGTACTGTACATGCATCGATAAGTGGGAAAAGGTAGTGCTTCACTTTAAGTACATTTTCACTTTACATACATGCTCCGGTCCCATTGCGTACGTTAATGCGGGGTATGCCTGTATCTCTTTACACTGCAAATGAACATGCAATACTGTACAATGATGACGAGTATCTTGATATTAAAAATGAACACACCACAGCCCACTGTACTGTATAATAATAATAATAATGAGTATCTCTACACCAGGGGTAGCCAGTGATTGAGCCACCTGTGCTGAAGCAGGGATATCCTGAACACTTGACCTGTTGGTAGCTCTTGAGGACTGGAGTTGGCTACCCCTGCTCTATACACTGAGTGCCTTATTGTTATTGCCCAGGGAGTGAGTGTGTATAATGTATGTGGGGTGCCCTTATGCCTGATGACATCGGCACCCCTACCATGTGACAGTACAAACGCTGTGTCCCTTGCTTATAATTAGGGAAGGAGTGTGTATCTCTCTCTCTCCCTCGGCTCCTCTTATACTCCTCACTGTCCCTTTTTACTTTCCGTCTTTCCCTCATTAATTCTATCTCTCTCTCCCTCTCTTTCTATCTCCTTTACCTTTTTCTGTTGCTCCATGTTTCTTTCTATCCTTCTCCCTCTCTCTTTCCCCTTCCCCACATTCCACCTCTCTATCTTTCTTTCCCCCTCTTCCTTCTCTCTCTCTCTTCAGCTGTGTAATCTGTGACACATTGAATGGTGTTAATTGCAATACCAACATGTCACTGAGCCACCAGGATAAAAGGGGAGGTTTAAGCAGGGAGCTGAGTTTACCTCCCTCCCCAACTGAAATTATGTGTTTTATTGCCCCTGTAACCTCTAATTGTAGTAACCCAGCCCGAGTGCCTTATTGCCCCTGTAACCTCTTATTGTAATAACCCAGAGCCTGAGTGCCTTATTGCCCCTGTAACCTCTTATTGCAGTAACCCAGCCCGAGTGCCTTATTGCACCTGTAACCTCTCGTTGTAACACAGCCCGGGTGCCTTATTGCCCCTGAAACCTCTTATTGTAATAACCCAGAGCCTGAGTGCCTTATTGCCCCTGTAACCTCTTATTGCAGTAACCCAGCTCTTGAATGCCTTACTTAACCTCTTATTGCAGTAACCCAGCCCGAGTGCCTTATTGTTCCTGTAACATTATTGCAGTAACCCAGCCCGAGTGCCTTATTGTTCCTGGAACATTATTGCAGTAACCCAGCCCGAGTGCCTTATTGTTCCTGGAACATTATTGCAGTAACCCGGCTCCAGAGTGCTATATATAAATATATATATAGTGCTATATATATAAATATATATATGTAATGGATATTCCCCCTACCCCAATCGCAGATAGAGTGAATGTGAGGGGGAACCTATATGTTACCAGGTGTGGTGCGTATACCTGCAGGTTCACAGGAGGCCTGAGCCTCCACTGATGGGAACCTGGGGTGAATCCTCTGAAACGATCTTCCTTACAGCGCCTCCACCTATGTAGGATTCTAGGAGTGTAGAATGTACCCCACACAGGATTAACCACATACACCAAAGGTATATATAACTCAGGTTTACTATATGCAGATAACATCATACAATACACATGCATCAACCTCAATGTCACCTTGTGACACTACTTCCCAGGAGTGATAACCCCACACCGTGTCCACAGTCCCCAATGTCATCCACTCCCACTTAGGAGTATATACTCCGGGCCCACCACCGTGTACCCCCACACTGTGTCCACAGTATACCCTTGTCCCGTGGTCAGCGCTGCCACTATGTGTGAGTACTCTGTTGGTGCACTTATAACGATACCTGCCCAGTGCGACGGCACCTGGGCTTTAAAAGATCTTCACAAAGGGTCCGCCGATCTCCTGCACAACGTCCTGGTTTCCCCCAGCGCGGGGATCCGTCAGGGGCGATCCCACCCTGGAGATAGTCCTGCTCTCTCAATGGAGTAGGCCTGAGCCCAAGCCTCTTTGCGGGAAGCGCAGCGTCCGCTGTGTCCCTAACTGCCAATATCACTAATGGGGCAGGATCCCTAACCTAGGGCCTGTCCCTGAAGCACAACAAGCTATAGTGGTGACTCAGGACCTCACTGGGACCTAGGGGGCTGCTGGCCTAATGCAGCGGGTCACAGACCCCTGCACTCACCTCCTAACCCTAGCTCTTCCTGGTCTTCACTGCCTAGCGTGGGCTAAGCGTGCAAAATGTATCTATCTCCTAGAGCAGTGAGATACTGCAGCCCTATTGGCTCCCTGGCGTCAGGTGGGGCGCTCCTGAGGCTCATGGGGCTTTTAGTCCCTGCTATAGCCTCCTTGCGATTGGCTGCCCTTCGGCGCGCATGTACTGCGCATGCGCGAACTAACGGGCCTCCCGTCGCATCTTTACCCTGCGCATGCGCGAGGAATGAACATAGCGGCGTCCTGTGCTGTCGGCCCGCCGCGGAGCCTCCGGAGCGCTTCCTGCTCAGCCCCCACCCTCCAGAAACTCCGGCGGGTCTGCCGCTTTGCTCCGGCAGCACTCACCATCGCTCCCGGCAGTGGAGGTAACGAGGGGGGG
>CM071575.1:21635508-21697703 GCA_036426205.1 Ascaphus truei | reverse complement strand
ATAGGCATTTGTGCAAAAAATGGATGTGGGTTATAGGAGGGAAAGGGATACATTTCTGTTTGTTTACAGTGGGGTGGTGAAATTGATGGTTTTTTGCATTTTGTGATGCACGCTATAAAGATCCAGGGATTTGGTGGGGGGAGGTAGGGTAACACCGCATAGAAATAAAAATGTGTATTTGTGAAAGGAAATGTAATAACAAAAATATGTGTTTGTGTTGTAGGGAAGCAATGTGAGGTAGTGACGTGAGCTGGGATGGAAAAGATAGGAAACGGAGGAAAAGGGACCGTGACAAAGAAAAGGAGAGAGGGGCCAGAGAGACGACAGGGGACAGTGACAGGGAGGTGGGGACAGAGAGAAAAGGGAGGGAGGGGGCAGTGAGAGAGAAGAAAGAGGTGAAGGAGGAGGAGAGGGGAAAGGAGGAGAGGGGAAAGAGAAGGAGGAGGGGGCAGTGAAAGAGTAGGCGAAGAGGGCACAGTGAAAGAGAAGTGGAGAGGGGACAGTGAGAGAGAGAAGGAGAGGGGACAGTGAGAGGTGGAGGAGAGGGTGCAGGGAGGGAGGAGAATAACAGAAAGAAGTAGAGGAAAGGAGGAAGAAGAGGGGACAGTGAAAAAAGTGGGAAGGGGCAGAGAGAAGTGGAAGGGGAGAGAGAGAGAGAGAGAGAGAGAGAGAGAGAGAGAGAGAGAGAGAGAGAGAACAGTGAAAGTAAGAGGAGGATAAAGGGAGTGAGAAAAGGGGAGAGGAGGAGAGGGGGTTAGTGAGAGAGAAGGAGGAGAGGGGGTTAGTGAGAGAAAGGAGAAAGGGATAGAGAAGGAGAGGGGGTTAGTGAGAACGAAAGGAGAGAGGAGAGGGGGTGAGAGATACTGTACAGGCAAAAAACATTTGGGAAACATGAAAGAAAAACAGAGTTAATTCTGCATTAGGAGGGAACGCAGGAAGGGCGAGGATGTGTTTCCGTAGAAATAGCCGCAATAAGTTAAACTAAAAGCAAATTTAAGAAAGTTTCTTTTAAATGGGAAACATTTTTTAAAATGGTAAAAAAAAATTGAAGTGATTGAAAATAAATAAAATGAAAGAAATGTAACAAAAAACACAAGCAGGTATATGATGCTCTTCCCTGGAAATGGGAGCGACAAGTTACATTAAAAGCAAATTTTAAAACAATTGTTTTTGTCTTTTTTTAATAAGAAAAATATTTAAAATAGTAAACAATTAAACTTTTTGAAAATGAACAGAAGTTACATTTTTTTAACAGGGTGCAAGTGCAAAAATAATGCATTTCCATGGAAAAGGGGACCCTAAGGTAAATTTAATGCCAATAAAGAAATGTTTATGATTATTTTAAAGGGAAATGTTTATTATTATTATTTTAAAGGGAAAAATGTAAAAAAAAAAAAAAGTTATAAAAATGTAAAATATTGAAAAATAACGGAATTAAATACATTTTAACAAGGACGCAATCCAGAAAATTATGCATTTCCATGGAAACAGGCGCGATAAGATACAATACACGCAAATAGAAAAAAAACTATAATTTTTTTTAATGAGAAAAAACACGTTAAAAAAAGTTAAAAAAAATGATATTAAAAAATGTTTTAAATAAACTGATTTACATTGAATTCATTTCATTTCAGCGGGAGCTGCTGGAAATTTTGCGTCTTCGGAGGGGTGAACAAGATTTTTCCAGCCGGGCACGCGGCTTTCCAACAAAAGCCATTCTTCCTTCTCCCGCCCGCCTGCGCCAGACGCGCTGCTCCGGCCTATGGCGGGTTGACTAGTCGCCCTGACTGGTCCCGATCCTCAGGACGGAGCGGAAGGGGACGTGACCCAGTAGTTAGGCCCCTCCCACTGTGCAAAGGCTCATCCAATCAGCATTGGCTATATAGCGTGGTTACTGTAACTGACGTACGTAGGTTTGCCGGCCAGAGCTGGGGAGGAAGAAAGATATAGTGATACAAAGTATCTATACACTGATAATGAACATGCTGCGCTGTATAATGCTGCTGATTATCTAAACGGATAATAAACAGAATTCGCTGTATAATAATGATGAATGTAGATATATGAGATGAGTATCTATATACTGATAATGAACACGCAGTGTGTATAATGATGCTGCGTATGTATATACTGATAATGAACACGCCACGCTGTATAATAACGATAAGTATCTATACACTGATATTAAACATGGTGCACTGTGTAGTGATGTTGAGTTTCTATACACCAATGAAAAAAAACAGAAGAAAAGTGGTTAGTCGCACCCTGCTATACAGGCAATAATTCCAGCGTGGGCTTGGGTTAGCATGGAAAACCTCACCCGGCCCGGGCACGGAAAGGATTGACAGATTGATAGCTCACTCTCGATTCTGTGGGTGGTGGTGCATGGCCGTTCTTAGCTGGTGGAGCGATTTGTCTAGTTAATTCCGATAACGGACGAGACTCCTCCATGCTAACTAGTTACGCGACCGCCCGTGATGAAATTATTATGCTGTATAGCAGTGTGCAACTAACCGTGTTTCTGCTTTTTTGTGTGTGAGTATTGCAACTTGAAGAACTTGGAGAGCATAAAAGTGAGTTTTTTCCTTTTTCCAATGTATCTTTACATTTTCTTTGCTTTTAAGTAGCGTGCAGGTCCAACTTGGGATTTCTGTATTGTTACTGTACCATTCGATGTTGGTACTGGACCTGGCACCTATACGTTCGAATTTATGTATTTGTGGGTTAGTGCAAGTTCTAAATACTTTTTTTGAGTTTCTATATGCTGGCAATTACTATGCAGCGCAGTATAGTCATGCAGAGTATCTCAATATACTGATAATGCATTTACTGCACTGTATAATGATGCTGAGTATCTCTGTACATGATAATGAACACACTGTGCGTTATGATGATGCTAAGAAGTATGTACTGTATATGTGCAGAGTACGGCAGGGCAATATGTACAGTACTGGAGAGCAATGTGCATATGTCGGTGCAGAGCTTTGTATATAGTCTTTGATGTGCAGGGTTTATAAGAGCAAAGTAGTCTACCTATGTGCAGAGCCCTTTCCCCCAGGTTACTGCAGAGCGTCCTAGGACATAGCCCGTAGGAGATGTCACCTGATATTAGAGCTGTGAGTGAGATTAAACCTGACAGCGTCATTAGTTCTACACTGTGTTTTCTAAATGCCAGCACCAGGGGGACGGAGGGGGAGTTATTGATATACGGCTGTTTATTTAAGAGGTAGGTGACCTGGGGAAAGCGACAGCTCAGTGACACCTTTCTGTCATAGAGGAGGGGAGCCTCTTAACTCTTAGTTCCGATAGGCTCTGATTATGGTCTGGTCATTGTGATGGTTTGGTCATTGTGATGGTTTGGTCATGACGATGGTCTGGTCATGGTTGGATTATGGTGATAGTCGGGTCATGGTTTGATTACCTTATGTCTCCATTCTGTCACGCAGCTTAGTCTTGGCCACCTCAATAGGTCATGGTTTCATTATGGTTGGGTCATGCTTCTGGTTTTTGTTATAGTCATGGTTTGGTAACCTTATTTCTCCATGCTGTCACACAGTTCAATCCTTGTCTCCCTGTTGGCTTCTGGTTTGGTCATGGTATAGTTACCTTGTACCTCCATTCTGTCACACAGATGATCTTGGCCTACTTGTTAGGTTATGGCTTTATTATGGTGATGGTTTAGTCATGGAGTAAGGATTTGGGAGTCACGCCGCCTTCTGCGCGCTCCCGCCCTAACTCCGTTCACGGGCGGGGCTCCTTCCAAGGGAACATCATCCTGCGCACACCAGTGACGTCACTAGGTACTGCGGGGGAAGGCCCCGCCTCCAGATTGCATCACGTATCAGCGGCGCGCGCACGTGATACTAATCACGCAGATCTAATCAGCTCCAGAAAATTCACCTGTCTCCTGAACCTAGCCTATCACTGCTTCCACTGAGGCCGCACCTCCGCTCCGCCTCTCCATAGGATTGGACAGTCATGCCTATATATGCTCAGCTATGCCACTGGCACTTTGGCTGAGTATAGATTCATGTTACCTGTTCTTTGCCTCCACAGTCTTGCCTTGCCTTGCTGAACCTTGCTCCGTGTACCGACCCGGCTTTGCTCTTGAACTTCGCAACTCTGGAATACTGACCCCCGCTACCTCTGACCCTCCGCATCTCTCCAACCCTGACCTCGGCACTCGGACAACGACTACCCTCCATTCTCCAACCCTGAATACGGCTAATAGTACCTTCAACGATCAGGACATCTCCTACTCTGACCTTGGCAAGTATAACGACGACTCTTACCTCTCCAACCCCGACCCGGCTACCTCGACCAATCTACACTCCAAACGTGCCCCTGTGGCTGTGGGTGATGTTTATACCCATTCCCACCTCAGTCCCGGGTCCCGCCTTGTTTGTGGTGAGTACAGCATTACACATGGTTATGGTTGGGTTATGGTGATATGGTTATAGTTTGGTTACCTTGTGTCTTCATGGTCAAGGTGAAGGTGATGGCGTGGTTATGGTTATGGTTTGGTCATGGTGATAGTCTTGGTGATGGTCTGGTTGCAGTTTGGGTACCTTGTGTCTCCATGCTGTCACACAGCTCGGTCTTGGCCTCCCCATTGGGTCGGTAGCCTCCCTTCTGGGTAAACTTGTTGCTCATGGTGGCTGCGGTAACAACGGCCTTGAGGCTCCGTTTGCGCTTGGGGACATTCTGCTCCGGGTGGAAGAGGATGACGTAGACCTTTGGCATGTAGAGCATCCCCAGGGACACAGAGGCACTCAGACTTACCGAGATGGTCAGCGTCGTCGTCTGGATATGCATCTTGGGACAGGAGGAGGGGGAGGGGTGAGAGTGGAGCAGGGAGATAACCATGTACATTATTATGACATTAGAGAGAAATAGCCAAGTATGTAATCATAAAATCGGGGACAGAAATGTATTATTAGGGCATTTGGGACATCCGCCCATTATAGAGATAGCTATGCATGTTATAAAGTCATCAAGGAGCTAGCCATGCATTATTATGGCCATGCTCACCACCATAACATCGGAGAGATAGCCATGCATATTATTCTGACATCAAGAGAGATAACCATGCACCATCACACCATCAAAACATCAGAGGAACAGCCATGCACATAATAATTACATTAGAAAGATAGCTATGTGCCATCAAAACATCTGAGAGATAGCAATGCATATTATCAAGAGAGATAGCCATGTGTGCCACCATAACCTCCGAGAGATAGCTATGCTTAGTATCATGACATCGGAGCGGTAGCCATGTGTATTACCACCACATCGTCCGAGAGATAGCCACGCACACCATCATAAAAGAAAGCTATGAGGCGCATGCGCGATGGTGAGGAGATAGGAGCCCTGACTAATGAGCTCCGCTCCCATCGGCACTTTTAACGCAAACTAAAGCAATAAAAATCAATTGAAAAGCGACTAAAAACATATTGTCGGTGACATAAACTTCCGAGGATGGTGGCAGGCAAAGCTACACGGGCGAAAAGTCAGCCAGTGTCCACATACTTCAAAAGAAAGGGGGTAACCCCACCGGAGAAACCGGAGCTTCCCGCGCAGTCAGCCGATATGGACCCCGACAGCGATTCCTCCCTTGAAGATGATAGGGATGAGGAAACGGTCCGTCGTAAGGACTTAAAAGAATTCTGTGCCCAGATGCAGATTCTTTAAAACCGAACCGTGGGCTTTAAAGAGGGAGGTAGATGCGCTGGGCGAAAGAACTGATTCGCTAGAAAAGCAAGCGGATGAAACAGCCACAGCAGTCACGCAAAATACTGAACAAATCTCCATGATGCAGGATAAAATCAGACTGCTGGAGGACAAGGTGGAAGACGCCGAAAATCGTGACAGGCGCTGTAACATAAGGCTGAGGGGGGTGCCTGAAACTATCATGGACCCGGAGGACTTCACTAACAGCTGGTTGGAGTATGTCTTCCCGGACAAGCCGGAGTCCGAAATCTGGCTGGACCGGTGCCATAGGGCTCTCCGCAGCAAACCCCAAAAAGGGGATCCCCCCCGAGACATAGTGGCCCGCTTCCACCACTTCCGTACAAAAGAAGCGGTCTGCAGACTTGCCAGGGAAGATAGCTCCTTAGAATTTGAAGGAGTTAAACTTCAAATATATCAGGACCTAGCCCCTGCCACCCTAGCCAAACGTAAGGCATTCACCCCTATAACTAAAACACTACGGGAGAACAACACCAAATACAGGTGGCTGTTCCCATGCGCCCTCATGTCCATTAAAAATGGCGTTGCACATACCCTAAGAAGAATCGAGGACAGAGAGGGATTCCTAACTGGGCTGGGTATTCCAGGTCCCTACCAATGCCCCCCTCGCCCATCCTCAGGGAGCTCGGCGACCACCACGCCCGTATGGAGCCAAGCAGGGTCTGCCCGCACTCACGCTAAACCAAAGGACGGCGTAGTGCCCGAAATATCAAACCCCAATAAAGCCTAAAACACATAATTCCACACGGCCCTCCATCTAACACTGTCTTCAACCTGGAAAAAATATACCCAGCGGAGGTTCCGGAGCCTCCCGAAGCACACACAGACTTACCTGAGGAGTATCGGGTGGCTGAGAGGTCTAAGAGGGGGCCTTTGGACGGAGCAGACCTACACTCGACTTTGGAACGGCAGCCATCTTGCGGAGGTCCTCACCGGTCTCGAGCGGGAAGCATAATGACTTTCGCGCGCTTGAGACGTGACGTCATCGCTGGGCACCCTGTCATCGCGAGATCTCGGACGCCCTCAAATGACGTCAGAATAGCCGGTCCTCAACACAGAGAACAGACGTCTCATCTCTACCAGGACGGAGCAGAGTTGGAGGAGAGATGGGACAGCAACATCTCTTCCTCCAACCACTCAAGACCCCCCAATTATAACATAAGCCCTTATATTTCCCCATATTCTCCCCTCTCAGCCCAATAAAAAAGCCATCCCCACTATTGAATAACCCCAAGTCATTAAAGCACTCTAGATATGTCACCCCATATTAGTATTATGTAAATCTATATATATATTATATATATATTATACCAGTATGTATATTAGTATGTATATTATTACATAAATTATTATGACTCCATATATAGGATTTAGGACTATATAGTGACATACAGTGACATATTCTATCATATATAGTGTAATATATTAAAGATAGCTTACAGGGATGTCATGTAGGACAAATAGGTCTGTTAGGCAGATAGAAGTTGGATATAAGTTATATACGTTGTAGATGTTGTAGATGTTGGGTTTGTTGTAGGTATGCTATAGGAGACACTTATATCAGACACCGACTATGTATATACAAGATATAAGATATAAGATATATGATTTCTGATAAGTGCGTTACATATAATTAGGATATATATATATAAGTTATATTGATTTTATATTGATTTTATACGATCCATACCATACAAGTATCATATGGATATACACAGGTTATGTTGGTTATATTAGTTACATATTAGTTACATGTTTATCAGAATAGGTAATTAAGTTAGGATTACATGATAAGTTAAACATATAAGCTGAACATGCAATATATCCAACAGTAACATCTTACTCTATCCCCTAATTAGAAGGATCAACTGGAAACAAGGGTGTGCAAGACAGGAGATATGATGGACATATGATATATGCTATATGTTTTACCGGTTTTGACAATTAAATGTTATTATATTAATGTCATTGACATATGGTTAGTCACAGTTGCAAAGTTTGACAACATATTGAATGGTGCCGGGGGAGCACCTCTCCTTCGCACATGTGTCCCCCCTTTCGGTCCCCAGATTTAACGGTCCGTTTTCAAGACCCAGGGTGGTCGACCTCCATGTTTGGAGATTGGCCCATCCTTATGGTGGAACCAGACGTCCCACCCTCTGGGCGCTGGAGCTACTCTCGGGGGCCCCCGAGATGTGCTCTTGTATTGTGTTCCTCCCTCGTTGTTTATTTTTTTCTCACCTTTTTCGTTTTCTCCTATCCCCGTTCTAATCCTATCGTTGTTTCCCTTGTATTGTTTACCTATCCCCGCCCTCTCCCTCTCCCTCACCCTCCCCTCCCTAGGATGCACGGTCCCCGGCGTGTTCATCGTGATGGCATGGCAGGTATGGACACATTCGAAAGAAACCACGAGAATAGCACCGAGTGTAAGTACACAGATCACCCCACACATCATCTCCTGTACCATAAAATATGGCGTTAACATTAATCTCGCATAACGTGAAGGGCTTTAACAGCCCGATCAAAAGAAAGCTTGCTTTTACGGATTACATGAGAAAAAAGGCGGAGGTGTTGTTCTTGCAGGAGACACACTTCAGTAAGAATAACTCCCCTAGGTTTCTAGACAAGGGCTTTTCCCAATTCTACACGGCCTCAGCATCAGCCAAAAAGAGAGGAGTAGCCATTTTATTTCATAATACCATCCCTTTTGTGGCCCAGACAATCAAAAAGGACGCAGAAGGTCGCTTCATCATCATAACTGGAACAATCCATGAGCAGCCCATCACATTAGCCTCTGTATATGCACCTTGTGTTCAAGAGGCATCTTTCTTTGACAGATTCTCCCGCTTGCTACACTCAGTAGCCAAGGGTTATATCATAATAGCTGGAGATTTCAATATTACGTTACAGTCTGCCCTAGACAGATCAGGGGGAGGCGACTCGGATAATAAAAAAGCACAGGACGCCCTACGCAGTGCCTTGAAAGGCAATCAACTAGTTGATATATGGAGGGAACTCCACCCTACATCTAGGGACTGTACTTTCTACTCCCACCCACACACATCATACAGCAGAATCGATTATCTCTTTGTTTCGTGCCACTTGGTTCCTAAGGTCACTCATACAATGATCCATGATATGTCATGGTCTGACCATGCACCAATTGAGCTTAGGTGCAACAATATACAGACCAATCGATCAGGCGCAAACTGGAAACTTAATGAATCTATCCTCAAAATACCCAAAATATGCGATACAATTGATCAAGAAATAGCTCAATTCTTTGAGATAAATACAGGCTCTGTGGAGTCCCATACAGTATTATGGGAGGCTCACAAAGCACCTTTAAGGGGCATACTAATCAATACTACGGCCAGGAGAAAAAGAATAAGGGACTCCAAAATTCGGACGCTCCAATCCAAATTACATTCCCTGTTATCAAATCACAAGAACAACCCGGACCCGATCACGACACAGGAACTGAAAGACACAAAAATTGAATTAAATATGTTATTGACTTCCCGGCCAGACAATTTCTTATGTTGGTCTAAGAGGAAGTTTTACGAAAAAGCAAACAGGCCGGATACGATGCTAGCTTGAGCATTAAAGGATAGGCAATCTAAATTAATATCCAAGCTATACGCTTAAAATCGGGTACACTCACGGCCAACCCTAAAAAAATAGTAGAAGAATTCGGTTCATTCTATGGTTCCCTTTACGATGGAAAGAAAGTGGCACACAATAATAACACGAGCAGAGCACTGAGAGATTTCTTAGCCAGCTCAAAACTGGAGAGATTGACAGAGCTAGACAGAGAAGCTATGGGCGCTGACTTCACATTAGAAGAAGTGTCGCAAGCTATCAAGGAGCTTAAGCCATCAAAGGCACCAGGCCCTGATGGCTTTTCGGGGCTTTACTATAAGAAATTTTCCGAGTCACTTGCCCCGAGGCTGCTCCAAATGTTTAATGCTATCTTAGCAGGAGCCCCTATTCCTGAGGACATGCTACGAGCATCTATATCACTTATACATAAACCTGGCAAGGATCCGCTAAATTGTAAAAGCTATAGGCCAATATCTCTAATTAATACTGATATCAAAATATATGCTAAATTATTGGCCAATAGATTAAGTCTCATCCTACTCAGACTAATACACCCAGATCAAGTCGGTTTTGTTAAGGGGAGGCAGGCAGCGGATAACACCCGACGATTTATTGATCTGTTGGAATTGGCTAACAAAAATAACACACAAAGCATGTTATTAAGTCTGGATGCAGAAAAAGCTTTTGATCGGATAGACTGGCCATACTTAAAAGCGACGCTCGCGGCATTTGGCTTCGGAAATCGGGTGAGTAGAGCGATTATGTCACTATACTCAGGCCCAACCGCCAGGGTCATACATCAGGGCTTCCCCTCTGTCCCATTTCAAATCCAGAGTGGCACAAGACAGGGATGCCCTTTATCTCCCCTCCTGTTTGCCCTATGTATTGAACCCCTCGTGGCACGAATCCGAGATAGTCCGGATATCTCAGGGTAAACGTTTATTCCCAATTGCGGCCCTGTACGCTGATGATATCCTATTAATCATCTCCAAACCCCTTATTTCATTATCTAACCTGTTCGACCTACTAGATAAATTCTCCAAGGTCTCAGGTTTCAAGATTAACCAATCCAAATCTGAAGCTCTGAATATCAACCTCCCTAAACATACGGAGAAATTACTGAAACTAAATTTCAATTTTAACTGGCAAAAGAATTCAATAAAATACTTGGGGATCCATATCACCAAAGATGCAAAAAGCATCTATAAAGCAAATTATCCCAAACTGATTTGGACTCTAAAACAAGACCTAATCAGATGGGGTCTTCAAAGAAGATTTCTTGGATTGGAAGGATTCACAGCGTTAAGATGAATCTACTTCCCCGTATCCTATACCTCTTCCAGACATTACCTGTGCCACTCAAACTGAAGGACATGCTCTCACTTCAGTCTGGAATATCTAATTTTATCTGGGGAGGTAAAAAACCGAGAGTAAATAAATTGACTATGAAGAGACCTACCTTAGCTGGTGGCTTAGCGGTACCCTGCCTGTTATCATATTTTAAAGCGGCTCAATTAAGCCAGATCATACAATGGCATTCCGACCCCAAATTAAAAAGATGGGTAGAGCTCGAACATGCGGCTTGCTTCCCTTTAGAGCTTAACAATCTGATTTGGCTACCTAAAACATCAAGGAAAAACACTATTTTACCGCTTACCTCAATGGCTAACTCCATATCTGTTTGGGAAGTATCAAGATTAAAAAACTCACTCACCTCAGCAAGTTCTCTGATGTCACCCATTTGGAATACTCCTAGCTTTGCACCGGGTCTTATTGGTCACAATCACTCAATTTGGAAACAAAAAGGCTATCATAGACTCAAAGATCTGGAGGGCTATGATCTAAAAATGAAATCTTTTGACCATCTCAGACTAGAAAAAGACATTCCCCACGCTGAATTCTATAAATACCTCCAGCTCAGATCATTCTATAATAAATTCGCCCCATACCCCCCATTGACGAATTTTGAAAAGCTCTGTCGGGCAGAAACCGACACTAAGGGACTCATATCTACGATATATGGAGAGGTAATCGAGTCTGCAGTTTCAAGGCAACAATCACCTTCATTCCGTATCCAATGGGAAAGAGACCTAGGTGAGACCCTGGACGACGAAGAGTGGACTACTATATTCCTGGGAGCCGCAAAAAGGTCGATATGCACCACACTGAAGGAGAACGCATATAAAGTTCTTATGAGATGGTACCTCACCCCACTCAAATTATCTAAGTTTGTACCAGGGTCCTCTCCATTGTGCCCTAAACAATGTGGAGGAACAGCTGACCTGTTACATATGCTGTGGTCTTGCCCGCTGATATCCCCGATATGGGAAAAGATCAGAAATTGGATCCAGAGAATATTCGATCTCACTATTCCCCCAGACCCTTGGCTGTTTCTTTTGAACAGACCCCTAAAGGGCCTATCAAAATCACACAATAAACTAATTACACACTTTGCTCTAGCTACGCGGTGCGAGATCGCAGCATTATGGAAACACCCCGATATTCCAATTATCCCAAAGATTCGGAATCGTATTTGGTTTATCTGCCAGATGGAAAAGTTAACGAGCTTAGTTAACGACACTGGCGACAATTATCTAAAAGTCTGGGCTCCCTGGCTAGCCCAATCAGACATCCCTGGGGTACAGCGTAACACAATTTGGCTATAATAGTGATAAATGTGTTCTCCTTCTAGGGCATGAAAACCAACCCCACACCTAGAACCTTACACTCCTTATGCCCAATCATTTATACTACCGTAAGGCCTCGTTAGTTGATACACAACCCTCACGCCATCTCGGTGTTCCCTGGAGGCAGATGTATCCTTATCCTTGGACCCCCTTTCCCTCTCTCAATCCTCCCACCCCCTCCCTTACCTCCCCCCTTTTTTTTCCGTCACCCCCTTTTATAACAAATATCATTTTACCCCAGTCCCTTACAATACAAATGACGATTCCCTCTCACGTGGTTAAGTAGGGCTCGAAAAACCACGTGAGCTTGTTATGCTTATGTTATTGTATATTCTATGCTATCCCGTTCAATGTGCACCTGATGTGTTTGTTATGTATATCATGCATTTATTTATAATAAAATACAAGTTATAAAAAATAAATAAAAGAAAGCTATATGTATTATCCTGAGAGATATCCATGCACTTCCCAACACACTTCATTCACCATGACATCAGAACGATAGCCATCCACACCAGTCCGAGATAGCCATGCGCACTTGCCCAGCCCCCTACCTTCTCTGCAGACTGGGCAGTGCCGAAGAAGATAGGGATGAAGGCCAGCCAGACGATGCAGGTGGTGTACATTGTGAAGCCAATGGGCTTGGCCTCGTTAAACGTCTCAGGGACCCCGCGGGTCTTGATGGCATAGACAGTGCAGGTGACCATGAGGAGCATGCTGTAGCCCAGCAGGCAGATGAGGGACAAGTCTGAGATATCACACTTCAACACCCCTCGGGCCAGCTGGGGGTCCGGAGTGCGCTGATTCTCATAGTCCACTAAGGGCCTGGATGGGTCCACCAAGAACCACACCAGGACCCCCAGGAGCTGGATGGAGGAGAGGCTAGCAGTGATGACCAGCTGAGAGGACGGGCTGATGTAACGGGGAGCACTAACAGACCTTTTACCCTGCTCAAAGATGCGGTAGATACGGTTGGTCTTCGTGAGTAGGGCAGCGTAGCTGATGCTCATCCCCAAGCCCAACAAAACCCTTCGCAGGGAGCAGGTCCCATAGCCAGGCTGGGCCACCATAATAAAGGTGTTAACGTAGCACAGGAAGATACCGGTGAGCAGGACGTAACTCAGCTCACGGCCAGATGCTTTGACGATGGGAGTGTCGTTGTAGCGTATGAAGGTGCCCACCACCAGGATGGTGGCCATGATGCCCAGCACCGCTAGGAGAAGGGGTATCACAGCCCACGGAGAGCTCCACTCCAGCTTGATCACAGGGATTGGGGTGCAGAAGGTGTGGTTGGGGTTGGGACGCATGTGGAGGGGACATCGCTTACAAGTGAAGGCATCAAGCTGGTGCTGGTAGCCGTCACATCGCTCGCAATGCCAGCAGCAGGGGATGCCCTTCACCACCTTCTTGCGTTCACCCGGGCGGCAGGGCTGGCTGCAGACAGAGGTAGGGATCAGGGGGAAGAGGAGGGTGGAGGAGGGCGAGGAGGTTCCCGGCCAGTGCATGCGGTCGATCTTTGGGGAAGGGGAAGAGAAAGGGAAGGAGGGTGAAGGGAGAGAGAAATAAAAAGGGAGGGAGAGGAGAAATGAGGGAGAGAAAGAGAGGGGAAGGGAGGAAGAGAAGGCAATGAAGGAGGGACAGATTAGAGAAGGGTAAAAAGCAGAGATGGAGTGCAATAAGGAGAGAGGAAAAGGTATAGGAGAGTAATAGAGTGGAAGAGGAGGCGATGGAGAGAGAGTTCAGAAGGGGGGGGGGAAGTGGCACAGGAAAGGATGGAAAAACAAAGAAGAAGACAACAATGTGAGGAGCGAGGGAAAGGGGAGGAGAGAAGAAAGAAAAGGAAAGAGGTAAGGGGAGATGGAGGGAAATAAGGGAAGAGGAAATGATAGAGGAGAGAAATAGAGCGAGGGAGAGAGAAAGAATGAGAGGTAGTGAGAACAGAGATAAGGAAAGAGTTAGAGAGATAACAAGATTAACCCTTTACCCTGCCAGACACCTGCAGAGTTGCTCCACTTACCCCCAGCCAGAGCACTACAGAGTGTCGCTCCAATAACCTCTCACCTTGATGTGCAGGTGATCTGCCCACTGTCCGATGATCCTGTACTCAGTACTGCCGTTGTGGATCTGGTACTGATAGATTTCGTAGCGCCCAGGAGCATCACCATTCTCATTGAAAGTCACCGGGGTCCCCGCGATACCTGCAGGGGGGCAGACACTTAAGGGCATTAGTGGCAGGTACTCTGGATATTAGTCATAGGTACTCAGGGCATTAATATCAGGTACTCTAAGTATTAGCCACATGTGCTTAAGATACTAGTGCCAGACATCCGTTGTAATAATGTATATCACAGGTTCTACTCGTATCGGTGGCAGGTATTGAGCACATTTGTGGCAGGGACTCAGGGCATCAGGGTCAAATACATGGGGGTATTAGTCACAGAAACTCAGGGCAATACCCACAGGTACTCTTGCTACCAGTTCCAGGTACTCCCTTTATTAGTCACAGGTATTTATGGAGCCAATGGCAGGTACTCTTGGTATTACTGGAAGCCACTCATCGTATCAGTGTGAAGCTACTCAGTCACAGGTACTTGGGGTACTAGTGTCAGTACTCAGGGTATTAAGGTTGAGCAGGTTACAAGTTCGAGTCATACTTTCAAACAAACTTTTGAATCCAAGCAAAAAACAAGCAAAAGCCAGAGAAAGTTTCATCCCTCTTTCTTTTATGAAACTATGGGAGATATTAAAATTTGCAAACAAAAAAATAAAGAGAACCTTTTTCAAAAGCTTAACGGTCAAAAAGGTTGACAACATTTTCCTGCATAATGTCGCTTTTTCCCCTATAATATTTAAAAAATCGACTAATTAGTCACAGTTATTCGAGGTATTAGTCACAGGTACTCTTGGTATCAGTCTTTGGGTATCAGCACTCTTGGTATCAGTCTTTGGGTATCAGTACTCTTTGATCCCCTCACCGGTGAAGTTGACACTGCGGATGTATTTCAGGAGTTCGGTTCCGTCCACAGGATCCATGCGGCTGCAGAGGCCTAGGCTGCCGGGACAGACGGCGCGGTGCAGGGCGTGCAGAGCGTGGGCCATGGAGTAGACCGCGTCTATGACAAACTGCACCTTCCCCTCCTGCTCGTACGTAGAGTCCAGGCCAATCCGCTCACGGTCTGAGGAGCGGGGGGCGGGAATTACATCCCAAAAATAACACCCCATAAACTGCACCTGAATACTACAGCCTATCAATGACCCCAAAACGGCACCCTGAAAGGGATACCCCAAAAAACATGGTCTAAATAATTCCCCCCCCCCAAAAAATTGCATGCTTGAAAATGACACACCCAAAAATTGCATGCTGAATACTGCATCCCAAATATTAATCAAATAAAAAAGGTGTGTATTTATATAGCTGTGTATCTGTTTACCTGCATGGCTCTGTAGCTGTGCGGGTGTATAGCTGCGTAGGTCTGTAACTTTGTGGTTGTGTATCTGTGTGTATATATATATATATATATATATATATATATATATATATATATATATTATGTGACGGTGTATCTGTGTTTCTGCATGACTGTGTATCTGTATATCTGTCCATCTATATGACGGTATGTGTCTGTGTATCTGCTTGAGTGGTTTATTGTAAACCCTTTCCTGCACTATTTAGTGTTGTAGATACAAATCACATTTACACTTGTTTATTTGGTTCACTGTAATAGCACTTTCACTTTTCACTGGGAGGTTATGAGAGTGTTAGAGCGCCATCCATTGTTTTTATTATACAGTAAGGCTAAGGCCCCGCTCCCTCAGTCAGCGCGCCCGCACTGCAGACAGGCGGCGCGCTGACAGGCACAGACCGCGATATGCGGTCTGTAGGGAGCCGGGAGGGGAGTGAGAGGGGGGGCGTGGTTTGAGCGGAGGGCCCCGCTACTCCCCCCCCCTCCCTCCACGGGCTCGGGCTCGGTCTCCCGGGCTGCAGGAGGGAGCTGCTGCGGGCTGCTGGAAGGTAAGCAGCTCCCGCTCCCCCCACAAATGCCCTACACACACACGCTGACACACACACACACAACCTTGTGTAGGAAGCTGTCTGACAGCTCCCGCCCCCGCCGCTGATAGGCTCATCAGCGCACCACGTGACGCGTCACCGCTTGGGATCACAATTTTCTTGCATCCCCTGGTGGCTGACGCGTCACAGCGCGTAGTGAGCCGTGCAGCGAGGGGGGACTGGGACCGGCTAGGAAGGATTCCCCTGCTGGTGGGGAACGCTCACGCGGCCGCCCGCGCCGCCGTGCGCAGCGGGTCCCAGCCCTAAGAGACAGACACAGCTAGAAACAGGGCCTGAGAGACACACACAGCTAGAGACAGGACCTGAGAGACAGACTCAGCTAGAGACAGGACCTGAGAAACAGACACAGCTAGAGACAGGACCTGAGAGACAGACACAGCTAGAGACAGGACCTGAGAGACAGACACAGCTAGAGACAGGATCTGAGAGGCAGACACTGCTAGAGACAGGACCTGAGACCAGGGCCGTCTTAACAGCATTATAGGCCCCCGGGCAAAGCAGTGCACTGGGCCCGGCCTACACAACCACTCACAGGAATAAACATGTAAATTATCGATAAAATAAACTTATATTTATTGGTACCTCCAACAAAACCGTTAATTGCCTCCTCGCGAATCCGTTACAATGTTCTGCTTCCATAACATTGCAAGCAATAAAAACGGCAAAATGTCTCTCTGTAGACGGACGTTCACAGAGGTACACAATTAGGAGGCTTTATAATGTGAAATTATAATAGGCTTTATTGTGCCTGTTCCTTTTCATCAGGAAATTATTCAAACACAGGGGGGGAGAACAAAGCTTCCATTCACTTGGGAGTATTTCTAGTGAAATCCTATGCAATTAGTTCACATCTCCATTAGTTAAGCATGTCTCGCAGCCCCAAAACATATAGCATGAAAATAAGCAGATATAAGCAGTCTCTTAAGAATAAAAGTCTTATCTGTTTCTTGGAGGGAAAATCTTCTCACTTCCTGGTTCAGCTTCAGGTGTAGTAGTTTTCCCTGTGTCTTGAAATCAGCTCTGCTGTGCAGAGCTCAAGACCGGTCAGCTCCAAAGGTCAGCTCTCAGTCAGAGCTAAGGAGTCACTTCCTGTCTCAAAGGCAGGCTTTTTGTAAACAATCAAATCAGGCAGGTGGTGTTTAGTAATTAACTACCACACTGCTAGATTAAAGGCACATTACTGAACAGGGATAAGTCCCCTGTTACACTCTCGCGAATGCAGACGCGCCAACTCTCCGCTAAGTCGTAATGTTTCTCCTTCTACCGAGTTAGCGGGAGATTTGAATGTTGAGGCGGGTGATCGGAAAATGAATGTTAAATTCTGGTCTGTGCATAGATTAGCATGGGGCCCCTATGCTCGTGGGGCCCCCGGGCAACTGCCCAGCGTGCCCATGTGTTAAGACGGCACTGCCTCAGACACAGACACAACTAGACGGGACCTGATAAACTGACACAACTAGAGACAGGACCTGAGAGACACACACAGCTAGAGACAGGGCCCGAGACACAGACTCAAGTATGCACAGTATGCACAGTATGCACAGTATGCACAGTATGCACAGGCCCTATGAAATAATTTTTTAAAACAGCCTTCACGTTTGCCTTTTCAGAGCTTCTTTTAGAGTGGGGGGATTGGTACAGTAGCATCTAAAGATAAAGCTAGCAGGGACTCTGCCCTGTTTTATTCCGAAATGTAATCAATCGGGGATATATGTACGTATGTATGTATGTCTTTATTTATATTGCGTCATTAATGTACATACTGTAACACTACATAGCAGTAATACATGTGACAATCATATAAATAACAAATAATACAAATAACATATAATGGCAAGAAGTGCTTCAGGCATAAAAGTGACATTTAGGAAAAGAAGTCCCCGCCCCAAAGAGCTTACAATCTAATTTGTAAGTAGGAAGAACGTACAGAGACAGTTGGGGGGTGTTCTGGTAAGAGCGTCTGCAAGGGGCCAATGTTTATGTATGGGGTGTATAGTATCAGCCATGGGGCTACTCATATGTTTCGTTAAGGAGGTGTGTCTTAAGGTGGGTCTTAAAGGTGGATAGAGAGGATGCTAGTCGGATATTGAGGGGAAGGGCATTCCAGGGGTCTGGGGCAGTCAGTGAGGAATGTTTAGGGTGGGAGAGGGCTTTAGACACAAAAGGGGTAAAGAGAGAAGGCATCCTTGAGTAGAATGCAAGAGTCGAGAAATTAAGGCTGAGATGTAAGGAGGAGCAGAAGAGTGTAAAGCCTTACAAGTGAGGAGGAGAATTGAGTGTGTGATACGGATTTGATAAGAAGCCAGGAGAGGGATTTCAGCAGCGTAGACGCAGACAGATTTAGGGAAGAGTAGTGATTCTGGCAGCAGCGTTTAGGATAGATTGTAGGGGAGACATATGAAAGGCAGGAAGGCCGGACAGCAGGACGTTACAGTAGTCGAGACGGGAAAGATTGAGGACCTGTGTCCAGTCGAGCAACAGAAGAAAGAGCGTATCTTTGTAATATTGTGGAGGAAAAAATTACAGGTTTTAGCTACCTTTTGAATGTGAGAGGAGAATGTGAGAGAGGAGTCAAGTGTTACCCCTAGGCAGCGTGCTTGTGCTATTATGTGTATGATAGTGCTTCCAACAATAATGTGGGAGGAGGTAGTAGGTAGGGCCAGGGAGAAAATATGAGCTCTGTTTTTGACATGGTAAGTTTAAGGGCCACCCAGGATGATATAGCGGAGAGACATTCAGAAACTTTGGTCTATACAGTGGGTTTAAGGTCAGGGGTTGAAAAGTAAATGTGTGTGTCATCAGCATAGAGGTGATATTTGAACCCAAGAGATGTGATTACACACTCTCTCTTGGTGACCTAAAGAGAAAAGAGAAGAGGTCCCAGGACAGAGCCCTGGGGTACCCCCACAGAGAGTTCGATAGAGGAGGAGGTGTTAGCAAAAGAGACACTGAAAGTACAATGGGAGAGGTAACAGGAGATACAGGATAGAGCTTTGTTACGAATACCAAGAGTATGGAAAATGCGAAGGAGAAGAGGTTGGTCCGCAGTATCAAATGCTGCAGAGAGGTTGAGTAATATTAGAAGAGTGTAATGACCTTTGTCTTTGGCAGCATGGAGGTCATTAGTTATTTTAGCGTGGGCTGTTTCAGTGGAGTGAGCAGTGCGGAAGACAGTTTGTAAAGGGTCTAGGAGAGAATAGGTGGTGAGAAAAAGGAGCAAGCGAGAGAATACAAGATGTTCAAGGAGTTTAGAGGCAAAAGACAGGAGGGAGACAGAATGATATTTAGAAAGACAGGTAGGGTCAAGCTTCCTGCTTTTGAGTAATGGTATAACTGTTGCATATTTGAAGGAGGAGGGAAAGGTACCAGAGTAGAGGGAGGAGTTAAAATGTGTGTGAGTGTAGGTATTATAGTAGGAGCATCCTCCTCTGTGACAGCGGCAAAAGAGTCGAGGAAGGCAGGAGGAGAGTTAGGAAGAGGTGTAGGATGGGAGGAGGATACAGAGGGGATGTCTTGATGTATGGATTCCACCTTTTCCTTGAAACAGTCAGCAAAATCCTGAGGTGAGATGGAGGAGAAAAACAGGCAGCAGAGGGTGGTCTGAGTAAAGAGTCAAAGACAGAGAAGAGTCGGCATGGGTTAGATTTGTGCGTGTTGATCAGTGAAGAAAAGTAGGGTTGTTTAGCCTTAGAGAGGGCATAGTTGAAACAGGATAACATACATTTGTAGTGAAGGAAGTCTGCGAGAGTGTGAGATTTCCTCCAGAGGCATTCAGAGAAACGAAATGCAGTATGCACGTGTGGAAATTAAGCCAGGGTCTGGGCTTGAAGGGTGAGAACTGCAGAGAAAAAGTGGGGCATGTAGATCAAGAGAGGAGGATAGGGCAATGTTGTATTTCCTGACCAGGTTGTCAGGGTCTGGAGCAGAGCTGAGAGAGGAGATGAAGGAGCATAAAGTGGCATCAAAGGCTGGTAGGTTATTAGAATGCAGGTCTCTGCAGAAACGTGGGGTAGATGGAAGGGGAGAAGGGGAGAAGTGAGAGAGAAAACATTAGATGAGATGATGGTCAGAGAGAAGAAGGAGGGGAAGGGAGAAATCAGTGAGAGAAAAGTTTTTAGTGAAAACCAGGTCTAGGTAGTGGCCATCCTTGTGGGTGCTGCCTGCAGTCTACTGTTGAAGGCCAAAAGAAGAGGTTAGAGAGAGAAAGCAGTAAGCCCAAGGGAGAGGGAGCATCAATATGGCAGTTGAAGTCTCCAAGGAGAAGAACAGGGGAGTCAGAGGAGAGAAAGGAGAGCCAGGATTCAACGTGAGAGAGAAAGGCAGAAGGGGGATGAGTAGATGTATGTGGGTGATAGATGACCGCCACATGGACAGGGAGAGGAAAGAAAAACTGGACAGTGTGAGCCTCAAAGGAGGAAAAAGAGAGGGAGGAATAGGAAGGGTTCGGTAGCGGCAGATAGAGGACAGGAGGAGCCCCACGCCTCTACCCCTGTCATCAGGGTGTGCGGAGTGTGGGAGAAAGAAAGGCCACCATAAGAGAGGGCAGCTTCCAGAGCAGAGTCAGATTGAGTCAAGTCTCAGTTATAGCAAAGAGGAGCAGAGTGAGAGAAAAAGAAGTTATGCACAGAGAGGAACTTGTTAGAAAGTGAGTGAGCATTCCAAGGGGCACAGGAGAAAGGGAGAGAGGAAGGCGGTTGACAGGGGATGGGAATGAGGTTAGAGGGGTTGACACCAGAAGGAGTAGAAGTTGTATGTGGGAGGCGAGGACTACAGCATGTAGAAATAAGGCAGGGACCAGGATTGCGAGAGATATCCCCAGAAGCAAGGAGGAGAAGCATGGATAGAAAGAGGATGTGTGAGGATGTTTCGCAAGGGTGTGTTTTAGTGCAGGGGATATAGCTGTGTAGTGTCAGAGGGCTCAGTTAGGAACTGATAAGTGGCGAAGGAAGGAGAGATGAAGATATATGAATAGAGTTAGAGACATAATGAGGCTGGTAGAAAGAAACACGTATTTTGAAATGAAGTGAGGTCACAGCGAATATAAATAGTAGTGGCGGCATGGCAGTGATAGTTTAGTGTTGAGATGTGCGGTCTGGGATAGTAAATGTCCTCCTTTGCAGCGCAGTTTGAATTCAGTATCCAGGGTCAGTAGGTGTTCTGTTGTCCACTCCTGTTGAACTCCCTGTTAAACCCCACACTGCATGCCACTTAAAAAAGGGCCACTTTAAAGATGGGCTTCTTTAAATGTAGGCTGCTCCCCCAGACTGTCCCTAGCTATATAGGTCTAACAAGTCACCTGACCGAATTAAGTACGGTACAGCCCAGACAGGTCAATAAGCACATGTAAGACACATAAAAACAATGGTATTTCTAATCAGACAGTTGTCCTACCCTGGTGTTAGCTGAAATACCATAGCATGCCTATGTACGTATACAATATACATTGCATAACAAATACTGCATATTACATGCTGCGTCCCATACACACACATTCATACTGCATTTTATATACTGCATACCACACACACACACTGCATCTCATACACTGCATCTTATACACACACTGCATGTCACACCTTGTATCTCTTGTGCACACACTGCATCTTATACACTGCATCTCTCACAACCACTGCATCATACACATACTGCATTTTATATAGTGCATCACAAACACTACATCTTATACACTTCATCTAACACATACATATACACACTCTGCATCTTATACCCTGCATCACACGCAGCATCACACACTGTACACACTGCATTTTATATAGTACATCCGATACACACACCGGTCATTTTGTAAGATGCATCTAAACAGCACTGCATCACACACTTAGGCCTGAATACATCAACCACCAGTAAAAGTGTGTTAATATCGCACCCAGTAAAAAAAATTGGGTTTTATTACCTCAATGTGAAGATGGTACTGTATATATCTACATTGTGGTAATAATTTACTGGGTGTGATATTTAACCCAAATATAATATTTCTATCATAGGCGTTTATAATATTTATTATCACAGAAGCCTATAATCGAAATAACATTATCCTATTTGATGCGTGTGGTTACCAGAGGCACCAATGGGGTTCAGAATTAAACATAAAATACACTACCAAACCCATGTACCATGCAATGCTTTTCTGATTGCTAAGGTAAACAGAGGGTTAACCACTCCTGCCACTCCCCGGGAGACCTAATCACCCACACCGGGGCAACTACCCCCATAGCCCTCCCGCCAACAGTAATGGGCAATAGCCCTATTAGCCAAATATGAAAAGGATTAGAAAAATACATTTAACAAAATATACATTACAGTAAATAATAACATAAAAATAAAGCCTTGAAATCCATTGATTGTCACTGTGGCTACCTACGCCCCCAGTGGGGGCCTCGATAACCACATTGGCAATCAATATTGACCCTAAATAAATGTATTACTTACCCCAGCCGGAATGAAGGCTGTCCTCCCTAATCTTCACGAGAATCCTGAGAAAAATCCAAGAAAGGGCCGATGCTCAACCATAAAAAAAAAACACATCCATGCCCGTTGGCAAATAAAAATAAAACCCTCCAAAACCATTAAAAGTAACCCAAGCCTGATGGCAAATCAAAAAATAAACAAAAAAGCAATTAATCGACGTCTGAGGGTCAAAAAATAAAGAAAAAAAATGAAAGTGGAGAATCAATCCAGGCCCGATGGCCTATTTCTAATCCATGTCCATCCGGGGGCGTAAATAGAAGTGAGAAGAGGACCGCTTTCAGCTAAAGAAGAAAATAAAATAAGAAATACTCACCAGAGACTGTTCTTCTAGCAAAGGAGGATCCAGGGCTTCAGGTCAAGTTGATCAACCAATATACTACAGCAAGGATAGACATGGAGTAGAAATAGGCCATCGGGACTGGATTGATTTTCCACTTTCATTTTTTTCTTCTTTATTTTTTGGCCATCGGGCTTGGATGAATTTGTAATGTTTTTGTATTTTGTTTTACTTTGCCAACGGGCTTGGATGAATTTGAATGTTTTTTTTTCATTTATTTTTTTATTTGCCATCGTGCTTGGATTGTTTTTTCATTATGTTTTATGGTTGGGCATCGCCCCTTTATTAGATTTTTCTCTGGGTGCCCATTAAGATGAGGAGGATGGCCTTCAACCTGGAGTAAGTAATACATTTATTTATTTAGAGTCAACATTGATTGTCTATGTGGCTTTCTAGGTCACCATTGAGGGCCCAGGTAAGTGACAATCAATGGATTTAAAGGCTTTATTTTGATTATATTTTGTTAACTGTATTTTTGTAATACTTTTAAATGGGAAAAATCCTCATTAGCCACATTTGGCTAATAGGGCTATTACCCATTACTGTGCGGGAGTCGTTTTGTTGGGTGTAGGGTGGTGGTTGATGGGGGGTAGTTGCCCTGGGTGTGTGGTTGGCCTCCTGGGGTGGTGGTGGGAGGGTTTAACCACTTAATTACCATGGTGGTTAGTAAAGCATTGCTTAGCAATGCTTTATTAGCCACTAAAATAGTCAAAGGGGGTAAGTAATGTATTTTGATATTGAACATTTTTAATTTTTGTACTGCAGCTTACCATGGATTTCCAATGTAGCTATCTAGGTCCCTATTCAGAGGGACTAGGTAGCCACAGTGACAATCAATGGATTTTAAGGATTTGTTTGTATTATGTTATTATTTATTGTAATGTATATTTTTTTAATGTATTTTTATAATGCTTTTCAATGGGCAAAATCCCTATTAGCCACATTTGGCTAGTAGGGCTATTGCCCATTACTGTAGGGGTTGGTTTTGTTGTGTGTAGGGGGGTGGGTGATGAGGGTAAATGACCCAGGGTGGGAGGTTCCAGGGCGTGGCAGGAGAGGTTAACCACTTAATTACCATAGCGGTTAGTAAAGCAATGTATTACTAGCCACTAACATAGTCAAGGGGGGCAAGTAATGTATTTTAATATTGTTAATTTTTCATTTGTAGACGGCAGCTTACCATTGATTGCCAATGTGGCTATCTCCGTCCCCATTGAGAGGGCATAGGTAGCCACAGTGGCAATCAATTATATGATTGTTAAAATGTATTTTACATTTATTTTTAATGTAGTGTTGTGTTTTTTTTAGATGTGTATTTTTTTTTTTTTTTTATAACTTTGGTTTTATTGGGTGAAATACATCTCACATGGTAACACCCTCCATTATCTCCAAGTATATCACCAGAATAAAAACTTTCATTTTTGTTTTATACAAACCATCCAAAATTTTTGACGAACCAGACTCACAAGACGAACAGGGGGGGGGAAGACATGCCCCATAGCTACTGGGGCCGGGAGGGGGGGGGGAAGGGAGGGCTGGGGGAGGGAAAAGGGGGAGGGGGGATGCTCCGAGGACGATCCAACTTTCCGCCGTCAGGTGGGCTTCTTTTTTCCTTTTTATTTTTTGTTTGTGCTATATGTCGAGGCGGGCTGCGTAGTATGCTTCTTTGTTTGTTTTTGCTCTCCCTGAGACCCCCCCGGTCTCCCCCCCCTTTATACATCTCATGTGGCCGCGGTCCCACTCCTGTGCTGAGCCTACGGTCATTAAGTTGTCAAGGATCCCTTTCATTACCGGAGAATGCATTTGCTTGTAATCATTGCAGAATTGTGGTGATATCTATTCCCGGGATGTCTGTCTGTGCCAACCAGGGCTCCCAGACTTTTAGAAAATTTGAGCCGGTGTCGTTGACCAGACTCGTCAACTGTTCCATCCGGCACACAAACCAAATTCTGTTTCTAATCCTTGGGAGAATTGGAATCTCTATTTGTTTCCATACTGCTGCGATCTCGCATCTGGTGGCAGTGGCCAGATGTGCTATTAATTTATGTGTGGCGTTTGAGAACCCCTTGACCCGCCTGCCCAGTAGGAATAGCCACGGGTCCAATGGGATCTCCACATCCAATAGTCTTTGGAGCCAATCCTTAATTTCCTCCCATATGGGGGTTATCTTTGAGCAAGACCACAGCATATGTAACAGGTCCGCTCTCTCCCCGCACTGTTTGGGGCAGAGCGGGGAGTAGCCTTTGACAAATTTAGATAGTTTAGCGGGCGTATGATACCACCTCATCAGGACCTTATATGCATTCTCCTTTAATGTGGTACAGATGGAGCTTTTGGCCGCCACCTGCAGGATCCTGTCCCAGTCTTCGTCCTCTAACGTCCCACCGAGGTCTGCCTCCCACTGCCTCATGTATGCAAGTCTGGGTTGGTCGTCCGTTTCTGGGCATACCACTTCCCTGTACATTCTAGACGTTAGTCCCCTTGTGTCCGTGTCTCTTGAACAGAGCTGCTCAAAATTTGTTCTCCGAGGCCGAATAGGGGCTTCATTGTAGAAGGCCCTGATCTGGAGGTATCTAAAAAATTCCGTGTTAGGTAAATTTTTCTCTTCTCTAATATGATCAAATGTTTTGATGTGTAGTCTGGCCTCCAGATCTTTCAGACGGAGATATCCTGCTTGGATCCATTTTGAGAAGATCGTACTATCCATCCCTGGAGCAAAGTTTGGGTTACCCCAGATAGGGGTCATTAGAGAGTGTAGGGACGTGAGATGGCATTTGAACTTAACTGCGTCCCAGACCTTCAAGGAGCTGACCATGGTCAGATGTGTATTTTTTATGGCCAAAAGCACTATTAGTCACATTTGGCTAATAGGGCTATTGGTCATTAGTCTAGGGGGGGGTGGGAGGAGGTGGATCATTTGGTGGCGGTAGAGGGGACAAGGGGTAGTAGGTGATGAGGGTAGTTGCCCCAGGAGGGTATGTAGTGTAGTTTAATGTTGATATTAACCCACTTGTAGTCCTTTTGAGGTCATCTATTCATGGAAACCCATGACTTGTTGACCACTTGGGCTACTAAGGTCTTAATATGTACTGTAATGTATTTTAAGTTATATTTTATCATCTACTTCAGATTGGTTTTCCTTATCTTGCCTATGTATATAATGGGCAATGGAATGGCCATTATATATAGATATGCAAGATAGGGCTAACACCAGCCTGGAGTAGGGCGTGAAAGTATTTGCAGTATTTCTGCTGTTCATTCCGTTCCGATAAATATGAGAATGTGATGTATGGCAGGATACGTTAAAAAAAATGCAGTATTATGCCTCTTTTTTGTGTGTGTTATTTTTGGCTTTGCTGCAAAGATGTATTGCACTATAAAAATATTGTACTTTTTTTGGCAGTAATACCGCATGTTATCATTACCGCAGCTTGATGTATCCGGCCCTTAGCATCTTATACACATCTCTCATGATAATGTCATGAGATATTAGGTATTTTAATCCCCCTGGTGCTTAAAGGGTTAATGAGCTACAGGGCATGATTGACGTTGGGTGTGAAAAGTACAAAGAGTGGGTTTATTGTATGTTAACACCTTTTTGCAGGCCTAGTGTATATGGCTGGCAGAGTAGAGATAAGGTCCATGTCTGGAGACTTGAGTGTTAAAGATAGCCCCTGTGACAACTTTCTGTACACAGGAGACCGAGCTTCAAAGCATTTCTCGGCAGGGGGGGGTGTATGGATGGCCAGGGGCGTGGGCCAGGGGCGTGGCTACAGAAGGTATCAAACCAATATTAACTCACTGGTTCCTTGCGGAGGAGAAAGGTGGGTTGGCTAGAGTAGCCTGGACCTTTGCGGGGGTGAAGAGTGAGGCCGCTTGCAGGTTGTGTATTGATCCTTGATCCTGTAGAGGAGATATTGTCCATTTGATGGACCTTTGCGGAGGTGAAAAGTGGAAGCGCTTGCGGGCGTGAGTATTAACCCTTGTCGCGGGCTAGCTGGGTGCCGTACGTGACAACATCAAATACTGTATCTTATACACTGCATCTAACATGCACTGCATCTTATACACCACATCACACACACTGCATCTTACACATTGTATCTCTAGCACACAAACTACATCTTATACACTGCATCTCTCACACACACTAAATCACACACATACTGGGCATATAGTGCATCGCAGACACAGCATCTTATACACATCATCCGTCAAGCACATCATACACACACACACATACTCCTATACACTGCATCACACACAGACACACACTATATTTTATATAGTGCATCACACAGACACACACTTCATTTTATACAATGCATGTAAATTGCTCTGCATCACATGCTGTACTTATCTTATACAGTGCACAGTATCTTATACACAGCATCTAAGCACTGTAACTTATGTACTGTACCACATCACACCCACTGCACCTTACACACTGCATCACACACACACACACACACACATTGCATCTTATGCACTGCATTACACACGCGTACGCAAGCACACACACACACTGCATATTATGTACTGCATCACACACTGCATCTAACTCCCTAGGCATCTTATACACCACATCTTACATATTGCAGCTCTCACGTGCACACTATGGGACCGATTCACAAAGCAGTGATAAGTGCTTTTAAGTGCGATAAATGTGGGTCATGCCGGAACATGGAGCTCAGAGGAGAGCTGCTCGGAGGGTGTCGGCAAGTGGCAGGAGAGCTCAGCTGGGCCTGAGGAGTGCAGCAGGTCAGAGAATGGTTGGTGTAAGAGGAGGGCTTCAGCCTCCGTGTCTCATTCAGCTCCCCGAAGTTTCCCCCTTTCCCTGTGTCTGGTCCGCAGGAGGCGGGCTCCGGGTCAAGGGGGCATCTGTCCACAGTGAGGGTGGAAGTGCTGGCTCAGGGCCTCGGGGGTGCAGGACAGGCGAGGGGCCAAGCAATGCAGGCTGTGGCATCACAGCGGCAGGTTGCCCCTGAAGTGGTGGACCTTGGGAGGTCTGCACAGGCCCAGAAATGGGTGCATCCTGAGGAGAGGAGACACCCGCAGATCTTGATCCTCCACATCAGGGGCAATGACTTGGCGGCGGTGCGTTCAGTGGATTTAGTATGGGCAATGAAGAGGGACTTGGCCCAAACCCATGTGGGGTGGTGAGCGGTGCAGGTCATTTGGTCTGACATCATTCACAGGGAGGTTTGAAGAGGGGCCAAGGTTGCATGGGCAGTTGAGTGCATGAGGAAAAAGATAAATAGGGTGATGGGGAGGTTCGTGTTGCAATTCAGAGGTTGGGGGTTGAACCATCCTGACTTTTATTCCACTACTAGTGGTTTGTGTAGGGACAATGGGGTGCACCTTACGGACATCAGGTCCGATTTTTTTAAGAATATTATACAAGATGGGCTCAAGAGGGTCCTGGCAGGGCTGGCAGTACGGGGCTAGTTTAAGTGGGGTTAAATAGGCCTGTAGGAGGCGACAGTTTGGGGGGTAAGTGCGGTAAAACTTGCCAGACGGGCTTTGTGGTTGGTAAAGCCTGGCAGTGTCTGGAAGTGGCGAGTGGGCAGGGCTCATTTAAACGTGAGTTCCTGTGGCCCACTGTTGTCAAGCGGCCGGCCGGGTGGAGCCTAGCTTGGGGGGTGTTACGGGTCATCGTTTCAAGGGCCTTTGGCCTTTACCCAATGAGCGCGCACTCTGGCAGAGGGTAGCACTTATCGGGTTATTTAATGTTTAATAAAAAGCCGCAGTCTTTTACCTCCAGACCTTGTGTCTGTGGTTTGGGTCACTGAAAGTAGTGGGGGAGAGCTTCCTCGCAGTCTCCAGGGTCATGCATCACACGTACACTGCATTTTATACAGTACATCACACACACACTCTCACACACGGTGTAAAATGTGTGTGTGCGTGTATGGAGTGTGTACGATGTATCGCATACACTGCACCACACACACATACGTACAACATCATCTAATACAGTGAAATATACACACTGCATTTTATACTGTACATACGTCACACACTGACTTGTACAGTGCATCACACACACTGAATGTAATGTATTGTGTAAGATGCAGCGTATCTCTGTATAAGATACACTGCATCTTATATACTGCAACACACATACTGTACTCTATACCAGGGGTGTGCAAAGTTTGCTGCGCCCCCCTGCCTGGCAATCCCAGTGCTCGCGCTCCCCTTTTCGGTGAACCAACGTCAAATGATGCCGCGGGTCATGTGATGTCACGTCATGTGACCCCGCCACTTCATTTGACGCGCGTTACCATGGTGAGGCGTCACGTCACATGACCCCGCAGCATCATTTGACGCCGTGTTGCCATGGTGACACGTCCAGTAGCCGGCTGAATCCAGGTAAATTGAGGTTGCAGAGGCCTTGTTTGCCCCCCCCCCCCCCCCCCCGGCATTTAATTTAAATGCCTCAAGTATGAGTGCAGGGTCTCTGCAACGGCCGCACTCTCCAAACAAATATCCCTGCGGCGTGCTTCCCACTTTGAGCACCCCTGTTCTATACATTGCACCATACTCTGCATCTTAGACAGTGCATCACACACCCACACAAACCGCCTTTTGTCTAATGTAATCAAATCTAATTTAGCTAGCCTCACCTCATAATCCAGATTTTCAAGCCCATTTATTAATTTGGTGGCTTTTCTCTGCACTCTCTCTAGTTCCACAATGTCTTTTTTTATGGAGTGGTGCCCAAAATTGTACTCCATATTCAAGGTGTGGTCTTACTAATGCTTTATACAGGGACATAATTATGTTTACTTCCCTTCCATCCATTCGTCGTTTAATGCAAGATAAGGTCTTATTTGCCTTTGCAGCTACTGCATGACATTGGGCACTATTGAAGAGACTGCGGTCTACAAGCACTCCTAAATCCTTCTCCATCGAGGATTCCCCAAATGTTTCCCTATTTCATTTGTAAGTCGATTGTATGTGCTTGTTTCCCACATGCATAACCTTTCATTTAGCTGTATTACACCTCATCTGCCATTTACATGCCCAAGTTTCCAGACTATCCAAGACCTTCTGGAGAGAAATGAAATCCTGCTCTGATTCTACTACCTTACACAATTTAGTGTCATCAGCAAAGATGGAGACTTTGCTCTCGATGCCAACCTCAAGGTTATTAATAAACAAGTTAAAAAGCAGGGGTCCCAGTACCGATCCTTGAGGTACTCCCACTCACAACTTTAGCCCAACCCGAAAAGGTTCCATTTACACCAACTCTCTGTTTATTCTTCATCCAGCTTTCAATCCAGGTGCATACATTATTACTGAGCCCAATTTTCTTTATTTTTTACACTAACCCCTTGTGTGGCACAGTATCAAAAGCCTTTGGAAAATCTAAGTAGACCAAATCATCTGCATTACCCCTGGTCTAAATTCCTACTTACCTCCTACAAGAAACAAATAAGGTTAGTTTGGCATGATCTATCCTTTATAAATCCATGCTCACTATTACTAATAATTTTGTTTTCCACTAGGTATTCCTGTATATTAATCTGTACTAAACCTTCAAGTTCTTCCCCCACTATTGAAGTCAGGTTTACAGGTCTGTAATTCCCCGGCTGTGATCTAGCTCCCTTTTTATAAGGATCATGTCTGCTTTAGGCCAATCTTGCGGTACTGAGACTGTGAAAATTGAGTCATTGAATATTAAATGTAATGGTTTGGCTATTACTGAGCTTAACTCCTTAAGAACTCTTGGATGTATGCCATCGGGCCAGGTGCTTTTTTACTTTAATTTTATCAAGCCACCTATGAACTTCTTCCTCAATTAACCAATTATGCCTTCCTCCTGCGGCACTACTACTGCAATTGATTCCTCCCTGGTAAACACAGAGGAAAAGAATTTGTTTAATACCTCTGCTTTTTCCTTATCTCCAATAATTTGCCTGCCCATCTCACACTGAAAAGGTCTTATATTTTCTTTTCTAATTTTTTTATTATTAAGGTACTTAAATAACATGTTAGGGTTGATATTACTTTCTATTGCAATCCTTTTTCAAATTTGTGTACAAACCGTATCCACTAAGAAAAAGCGCACAATCCACTAAGAAAAAGTGCACATTTTTTAGCGTTTGGTAAAAAAAATGCTAAACCGCACGAGGTTCTGTTTTCTTAACAAGCGAAATGAACTTAACGTTCTATTTCGCTCCAGCAGTCTGGAGGAGCTGCACAACAAGAGCTGCATCTCCCTGCACAGCTCTTACAGGCGATCTCCCTGCACAACAAGAGCTGCATCTCCCTGCACAACGGGAGCTGTATCTCCCTGCACAACGGGAGCTGCATCTCCCTGCACAGCTCTTACAGGAGCTGCATCTCCCTGCACAGCACTTACAGGCGATCTCCCTGCACAATGGGAGCTGCATCTCCCTGCACAGCTCGTACAGGCGATCGCGCAGTTTTATTTTTAATAACATAGTATTGAAGCAGGGGGTCTCTGGAACTGAACCGCGTTAATTTCAGGTCCTGGGACCTCCTGTTTTCCGAGTTACAATCAATGGGTTTATTGGCTACTGTGTCATGTATGGTACTGTAATGTCAATGTGATTTTATTGTGTATTTATTTTATTTTGAAATCGAATGGGCAAACGTGCTATTAGCCATATTTGGCTACTAGTGTTTTTTCCCATTTGTATGTGTGGTGATGAGAGTAGAGGGGATAAGGGATGGGGGTACTTTCCCAAGGAGGGTGGTTTGGCCTCCCGGCAGGGGTAAGTACAACTTTAATTTTTTTTACGCTGGCTAGTGGTTTATATTTCATGGGCACATTCCTGTGTGGTGTTGATGGTAGAGGGTGTGGGTGAAGAGTGTACTTGCCCCAAGGGGTGGGTGTTTAGGCCTTGTGGGAGGGGTTAACCCCTTCATTACCTTAGTGGTTGTAACTGCTAAGGTAATGAAGGGGGTTAACTCCTACTGCAACTATCTTGGGAGACCTAAACGCCCACACTGGGGCAACTACAAGCTTCACCCCCTCTACCAACAACAAAGCAGTTCCTGCTATTTAACCCCTTCATACCATAGCGGTTAGCCACTAAGATAATGAAGCCACTAAGATGATTGAATCCGGGGGGTCTCCGGAGCTGAACTGAATGTGGGTCAGCACCGGAGACCCCCAGCCTCAATCCTATGCAATAAAAATAATAGAAGCTCCGTCAGATGCAAAGCGCGATTCCGATCTTGAAACCCTTAGGTAGCGAGAACAAAATGCGAGTGTTTAAGCCGCGATTTGCATATCGGAGCTTTGTGAATAGCAGTTACTGGCAAAAATGCGAGTTTAGCCATTATTTTTTTATTATTATTTTTAAAGTTGTTTTCAAGCAATTTTTCAATGTTATCGAAGCTTTGTGAATAGCTACACATGCAAAATCACTCAAAAAGTGCACTTAACCAGTGTTAAATCACTTATCGGAGTTTCGTGAATAGGCCCCTAAGAATCTAAACACCTCCCTCTTCTTTTCCATTTCCTCCCCTACCTGTTTATTTGGCCACACTGGTTTAGACTTATTTCTTTTATATTTATTGTCCAAAAGGTATACACGGATAAGTGAACTAATCTAACAATGTTTTAAAGACTGCCCATTTATCTTCTACATTTTCCCTGCAGAAACGTCATTACAATTTATTCATTGTAGATTATTTCTCAGTTTATTTAAATCTGCCTCTCTAAAATTTAAAGGGGCCTATTCTAGATGCCTGGACTAGTTTGCTGCTACATCGCAAGGTTTGGCATGTTCTCGCCGAACGGTTTGTCAGTTGAGTTATCACGGTATTCAGAAAGAATCTGAACCCAACTCAAATAATGGGGCAGGAAAATGCCCAAATCGCTCGGCGTCTGCTATCCATTAAATGTCCTGGTCACGCGACGCAGGACATTTAAACGCATAGGGATACCGGCACTCCATAACGGGGCCTTTATCTCGGGAAGCAGGGGGTCCCCGGACTTGGAATCAATGCGGTTCTGCTCCGGAGACCCTTGCTCACGTGCACCAGTGTTTACATTTTTATTAAAACAGCTTAATTACCTTAGCGGCTAGCCGCTAAGGCAATTAATGGGTTCAACTTCAATTTCCTGGTTATTGGGGAAGAGAGGGTGGATGAAGGGGGTAGTAGCCCCAGGGTGGGTGTTTAGGCCTATCTGGAAGGTTGCTGGAGGAGTTAACCCCTTCACTAGTGAAGGGGTTAACCAGTCCCTTTCCCTTTACCAGTCCCTTTACTCCCCCGGTAGGCCTAAACACCCACCCTTCGGGCAACTACCCCCTTCACCCAATCCCTCTACCCCCAATAAGCATTAAAAAAAAAAAAACACTAATACCTACCTCCTCTACCCCCAACGACCCCCCACCCCAACACATACAGTTCAGTAATGGGCAAAATTATTATTATCCAGATATGGATAATAGTGCCCATTCTAAATAAAACAATATACAGTAGCATAAAGTACATTAAAATTCTACTTACAACTGCCAGGATGAAGGGCGCTATCGTCATCATCATCCTCCAGGTCAATGTCCTCTTTTGGCAGGAACAGAAAAATAAAAAAATACAATTTAATGGCCCCTAGCCCCTAAATCACCTTAGCGGTTAATAACCGCTATAGTAATTAAGGGGTTAAACCCCTCCCTCACTTCCCACCCGGGAGGCCTAATCACCCACCCCGACACAGGTACTCCCACCCTTTACCCATTGATTGGCACAGTGGTACATCATACCCATATAATATGGGTATGATAAGACACTACAGCAGTCAATGGGCAACCTAAAAAAAAATCAGCAAGCCCAAAAATACACAACAATAAAAGAAATACACAAGCACCTAAACACCACAAGAATAAAAGAACTAAAAAGCCTAAACTATACACCAATAAAATTAATCTAACACCAAAACAGCAAAAGAATAACAAGTATGTTATCCCAAAACACAAGTATTCAATTAAATAAACACCTAATCAACAGAACAGTAAAATAAATTAAACCGCTAACCAACAAAACAATTAAATAAATTAAATAGCTAACCAACAAAACAATTAAATAAATTAAACAGCTAACCAACAAAACAATTAAATAAATTAAACCCCTAACGAATCCTAAAATGTAATAAAAACAAGTCCTACAAATACATAACAATTTAGTCAAAATAATAAACATAAATAGACAAAATAACAATCAATTAAAAAAAAGCATTTGCCCAAAAATGCATTGTCTGTCACTGTATTTATCTGTACCCTAAAGGGGTACAGATAAATACATTGGCAGTCAATGGGCAAGCAAAAACATAAAAAGACAAAAATACAATTAAAAAACCTGGGGGAAAAAATTAGATACATTCAATATTTTTCTTACCTTTAGAAGTCTTCACCCTCCGAATCCCGGCGTATCAGGAAGCTCTCAACCTGCAACGTCATCGACCGCGATGATCAGCATCAGGTAAAAAAAATCTTCTTCCATCTTCTTCTGTAGCTATTTTCTTCTTTTCTTTAATCTTCTTTACTTGTAATCCAAACCCCATGTTAAATCCAAAACGGATGTTGACTCCTTGGCATCTTCAGGTAAAATGAGATGAAACAGGCCTTATATAAGGCCTACGACGTCACATTTTAGGGTCAGATGGTCCAGGTCCAATCCGATTGGGCTCTGTACCATGTGACCGGCTTTTAAAAATAAATAAATTCTAAGTCCCCCTCTCACAGCCCTTCACTCCAACTGTTTCGGGCGAGAAAAAGCTTGGCTAAAATTGCAATTCTAAAGTCCAGATGAGATTATCGAGGCTACTAAATTGCACGATTTTCTAAAAATTGCGATGTTGAGTTTATCACTGAGCACTGCACGGCGTGTTTGGCAGGGAGCCAGAAATGGCGGGAAAATGCTTTCACCGTGCGATTTAACCCACTTATTGAGGCTTTCTGAATACTGCAGCTACAAGATTTTGTTGTGTGATAGCTGCTTAAAATCATCGATAAGTCGGTTGTCAGGGCTAGTAGAATAGGCCCCAAAGTCTTTGTTGAACCCAAGTCATCTGTTTTTTGATAATTTATTTCAAATGAGACCATGTTATGATCACTGTTACGCAAATGTTCCCGGACTTGAATATTTGTTATTACTTCTACATTGTTTGATATTACCAAATCTAGTAATTCCATTCCCCTGGTTGTTCCTCAGTATCTTGGGTCAGGTAATTATCTTTTAGCACCCCCAAAAACCTGTTTCTTTTTGTTGTAATGCTAATCACATTACTCCAGTCTTTTAGGGTTGCCAGGTGGCTTCTCCAAAGATACTGGACACAATGGTGAAAGGTGCGACACGTGCCAGAATCGTTGGCTACTAATCTGCCCTGCCTAGCATGTAAATTCTGGTATCAGTGCAGGCAGTGTTAGGCCCAATCCAGGTTTTCCCCTGCAGTGAGCAGCTCCCTTGAGTGACAGGGGGGCGGGACAAGGCCTGTGTTCTGCCCAATCCTGGGATCAGACCTTGGACCCTCCCAAAGGGTACTTAAGGGGCTGCACATGTAAATGTAGTCAGTTGTCTCTCCCCTGAGAGAGACTGTCCCACAGAAGAGTGTGCGCAGGGCTGTAGCCACTTTCCATCCCCTCCCTTAGGGGAGCGGGAGTGAGGACCAACACTTGGGGCCCATGTCTGGGGGTTGACTCCAGGGATCATCCTGAGGCTTGGAAGATAAGTGAATCAGTTAAGGACTGGATTCTGTATGCTGTATGCTGTGAGTTGCAGAATAAAGCTGTTCTTGTTCTATGAAATATACTCCTGCCTGAGACTGCAATCTATCAGGGGGAGTAGCAGAGGGTTATCCTGCAGGGATTGTCTCCGGCACTCCTGGAGCCGGCACAAGATGGAGGCGCTGAACCACAGAGAGAAGAACTAAACATCACCCCAAAAGCCTGTCCTGTCTTCCCCATACCACCGGCGGAAAGCTCAGCATCCTGTGATCCAGCAGGAAACCAGCACTACACGCCCTGTAATATGCAGATCTCCCAGAGGGTGGGGGAAACACTGTTACACATTGAATAGTGTATCAGACATACATTGAATCTAACCAGTACTGCATCTTGTACAGTGCAATACACATACTGCATCTTACACACACACTGCATCTTACACATTGCATCACACAGACTGCATCTTGTACAGTGCAATACACACACTGCATCTTACACACACCACTGCATCTTACACATTGCATCACACAGACTGCATCTTGTACAGTGCAATACACACACTGCATCTTACACACACACTGCATCTTACACATTGCATCACACAGACTGCATCTTGTACAGTGCAATACACACACTGCATCTTACACACACACTGCATCTTACACATTGCATCACACAGACTGCATCTTGTACAGTGCAATACACACACTGCATCTACACACACACCTGCATCTTACACATTGGCCTCACACAGATGCATCTTGTACAGTGCAATACACACAACTGCATCTTCACACACCACTGCATCTTACACATTGCATCAACAGACTGCATCTGTACAGTGCAATACACATTGCACTTACCCACACACCCTGCATCTTACCCTTGCATCACCCGACTGCTCTGTTGTCAGTGCACCATTCCCACCTACTGCCTCGTCACCCAAGTCACTGCCAGTGCCCCCTTCGCATTGCATCACAAGGACTGCCTTTGTACAGTGCAATGACACACACTGTCATCTACACACCACACTGCATCTTACACATTGCATCACACAGACTGCAATCTGTACCATGCTAATACAACCACTGCATCTTACCACCACACTTGATCCTTTCACATTTGTCATCCAGACTTGCATCTTGTTACAGTGCCAATACAGCTTACACACTGCATCTTTACACACACATGCATCTTACTACATTGCATCACACGTATCTGATTCCTGTGTACAGTGGCATACACAACGCATACACACCTCATCTTACACATCCATGCATTTGACACGCTGCAATTTAAAATCCATGATCATCCTACAGACTGCTCTTTGTACGCAGGCAATACACATTACTGCATCTACACACACACTGCATCCTTACATGTGTTGCATCACACAGACTGCATCTTGTACAGTGCAATACACATACTGCATCTTACACACACACTGCATTTTGTACAGTGCAATACACATATTGTACTGTATCTTACCCATTGCGTCACACCCTCTCCCTCTCTCTCTCTCACACACACACACACACACACTGCATCTTATACTACATCACACACAATGCAACTTTACACAACATCCCACATACTGAATCTCTCCCACATGCACGTACACACACTGCATCTAATACACTGCATCACACACACTGCGTTTTATATAGTGCATCACACATACACAATGCAATGAATAAGCGACATCTTATACACTGCATCGAATACTGTATCCCACATACATTAAATCTAAGGCTGCGTCTATACTGGTTCCGACGGCCGCTCGCGCCACATCCAAACAATGGAGGCTAATGCGCATGTCCATAGTGTGCGTCCAGGCGACCGATGCGTGGCGAGACAAAAAGTTGGACTTGCCACGCGACGGCCCGATCACATGCGCGGCTCAGCCAATGGGGGCGAACTGCTCACGTGACGTCACGGCACGCCCTCGCCATTCGCCTCATCACGCAAACCTGCAGGCCACGGATCTCGGCAAGCAGAGGCGCGCGTGATGTCACACGCTCACACGCTCGCGCGCCTGTACTATGTCCGAGGCCCAACAATTACTGCATCTAATACACTGCATCTAACAATCACTGCATCATGTATCGTGCACCACACACACACACACACACACACACACACACACACACACACACTGGATCTTATAAAGTGTATAAAATCCATTGTATCTTATATATTGCACCACACACACGCATGCATACACTTATACAGTGCAGCACACACACACGCATGCATACACTTATACAGTGCAGCACACAAACGCATGTATACACTTATACAGTACAGCACACACACGCATGCACACACATATACAGTGCAGCACACACATAGTCACACAGGGCATTTTATACAGTGCATCTCACACGCACACTGCATCTTATACACTGCATCACACACAACATCTTATACAGTTCATTAAACAATGCGTTACACTCTGCATTTTAGACCATCACACACCTCTGCTGGCTTCCGGGCCCCTGCTCTCCCCAGCTGTGACCCAGCCTTCCCTAAACCCACCCCTGCATGCGCATGCGCCCTGGTAGGCCCAGTTTCCGGCACCGGAGGCCTTCCCCCAGGTAAGGGTGGATGTGTATAGTGGGGAGGTATGGGTATTAGGGCTGGGGGGTTATTATGTTAATTGGGGGTGGGGGTGTTGTGTATTGGGGAGAGAGGCTTAGTTTGTGTATTGGGGAAGGGGGTTTATTGAGTGTGTGTGGGAGTGGAAGAGAGAGAGGTGGGGATGTGGGAGAGAGGTGAGGAGGTATTAGAGAAAGTATTGTATTGTATTGCTCGGGAGTGGGGGTCTTTTTATATGTATTGGGGGGAGTGGTGGTCTTTTTTATATGTATTGGGGGGGAATGGGGTTCTTTTTATATGTATTGGGGGAACTGGGGGGCTTTTTATATGTATTGGGGAGAGTGGGGGTCTTTTTAATATGTATTTGGGGGAGTAGGGGTGTCTTTTTAACATGTATTGGGAGGGAGAGGAGGTGTCTTTTTAATGTGTATTGGGGGTGGGGGTTTTGGTATGAATTTTGTGGGGGGGTGGAGTGAGAGTGGGGTAATTGACGGAAGGGGGGTGAGGGAGGTAGTGAGGAAAAGAGGGAGTAAGAGTGAGACGCAGGGGAGAGAAATAAATGCTGGTCGGGAGGGGGGAGTGAGTGAGGAAGAGGGAGTGAGACAGAAGGGAGAGAAATACATAGGAAGAGGGGGGGATAGAGGGGGCTTGTGAGGTGTGAAATCAGGGTGGGCTCGCAATACTGCCAACATGGAGGGGGGGGGATCCGGGGGAGGAGGGCCCGGACGTAACTCTAGTCCTGGGCCCAGGGAAATCTGTCTGCGGCCCTGGGTGGGGGTGTAGAAGAGAGAGGGGTGGGGTATGGGAGGGAGAGAGGTGGGGACGTGGGAGTGAAAGAGGGAGAGAGGTGGAGGTGTGGGAGGGAGAGAGGTGGAGGTGTGAGAGAGAGAGCAGTGAGGGGGTGACATCTTGTGCATGGCATAACATACTGCCTCTCTTGCACACACATTGGATTACACACACTGGGGGCGATTCACTAAGCAGTGCACTTTTGCGCCCAATTGGGAAATTTGTAATCCCACGATAAAAAATGAAGCCAGACGCAGGATTCACTAAGAAGTGAAGCGCATTTGGTTAGGTGCGGGGCAAAAACATGCCCGATCGCGCTGGTTTTTTCCCCCTGCTATCATGATTAAAATTCTAAAGCGCGATAGCTGATTTAAAAAAAAGCAGCCTGTAAGAGCTGCATGGAGATGCTGCATCTCCACGGTGATCGTACAGTATAAATATACACTTTAATACTAGTGTACATATGCAGGGGGTCTCCTGAGCTGAACCGCATTGATTTCAGCCTCGGGGACCCCTGCTTCCCGAGTTACAGGCCCAGATATGGGGTGCTGGTATCTCCTCCATTATTTAAATGTCCCGCGTCATGTGACACGGACGGTTCAATAATGGAGGTGTCACTGGCACCGATGCCCCAAACCGGGGCCTGTAACTCGCGAAGCAGGGGGTCCCTGAGCCAGAAATCAAAGCAGTTCAGCTCAGGAGACCCCCTGCTCCCGCACACTATTAAAAAAAATACATTAAAGCAGCTTCATTACGATACCAGCTAGCCGCTAAGGTAATGAAGGGGTTAAGGTCCAATAGCAGCTTTATTGGTGGCAATTGCTCCCCAATAAAACTTGCAATATGTGCTACCTACCCACCCCCTGTGCCCCCAACAACCCCTATACCCCCCTAACATACATTACATTTGTTGTTTGTTTTTTTAAAGCATAGAAATGTTACTATAGGCCAGCGGGGGCCTTCGGGTGGTCCCGCGGGTCCCCGAGGCAGGTGTCCGATGGGTCCCCGCCGGCCTGCGGTACCAATCCTGTGCTTTAAAAACAAACAAAAAAAAAACAAAACAGGAAATAAATACACCCCCCCCCACCCCCAGATACAGTACAGTAATGGACAAAATTACTATTATCCAGATATAGATAATAGTGCATTTGTCCATTTAAAATAAAACATTAAGCTGCAGAAATAAAATAAATAAAACTTGCACTCACCCCTTCCAGGCTGCCACAATGAAGGCCGTCCTCATCCCCGTCCATGTCCTCCATTGCCACAAACAATACAGTACAATCAAAAATACAATCTAATGTCCCCTAACCCCTTAATCACCTTAGCGGTTAGTAACCGCTATAGTAATTAAGGGGTTAACTCATCCTCTCCCACTACCCACCGAGGAGGCCTAACCACCCTCCCCAAGCAACTACCCCCACCCTTCACCCATTCATTGGTACAGTGGGTACATCATGCTCATATAATATTGGCCTGATTTACCACTATAGCAAGAAATGGTGAAGGAATAAAAAAACAGGCCCAAATAAAACAACATTACATTGCAAAATAAACACATTAATTACTAATTACTAATGCCAATCAAACAATTGAATGGCACAGCGGGCACATCATGCTCGTATAATATGTGCATGATTTTACACTATGCCAGTCAATGCTCAAGCTAAAAAAAAATCACAAACAATATCCAATGCATTCAAAACAATCTCAAAATAAAAACAAATAAATAAGTAAACCGAACAAAATTGCCACCAATCAATTAATCAAATCCAAAATAAAGACCAGAATAAAGAATTAAAACACCAAAATAAAACCATGAATAGATAAATATCTAAATAAACTGCATCATTCCAAATCAAAAATCAAAAAATAATCCAACTTTAAAAAGCAAACACCAATCAAAAGCCAGAAATAAACAATTTAAAACACCAGCCAAAATTCCAGAACACTACAATATAAATAGCATACAAATTTAAAAACAAAGAACCAATATACATTTAAAATACATACAAGGAAGCATTTGCGAAAACAACCATTGCTTCTTACTGTATGTAAGTATAGCCCTAAAGTGCCATACATAAATACATTTGGCATAAATGTGTGAGAAAAAAAATGCAATCACAAAAAATAAATAAAAAAATAACCCTGTTCAAGAAAAATAACATACAGGCATACCCCGCATTAACGTACACAATGGGACCGGAGCATGTATGTAAAGTGAAAATGTACTTAAAGTGAAGCACTACCTTTTTCCCACTTATCGGTGCATGTACTGTACTGCAATTGTCATATACTGCTGCGGCAGAGTTTATTCGAGCATTTGCCCGTTCTCTGCCGCAGCAGTAACCTGGCGCGCGCCGGAGGGTGCCGGGCGCGCGCCGAAGCAGCGGAAAAGCGCCCTCCGATCGGGGCGCTCTCCCTACCGCTGCCGGGTCCGCCGGGTCCCCCGGAACCCCCTGCCGCCGTCCCGCGATCGCGGGACACCAGGGCTCCCTCGGGGAGCCCTGGACGCGCGTGCAGGGGGCGCTGACACCCGATGACGTGTGACCGCGCATCGGTGACGCGCGGCACGCCGAGGGAGTGGGGCTAGCAAGCCGGGGCATCCCCCGGCTTGCGGAACTAGCCCTGCTCGATTTAAACGTGTCGGCAGTGTATGTGCAAAACTGATGTAAATAACGCATGTGTAACAGGCTCTATATTCTCCCCGCTTTCGCACAGCTTCAGTACAGGGAGCCGGTATTGCTGTCAGGATGTGCTGACAGGCGCATGCGTGAGCTGCCGTTTGCCTATTGAACGATATGTACTTACTCGCGAGTGTACTTAAAGTGAGTGTCCTTAAACCGGGGTATGCCTGTACATTCTATTTGTTTCCTTACCTTTAGATGTCTTCACCCTCCGATTCCCGTGGTCACCACAAACTCTCGAACCAATCCACAATCCCAAACAGCAACGGGCCACAGGTAAAAAAAATCCAAAGTCCTTTTCTTCTTCTTTTTCTTCATCTGTAAATTGTAATCCAATTTTGGCTCTTTTGGGGTCTTCTATCTTCTTCTCCTGTATCTTCTTCTTCTTCACCTTCATCCATCTTCAGCAGGCACGCCCTTGTAATCCTATTGGAGGAGGAGGAGGTCCCCCCTCCTCGGCTTCTTGCCGTCAAATGAGGCTGCACAGGCTTTTAGGCATGTGACATCACATTTGAGTGCAAATGGTTCACACGCCTCTGATTGGCTGTGAAAACCATGTGATTTTTTTTTTTGGTGACGTTATGTAAAGAAAGTGAAGCCAGCCAATCAGAATGGCTGTGCTTACTTCCCTTTAACATGACGTCACCAAAAGCAACATGGCTGCTGTCACATGGTACTTCAGCCAATCAGATTGTTGGAACCATATCCCCAATGTGATTGGTTGTTGTAGACTATGTGACTCCCTTTGGATTACGTCACATCCTTTCCCAAAAAACTCTGTCACTACAACCAATCAGATTGGGGATATAGTTCCCATAATCTGATTGGCTGAAGTACCATGTGACGGCCGCCATGTTGCTTTTGATGACGCCATGTTAAAGGGAAAAGAAGCACAGACATTCTGATTGGCTGGCTTCACTTCGCTTACATGGCGTCACCAAAAAAAAAACCACATGGTTTTCAAAGCCAATCAGAGGCGTGTGAACCATTTACACTCAAATGTGATGTCACATGCCTAAAAGCCTGTGCAGCCTCATTTGACTGTAACAAGCCGAGGAGGGAAGACCTCCTCCTCCAATAGGATTAAAAGGGTGTGCCTGCTGAAGATGGATGAAGGTGAAGAAGAAGAAGATACAGAAGAAGATAGAAGATACAGAAGAAGAAGAAGAAGATAGAAGACACCGAAAGAGCGAAAATTGGATTACAATTTACAGTTGAAGAAAAAGAAAGAAGAAAAGGACTTTGGATTTTTTTTACCTGTGGCCCGTTGCTGTTTGGGATCATGGATTGGTTCGAGAGCTTGTGGTGACCACAGGAATCAGAGGGTGAAGACATCTAAAGGTAAGGAAAAAATTGAATTTATGTTATTTTTCATTTACAGGTTTTTTTATTGCATTTTTTTTTAACACATTAATTCCAAATGTATTTATGTATGGCCCTTTAGGGCTATACTTACATACAGTAAGAAGCAATGGTTGTTTTGGCAAATGCTTGCTGGTATGTATTTTAAATGTATATTGCTTCTTTGTTTTTAAATTTGTATGCTATTTATATTGCATATTGATGTAGTGTTAGGAATTTTTGGTGGCATTTTAAATTGTTTATTTCTGGCTTTTGATTAGTGTTTGCTTTTTAATGTTGAATAATTTTTTGACTTTTGATTTGGAATGATGCAGTTTATTTAGATATTTATTTGATTTATTCATGGTTTTGTTTTGGTGTTTAAATTGTTTATTCTGGTCTTTATTTTGGATTTGATTAATTGATTGGTGGTAATTTTGTTCGTTTACTTATTTATTTGTTTTTAGTTTGAGGTTGTTTTGAATGCATTGGATCTTGTTTTGATTGTTTATTTTTAAGTTGACCATTGACTTGTATAGTGTTAAATCATGCCCATAGTATATGAGCATGATGTACCCCCTGTGCCATTAAATTGTTTGATTGGCATTAGTAATGTGTTCAATCTGCAATGTAATGTTGTTTTATTTGGGCCTGTTTTTGTATTTCATCACCATTTCTTGCTATAGTGGTAAATCAGTCCAATATTATATGAGCATGATGAAACCACTGTACCAATGAATGGGTGAAGGTTGGGGGTAGTTGCCTGGGGAGGGTGGCTAGGCCTCGTGGGTGTGTGGTAGGAGAGGGTGTATTGACCACTTAATTACTATAGTGGTTAATAACCGCTAAGGTGATTAAGGGGTTAGGGGACATTAGATTGTATTTTTGATTGTACTGTATTGTTTGTGGCAACGGAGGATATGGACGGGGGTAAGGATGAGGACGGCCTTCATCGTGGTAGCCTGGCTGGGGTGAGTGCACAGGATTGGTACCACAGGCCAGCGGTGACCCCGGACACCTGCGGGGACCACCCGAGGGCCCCTGCCGGCCTATAGTAACATTCCTATGCTTTAAAAAATTAATTAATGTAATGTATGTTAGTGGGGTGTAGGGGTTGTTGGGGGCACACGAGGTGGGTGGGTAGCACATATTGCAATGTTTATTGGGGACAATTGCCACCAATAAAGATTCTATTGGGCCTTAACCCCTTCATTGCCTTAGCAGCTATCCGCTAAGGTAATGAAGCTGCTTTAATGTATTTATTTTAATAGTGTGCGGGAGCAGGGGGTCTCCTGAGCTGAACCGCTTTGATTTCTGGCTCAGGGACCCCCTGCTTCCCGAGTTACAGGCCCCAGTATGGGGCATCAGATGCCAGTGTCGCCGCCATTTTTAAAGTGTCCACGTCACATGAAGGGGGACATTTAAATAATGGAGGAGATACCGGCACTCTATATCCCCGAGGCTGAAATCAATGGGTTCATCTTGGGAGACCCCCTGCTCCCGCACACTATTAATAAAAATGATATTAATGCAGCTTCATTACCATAGCGGCTACCCGCTATGGTAATGAATAATTTTTTATTGATATGTGTGTTTTAATACTAGTCTCCTGAGCTGAGTATACTGTACGATCGCCTGTAAGCGCCGCGCATGGAGACGCAGCGTCTCCATGCAGCTCTTACAGGCTGGTTTTTTTTTTTTTCAATCAGCTTAGATTTTTAAGCACGATAGCAGGGGAAAAACAGCTTGCGCGATCGGGTTATTGCCCGCACCTACCCAAATGCGTTTCACTTCTTAGTGAATCCCGCGGCTGGCTTCTTTTTTTATCGTGTGATTAAACATTTCCCAATTGGGCGCAAAAGCGCACTGCTTAGTGAATCGCCCCCCTGAATCTTATATAGTGCATCCCACACAGCCTGCATCTCATACAGTGAATCACACACACTGCGTCTTATACATCACATCACACACACACATCATCTTAAACACTGCATCTTATGCACTGCATCATACACACTTCATTTTGTACAGTACATCACACACTATCTTATTTAGTGCATCACAGACATACCCTGCATCATACACCCTTCTTCTTATACATTGCACTACACACACACAATACATCTTATACCTTGCATTACACAAACACTGCATGTTATACATTGCATCACACACACAATATATCTTATACCTTGCATTACACACACTGCATCTTATACATTGCATCACACACACACTGTGTTATAAAAAGGCAGTGTGTGGGAGCAATGTATAAGTGCAGTGTTGTTGTATGCAATGTATACTAGAGAAGCAGTGGTGTGTATGCAATGTATATCTATAAAAGCGCGATGTGTGATGCAATGTATAAGATGCATGTGTGTGATGCAATGTATATATAAGAAGCGGTTGTGTGGATGCAATGTTAATATATAAAAGCAGTGTGTGTGGATGCATAGTGTAATAAGATTCAGTGTGTTGTGATTAACTGTTATATAAAAGCAGTGGTGGTGATGTCACATGTAGTATAAAGCAGTGTGTGTATGCAATGTATAAGATGCAGTGTGTGTGTTGTGATGCTTTAATGCACAGGTGTAAGATGGCAATTGTTGTGTAATGCAATGTATAACCATGCTAGTTTTGGGTGTAATCAATGTATAATGCATTGTTTGTGTAATGCAATGATATAAAGCATGTCAGTGTGGTGTAAGCAGGGTATAAGATGCCGTGTGTGTGTTTAATGCAATGTATAACATGTAGTGTGTGATGCAATGTATAAGATGCAGTGTTGTGTAATGCAAGGTATAAGATGTGTTGTGTGTGTAATGCAAGGTGTAAGATGCATGTTGTGTAATGCAATGTATACATGCAGTGTTGTGTGTGTAATGCAATGTATAACATGCATTGTGGTGTGTAATGGCAATGTATAAGATGCAGTGTGTGTAATGCAGGGTATAAATGCAGTGTGTGTTTAATGCAATGTATAACATGTAGTGTGAGTGATGCAATGTATAAGATGCAGTGTGTGTAATGCAATGTATAGCATGCAGTGTGTGTGATGCTAGTTAAAGATGGCAGTGTGTGTGCAGGTTAAATGCAGGTGATGCAATGTATAGCATGCAGTGGTGTGTAATGCAATGTATAAGATGCAGTGTGTGTGATGCAATGTATAAGATGCAGTGTGTGTAATGCAAGGTATAAGATGTATTGTGTGTGTAATGCAAGGTATAAGATGCAGTTTGTGTGTGATGCATTGTATAACATGCAGTGTGTGTGTTATGCAATGTATAAGATGCAGTGTGTTGATGCAATATATGACATGCATTGTGTGTGTAATGCAATGTATAACATGCAGTTGTGTGTGTAATGCAATGTATAAGATGCAGTGTGTGTGATGCAATGTATAAGATGCAGTGTGTGTGATGCAATGTATAACATGCAGTGTGTGTAATGCAATGTATAAGATGCAGTGTGTGTGTGTGATGCAATGTGTATGATGCAGTGTGTGTGTGTAATGCAATGTATAAGACAGAAGTGTGTATGATGCAGGTATGTGTGATGCACTAATAAGAAGTTGTGTGATGTCTTAGTAAAATGAGTGTGTATATTGCGAGTGACATAGATGCAGTGGTTTAGTAGATGATTTTTTGGGGTGTGTGTGCCTCGTTGTGTATAATATGCAGTGTGTTGGCTGCAGTGCGGCTGTAAATGCAGGAGTAGACATGTATTGTGTGTTGATGAATTATAATGCATGATGTGTGTGATGCAATGGTATAAGATGCCAAGTTGTGTGTGATGCAATTAAACATGTCAGCGTGGTGTGTGTTAGGTCAATGTATAAGACTTCAGTGTGTGTAATGCAATGTTATAACATGCATTGTGTATGCAATGTATAACATCATGTGGGTGTATGCCCGGTATGAAGATGTTTTTATGTGTGTGAGTAGCTATACATTGCATCACACACACTGCATCTTATACATTGCATCACACACACTGCATCTTATACATTGTATCACACACACTGCATCTTATACATTGCATCAAACACATTGCATTACACACACACTGCATCTTATACATTGCATCATACATGCCCACGTGGGCTCCAGTATGTCGGACGCACCTCAAGACCCTTGCGAGTCCGCATACTGGAGCACATGGGCAACATCAGGAAAAAACTAGCTACACACAGTGTCTCCAGGCACTTCCATATGGTACACTCTGGTAGTCCTGTTGGGTTAAGTTACAGAGAGATAGAACTCGTACCCCAAAATTGGAGAGGAGGAGATAGACTTACGCACCTATGTAAAAAAGAGACCTACTGGATTTACAGACTCAAGACCCTTGTCCCGTTTGGTCTTAATGTTGGCATCGATCTAGGGGCCTTTCTCTGATTCATGCTTTCTGCAAGATACTCACATAGCCTCAGGACATTTTTAAACATTTGTATCATTGTTTATATCTGCGTTTATCACAGGTTCCTTAGAACCAGCATCATTTTGTCTAATCTCTATTTTCGATCACCTCCTTGTTTTTGACTCATCTAGGTCACATCCACAATGGCCGTGGGGGGATTGGGATTTAGCTAAAGAGTTATTTGCACTTAGGTATTTGGTTCCATAGTTTGAATGTCAGTGGGCACTCTGGAGAGACACCCTAGTGGCCTTTAATAGCATGTGCAGCTCACAGATTGTGGGATACTAATCGATTTTATTTTGATATTATTCTACATGCATCTGATTTATATGCATGAACCTGTATCCATCAGTTATAAACTGGTTATTCACTAATGTTTTTTCTGCTTTATCAGTTAGGATAGGGCACTGTCCCCAGTTTATTAGCTAGATACCTGCAGTTATGTGTTATGTATTGTTGTACTAGAGGCATCATTCTATTTGTACCCTCAGGAAGGTTTTAAATATGAATTTGAGGTCCTGTTCTTAGAGGAAGATATGGTTTTTAATAAGTCAGTATGTTTTGAGTAAGCCATTGTGGTGTGTGTCACACTCTATTTGCGCGACATGTAATGTGCTGAACTCTCCCTCCATCAATCAAAAGAGGAGGTTTCAATTACCCACACCAGCTCCTGCAGGGTGTTTAAACGCAGCAGAGGATGTTAGGAGGATACTAAGAGCCTGAGGAAGCGAAATGCGTTGCTCTAACCGTAGGACCATTTTGGACCTCGGCGGCCACCGTAGATGTCTGCTTCGTTTGCGTTCCAGCAGTAGTTTCAGCCGGAGACCAGACGCGGTAGCTGGGACCTGTCTGTGACGCGGGGGAGGCGAACCCTGCCGTGACTACCGAGGGAGATCTTTGTTGTGAGTGTGTGTATTTATTTTTAATAAATCTTTGTGTTTTATTCTAATACACTCTCCACGTTTGCCCATTCATTTCTGGGGGATTCTCCTGAGACGAGACGGGGGTACAGTGCAGCCGGGGAGCACACGAAGGCACCCCTCCAAACAGAGGATAAAGAAAAGATGCCATTGAAGTGCAGTTTACTTACACATGGCCGTGTAAGTAGTTTTATTCACTTATCTTATGCTCATGTCACTCTTTTAACCCTGTGATATACCACTGTGTGTAAGCACTGACTGTGGTTATATGACCACTTGTGCTGATCTCAGTGGTTGATTGGTCATTCACCAACCCATCTGAGGGGATATTGATTGTGTTTCATTCATTTGTCCTTATATCTGCACTCCCCTCATTTATCTCTATATCTTCTGCATCATACACACTGCCAGGCCGCAGACAGATTTCCCGGGGCCCAGGGCACCCTACCCCTCACCCCCCCCCCCCCCCCCCCCCGTTGGCAGTGTTGCAAGTTCCATTTCACACCTGGTGAGCCCCCTCTTCCAATGTATTTCTACCCCTCCGTCTCACTCTCCCCCCTCCATCAATTACCCCAGGGGAGCGCAAACTTTTGAAGCTGCGCCCCGCTGTCTTCCCTTCCCCGGATCTCACCCCCCCCCCCACACCTTGTATCCGCGTCAAATAACGCAGGGTCATGTGATGCCACGTCACCCACGACGTCATTTGATGCGTGTGATGTCACGTCACATGGCCCACGGCGTAATTTGACGCCGCGTTGCCATGGCGACGCGTCACACAGCCAGCTGAATCCCGGTAAGTGGAGTGTTGCAGGGGCTTCACCCGATGCTCCAGCATTTAATCACATGCCTAGGGGAAGAGCGTGGGGCCTCTGCAACCACCTGCGCCCCCTTAGAAAAATCTTGTGCCCCCCAGTTTGCGCACCCCCACAAATTTACCCCACTCTCACTCAATCTCTGCCCCCCGCCTCACATGTATTTCTCTCCCCTACATCTCACTCTTACTCCCTCTTTTCCTTACTCACCCCCCCCCCCCCCGGCCAATTCCCCACTCTCGCTCCCCCCCCCTCACTCCCCCTCCTCCCGCTAATTCCCCCCCCCCCCTCACACACCCCCCCCCCCCCCAAAATATATACCAAAAAATACCACTCCCAATGCAAAAAACTTCCCACCCCCAAATACATACAAAAAAAATCCCCACCCCCACATATATATACAACACCTCCACCTCCCCAAATATATACAAACCCCCCCAAATACAAAAAAAAAACACATTCCCAATACATATAAAAAGAGTGAGGCCGACAGCTGGGGAGAGCCGGGGCCGGTGGCCACGAGAGGTCGGGCCCAACTATTTTGTCCGGCCGCCGCCCCCCCGCAGCCACTGGGCCCAGGACACTTGTCCCGGCTGCCCCCCCTGTTGGCGGCCCTGCACACTGCATCTTATGCTTTGCATCACACACACACTGCATCTTATACATTGCATCACACACACCTCATCTAGCACACACTGTATCTCACATGCTGTATGTCTCTCACATGCTCCTTCTCTCTCACACTCTCTCACCTTCGCACGGCATCACAGGCACAGCGGATGCCGCCCTTACCTGATATCGTCCTCACTGGCGAAGATGATGACAGCACGGGCATTGGACGTCTCCAGAAGGCGGCGGATGATCTTGTCAAACTCACCAGCTTTGGGCTCCCGCGGTATCTTCACTGACTGTGCCACACAGACGCTGCCTGCGGGCACAACATGGTCAGCACAAACTCACAGAGCCAGACTGTGCACTGCAAACACAAAGCCGGACTGTACGCGGCCTGCTCTGCAAACTACATTACATCACATACCACCGCTGCGGTCTCACTGTCCTCTCTAGAGAAATATTATACCTGTATATTATAGTATGTTACATAACAATTTATAATATTACAACCCTACATCCCCTATAATACTGCTGCCATACCGTCCTCCCTGGAATTCTGGGTAAACGGTATATATTAGATTACATTATATTCTAGCATGTGATATTACATTAAATTATAACATATAACGCTGCTGTTATCTCGCTGGATAAATGTTAGATGATCTTATTATATCATAATTATTTTATAGTATATTATGATATATTACAGTATTATAGAAATGTTTGGTCTATCACCATCATCTCTGGATTCCTGGATACATTTTACTTTATGTTATATTAAATGTATGACATTACATTATATATATTATAGTATATAACATTGCTGCTGTGTCACCTTCTCTCTGGGCATAAACAATGCATTTCCGTTTAGATTACATTATCAATTATATTATGTCACAATATATTACAGTATGACATTACAGTACATTATATTACATTGCATTATAGTACATGATATTTATTACATTAAATAAGTGGATATAACATTGCTGCATCATTATCCTCATTGGTTTTCTGGATAAACATTAAATTACATAACATTAAATATATGATATTATATATGACATCACAATGTATAACACTGCTGCTGTCTCACCGTCCTCTCTGGATTTCTGGATAAACGCCTCCACTCCACTCTCCCCATAACTTCCCTCAGATGCCAGAGTGGACACGTAAGTCCACTTTAGGGCCTTGACGATGTCCACCATGGCCTGAGCCTGATATGTGTCAGACGGGACCACGCGAGAGAAGAAGTCATAGCGGCTGTTATCACTCAGGTCTGGAGCGGTGGAGGCGTAACTCACCTGGGGAATCTGTGGGGAGACAGGGGGAGGGAGGAAGAGGGAGAGAGGGGGAGAGGAAGTGGGAGAGAGGGGGAGAGATGGAGAAGAGGAAAGAGAGATAGAGAGGGAGTGCAAGGAAAAGAAAGACGGAAGAGTGAGGAGAGGAGAAATGCATCATCAGTGTTGCAGAGATGATCATACCACTTTACAGATCGCTGAGCAGACCCTCACCTAGAAATCATGTGTCCAGTCCTAAAGGTCATAAGTCCTGTCCTAGAAGTCCAGTACCAGAGGTCCCATCTCCAGAAGAACATAGGAAGCTGGTAATAGCACTTCACAAATCACTGGTCAGACCCCTTATCGGTTTAAATCTCTCTCCATCCTTCACTCTGTCTTCCTTTTTCCGTAATGCTTTCTCTCTCTCTCTCTATTATATATAAAAATTGTATCTACCACTCTCTCTTCCTTTCTCTCTCCCTTCCCCCATTTCCCTTCCACTCTCCCCCCTCCTCCCCCCCTCTCTATTTCTTCACTCCCCCCGCCGCCCCCAACCTTCCCCTCTCTTTCTATTTCCTTATTTCTCTCCCTCTCTATGCTCTGGTACTTGCTCGAAGCCAGTGACCAGTGCAGAATGTTAAAGAGTTTCAGTTCATTGTGACTTTTATCCTCACTGTGAGAGAGGGAGGGGAAGGAAGGACGGGGAGGCACACAGTTGGAGGGAATATAAGAGAGACAGAAAGGGAGCAGCAAAGAAAGTGAGAGAAATAAATGAAAAAAATGAGAGAAAGAGAATAACAGAAAGGTAGAGTGAAAGAGAAAGAAGGGATAGAAGATGAGAGTAAATAGAGAGTGAGCCAATGGACAGGTGATAAAGACACTCAGAGAGAGAGAGACAGACAGAAGGGAGAGGAGAAAGGAGGGAGAGATGGGTGAAAATAGATGGAGGAGGCAGAGAGTGAGTCAAAGGAAATCACTGGATTTATTTCTGAGTTGAATTGAGACACAATGTGATTAGATAGTGTCAGGTAATGGGAGCTCTGCAGCTGTGCGAACAGCAACCCTACCACTAATCCCAACACTGCTCATAACCCTACGTCAAACCCTAACTCCAACATCAACACTACGCATAACTCTAATCCCAGACTTAACCCTAATGCTGCTCATAACCTCAACATTAACACCAACCTTAACCTTTAACACTGCTCATAACATGCACGCCAACCGCAACCATAACCCTGCTCATAACACTAACCCAAATCCTGCTCATAACCCCAACAACATCCCTAATACCAACTCTAACACTAACCTCAACCCCAAAACTACCCAAAACCCCGGTGCCCAACATGAAATTATATCTAACCCCCACAAACATCCTAAACCCCAATCTTAACACCACAATATTACATTCCAAACTGGATGCAATAGCAGAGGTTGTGGTAGAGCAGCAAACCCCCTAATACTAAATCCAAACCACATTGCATGGTAGAGGTATGTGGAAACAGCTATGTGTGAGGGAAGTCCTGGGATATCAACAGGGTTATACAGGGCAGGATTAAGATGCAGTGACAGAGCTGCATGTGTGTGTGGGTAGAAAGGGAGGAGAAGGATAGAGATTGATGGAGGGAGAGAGAGAAGGAGGGGGCGAGGAAGATGGAAGGAAAGGAAGAGAAACAGAAGAGAGGGATAGGAGGAAGAGAGAAAATGGAAAAGTGAGGGAGAGGGGAGAAGAGAAGGGTGTGAGGAAGAGAGAGAGAAAGAGTGAGAGGGAAAGGGAGGTGGAAGTAAGAGAGGAAGAAACATGGGGAGAGGATTGAGAGAGAGGAGGGAAGATATAAGGAAACAGAGAAAAAGAAAGGGAGAGCTAGAGACAGAGAAGAGGGAAAGTGGAGAGAGGGTCAAGAGAAGAGGAGAGAGAGAGGGTGGAGGGGGAGAAGATGTAGAGATGGAAAGAGGAGAGAGGCTGGAGGATGAGGTGATAACGAGAAAAAAGTTAAACAAAAACTTAAAGAGATAGAGGAAAAAAGAAAAAGGAAGAAAGAGAAAACATGAAAAATGGAGAGGGGAGAAGAGAGTCCGGATCAGGTCAGAGGGGAAATATTTTAGTTGGAGGGCAAGGATTGTAAAAGAAGGGTCTGTTGGGTCAGAGAGGGGAAAGGAAAATAATAGTATAAATATATATATATATATATATATATATATATATATATATGTGTGTGTGTATGTATGTTCGTTTAGAACATGGCTGCACTGTCTGTGGTGAGCACCCTACAGGGGGTGTTCGAGCTAGATAAAGAAAGAATCTAACAGAAAAAAAGAAAACCTAAGTATTAAAATGATCAGCACCGGACAAAGTAAAGAGCAAAAAAGGGGTTTATTGACCCACAAAACAAACGGTTACCCAATGTTTTCGTGCCCAGACGGCACTGATAATTTGAATACACACACACACACACACACCCTTGGCAAGTTCATATTACCAGCTAGCGAGAAGGGTGGGCGGCAGTGGCAGCAGAAGAGGACTGAGGACCACGGGAGTGGAGCAGGGCAGCACAGGAGGAAGACAGCGGGCGGCGGGAGAAGACCACTGAGGACCATGTCAGCGGAGCAAGGTAGCAGAGGAGAACGGAGGAGCGCGCCCCAGCGGTTCAACCCGAAAGTCTTTACTGACTTCCGGTGTCTGCTGCTGCTACAGCACAGCTCCTCCCCGGCCGTTCTCCTGTACCGCCCTGCTCCGCTGATATGGTCCTCGGTCCTCCTCTTCTGCAGCCGTCCACCGTCTTCCTCCTCTGTTGCCCTCTTCCACCAAAGGCTGGGGCCCCGCTGCGCACGTCCGCACGGCCGCCTTGCTTGCCGGCGACGCATGTAAGTCACTGCACTGCGATCTGCAGCTGACTTTTTTCAGCGTGGGGGGGCATGGCCAAGACGGGTCGGGGGGGCGCGGCCATGACAGGGGGTAATGTCCCTCTCCAGGCTGTGCAGTCCCGCGGATGCCACAGCCCCCACCCCCTCCATCTCTGCAGCTCCCCACTAACCATAGCCGGGGAGAGACATTGAGCAGATCTGTGCCCCGTCACCCCCTCAGCAAACACGGGGTAGCCGCTTCCCTCCCGTAGCCGCCTCCCTTCCCTCCTCATTGGCTGACTGCTGCACCACGTGACGCGTCAGCGCTTCTGATCACCAGAAGCTTGCAGCATCGGCCGGCTGACGCGTCACAGCACGTAGTCAGCCACGTCTGAAGGAGCCAGCGGGGACCTCCAGACTGGAGGAAAGGAGCTGGTGGCCCGCGGCCGCTCTCGCTGCCGACCGCAGCAGGTCCTTAGCCAAATTCAGGTAAATGAGAGGGAAAGGAGGGGGTGAGAGTGGAAGAGAAAGAGGGGGGTGAGAAGAAGAGGAGAATTAAGAGGGTGAGAGTGGCGCAGCACACGTTCAGTCATGTTTTTGCCATTGTATAGTGCCATTAAAAAAATTGGGGGGGGGGGTCCTTTTCTTGTCTGGCCAGTAGCGTTTTGCGTAATTTGTTGAGCCCTATTATTATTATGCAGATTCACAGACATGCAGATTTATATATGTGTATGTACAGTGGTGTGAAAAAGAAAGTACACCCTCTTTGAATTCTATGGTTTTACATATCAGGACATAATAACAATCATCTGTTCCTTAGCAGGTCTTAAAATTCGGTAAATACAACCTCAGATGAACAACAACACATTACATATTACACGTTGTCATGATTTATTTAACACAATTAAAGCCAAAATGAAGAAGCCACGTGTAAAAAACTAAGTATACCTTATGATTCAATAGCTTGTAGAACCACCTTTAGGAGCAAGAATGAAGTAATCATTTTCTGTATGACTTTATCAGTCTCTCACATCGTTGTGGAGGAATTTTGGCCCACTCTTCTTTACAACGTTGCTTCAGTTCATTGAGGTTTGTGGGCATTTGTTTATGCACAGCTCTCCTAAGGTCCAGCCACAGCATTTTAATCGGGTTGAGGTCTGGACTTTTACTGGGCCATTGCAACACCTTGATTCTTTACTTTGTCAGACCTTCTGTTGTAGATTTGCTGGTGTGCTTGGGATTATTGTCCTGTTGCGTGACCCAATTTCGGCCAAGCTTTAACTGTCGGACAGATGGCCTCACATTTGACTCTAGAATACTTTGGTATACAGAGGAGTTCATGGTCGACTCAATGACTGCAAAGTTCCCAGGTCCTGTGGCTGCAAAACAAGCCCAAATCATCACCCCTCTACCACCGTGCTTGACAGTTGGTATGAGGTGTTTGTCTGATATGCTGTGTTTGGTTTTCGCCAAACGTGGCGCTGTGCATTATGGCCAAACATCTCCACTTTGGTCTCGTCTGTCCAAAGGACATTGTTTCAGAAGTCTTATGGTTTGTTCAGATGCAACTTTGCAAACCTAAGCCGTGCTGCCATGTTCTTTTTAGAGAGAAGAGGCTTTCTCCTGGCAACCCTTCCAAACAAGCCATATTTGTTCAGTTTTTTCTAATTGTACTGTCATGAACTTTAACATTTAACATGCTAACTGAGGCCTGTAGAGTGTGAGATGTAACTCTTGGTTTTTTTTTTGCAATTTCTCTGAGCATTGCATGGTCTAACCTTCGGGTGAATTTGCTGGGATGTCCACTCCTGGGAAGACTGGCAACTGTCTTGAATGTTTTCCACTTTGAATAATCTTTCTCACTGTAGAATGATGGACTTTAAATTGTTTGGAAATGGCCTTATAACCCTTCCCAGATTGATGGGCAGCAACAATTGCTTCTCTAAGATCATTGCTGATGTCTTTCCTCATTGGCATTGTGTTAACACACACCTGAATGCTCCAGACCAGCAAACTGCTAAAACTTCGGCTTTTATAGAGGTGGTCACGCTTGCTGATGATCAATTAATCAAGAGCATTTGATTAGCAGCACCTGTCTGCTACTTAGCATCTTAATTCCTATGGAAGCAGTAATGGTGTACTTAGTTTTTCACACATAGCTTCTCCATTTTGGCTTTATTTTTGTTAAATAAATCATGACACGGTGTAATATGTCATGTGTTGTTGTTCATCTGAGGTTGTATTTACCTCATTTTTAGTCCTGCTAAGGAACAGATGATTGTTATTATGTTCTGATATGTAAAACCATGGAATTCAAAGAGGGTGTACTTTCGTTTTCACACAACTGTACGTATTTATGGATATATAGATAGTGGACAAACTGGCCGCACGCACTAGGTTAAGTCCCTCAGCAGAGGGGCAGGTATTGCACGGTAAAGGTAGTTAATGATAGTTAGTAGAGATCACTGAGGTGATCCAAATACCAGCACAACACAAGAGGAAGAAGAAAAAAGGGGGATTTATTCAGTTGAACATGTAGAGATATCCAGAAGTTTCAGTCCCAGGGGGACCTCTGAAGGTCGTCCTGGGGACCGAAAGTCAAGTCCCCAGGATGACAGACAGTTTTTTTTTCTTCTTGCTCTCCCTTACACTGTTTTAGCCATATTCCTGTGTTCACTAGTATTGCCGACCTGAGGAAGAGAGGAGAACTCTCAAAAGCTTGTCCTATGACATAAATTGTTAGTCCAAATAATAAAGGTATCACCTAATACTGAAGAACTCATTTATTCTGCAATATATACACACACACACACACACACACACACACACACACACAGAGACTGAACCTGTAACTAATTTACACAGTAAGATATGTATTCACTGTTGAATACACACAGTCTGCTATATACACTGTGCTATACGCAAACAATTTCATACGCACTCACAACTCATACACACACACTGCCGGGGGAACCTTCCTCTCTCTCTCCTCCTGTGTCTCTAACCCCCTTTAGTCTCTCTTTCTCTCTGTCTTCCTCATTCTCTCTATTAATTATTTAATATTGGCTTCTCATGCTGCATTACTGCTCGTTAAGAGCTTCCCAAGAAAATCTAATTCTATCAGCACTTCAGGGGAATTCAGAGAGGAGACTAGAGAGGGCGGGAGGGAGAGAAAGACAGGGCAAGGGAAAGAGAAAGAGAGGGAGGGAGAAAGGTAAGGGGGAAAGGAGGTATGGAAAGAGTAGGAAACAGGAAAACAAGGAAAGAAAGATCAAGTTAGAGATAGACCGAAAGCGAGAGAGAAGGAATCGGAGTGAAGGGAGAGAATGAGAGAAGAGAGAGAGGGAGGGAGGGAGGGAGGAAGAAAGAGATTGAGTGAATGAAAGGGAGAGAAGCAATCAGAGGGAGAGAATGGGAGAAGAAAGGAGAGGGAGGTAGGGAGGGAGAGTAGAGGAAGGGAGAAAGAGTGAGGAGAGGGAGCGAGCGACAGAAGGAGATAGGAGGACCTCCCCCCCGCTGTGTTCTGTGTATTAAGATCACCATTAAAAACCTATTAAGTCCATTAGCGTCTGCAGGAAATGTTCCGAACTGGTTTTGTTTTGCTGGGAGTTTCCTGAGTGGACGAGTTCAGAACAGAGCAGATGGTTTAACTGATATATAAAGAGGAGATCAAGTTCCACATCTATTGCTCCCTGTAACTCCTCCTATTGCTCCATATAACAGCTCCCTATAACTCCTATTGCTTCATATACTGTACCCACGTCCCTCCCATTGCCCCATATACTGTAACTGCTCCCTAAACTTCTTCTATCACTCCATATACTCGCTCCTTATAACTCTTCCTATTGCTCCATTTAACCATTCTTTATAACTACTTTTATTGCTTCATGTACCAGCTCTCTACTATTACTTCTATTTCTCCATATAACTACTAATATTGCTCTAAATAACCACCCCATATAACTCCTGTAATTGCTCTATATAACAGCCCCTTATAACTCCTGTAATTGCTCTATATAACAGCCCCTTATAACTCCTCCTATTGCTCTATATACACACTTTCTTCCTATTGCTCTATTTTACTGCTCCCTATAACGTCTCTTATTGCCCCATATAGCTGTTGCCTATAACTCCTCCTATTGCTTCATATAACTACTCCTATTGCTCCATATAACTGCTCCTTTTAACAACTCCTATTACTCCATATACCTGCTCTCCATAACTCCTCCTATTGCTCTGTACAACTGTTCTGGTGGTTCTAGACTCTTCCAACCCTCATGATGTTTTGACTTCTAGGACTCAACTCTAGAACAAGTGTGATCAAGGACCTGCAAACTCCTCCCATTAGGGGTTGGACACCAACCTTGAAGAGCCTCAAGATATTGGCCACCATGATGGACACAGAGCTGGAAGATGCCCCGATAACCCCTGCCACCCTCTCCGGTTGAGCGATGATGGGATTCCCCCCACTCAGGCACCGCACCTCTGCCCTGTCCTTGTCTATCAGTGGCTGGACAAAGCTCAGGGACTGCTCCAATGCATGGGTGTCCCGGGAACAAGTGTCCAGAACCCTGGCTCCCAATGTGATGTTGGGCAGAAGATCAGCATCAGCATTGATGCGGTCAAGCGCATAAAGCATAGCTTCCAACCGATGAATGCCCTTTTCCTTCTTGAGTTCTCCACAGGCTCTGCCATCACTGCCCCTACCATGGACGGGAAAGAGACCTCCCAAGATGAGGTCTCCATCTATCCTAACGGAATTCATGTGTGGTGGACCTTTGGGTTTGCCCAAACAGCTCCAAGAACCCAGAAGAACCAAGGTGCACACGGTCCTCATGAGCATTAGCACATCCATGACCTATGTTCTCCACCACCCAACTGAGATCTCTCCTCCTTCAGAGTCCGGACCACACTTCTCTTTTCATGGGGTTTGGCTGTCGAGAAGCTGTCTTGAGGCCACGGTTCTTGGTGAACAGTAGTCATGGGCAGTCTGGGGCATCGGGCAGTCTGGGGCATCAGCAAGGCTGGAAAGGAGGAGGCAGACTGAGGGTTGGAGAGTGTGTACAAGAGAGGACAGCAGAAAAATAAGATGAAGGAGATGGCTGAGGAGAAGGGTGGGTTTGAAAGAAATAGGGAAGGAAGAAGGAAGGTAGACTGAGAAAGATGGCAGAGTAGAGGGAGAGTGGTAAAGGAAAAACAAGGGAGGAGAGAAGGTGGTTGATAGCAAAGGAAAGGGTGAATTAAAGAGAGAAACGAGATAATGAGAAGGAGGGACAGAGAGAGAGAGCGCAATGGAGGAGCATTGAGGAAATAAAGACAAAGAGAAAGGAGGCAATAAAAAAATGGAAGGGGAGAAAGAGAAAGCCCAAAAATTAAAGAGAAGATATGAATAAAGTAAAATATGGAGAGACATTCAGGGAGAAGCGAGTGAGGTATGTACCAGGTTTCTGGTACTGACCTCCCCTTTCCCATACAGTCCATTTCCTTTTTAAACTAGTTTTACCCAGTTGTTTTCTCCCTCCCTTATTTATCCCCGTCCCCCTCCTTCCCATATATTATCTCCTCTATTTGGCTCACCTCTCTTTATCATTCTTCTCTCCCTCTTGAACTTTCTCCTTCTCTCTTTATGCTTCTCTCTTTCCCCCCTGCATTTCTCTCTTTTCATTTTCTTTTTCACACCCACCCTCTCTCCTAAACCTCACTCTCCACTGCTACCTCTCCTTTTCACTTCCCCCCATCGCCTGCTCTTTCTCTCTCCTTTCCTCGTCCCCACTCTCCTATCTCATCTTTTTCTTCCCATTTCATTAGCTGTATTCTGTTCTCTCTCTCCCTTTAATTATCTGCCTCCTTCTCTCTTCATTTTCCATCTTCTCGCTCTCTCTTGCTCTCTTCCTCTCTCGCTCTCCTTCTTTCATTATCTGTCCTTCTTTTTTCTCTCCCTCCGGCTCTGATTTCAGATAATGTTTCCTCTGTGTGTGCAGAGTGGGGGCAGCTGGCAGTGTCTGGCCTGTGGCCCTTTGGTACACTCAGGGGCAATGGGGGGGGGGGGGGGGGGAGGACATAAGATACCATCTGCTTCTGCAGAGTTCCATTGCAGGATGGAGGTGTAGTGACAGTGCAGTGTTCGTGTGTGGGAATAGTAGAGGGGTCTGTAGGGTAGGATGGAGGTACAGTTACAGGTGTAAGTGCGTGAAAGGGGGGGGGGAGTCAGTATAGGAATAGCAAAGAGAGCTACAGGGCGGGATGAAGGTGCAGCAAAAGAGCTATATGTGGGGTTAGTACTGGAATAGCAAAGGGCTGCAGGGCAGAATGGAGGTACAGTAACAGCGCTGTGTGTAGGGGTCAGTAGAAAAATAGCAGACCAGTCCCCTTGAGATGTATATATTATATCCAAATAAATAACCTTTCAATATTTTACTTAGCAATTTCCATTTTCCTGCAAAGTTTGTAAAACAAATATTACTAATAATCAAAATAATGATAATAGTTCAATAATATTAATGATAATTATAAAATATTGATAAAATAATAATAACATTATTTTTATGTTTATCAAACAATAATAACTATAAATCAATAATAAGAAAATAATAATTATATTAAAGTAATGTTAGAATGTTATTAATAATAATAAAATAACAAGCAATACTATTACTAAACAAATAATGTTAATAATAAAGTGATGATGATGATGATGATGATAAAGATAAAATAATACGGTTAGTAAAAAAATGATAGTAAAAACTATAATAATGACAATTATAAAATGTAAAAAAAATCCCAATAAAACAAAATATAATAATTAAATAATGATAGCAATAATAAAATAAGATACATTTAAAAATTATTAAATTCATCTTAAATTTTATATTTATAACAAAGGTGCTATAAATTACCTGAAAATTGTAGATATTTCCCAATATTTTAAGGTGAAAGACAATTTTATACATGATTTTTGATGTGGTAGATTTGGGAAGCTGGGGCCTGTGTGATCTGGGTACTTTCCTTGTAGCTGGTGGCGGTCAATGTGAGGATCAAAGCAGATTCCTGGAAATTACAGTGAAATTCTGTATTTATCAGCTCCCAGGGGAAAGGACGGTCGGAAAATAGACTGAGAACCAAAGGGGGGGGTGGTCCTGTGTGTGTTTATACTGTTATATTATATATATATATAATATTAATCTATTAGATAGATATATAGATATATATAGATATATATATATAATTATTATACTATAAAATATAATATAGTTATTATTGTGAGTATAAGTGCGTGTGTATAGTAAATATATATATGTGGTGTGTGTTGTGGGTGTGTGTATGAGTATGTACAGATTATTGTTTGTGCATGTAATTGTGTTGTGATTTTTGAGTGGGTGTGTGGTGTGTGTGTGGTGTGGTTGTGTGGTGTGTGTGTGGTGTGTGTGTGTGTGTGTGGTGTGTGTGGTGTTGTGTTTGTGGGTGTGGTGTGTGTGTGTGTGTTGTGTGTATAGAGGTTCTGAACCTATCTCTGACAATCTGGGCTCAGGTTAACACCCTACATTAGATATAAACCCAGGACTGGCGAGCATGTTCCTGATTAAAAAAGTGAATACTACTCCCCATTTTTTTTATATATATATATATTATATATATATATAGATATATATATATATATATATATATATATACCATAACAACGTTAACCCTTCACACACAGAAAGGGGGTGCAGGAAATGCAATGGGTTAATGTCGGCTTCCCCTCCCTGAGGTTATGTAACCCCCTCCCCTCTCCGCCACTAAAATTGATTTTTAATTATCCAGTGTATTCTGGTGCCTGTATATCTCTCTCTGCTGCAGGAGAGAAGGTCTGATTTTAATCAAGACTTCTTGCTGCCAACCACAGACTGGAGCAGTCTGCCCTAAAGATGGTAAATGGGTGCAATTCAGAGGAGCAGATGAAAATATTTAACGCACAGAAAAACATAGGGAGGGAGGGAGAGGGGGGAGAGAGAGAGACATACAGAGAAGTAGAGAGAGAGAAAGACGGAAAGGGGTTGAGATGGAGAAAGATAGACAGAGAATGTGGGAGAGAGAGCGAAAAAGACACACAAGAATAGACATTTACAGTATACAATTAGTGAGACACAGAATAAGACTATGGGTAGAGACAGACCCAGCAGATACAGACATACACAGAGATGAACACTAGATTTATACACACACACATATGTGTATATATATAGAGAGAGAGAGAGAGAGAGAGAGAGAGAGAGA